>CM060178.1:81936151-83136151 GCA_030549775.1 Tamarix chinensis
AGAAAAATAAGGGGGGGGGGGGGAAGAAGGGCCTGCGGGGTGGCTTGGGTGGTCTTGTGGTGGTGTAGGGTTGAGGTATAGGGTGGCAGTGGGTGGTGTAGGGGCTTGGTGCAGCGGTTATAGCGATGGCTTATTGTATTAGTGGAATGGTGCATTTATCATATGTATTATTGAGCACGAGTATTGTAAGCTAAATATAGCCATATCTTATGTGTATTCTGTTTCCTTCCATGAGTAGGGTAGTCTTAGTTTACTCAATACTAGACCCGTACTGATACTATCTTGGTTGAATGAGTCCTGCGACAATCCACTGATGGTGGGGAACATACCTCTTATGTAGGTTTGAGATTGGTTATAGTTTTTGGGTTAAAGGCTTGGCTTGAGATAGTAGACAATCCGGAGTTTGATCCATCAGAATTTGTCTTTGTTTAATTGTATTTATTTTGGAAAGTTTTCAAGTGTTGTATTAAATTTTCAAGGGAGTTATAATTGAATTTTAATTTCCCTTTACTTTAATAAGCTTTTAAAATCTAGGATTATTTCACAGGTTCTACTGATTTATTCAGCGATGATTTTATTCAATGAAATTGTTCATTTGCCATTTGCCTAGGGATATCTCCTTGTGGGAGTTTATCTTCACGACATAGATATTGTTTGAATTTTTGTTTGATAGATTTCAGCCATGCATCTAGCATGAGATAGATGGTGGATATTTATCTTATGTTAGATGTGGTGGTAACATTCCCCAAATTTTATTTTAACTTCCGCATTATTTTTTTAAATGAAACATTTTTTAGGAGTGAATTTTGGGGGTATTACAATCAATGATGAGAGATCATTTACAAGATGCAACTTTCATCTAAATAGATATATATTCGTTTCTCATTACTCTTACAAATTAGATATTATACATATACATATATGTAGGTCCGAAATAGATATGTATGTATGTATGTATATGTATATATATGTACTGCATGGGTTTCATTCAATTTTATCACTATTGCAACTTCTTTAAATATGCAGGTCTAAAATAGTAAAATATCAAACGAGGAAGTAAATCATGAAGCACATGAGGAAATCAACCAGAGCAATATTACAAAAGATGGATAAAGAAAATTGAAGAGGAAATTGATGTCCTACTTTAGGCTCCTTTTGTGATCATTATCTTAGATTGTTGATCCTGCATAAAATTCCACCTTTACAATCTTTTTCAACTAATTGACCAATGGAAACAATATTGGTGGTAAGATAGGGAAGACAAAGACATTGGTGAGGGAGGAAGAAATATCATCAGTGGCTATAGGTAAATGATTTCCATCAACAATATGAATATTGAGTGCTCTAGAATATTTCTTTACATTAGTAAGAGACTTAGCATTGTTTATCATGTGGTGGGAAACCTCCAAATCAAGAGATGATGTAGATAAGGGTCAACCTTTAAAAGAAAATGTAATCATTTGTTGAATCATTTTATGGGGTCACTATTTGGATAGGAACAAGAGCACTTTGTGTAAGAGGAGTAGAAATTACTAAAGCATAAGGTTAAGAGTTTAATACCACGCACTATGGCCATATGATATAGGAATTAAAGAAGGCTAAATTCCAATGGGAGGATGTGTAACAAGCCTTAAAAGCAAATCCTACATTGATTCGGAAAGAAAAGGAAGCTACACAGAAATGGTGTCATAAGAGAAACATTGAAGGAAACTACTTGCAATAGAAAACAAAGATTACCGATACTCAAATGTATGCAATTGGCCCACAAGTGTTCAAAAATGATCCAGTGCTCTCAAATCATAATAGGCTAAAACTTATGAGCATAATAACAGACAACGATGTAAAGGATGTTGTGTTTAGTATGGGGGATCTAAAAACACCATAATTTGACAGTTTTAATGCACGCTTTTATAAAACATCCTGGGGTGTTGTTGGACATGGCATGATCAATGTAGTCTTACAATTTTGGAATCAGAGGCACCTCATCAAGAAAATCAATAATACAGTGATCCACTTAGTGCCTAAGAAAAGCAATGCTCCCAATTACTAAGTATAGGTTTTTCCATAATATTTCTGTCTTAGATTATACAATGCATTACAAAAGTTACTTTATTCACATATAAAACTACATTACAATTCTATACAAATTCTATTTTGTAGGCCATACCCATTAATAAATAAAGCATGGCACAAAAACTTTATATACCAAACCATATAATGTCACATAACAGGTGATTGCTAAATTGTCTACTAATATGGCATAATAATGCTTCTATACAAGACCAACCAAATCACATTTTGTAGAGACAACACACTAATGGTCACTAAAACAAGAACAATACAAAGATGATTATATATGACCTGCACACCAAAATAGAACACTCCAAATTGAAAGACATGATAAGATTCAAAGAGGGTGATTGTATACCTCAATCACCTTTACTTGTTGCCTTCTAGTGATGAGGGCGACTGAAATCGACAATGGAGAAGCTCAGAAACGACGGTGCAACTAGGCAGACAAATTTGGAGGACGGGTTTCCTATTTGTAGAATATGTAGAATGTATAGAAACTGGAGAAAAACAACAAAAAAGTGAGATATAAGATTTGATCGAATAATCTAACTGAATATAATAATAATCAAAATCTATAATATTCGAAGTGGGAGATTGCATACCTCAATCACCTTTACTTGTTTCTTTCTGGTGATGGGGGTGATTGAAATCAACAAAGGAGCAGCTCAGAAATGGCGATGCAACTAGGCAAACAAATTTGGAGGATGTGTTGCCTATTTGTAGAATTTGTTGAATTGTATCTTCAAATATATAGAAACCGGAGAAAAATAAAAAAATGAGCTAGATATAAGATTTGATTGGATAATCAAAGTGAAAAAAATTTCCAAAATCTATAAGATTTGAAGAGGGAGATCGCATACCTCAATCGCCTTTGCTTGTTGATTTTTGGTGAAGGAAACGACTAAAATCGGCGTAGGAGAAGTTTGGAAGTTGCGATGCAAATCTATAAATGGGGGTGTCTGAAATAGGGTGATGGAGAAGCTACAAACCAGCAGTGTAAATCTACCACGTTTTAGTGACAGTGCAAAATGATCGATGGAGAAGCTCGAAACTACTTCTATAAATTGACAAACCGAAATAAGAAGCTTAAAGTTGCTTCTGCAAATCGTGAAAATGGGATGTGAATTGTTGTTTGTTGCTGCAACGCAAATAACCAAATAGAAATATACCTTTTAAATATTTTTTTAAAAAAATTTCCCTTATCACTTTGCAAAAGTAAATTTTAGTAGTAACCTTTATTTACTTCTAATTAATAACTTTTTAAAAATAATTTTTAGTAATTACTTTATAATAATAGCCTTTTATAAATAAAATTAAATATTATTAATTAATCTAAAATTACTTTTATAATAAATTATTTTTTATAAGTAGAACTAAACAAAGTCTTAATTTAGGACATTTTTCAAATAATAACACAATCGTAATTCGTAAATCAGCATATTTTTTGGGCTTATGAAAAACTGAAAATACCGCGTTACTGGCACGGGGTCAATCATGCCGACGTTGCGAGTTGCGACGTATTGAAAATTTGAACTCCGAACAAGAGTAGGTTAAAGGGTTTTGGTAAATCCCTCGTTTCTCTCCGCGGACGTTCTGTTCGGGTTTTAAAACCCTATTCTGTCTTCCTCTTGTCGCTCGACTTCTCTACTCCAATCTGAGGTCCCTTTCATCTTTCAACCCCTTACCCGGTGGAGCTGTCTGATTAAACTCTTATCCTTTTTTACCATTTTTTTCTCCAATTGAACGCCATTTGCGTGGTTCATTGATTTAATTTTCGGTTCCTTGTAGTCATTTCATTAGATTATCTGGGTTGCTATTAGAGCTGACGAAAATGAGTACGATGATTCACCGGACGCCGAGATCGGGAGGAAAATCATTGTTTCTCAACGACTTAGCTTCGCCTGTATCTTCTCGAAAGGGTAAATTCTCGACAGCAGGCCAGGCGGCAGCGGTTTCGGCTCTGTGGCGTGAAAATCTTGTGAATTCGGATCTTCCACCGCCACCTATTTTTACCCTTGACGATCGTTCAGATTTTTCTCCGGAGTCTGGAATTATGGACTATCCAATGTCACCTGAGGTCAAGTCGGATCCGAGAACACCAGCCCGCAGTTCGGGCAGGGAGCATTCAATTACACCTCTGAAGGGTAGGTCGGAAGCGAGTAATTCCCATGCTACGCCGGGTGGGCAGCAGGGGCAGCAAGGTGTCTTGAGTTTGAGCTGGTGGTCGCCCGGGAAGAGTGGAAGCGAGCAGAAGGAAGATAAGGGAAAAGGTTCCCCTGTTGAAGGCGTAGTTCAATCGACGCCGCCAACGTTGTATACTCTCCCACCGCCGAGGGAAGTTGCCAGGCCGGAAATGCAGAGGACTAGCTTGCCTGCTGGTCCTCTAAATGAGGAAGAATGGGTCACTGTCTACGGGTATGTCTTAGATTTGTCTTTTTCCTTTATGCCGTCTTTTTGTTTGGTTTAGTTATCTGCATTATACTCAACGCCAAAGTGTTTTTGGCGGAGTGCTAGTTTTCTGCTGTTTTATAATTCTTCTTCACGATCACATACCTTTCACTGGTTTGACTGAGTAAGACTTTAAAGCTACCGCATGAGACGCTACTTCTTCAGTCATTGTTAAATGCGCCAGGCTAGGAGTATTTGTTTGTTTTATTCATATGCTGTATTGTATAGTAGATTCAAAGTTCTGGTTTTTGCTGTTAGAACTTTCATCTTGTCTGGAGGGATTTGCTTGTTAGATTCAATTCAGTTTATATATATATATATATATACCTGGATTTAATTTGTTTATCCGTAGAAGAAATAAGTTTAGGGCGTCATATTTTCTTTTGCAATTGAGCAGATTCCCACCGGGTGACACCAATGCTGTTTTGCGCGAGTTCGAAAAATGTGGTGTGATCTTGAAACATGTACTCGGACCAAGAAATGCTAACTGGATGCACATCCTTTATCAGGTGTGTGCGCTCTTCGAGTAATCAATGTTATACCGTTATGATTTTCATCATTGTCTTAACCATTTTGGTTTTGTTTATTCATGCGCATCTAGTATAGGAATCAAGTAATGGACTGTTATATTCTCTTTAGATATGTTGGCCACCAGCTGTAAATGTCACCTCCTGAACCAGTGCAAGCTGCATTCTTGTGAGGGAAGATATGTCATTTGTGTCAGTGGACTTATATGTGGTATTAATTTGCAAGTCGGGTGATGTTTTTTTTTGGGTAAAGCCTAGTAATAGTGACTAATAGGCCTCTTGAATCTTGGAATGTATCCGCACATTGGCTTTGCTTTGTGCAAATGCGTTCCTGACATATCTTGAAAATGTTCTTTATATTAACAAAGAAGTCTATCAATTAAAGCTCCCTCCAATGTTTCAAGCTGGTCTAGTTTGGTGTTGCTGGGAATCACATTTTGTTCTAGTGGCAGCATGTTTTTTTTTTTTCCTTGCAAATTGCTAATTTTTTGTAGGATTTAGTTCTCTTTCTAAAATAGATTTACGGAAGTATTTAAGATCAATTATAACTAACAGTTGTGATATATTATAACAATTAGTTAAAATTAATTTCACTCGTTTTATGCATAGATTTGAATTTTATATTTTTATAATGAAATAATGGGTGTTGTAATGCACAGAAAATTAAGTTTATTGTAAGAAATCATGTAATTTTTTTTTTAAGATATAGATAAGGAAAAGTTGTGTGTAAATATCTGCGTCTCTACCTATTTATATTAAATTATGTTTATATCTTTCATTAAAAAATTACCAAAAAAGTGATTAGCCTGATATGTTTTCTGGAAGTGAAACTTCTGATGGTTTGTTTTGTATTGGTAGCTTCTCTGTAAATGGGTTGTGTAGAAATCTTTCCAATTATCATTGACCTGGCTTTGGACTATTGAGAAATCCCATCCCCTTCCCCCCAGGTGACTTTCTGTTTAGCAATAAAAATTTGCCGACAAAGAAAACATTATAGGTGCTTCTGTAATTCTACTCTCTGTGTAGAATGTAAGATAACGAACCATATGGTCATGAAAAACTACACCGTGGCTCATGTTATTTGAGCTTGAGCCTTCCCTGGATTTTTCCATCCATCTTGTACTACTCTTAGCTTCAGTATCCATTCTGATTTGGCAGTATAAATTTGATCGATGATGCTACATAATGGAGCCATTGCTATCAGGTTGTTTTGCACAAATTATTTTTACTAACAAAAATTATAATTTTAATAGCTGGGATATGGCCAAGTTAACGTCTATGCCAGGAAAAAATTATTTAAATAATAGAATAAGAGGATAAAAAATGATTTCGTATTTAAGCTAGTAGTCGGGTGATTTCGTATTTAAGCTAATTTGACCGATAGGTTTGGATTAACTTCACCAATCAAGTCTTTTTAGGTTGTGAGGAGTCAGGTTGGGTTCGAGATGAGTTAATCCTAGATCAAATCACTTTGGATTTGGATTAAATTAGACATTGACTATAAAAATTAATCTAATTCATTATCCTCATAAGCAAACATTAAGTTTGACTTCATGTAAGCATGTTATTAATTACTTTTAAAAAAAAATTGTTATGATTTTTTGATATTGTATTTTTACGCAAAAAATTAGTTAAAATTAGAATATCATTGTTGAATAAGTTTGTCCACAATAAAAGTAAGAAAAATAAAAAAATTTATAAAATATATTTTTAAAAGCTTTAAATACATAATAAGATGTGTACTTTTTATTATCATAACCGATTAATATTTAATTTGGTTTTGTCGGGTCAGGTTGATGACAAGTTGGATTAATGTCAGATTTTGGTTTGGGTCAGGTCGCTTTATTTGGCTTAGGACAGGTTGGGTCAGCTTCGTGGTGGGTTTGGGTCTGGCTGAGTGGATGAATTCCTTAGTTATGTTGGGTCAGGTTTTGTGCAAATTTAGGTCGGGGCGAACGGGTCAGGTCAACTTTGCAAGCTCTAGTTACACCATATTTCATTGAAGTATTGAAATTGCTCCCTTCAAAATCAGACAGAATAAACCCATTGATCAAATCAGAAGAAGAATGTTCCAGTACCCAAATCTTATCATACTTGCTCTCTAGATCCCCCGTCAAGTAATTACTCTAAATGTTTGGAAGAGGAAGAACATCAAGCAAATTATAATCCAGAATACAACAATCATGCATATTCAATAACCTAAAAATGAATTCGACTTACAGATGTAGAAATTGAATAATAATTGAGTATTGTTGGTGATTCTTGTCTTGCAAAACAATTGCTTTCTCTGTCAGATTGTATCGATCTTAATTCTTCCGTTAGTGCATATCTGAGAATCATACGTTTTTCTTTCATTGGCAAAGGTGTGGTACTGGATTGTACCAATCTTGATTTCAGAACACTCTTTCTTGGTCGCATCGTATTTCTTTATCATAGGTTTTTTTGTTTGGAATGGAGTGTGCTGCAAAGCTTCTTTGAGATAGTTTTTCCTTTCTTTTTTCTTTTTCCTGAAAACAACACTTTTAGGCAGGAAATACATGCTGCTTATATTCCCTTATATTATATACAGTAAGAAGTCAGAAATCATTCAGATCCTGAAACAGGCAATATGTTATGATTCATTACTGCAAATCATTTATTTGATCCTTTCACATGCTCTGAATGTTCATCGTCGATGAATTCGTATTGTGAAAGAAATCAAATACTATAAGTTAAGCACACGCATAGGGAATAGTTAGTTTGGCAACGCAGACGGCTGACCATTGCTAAAATCCTCGCATTCAGCAAATTGGTCAGCCCTGTGGCTTTGCAGACATTCTTGTCATGGCTGGTGTTCAGTTTTACCATATGTGGATTGCCATACTTCATCAAAGTTTCTCTTATGTGTTTCATTTTTCTGTCTGATGTGTAACCCTGAAAACTGAGTATATTTAAATATAACAATATTATATGTTACTATGCTTTAAAACAAGTTCGTTTTCTGACAAAAAAAATTCTGGTGAAACAAATATAGCAATGCAATAGGTGCATTTGGAATTGTAATACACCTAGTATTAAAAATCGGACCGGACCGGCTGGTCTGACCGGTGAACCGGCGAACCAGTCGGGTGACCGGCTTGATTTCATGTACTGGTTCTCAGGATCTTGGAATCAGTGAAAATTGGTCAAAAACCGTTCGGACTAGTGAAAACCGGTGAACCGGTTAAAAAACCAGTTGCAGAACTGGTCAAAAAATCGGTTGGAGTAGGTCAAGTTCATGTGCAGTTTATTTTTTTTTTATATATTTCATATATTTTTTTTAACTTAAAATGTACTACTCGTTCGACCATTAAACCAGTGAACTCGTTATGGTACTGGTTTGATTTTCGGTCCGGTTTTTAAACCTATGGTAATATGCGATCCTCACTTACCGACCCTTTATTTGAAGTTTCCGCATATCATGTGCTAGGGGTAGCGTGAAAGAGGGATTCTCTTGGTCTAGTCATCGATGTGCGGTGAATAGTTATATAGATTCATCTTTGCTTATTTCTGTGCAGAACCAATCCGATGCCCAGAGAGCTCTCAGCAAGAATGGGATGCAAATGAATGGGGTTCTTATCATTGGTGTGAAGCCAGTTGACCCAATGCAGCGTCAGTCTCTCAATGAAAGGATGAACAATCAAGGATTTATGACCTTGCCGCCTCCATCAGCCGCTGGGCCAGACCTCTCAAAACCAGCGCCCCGGCCTTACTACTATCCTCAGAATGGGACTAGTACTACCCGACAGTCGGGCACAATTGCTTCGCCAACAAAATCGGTGGTGTCCAAAGTCTTGGATTTGATGTTTGGTCTGTAGATGAGGAAATTCTCACCGCCTAAAGGTAATAGGGGAACGCAATATTGGTGATCTTCCTTGAAGCTCCGAGTATGTTTACCGGGAGCGGATTTGTATTCTGCACTTCCCGAATAAGTGGATTCAATTGAAAAAGTTGGTCAAAAGTCAAGCTGAAAGCTATCTTTCTTTATTTAGAAGGAATCTGGTGAAGATAAAAGGGTTACATTAATGATTTCATCCTGTTGTGATTTGTGAAGGAAATTCAGCTATTGGAGCTGGATTTAAGTTTGTGCGGATAGAGCTTCTTGTTGCAATGGGAAGAAAATGATAATTTGTCGATATATGCTCTATATTGTCTATTTTATACTTATTTTTTGTTGATTCATTCTGCTGATCGAAACACGTGTGCACTGCTTTCTCCTGGAGTTATGCATGTCGCCCATCGGTAACAAAATGCCAGGTGATTACCTGTTTCAATACGTGCCATCTCCCGCTGTTTGACCCAAGACGTAGTAGGGGCACTAGCAGGCGGATACAGGCCTATAGCTTCGTTCCCAAAGTATATTTGTTTTTCCGGATGGTCTATTGTGAGATCACATGAAACTGAAGAAACAAAACAAAAGGTAAGGCTTCAAATCCGGAACCACTATCAACGTCTGCTTGGCCTCTGATCATTCTCTTTTTTCTTGCTACTTTTTTGATAAAAGTGACCTATGTTCTTAAGTTCTAACCATACTCACTTTACTCGGCCACAACCCTCGCCTCATGTGACATGTTACAATTCCACTTCCATGAGCAGAAATCCTCAAACTGAAATCTTTTCTTTTTCACTGTTCCTAGATTCAAAAAAAAAAAAGAAAAAAAAAACTGCCGCGCTTTTCACACTCTTTCACATTTCTTGTGATGACACAAACCATCACGCCCTTTCTGCTTCCCGTTTGGTGCTTGTGCTTGTCTGGAAATTCGTTCAGGCAGCACACTGTGTTCAGTGTTTTTTACTTGGTTCTGTGGCAGGAATCTGTTTCCACAACTACTCAGATACGCTCTTAGGAAGAAATAGGAATTTTAGTATATATTTCTTGTATATATAGTATCCTACTGTGTAACCTCCGTCGTATGCCAAAATGTATCCTGATATATGAAATAACAGTTTCTTTATTAGAAAAAGACGCATTGATGCATTTATGATGGTACCCTGGATGAGCTACTGGAAATTATTACTACTATGTCTATAGATAGTAGTCATCATATAGTACATAATAGTCATTTATATTGCTTTTGAATTGAAAGCTAAGAAACAGCCCTGACTACTGCAGGGGCTGTCTGCAACAACAAGAGTCTAGTCCTGATTTATGAAGCCAGCCAATTTCTGAAAGAGTGCTTCAGCTTTGTCAGAACCTGGGTTAAACAAATGAAAGCAGTGTTCCTCACCTTCAGTCTCTACAAACTCAATCACCCCTCCCCATCCACTCTCCTTAAGTGATTCATAATAAGCCTGTCCCCTACACCTCAACCAATCCTTCTCTGCCACACACACCAACACCCTTTCACACCCCAACTTAGGTAACCTTGGATCCACTCCTGGATTCAACCTCGGGTCATCGTCCGATCCACTGCTAGTCGGACACAAAAACTTGTACATCTTATCCACTTCTCTCCGCCCGAAAAATGGATGCACCAGCATCAACCCCTCAATTTTTGTTCCTTCCCCATCAGCAGCGCTACTCGATCTTATTGCCACGTCGTGTGCTATGTTGGCTCCAGCACTCTCCCCAACTAGGAAAACCTTCCCAAAGTCGGCGTGTTGATTTAGCCACGGCTCAGGTCCTTTTCCGTGAATATGGGAGGCGATCCACTGTAAAGCTTCCCAAGAGTCATCGTAAGCAATCGGCAGCGGGTGCTCTGGGGCTAATCTGTATTCCACGGAGACGGCTATCACATTAGCCCTGTTAACAAAGTTGCTGAGGCGGGTCTTTGCGACGGTGCTCAAGGCAGATCCAGCACAGAACCCTCCACCGTGGTAGTGAACAAGGAGTGGGAGCTTCTGGCGATGATTATCTATTTTAGGCAAGAAGATGCGGGCTGAAACGTTTGATTCATTGGATATGACAACATCCTTGGATTGGACGTTAGTGGTTGGATCATAGCCTGGTGGGACGCGATCGGATGGTCGGTACCTTTCTATGCGTCCGTCTTTGTATACCTTGAAAAATTGTGGAAAATCATGGGTTATGTCGTCGGAGGAAGACATGGAGAATGACTAAAGCGTTTTGTTTCTCTTCCGGTATGTTCGGATCTTTATATTTGTAGAGGGGACTGAGGATTTGATTTATTGGTTTTAATTGTAATATATTATTACTGAGCTGCAATTCAACTATTCAAGGTATGTTATTCTGTATGCAACTACCTGTCTTGTGACCGAGGAATGTTAGGTAGGGAGCTGACTGCTGACAGCGTTAAACAGATACTGCCCTGTCTATTATTATTATGTGATCCACGGCAGTTTTGTAACTAATTCAATTTTCATTTGTTAGATTAGTACGCTGTGATAATTTGGTAAATAATATTAATTTTTTTTAATTTTTGAAAATCTATCATCTTTCATTTGGACTGTTAAAAAAATAAAATAATTATACCATAGTATTTTTTTCATTTTTTTATAAATAAATATCCATATTATTATAATTTTGATATAAAAAATATAAATAAATTTATGTACAAGAATGGTAAAATTTCATTACAAGATTTTTTCAATAACTTTAGTGATGAAAACTAAAAATATGGTTAAAGGTGATACAATGAAAGCATGCTAATAGTAAAACAAAAGTATGGTAAAGATGAAATAAAGGTGTGATGAACTTTAGCACAACAATAATGAAACATCAAAACAAAAATATTAAAATATAAGCACAATATAGGTGAAATGTAAGTATAATAATGGCAAAATAACAAAAATAGTAAAATATAACATATCAAACTTAACATAATAGGGATATTTGTAATACCTCTTCCTAAAATCTTTTAAAATGTACTTAAATTATGTTAATATAAAATAAAATAGTTTTAGTTTTGGAAAATACTTGAAAAATAGGTGAATATGTGAAATATGGGTAGACCAATCAATAAATCATACAGAAAGTTAGTCGATTGATTCACCTAAAACTTAAGCAGTCACCTTAGAAGAACCATACGGTATTTCCAAACCAATTAATTGGTTCTCTCGAAACTTTCTAGTGCTTTCTAGTCTTTTGTTTCAATTCTTGTTCAAATAATTTCTTAAACTTCTAGTTAGTGTCTCTTTGTTCTAATAAATATATTTTGGTGCCTTGTGATTATTTTTGTATAACTCAAATCATCAATAAAATTTATTTAATTAAAAACTCCCAAATATACCTTTTTAGGTACTTTTCTCAACACTTCCCTTTTCCCCCTCTCTTTCCCTATATCCTTTGTCTTTTTCCTACATGTGCAGCCGTTCTCTACCGGTGTTGCTTTCCCTTGGTCTATTATGACTAGATTTCCTTCCAAATCTCACTCACCTTTATCACTCATAGACCTCTTATACACAAGTGTCATCACTCTTCCTCAGCAACACTCCACCATTCCCATTACCTTAGTCAACTCTCTTCTCTCTCCAATAATTTTGACCAAGGCTTCCTCAAGCCTCACAATTTGAACTCATTTCCCCTCTTACAACATAAACCCTCTGTAACACCCCCAAATTTACTAATAAAAAATTTTATTTTAATAAAAAGGTTTCACGGAAGCGAAATGACAAAACCGTAAATTCGGGGGCGTTACCGCCACACTTAGTACCAGGTCGGTTCACTTCTACTGCTCCAGTACTAAGTGCTAAGGCTAAACGAGGTTAACATCAAATACAAGTCACCATTAAAACACAAGGCATTAATAAAACACAAGCCATACAGAAATTAGAGTGCGGTTTAGAATTACAATCCAAAGAGTAAGTGCCTAGAGTTTTTCAAAACATAAAACATCGTACAACATCACAACTAAAATATAAGAACACATGGTTTAATAAAAGAAAATAGAGTTCGCCCGAGTCGCTCTCGATCCCCATGTCAGGTCTAGGCTCAACGCTCAGCCCCACCTGATGCCTCGTAAGTGTCATAGGAATCGAAGACGTCATCCCCCACCTGCACAAGCTCAGATGGGTCTTCTGCTCGTGGGAATGAGCAGTACCCATGAAACGGGTGATCAATACGCTACGTACTGAGTAAGGCAGCAGATACGCTAAGGCCAAACATACAAAACATATAACATAGCATACATGACATAATCATATGAACCACATGTAGTAATACAGATAATGAAGGGTGGCTATGGTCCAATTAGACTTATTCTCTTTTGGATCTCTGTTAAATATAGTCGTTTCACACCATAATATTTATCAATCCATGCGAGTGTGGGAATCCCACTATTATAGCCGGTAGATCAGTCACTTTCAGGACAAAACGCACCCGACCACTATTTTTTGCCCGTGGATCGGTCTAGCCCCAACTCTCATGGTGTTTCACTATAATTACATAGTAGCTTTCCCATGATTTGTTAGCAAATGAATGTTTGGTTTGTTGAGCTCGGGATCCCCCACTATTATAGCCGGTGGATCGGTCACTTATAGGGCAGAACACACCTAACCACTATTATATGTTGGTGAATCGATCTCTAGGGCACCCTGACACCTGACCACTATAATGCCGATGGATCGGTCTGGGCCCAACTCAACAATCTTACTCTTTAAGTGATTAGTATCTTATTTGTGTCTTATTAGACAAAGCTTTTCACCCTTGACATGCATGTCAACTACCTTCTACTCCTATTCTCCTAAGGAGGCCTGTCCCATATCTTGAGACTTCTGCACCCCTTATCACACCCTAATATCCATTTCCCCTTACATTTACATTTTAATGTAAAACCCAACTCCTATGGGTATAGGTTAGGCCCAACACCTTATAACATCAACTCTATCACCCTCTAAGGTTTTCCCTTGAAAACCCTAATTGGGTCGATGTGGCCCAACCCTCTCTCTCACTTATACTACCATTACCTCGTTTATCGCCCCATACATTATCTCATTAGATCTAGTCCCAACTTATATCATATTACCTTTCAATTTTATATGTGATCGGAAAAACCCTAGTTGTCCACTTCAAACCCTAGTACCTTTCTTCTCCCACAAGTACCTCTCTATTTTTCACTTGATATCTCTTCTCTCCTATGGAACCCATAATCACCCCATATAAAATAAAATCTTACTCTAAACCCGTACTCCACTCTTCCTTGATCATTTTACTCCCACATTTTCCATATTACTATTTCCTTCCAAAACCCTAATCGGGTCCCTTATAAACCTTTACACCAACCTACGTACTGTTTTCCATCCCAAGTTTCCAATCATTCCACAACTCTCACCTTAGCTTATTTACACCCTAAAACAACTTTTTTCACGTAAAGATCATCCCCATGCAATTTTTATCCATCCTATGTAGACACCCAAATTTCCCATGCAAATTTTAGGATTCCCATGGATGGTTTCCATCTCTCATTCATTTTGGGTCATTCCTTCCTCTTTAATTTCCTCTCATAGATCCTGAGGTATTTTGGTCAACCTCATATCCCTCCTTAGTGAACTCACTTCCCATTTTCTTTCTTTTTATCCTTTCATTTCCATATCATATTGTCAATGTTCCTATCATGCATGTCCTAAAGGGCCATAACATATCACATCATAATCACGATATATACATATCACACCTATGTCATAAGAAAACATATACAAACATACCTCAACTCCAATATGTGCTACACATAAGACAAGTTAATGACAGTCATGTAATACACGATGTAGCATGATATAAAGAATCCAAGGCATAAAAGTCACACAACACATACGGGCTTTAGCTACATCCTTACCTAAAACAACGTGGGGCTTGGAGTACGCTCCTACGCCTCCTTAGGGTTTTGGCTTGATTCACCTATAAGGGAAAAAGCTAAGGATTAGTTTCCCTCCTACCAAAAGTACTATTATTCCTTATTTTAGTCTAAGATTAGGGCTATTATTATCAAAGGGAGCATTACACGTAAAAACTAGGGCTTTTATCTTCAAGTTAGCCTACTAGATATTACTAGTCAAAATATGTTTATGTTAATATTTATTGCTATACTTATATTATTAAACCTAATAGCTTTATTCTTCTAATAATAGTACTAATACTAATTATAGTGAAATAGTGATAATAATAATAATAATAGTAATGCTAATGCTTATAGTGATAGAAACCCTAGCATTTTTAAGGCTAAGGCTAATAATAGTGTTAGGGTTAAAATAGTAATATAATAGTTGCAATACCAACAAAGTACTAATATTCCTAAAGATAATAATGATAACAGTTATATTTTGATGAATAATAATATAAGGGTTCAAATGTTTTCGTCACAATAATAGTAATAAAATAATAACAAAAATAATGGTAATAACTAATAATGATACCATAGTAATAATGTTAGTGACAAATGCATTAGGAATAATATTAGCAATATTTGAATATTAAATAGTAAAAATACTAAGGCTTAAGTATTCTTCTTTAATAACAAAAAGATAATACGCCAACTTTGGTTTAGATAACATTAATAATAATAAAAATAGTAGTAGTAATAATAATAATGATAAAAATGTTAAGTATAATAATAATAACAATGACAATGGTAATAGTAACCGAAATGATAATAACAATAATATAAGGTTCCAAATACTTATATTAATACATAAAAGTGATAATGGATAATGTTAGTATTAATAATATTAGCAAGGAAATAATGATAATGATAATGGTAATAATAATAGTAATAATAACAATAATGATAATAGTAATAAATTTAGGTTGAGTAATAGTAATAACAACAACAACAACAACAACAATAATGGCATTAATAATAATAATAATAATTAAGAATAATGTTAATAGTAATAATAATAAAATAGTAATAGTAATATAAGGGTTCAAATATTTGCCATAATAGTAAAGATAATGATAATAGGGCATAGCTAGCATTAGTAATAATAGTAGGAGTAATAGTGAGGGTAATAATAATAATAATAGTAACAACGAGGGAAAGTCCTAATCATAGTAACACTAAAGTTGTAGGCCATTATTAATGATAAAATTATTATCATTGGTTAGGAAATATCATAAAGTTAGGTTAATTAGTAGTAGTAATAATGTTGAGCATAATAGAGGATAACAATCGAAAAGGGTAATAGTAATATAAGAATCCCAACATTTACACTAATAATAAAAGTGATAATGGCCAAGTTAGATTTAGTAAGAAAATAATAATGATAATACTAGTAGTGGTAGTAGTAATATTAATAATAATAAATATCACTTTATTAGTACTAGAGTTATAGCCCTTTTAAATAACATGCCATAGTTATAAATATTTCTGAAATTGGATTAGGTAATAAAGGTGAGACATGCTAACAATATTAATAATATTAATATTAATATTAATATTAAGGATAATATTATTAATATTACTAAAAATTATTAACACTTATAGAAAATAGTTTAGGGGTTGGGGGAGTTGGAGTACCACCTAAGGTTGGTGGCGGAACCGGCGGTGACGACGGCGACGGTGGAGGAGGAAGAGAGGTGGAAAGATGGATATGTAGGCTAAAGGAGAGGAAGTGGAGGGGTGTTTGAGGTGGTAAAAGGTGCAGCAGGTGGAGAGGGGTGGACTGGAGGTGGTGGTGCAGCCGGGAGTGGCGGCGCATGGCAATTAGTGCAGTGGCCGAAGGTGGAGGAAGTAGAAGGAGAGGGAGGCAGGGAGATATGGAGGTATGGGAAGCTAGGGGAAGGTCCCCTGGTCGTTTTGGGAGGTGGAGGAGGCGTTGGTTGCGGCGGAATTGGGGCAGACGGTGGCGCGCGAGGGGCAGCGCAGGGTTGGTGAGGGCTGATCGAGAAGGTACTTTTGCACGGCCCAGGTAGCTCATGCAGGGTAAGATAGGGGTGGAGGGTGGTTCAGTTTTATAGAGGTAGGTGCAGGGAAGGTTTTGGTGGGAGGCGTTTGTTGCGATAGTCGTTGACGGCGGTAGAATAAGGAGTTGATAGGGCGGCGGCGAGCGACTGGAGTTTTTGGGCTACGAAAAGGAAGCTCGACCCAGGCTACTAATGGGGTTATTTATAGGCTAATTGAGGGGGAAAGCGACAAGGAAAGAAGAACAAAACCAGGGGCAGGTGAGGTAGGTTGCCGACCGGCGGCGCAGCCATGGCAGGTTAGGTTGGGTTGGGAGGAAAAAAGGAAAGGAGATGTATAATGAGGAGGGGAGAGATGGGGTTGGTTGGGGTCGAAAACGGGAAGAAAATGATGGGGAGGGGGAAGAGAGGGGAGGTCGGACGGCATGCGGTTGTCGGTGGCAGAGTTGTAGGTTTTCGACACTTGTAGATTGGGATTGGGGGAAAAGAAGAGGAAGGGTGGATCGGCGGTCCAGGGGAAGAAAAAAAAGAAGAACCGGCCGGTTGGACGGTTGGGCAAAGGAGGAAGTTAGACGTGGCTTGGGCCGCACGAGACATGGAAGAGGAAAGTGATTTGGGTCGAAGGGTTGGCCTAGTCGAGGGAAAATGGGGAAAGAAAGAAGAAAGGAGAAAGAGGGAGAGAAAAAAAGAAAAGGAAAAGGGAAAAAGGGCAAATAGGGGGGAAATAGGTTGTAGTATTTTTGGTAGATAAACAAGTTTTAATAATTTAACTTAATATATTTTAATATATTGGTTTAAAAGGTAAATTTTAGAAAATATTGGTTTGAAACATTATTTAAATAAAATGAGTATGATAAAATAACAAATTATTTATTTTAATTTATTAAATATTCACATCTAATTTTATATACTAAAAAATCCACAAAATAATTAAATTAACTTAATTTAAAAGGAGAAATCCTCAAAATAATTAAATAAGTTTAAAAGCTAAGTTATCCCAAATAAAAGTGATTTATTAAATTATAGGCTTTTAAAATTTTGGGGGATTACACCCTCTTTTTGCCTTCTTTTCCTTTCTCTAGCAAAAAATTTCTAAATATTTTTGGTTTTTCTTCCTTACTCTCTCTCCTTGTAATCAAGTTCCCCTCCTTCTATTCTTCTTAATCCCTATTGTATTTTCTCTTAAAAAAAGGAGACTTAAATTTTAGAAAGGGTTAAAGATTCTCGATTTCTTTATCTTAGCTAATCTATCTTTTGGGTTAAGGTTTAGAAAGGGTTCTCTATCCCTTCTTTTGTTTTCATGAGTTTTATTTTGGTTTTAATGAACTTTTACTTATTTAAACACTTTATTTTACCTAAAAAACCAAGAAGGCTAGGTAGGTTAGCTATCAAGCTAGAGTCTTCATTGTTAGAAGAATTTGTGCATAAGGTAAATCAAATTTACCTTAATATGTGATTAACTAGTTTGTATATTGATGTGTTATATAATTTATTTATGCATGTTTCGCTCTTTAATTTTGATTATAATGCAACAAAACATGAACTATGTATTTTTGAGTTAATATATGCAAGCATGCGAGACTAGGCCTCTTACCATGAAGTCTATGATTAAGTGAAACACTAGTATGGTATATGATCATTTTTGTAATGCCATGTTCAATATTATTTTCATGCATAACATTATGTTCAGAACATATAAATATTTTGACCATCCTTGGATTCTTGATGGATTTTGATAAATTAAAATGCATGATGTGTTAGTTTGGTTCCAAGCATGAGCTAAGTGAAATCAACATGTTGAACATGAATTATATGAATTTCCATAACATCCCACTTTTCAAAAGCCTAATATTTATATAATATTGATGTTGATTTATGAGTTTTAACCTTTCATATTATTTTAATTAGTTTCTTTTATTTAAATCTTGATTTTTGATATATATATATATATATATATATATATATATATATATGATATATATATATATTAAAAATTCGATTCGTTTTATAGTTTTATTGACAATTTAAATTCATATTGAAGCTTATTGAATTGTTTGTCATTGCGAATAATTTTAGATACATTTATTTATGACTATGATCTTATTTATTTCACGTGATTTGATTTTTGATTAAAACATTTTTTTGTTTATATTGTATATTTTGATTTTAATATTTTTAAATCCTTTTCAAGTATAACTTCATTATTTGATTTCAACCATGTTTTAGGCTTATATTTTGTTAAGGAATATATAAATTATAAAATTTCTTAAAGTAGTGAAATTATTTTAATAATTTTTATCTATAAAAAATATTTTCACATATGAATTTTTTCACGAGGCCAATAAGATCTGTAAAACTTATTTATAATTTTTTTCAAAATAATTTTCTTTCGTTTTGGGTTACAAAGGACTTTTTCAACATTTTTTAAATTAATAAAGTCACTCAAAGTTTTATAAAAATATTTCTCCAATGCATTTTAAATATTATTTTGAAATCATAATTCTATTTTATTAACTATTGTGATTTATTTTAAACAATAGTATTTAAGTAGATAATTTTTTATTTTCTCCAAAAGTTATTAACAAGAATATTTCTATTAGAATTGACCTTAATTGAAGAGTTATTTTTTTAATTATCTTATTTATAGATTTATTGGAAAGGAAAAAAAACTCAACCAACCCTCACTTTCCTTCCTTCCCTATTCCTTTCCTTTTCTTTTTTATGCATGTAAATCCACAACCTCTGATCCCAACTCCTTTTCTCCTTTTTCAACTCACAACACCGCCATTGCCTTTCTACCCACCCAAGCTATCAGCTACCTTTAGTGATGTCTACCACAGACCAACAATCCCTGACCTCTAGTGGTCCTTACCCTCTCCAATTTGAAGTGTTTCATTTGGTATATTTTCAAACTTATCCTTTAATTTTTGAATTGTTTTGTGTGATTTGTCTTTACTCAGGAAAAATTATTTATTATAATTTGTTTATATTTTTTTGTTGGGTAATTTGGTAGGATTCTTGGTTGTGGAGTTTGTTGATTTCAAGGGTTTTATTTTTTAACACATTTATGTCCAGATTGATTAGATTCGTCCGATTGAGCTATTTTCTATACACTGATTATAAAATGTACTTTGACAAGTATTTGATTCCATATTAAAAGTGTCAATTTAAAAAATTTATGAGAAATAAATTATGATTGATTTTTTAGATTAGAACTCTTACATATTTAAATTGTATTGATCTATGAGTTATTTTATTAAATTTATTATATAATTTGCATTTGAATATGTTTAACTTTACTTTTGAAATTTCAATTTAAAAATTTTAGTAAGATTAGATAGGATTTATATTTTAGGCTCAAAAACCTTAATTAAGTTAAATAGGTTATTTCTTTTATTGTTTTTGATAATTTGATTTTAAAATACATTACACAATATGTATAATTGAATTTCTAAATCTTTAATTTAACTAAATTAATAAAATTAAATTGAAGAGTATTTTTGGGCCCAAAACCCCAACTTTCAAAATAAAATTATGAAATTAGTTGTTTATATGGCTATTTCTTATGTAATTGATTTTATAAAATTGTTTACTTGGTAATTCTAACACTTTCAATTTGGGTAAATTGAATTGAATTGTTTGGGTTTGTAATTAGGGCTTTAAAATCCCAATGCTCATAATTAGTTTTCTAAAATTATTTTGTTTGGGACTTTTCTACTTAGTTGATTATTCATTGTGATCTAAAATTGATTAAATTGTGGTTTATTCTTAGCATTTTTGTTTAAATCTTTGAAATTAATTGGTTTGATGTTTTAGATTGTAATCCCTAATTGTTTAAATTATTTTTTATTTATTTATAAAATTCACTTGCATTTTATTTAATATCTACCACTTGATTGGTTTCTAACTTAGTCCTTACATTTTCCATCGATAATCTAGGTTGACATTGGTGGATCTGCAAAGTTGGTTAACAATCCTTGTTTCCTTCATTTATTAAGCTTGGGATAATAGGTAAACTAACTTAAATATCTAGTAGAGATAAAGTTATGTGTTGGCATGATTCTTTCCTCTTTTTCATTCATAGAAGGATACATGTAAGTTTTAAAATGTAATCATAACAATTGAGCATGAATATGTGTTGAGTCTTAATTGTGTTTGGTGTAGTGGTTTGTACTGAATATGATATATGTTGAATATTGATAAGTGATTGAACAACCATTGTGGCAAGTTTAAATAGTGGTTGTTGTGTACTACTAAATGTTGATGTCATGAGATTATAAAAGTGATATATATAAATATTCTAGAATCTAATAATGATTTAAGTATAAGGCTGAGATTGTTTAAGCAAGTAGTCTTGGGATGACCTTCGAGGTAGAATTTACAGGAGAAGCATGGATGTGCTAACACCATTAACGTATTAGCGAAGCCCCTTTCTACCCTATAGGTAACCTACGGGTCCTATAGATATTAATACTTAATGCTAGACCATTCCTCTATGGATTGGGTCCTTCCTCAACCGGTAGAGCTTTGGATTGATGTCTTATCCCTGAGCGATTCGACGTTAGTATTGTTTACTATCAAATAAAATGTGGATTATGTGGATTCTATCAATTTTGTGTTTAGCATCACATTCTATGTCCTGCATATGATTCTAATTTTTTGTACAAATAGTTATAAATATTATGAATAATTTTAAATAGTGAATATTTATTTTATGTAAAATTAACCGTGATTCATGTGTACAATGTTTCTTCTATTCATCACCTTTTAATTTGATGACGTGATTTTTAAGTACGCATGCTTTTGTATTGTTTTGTGTCTTTCCATGTTCTTATGTCATATCATGTTCTTGTATGAATCTTTCTATTATCCATGATTTACTAGGTATATCATGCCATGATACTTTATATGAATGTACAATGCTAATTCAACTAAAATTCATGAATTTCTTTGCCTTCCATGATGTTCTCCCATGATGACATATTTCTATTGCAACAACATGTTCTTCTGTGAATTTACGTTGAGTTAAAACAATATGTTTTTTTCTCTTTCTATGGGTTATGCATTGATCTTTGGTAATGTTCTCCTACTAATCTTGTTATTCTATATACTTTGTTTTTTTATATGTTCCTTGATTTTTTATTATATAATGTCATTCATGTTTTATTGATTATGTCATGTATGTGAATCTATGTGGGCATGTTATTGCTATGTGTTAAGTGTTGTTTACTTAGTTTGCCATTGTATTGATGCCACATTTATTTAGGTGCTTGTGTGAAGGTCCTTTGGCTCGAATTCTGTTGTGATTTTTGACTTGGGCTTAGAGTTAGAACTTTCTAGAGTTTGTCCCTCGATATCTTTTGTAATTATTTTAGATATTTTATGGTTTCAAAAATTTGTATTACCAATTTTTTATAGTGTTTTAAATAACCATTTATATTTATGCTATTTAATTAAGATTTTAAAACATAGGTTTTTCGTTGACTTTATTAGTGAGTCTTTGGTTTAGTTTATGTTTTCGGTTTTGTTGGATAATTTTTTAGCCTTGCTCCTAACATAAGATAGGTGATTGACATATGTATTATGTTAGGTGTAGTGGTAGCACTATCTGTTTCTTGTGTTTGTTTCCTCATTATTCTTTTAAATTAATTTTTTTAAGAGTGTAAATGAGGGTGTTATAATTTTTATGGTTTAAGAGCATTATAGAATATTTGGATGATTTAGGATTTAATTATGTATAAGTGCTTGAGCTTTTATATGTTTTGCTTGGATAAATCAATTAACTCGTAGGGACAAAACTAGTTAAGTGGTTTTGCTCACCAGTTGACTGGTTTTTCTGTCTTATTTGAGTTGTTGTTGCTACCCCCAAACCGATCATCGCTTGGGGAACAAGTTATTATATTAGAGACCTAAGGCAACTAGCAGTTATGCTTTTCCCAATGTGATGTAATATTTTTTTTTTAACTTTTTGGTTACTTAAAATCTTGGTTCTATTTATGTATTGGTTTTGTAAACTTTATTATGTCATCTATTTCATATCCCCTCTCTCTTGCATGTGCACACACTATCTCTGATTCTTTTGCATGAATTCACAGGTGATTTATCCTCACATCGAACATGAGTTAAGTGAATTAATACACTCTATAATGTTTGATGTGGTGATTATATCTCCCGGTTTTGTTTTATCACTTCCTCATTGTCTTTAAATGAAAATTTTTGGTCAAAAAAGTTGGGGGGGGGGTGTTATAATACATCATAATAAAATAGTAAAATATAAGTATATTGGTGATGATATATAATGAGAAAATATAAATTTGATGAAAATCAACGGCAAAATGGTGAAATATAAGATAGAGAACAATAATTCTATAACTGTACAAGTTCATTATAAAAATATTAATACATAAGTGCATAAATTTTTTAAAGCTAAAAGTATAGCAATATAAATTCCCATTTATAAAGAAAAATATAAGAAATATAATGATTTTTTTTTACTTTTTTTGTTATTAAAGAAAAAGATAATTTAGTTTAAAGAATATAAATAAGTCATTATGATCGGTCACATGATATATACACTAGAGAAAACTTAGTGCGTGCTGTAATTAAACTCCAAATAAGATTGAAAGTATTATTAAGCATGTGTTCTATCTTAGGCCTTCTCAAGTGCATCTAGTTAAGCTAATCTCATTATCCATATATTTTGCTAGATATACACCTTCACAAGCATTGATTGTTATGTTGTATTGCCTTGATAGTTTAGATCACCTGCATTCTTGTTACCCATTACCTTTTCTAATTTATTAAATAATATTATAATGCTATTTGTCATCAATTTTTTTTACTCACATATTCTTATCTCCACATTCTTACCCACTAATATGACAATAAAATATATAATTATATCAAATTATACCCCAATAATTCATCTAACATAATTGCTTTTCAATTTTAATTAATTATTTAAGTATAATATTTATTTTCAAATAAAATAATAATATTTAATTTTTTATTATTGAAAAATATTAATTATTAATATTTTTTTAGTTTCCAAAATTATTCCTCCCCTAATTGTTCGGTGAAAAGTGTCATGTGTCAGCCAACCCCTTCTCCTTTGTGATCTCCCTTTCCTTTCTCCATCTTTTCCATCGCTAAACATTATATTTTCCTTTCATTTTATTTTCTTCCTTTTCTTCCCTTCATTTCATTAATTTTTCTCGTTTGACCCTAGTGATCAAGGATCTCTATAGAGGTTCGTGGTAGTTTTTTTTTTCTTTTTCCATTTAGCATATTTTCCATTGAGAATGTAAGCATTTATGGATGCCAAAATACGACTTGCTCCCCAAGTTTTTGAAGATGTAGGTGGCACTAGTTTCTAGTATTGTACCAAGATTTGTTTATTTAAAAAAAATTCTCATAAAAGGAAAAAGAGTAGGAAAAAACATAGAAAGTGAAGATTTTTTTTCTTTCCATCAGTTTATTAGGTAAAATTTGTGGTAAATGTATTTTGAGAAAATAGTTTTATGTGTTTGGCTTTGAACAAACGAATACCAAGAATAAAATTTAATTATTTGTAATTATAGATAATTATTTATTTGTAAAAAAAACACACACACACAAAAATTACCCTATCACCTTTTTTCAATCTCTACCACCACCCCACCTCCACCTGCATATCCACCTCTAGTCTACCACTAGCATAGTTTGCGATACCTCACATTATGTTGTAGATTATAAAGACTTAAAAATATTTAATGACTACTTATATTAATAAGGTGCACATTTCTTTTTGAAAATCCATCATTGAAATTGATTGCATAGATTTGATCTGTAAATTCTCTTTGTCCATTCCAGATAATGATGAAATGTTGTGATGTTTGAATTGTTTGTTTTTAATTATTATAAGTTGAAAATTTTATTAATATACTTAAATACTTTAAAATTCAAAGAGAACCATATCACATGTCTAATGCTGCTAATTTTAGACAAAAACATAGCAATGTATTCTCAAGAGCTTCTACATTGCTCATAGTCACATGGCTATATTGTTTGTTGAAGCTACTAAACCTAAATAATCCTTAGCCACCACGCTTTCCTCATATCAATCTATTATAAATATAGGATTACCATAACACCCTAATTTTTAGTACTTAAAAATTTCATTTAAAAGAGCAATTTGTGGAAGATAAAATATTAAAAATATAGGATGTTATTGCCATAACTAGTATAAGTTCGGTTTATTCTATTATTTTTGCACTAAGAGATAATGATAAAGTATTAATTTTCTTAAATTAGGAACATAAATGTTAAGAAACAAATAAGATATTATATTACATGTAAGCAGTTTTCAGGTACATTAAAATATCAGACAAAAGTTACCACAAACTATAGAAGGCGACATAAGATTCTAAGGGATATCTAGATCAAAAGATGTTGAGGTAGACACTTGATATTCCTAAATCTCAAATCCAAATACAATCCATTAATCAATACTATCAAAAAATTCTTACAAAGTAACGACTACCCATTGAATAGGCATGGGATCATATAATGAAATTCATCAGTAAAATGGCAATGAGTAACTGATAGCATAACACTAAGTATGAAATTGTCATGTGGAATACGTATTAGTTGAAATTAGAAAATCATAGCATAAATACCTCAAAACATACATGAGGCATTGAGATATAATAAACGTACTTGAAACATAAACATCATTAAGGCCACATACTCTTGATACCATCACACTTAACCATATCACAACTCCATAAATCAATCCATGTCAATGGAGTTCCACAAAGGGATGACACCAACCCATGCTTAAACATTCCCCAAAAAATCAGAACATAACTCATAATCATAAGGATAGTGCACTCAGTTAATTATCAATCAACCATAACAAAGAATTTCAATAACCATAGGTAGGGCATAAAGGTAACTATAGAACAAACAATATGAATCATACTAAATGCCATCAAACAAATTAATTTTTATTTTAATTACTCAAGGGGATATAAGATTAACCCGAAGAAGTATACAGTAGTTTGGTAGTACCTTCACATAAAGGAAACATAGTACTCTTCCAACCATACAATCTATAGACGTTTAAAGTACATCAATCATATTGACACACATAAGCAACACACTACCTTCTTCTCCATGCCACCTCATCTTTAAGCATTGATACCCTCTATAGAATTCGTAAGTCACTTATAGAGTAGACTAGAGCTTTAATCAAAATGGTGAGAAATTCGATGAACCCACCAAACCAAACTAAGGACTCCTATCTCATCTCTAGAGTAATTAACCCTAAAAAGTAAACCATTTCTAATATTAAGGTCATCTACTTTAAGCATTATTATTTTATTTAGTGATAAAAAATATCACATAATACGTATGATATCAATTTCTATTCTTAACCACTTTTCATATAACTTTGATTATTCATGTTCACCCTAAGGTCAAAGGGTAAATAAAAAGTTAAGAGTCAACACTAAGGTCAAATTAACAATCTAATAAGGTTACCCTATTTCTATTTATTCACATTTAGACTAATTTTTTTCATAAATGACCAAAGTACCCTCAAACCCTTATTACCATCTTTTATCTAATTTACCACCGAACTTTATTATAATTAATATTTCTCGTGAAAAATATAAAGCATGACAACACAAATAATTATAGTGTGAAACTAAATCTTAAAGATGGTAAAAGAATATTTTTCCGATACGTATGAATCACCAACTAAACATAAAATATTAATAGCGCATAATAATTGACTTAATGGTGAAAATAAAGCATAGTACATGTAAAAATAACAATTCTACCCTTAGAACATGCCAATAAAGAATCGCATAGAACAAACTCTAATAATGATTGGTTACCATCATGTTATATATCAAAATTAGATGAGAAATGCAAGGAAGACTATGAGATACAAAGCATGACAAGAAAATATCTTGGAAGAACAAATTTCCCTAACTAAAATCCTAATATAAACAAGTATCATGTCTAGCACCATTCTACCTAATATCACATGCATCATTAATTCACAAGCTTAATCCATATTCTAAAATTATATTGTACTTATATTAACATACATAAATAAGGCATGCTCATATATTATCATTCTAAGTCAACTTAAGTATAACACAATCATGTATTTTTAAAACACCACAATCATAATCATACAAAAATAAAAAACCAAAATCCTAATGTAATATCTTATGGTTTTCATGTATTTAGGAGAGAATATTGGGAACCTTAATTTCAAACAAAAATAGCAAACTAAAAGAAACAATCACTAAATCTAGCCTCCACTAATTCCCTTCTTCACCTAAAACAACCCAACAAAATTATATTAGTATCTAGCACAAACTAATAACATAATAGCATAAAGAATTATCAAAGCTAAACACAACTACCCACTATATATGAACAAGTGAGGATCGATTGCTGAGGTGAAAAAAAGTGTAGAACTCAAGTAGTGTAGGGAAAGAAATGCATGAAGTTCATGCTACTCAGGGTCCCTAACATTATATGTCATGCATCAAGGTAGGGAGAAAAGTATAGTGTTAAAGCTATACAAGGATTGGAACATGAGGAAAGCACACACATGAGCTTATTTTCCATGGGGTTGGGGCATTCTAATGGATGTGGATGTGTTCAAAACTCATGCTGGAGGGGATTGTTTGTGTGTGGCTTATGCACAAGGTGGGGGTGTTCTGTGTGGGAGGTTTACACTGGAGGTTGTGGTTGTGCATTTATCTCATGTAAAGGAAGCTTGGATGAGTAGATATTGTGAACATAGAGGGGGTGGTTGCATGATGGCTCAATACTGCATGGGTGTTGCCAACGTAAAGACCAAATGCAATAGAGGGCTAATGACATTTCTTGAGGGTTTATGAAATGCCCAAAAATTTTAAATTTAAAAATTATATTTAAATAAGATTTTATTAGAAAAATTATTTAAATAAATTATTTTTACTAAAATAAAAGGAAATTTATTAGGGAAAATTAATAAGAAATTTTATAAATATTTTAATTAGAGGAAATTTGGGTATTTTAACTAATTAAAGATTTTATTTTGGGAATCAATTAAATTAATTATTTTATTTAATTTAAGAAGGAGAAAATAGTTTCAAATTAATATGAATTTTATAAATAATTTAATTTGAGAGAATTAGAGTGTTTTGTTAATTAAAATAAAATTTATGGAAAATCTTTTAAAAATCCTTAAATTAGCCTAAAACGGGATTTATATATTATTTTATTTAAATATTATTATTTTTAAATATTCCAAATTTTTTAATTAATTTAATTACCCAACCTAATTATTCTTCCCTTTTTCCCTTTCCTTTTTTCTCCTTTTTCTCTTTCTTTCTTCTTTTTTCTTTTTCCTCTCCTCCCCGACTTGGGCCAGCCCAGCAGCCCAAGCCCCCTCCCCTTTCCTTCTTTCGGCATGGGCCGTTTCTTCCCGCGACCCATCTTTCCTTTTCTTTTCTTCCTCCGTCGATGCAGCCAAACGTTGCGTTTTGTGTATTTTCCGCCGGCCGGTTTATCTTTCTTTTCTTTCTTTTTCTCCTAAACTACTCGGTCAGCGCATCCTTTTCTTTCTTCTTCCTCTTCCCTCACTGCGCCGCGTTTGGAGTATTTTTTACACCGAAACTCTATGTTTCATTTAAATCCCCCTCACCGTGTCGACTGGCCCGGTTTCTTCTTTTTGTTTCTTTTACTGGGCCAACCGATTCCCGCACCCCTTCTTCTTCTTCCCCATCCCTTTGCACCTACCGTCGACGTCGACCATTTCCACCGCCCTTCTCCTTTTTTTCACCATCGATCGTGCCCTTTGACTGTCCGTTTTGTTCCTGCCTCTTCCATTTTTTTTTCGGCCACCCATTGACCCAAACCAGATCTCCCATTTCCCCGCACGATTCCCCCTCCCTTGGCCACTTGCAGACATGATAGGGAAAATGTGCACCGACTGCTCTCGTTGGTCGGTTACCACGCCTGCCTACCACTCCCCTACTTTCCCTTCGACCTTAACTTCCTTTCAAGCCTATAAATACACCCCATAGTAGCGTTGAGTCGAGTTTTTTGGTTGATGTTCAGAATATCCCTTCCTTCGCGCCACCGCCCCTTTAGATGCCACTTTCATCGCCTCCTGCCAACACCGCCGCCCGTTCTTGTCACCTACACCTTCCCTGCACCGCCCTCTAACTAACTAGACCACCCATACCCTTCGATCCTTCCTGAACAATTCACCCCGACGGTGCAAAATTTCCTTCTTAACCAAACCATTTCCTACCACCGCCGCCCTTCGAACCATCCTTAGCCACCTCTTCCGCTGCCGCCGCTCCTTTCACCTCCCAAATTGTGCTGCAGACCCTCCTCTATCTCCCCTACCTTCTTTTTCTTCTTTCTCCCTCTCTTCCTCTCTTCCTCTTCCTTTTCCCTATTCGGCCACCACAACTGCTGCCGTGCGCTGCCACCATCATTTTGTTCCCTTCCTTCTGGGCAATCATAATCACCCTTACTTCCACCCTCCTTCTTCTTATTTTGTTCCCAGCCTTCAACTTTTCTTCTTTTCTTCTCTTTTTTTTGGCCGTCGTCCGCCACCTATCCCCGCCAACCTGAGGTTGAACCCTAAACCCTCTCAACCCTTTTTCTTATTTTTACAAGCCTTAAATTATTTTATTTTAATTATTATAATATAAATCCTATTATTATTATTATTATTATTATTAGTATTTCCATTTTTAATATGTATTATTATTTTTATTAATATTAATATTTTTATTATTATTCTGTTGAGGACTGAAGCTCTATTGTAAAATTTTAATTCGATTTTAGGACTATTACCCTTATTATTTCTATTATTACTATTATTAATATTAATATGTTATAAGTATAATTATTATTATTATTATTTCCTATTCCAAATTTCTATTATTAATAATACAACTATTTTACCATTTGTGTTGTTAATAATGTTATTATTGTTATTGTTATTATTGTTAATATTGTTGTTGTTATCATCATCATCATCATCATCATCATTATTTAGTATTATTATTTTATATAGGGCTAAGGCTCTATTGTGCTTATTTTAAATTTTAGTAGTAGTATGATAAATATGATGTCTTATTTTTATTAGGGTTATTATTATTATTATTATTATTATTATTATTATTATTATTATTATTTATTCTTATTAGTGTTATTATTATTATTTATTAAGTTATTATTATCTTTACTATTATTACCATTATGGTTATTATTATTTTGTAATGTTATTATGGATTTTATCATTATTAGTATTATTATGTCATCATTATTATTATTACTATATTTGGTTATTATTCATAATTATTATTTTAGTAAAGGGGCCGAAGCCCTTATTTCACTTTGTTTTGAATAATGTCCTTGTTATTATTATTGTTACTACTACTATTATTATTATTCTTAATTATATTATCATTGATATTATGTTTAGTATCTTTGCTATTATTATCTCAGTATCATTATTATTATTATTAGGGTAAAGTTTTCAACCTTATATTATCAACTTTTATAATATTTCTATTATTTCTATACCTTTAGCAAAGTTAGTAATTATTTAATTTTATTTTATTAATATATTATTATTATTTATTTAAAAACCTAGTCTTATAATAAGTTAGTGATTAATAATATTTTTGATAGGTGGGAGTCTAATTTTAGCTTTTCTCTCATAATAAGTGAAACCAGTCAAAGCCCTAAGGAGGCGTAGGAGCGTGCTCCAAGACCGGTGTCGTTTCAGGTAAGGGGTACTAAGGCCATATGTGTAATATGCGATTTTATGCTATGCATGCCATGTAATATGAATTATAGTGTATTTCATGTGAATATTGTATTATTGTTATTAATACAACATGATTATGGAGTTGAAGTATGTTGGTGTGAATAAAGTGTGGCATGAGAATTATGTGTATACTTGTGTTACTATTATTGTATACTTTGGCCTTAAGACATGCATGTTAGGGTTGTAAACTAATGATGGGAAGTGTGATTTATGTGGAGTTAGGGTTTGCATAGAAGTGTGGTTTACGTGGAGTTAGGATTTGCATGGAGGTGTGATTTACGTGGAGTTAGGGTTTGCATGGAAGTATGATTTACGTGGAGTTAGGGTTTGCATGGGGGTTAGGGTTTGCAAGGAAGTGTGGTTTACGTGGAGTTAGGGTTTGCATGGAAGTATGATTTACGCGAAGTTAGGGTTGCATGGTGGTTAGGGTTTGCATGGAAGTATGGTTTATGTGGAGTTAGGGTTTGCATGGAGTTAGGGTTTGCACGGGAGCTAGGGTTGCATGGAGTTAGTCATACATGTCTGGGCAAATATTTGTGAATAAAATATTTAAGACACTAATCTTTTGAAGTGGAAGATTATTGAGCCGGGTCCAGACCGATCCACCGGTCAGGAATAGTGGTTAGGGTTTTATCCTATATGTGATCGATCCACCGATTATAATAGTGGTTAGGACATGATGTCCTATATGTGACCGAACCATCGACAATAATAGTAGGGTGACTCAAGCTCAATAAAGACAAACTAGAATTTCTAAGACTCTTAAAAGATATTAATTACTTATAGTGGAACACTCTGTGAGCAGGAACCAGACCGATCCACCAGTCAGGAATAGTAATTAGGGTTTTACCCTATATGTGACCGTTCCACTAGTAATAATAATGGTTAGGGCATTATGCTCTATGTGTGACCGACCCACCGGTTATAATAGTGGGGTGTTCCTGTACTCGCATGGATTTGATAAAAGGCATGGTGTGTATCGACTTCCGATAAAAGAAAGATTAAATAATTAATCTGGACCTTTTTGGACCTTATGTGTGGGCTCGTTGATGATAGGCTATGGATTTCTCTATACGTTTTTATGTATCATATGTGTGGTTTGAAATTTTATGTTGATTATTATCCTACATGATTTGATGTGTTTATGTGTCGGCCTTAGTGCTCGGTTACCTTACTCAGTACGTAGCGTACTGATCACCCGTTTCATGGGTGCTGCTCATTCCCATGAGTAGTATGCCCTTCTGACTTTGTGTAGGTGGGCAAGACATCAGTCGGGGCTGTGTGTTGAGCTTGTTTTGGCGCAAAGTTCGAGAGTTGTGGCCATATTTATTCTTTATGTGATGTATTTCCTTTTGCTATTTATTTTGTATCGGATTTATCCATTTTGATTTATTACCTTGTATTGAGTATTTCAAATGAATATTTTATCGTTTGTAAGCTTATTTCTCTTTTGGAAATGAATTATAATTCTTTATGCGTACTTGGATTTTGTTTTACAACCGAATTTATTTTATCTTGACTTATAATTGATCGTTAATCTTTTCTTTAGCCTTAGCACTTGGTACTGAAACGGTCGGAGAGAACCGGTTTAGTACTAAGTGTGGTGGTAACATCCCTAGAATTCACGGGTTTTCAATTAAGTATTTTAATTACTTCCGCTTTAAAAAAATAGTAAATTTTGGGGTGTTACAGTTTATGTGTGAAGAAGTCATGCTGGTAAAAGGGCTTTGTGTGAGTGTTTGAAGTAAGTTGAAGGTGGTGCAAGAGGTTGGTGGTTTTGGGGAGGTGTTTGACAGTAAAAAAGGTCATGTAAGGCTTTGAAAACACATAAAGAGAGTTGGGAAGGAGATAAGAGAGTAGAAAGCTCAATTTTGGTTTGATGAATGAGAGAAAATGAAAGGAAGGGAAGTATAGGGTTTTTTTCTTGTATCTAAAGGAGAAGGTATAAACAGGATGGTGAATAAAAATAATAGGTTCTAGAATAAAAGTAGGGCATGGGGAAGGGTAAAGTGAAATTATACTAGGAAGAGATGAGTGTTGATTTAGGATTAGTTTGGTTTATTTGGTTAGCATAACCAAACTACAAAAATACAACCAGGTAAGCAAAAGGGGAGGGATAACCCTCGTGAGGGAGAGGGTAAAAAGAAAAAAGGAAAATGAAAAGTAATGGTTTAGGGTTTAAAGAGAAAGGCTTAGGGTTAAGTATCAAATAAAAGGTTAAAGATCCACATAAAAAGGTTTATACATTTTTAAGATGTTACAATTACCTTTCCTCATTAATACTAAGTCTCATGTTTGCTTAAAATAACATAACTTCAATCTTGATAAAAAAAAGAGTTAACAATGACCATACTAATGACCATAAGCATCTACAACATCATCTAATAGTAGGATCATCAAAAACATTATGATCAATTTTCATATGCAATTATGTAGCTCTCCACTAAGTTGAAATACCAAGATATTGATATTTGGTGAAATTTTGGTATAAATTTTCATTATTGAAACTTCAATTAGGCCTTCAACCTTTGAAAGTTCTAAGAAAAATTAAGTTTTTGTGACATTTGCTAGTGATTGTGGGAAAAGTACCTAAATAAGAGATTACTACAATTTTGACAAGGTTTGAGTTATTATTAATTAATTAGTTGATATAGGTACTTTGATATGGAATTCTGGAGGGGGAGCAACATATGGGATCAGTTACGTAGAGCTCTTAAGATATTGTTTCATGGTTGCTATTAGAATAGGAATAATACGATCAAGTAAATGTGTGTAACAAACCCATTTTTAAAATAAAAAATACTTAGAAAATAATGCAAAAGTTGAATAATAATGAGGGTATTAGTGACATATTTAGTGCAAGTAGACACCACCTAAAATGCCCAAAAAGCCCTAATTTTAGAAATTTGGTAAAATAAGGATTTATTAGGAAAATTAACAAAATAAATTATTTTATTCAAATAAGAGGGAGTAATTATGGCAAAATCAAGAAGAGATTTAAAAAATAATTTGATTGGGAAAATTAAGGTGTTTTGCTAATTAAAATGAAATTTAGTAAACATCTCAATCCTAAATTAACCTAAAAGGGAAATTTAATTATTATATTATTAAAATATTATTATTTTTAAATATCCCAAAATACTAAAATATTTTAAATACCCCAACCTACCTATTTTCCTTTTTTCTTTTTCTTTTTTTCCTCTTTTCTTCCTTTTCTTTCCTTCTTCTTCTTTTCCTCTTCCTTCTTCTTTTCATTTTTCCTTCCCTTCCCCTGACCTGGTCTAGCCAGCCCTTCGACCTAGTTCCTCTCCTTCGTCCTGCGCGGCCTAGGCTCATGCCGTACCCCCTTTCTTCTTTTCCCCGGCCGGTTCGGTTCTCCCTTTTCTTTTATTTCTTTCTTTTCTTCTGGATCGTTGGTTTAGCCCCCTTATTCTTCTTCTTCTTCTTCTTCCTCAATGCTGACCTGCAACTCAAGGCTTGCAAACCCATTTTTCGCCGGCCACCACCGCACATCGTCCTTCCCCGCCCTCACCCGTCATTTTCTTTCACTATTTTGACCCCAACCGACCTTCTCTTCTCTCACGTGTGCCTTGCCTTTTCATTTTCTCCTCTCACCTAGATTAACCCCTACCATGGGAGACCAGTGTCGCTTGCCACCATCGGCCGGTGTGCCTGGCACCTGCACCCTTTTTGTCCTCTTCCTCCTGTTATTTTCCCCTCCAGTGGTCCTATAAATACCCCATAGGCAGTCTTGATTGATCTTTTGATTTCGCAACCCAGAAAATCCCTCTTTTGCGCCACTTCCTTATCAGACGCCTATTTCATTGCCGCCTGCTCCGCCCACATAATCGCTCCTTGCATCACCCTCTACCAAACTAAGCCTCCCTCCTCCCTCGGTTTGCACTACACGAGCCACCCTAGCTGTGCAAAGTCCCCCTCTTGACCATCCCCTCATTAACCCCTGCCGCCCTTCGCACTACCGTCCACCACCACTCCCGCCGCAACCACCACCCCTTACACCTTCCAAAATCACCTGCAGACCTCCCTCTACCTTTCCCTACCCTCCTTTTCCTCTTCCTCCCTCTCCACCACCCTCAGCCACCACAACACCACCACCTACGCCACCGCCTTTGATTGCGCCACCACCACCACTCCAACCCTCTCCACCTAGGTATCCACCACCACCTCAACTTCCACCCTCACTCTCCCTCTCCTATTCCCAAGACTCAACTATTCCTCTCTTCTCCCTTAATCTCTGCCATGCGCTGCTGCCGGTGCCACCACCATCTTTAGGTGGTACTCTAACCTTCCCAACCCTTAAACCCATTTTATACAAGTATTAGCTATTTTAATAGTATTAATGGTATTATCCATATTATTATTACTACTACTACTACTACTACTACTGCTTAACCTTACTTCAGAATTTTCCTAACCCATAATATCATTATTATTATTAATGGTCTACAACTTTAGTGTTATTATGATTATGATTATGATTATGATTATTATTACTACTACCATTATTATTATTATTATTATTATTATCCTCATTATTATTCTTACTATTATCATTAATGCTAGCTTGGACCTATTGTTATTACCTTTATTATTATGGTAAATATTTAAACCTTTATATTACTATTACCATTTAGATTATTATTACGATTAGCATTATTCTTAACCTTATTATTATTATTATTATTATTATTATTATTATTGATACTAGGTTTGGCATGTTATCATTTTGTTACTATAAAAGAAGAATACTCAAACCTTAATAATAATAATAATATTATTATTTATTATTCAAATATTGCTAATATTATTCGTAATGACTTTATTTTTAACATTTTTACTATATTATTATTATTATTACTATTATTATTGTTATTATTATTATTATTATTAATATCATTATTATGGTAAAAATATTCAAACCCTTATATTATCATTATTTCAAATATAACTACTACTACTAAAATTATTATTATTATTATTATTATTATTATTATCCTTAGCAATAGTAGTATTTTGTTATTATTACTATTATTATATTATTATTTTATCCCTAACCCTATTATTAGCCTTAACCTTAAAATACTAAGATTTCTATTACTAGGAGCATTAGTATTACTATTATTACTAATATCACTATTTTTGCTATAACTAGTGTTAGTATTATTATTAGAAGAAATAAAGCTATTAGGTTTAATAATATAAATATAGCTATAAATATTAACATAAATCTACTTTGGCTAGTTTTTACTTGTAAAGTTTCCTTTAATAATAGTAACCCTAATCTTAGAATAAAATAGGAAATAATAGTATTTTTGGTAGGAGGAAAACTAATCCTTAGTTTTCCCCTCTTATAGGTGAAACTAGTCAAAACCCTAAGGAGGTATAGGAGCATGCTCCAAGACCAGTGTCATGTTAGGTAAGGGTGTAACTAAGGCCTTATGTGTGCTATGTGTCTTATATACCTTGGATTCCATGTATAATGATATGTTGTGTATCTTGTGCTATTGTTATAACTGTTTTATGTGTAGCGCAACTTGGAGTTAATGTATGCTCTTATATTTTCTTATGGCATGTGTGCAATATGTTGTGCTGTGAATGGTGATGTGATGTGATATGGACCTTTTAGGACATGCATGCTAGGATAATTAATGTAGTGATATAGGGTGTAAGGATGAAAAATAAAAATGGGGAAGTAAGTGGACCGGGGGGGAAGTAAGTTGACCAAGGGGAAATAAGTTGACCGTGGAATGTGGGATTGACCTAAACATCCCATGATCAATGAGAGGAAGAATAAAAGGGAACTTTAAGCAAAATAAAGTGGATGAACTTTGTATGGGAGAATCTAGGGTTTTGCATGGAAATTTTAGGGTTTTGCATGAAAACTATGAGGGTTTGCATGGGATGAATAGAGTCTGTATGGGGGTGAACTTTACGTATGGAAAGTTGCATTGGAGTGTGAGGAAGGTAATGGAAGAGTTGTTTGGGTGATAGGAGGCTTTGGGTGAAAATAGTATGTGGGACAGTATAAGGGTGTATAGGAGATCGAGCTAGGGTTTGTGAGGAAAACCTAACTTGAGAAGGTGGAAAAAGGAAAATAAGTGAGGGTGCGTCGAGTATGAGAGGATGATAGAGGATTGTCATGTGTGGGGGGGATCATGGGTATCATGGGAAAGAAAGAGTGGAAGGTGAGAAATAGAGGGGTGACATAGGGAAAGGAGGATGCTAAGGTTGGCGTGACCATCTAAGGTTTGGTGTGGCCACCTAGGGTTTCATGGTCACGCCTGCATTTGGGGGAGAAATGTGAGATGATAAGGGTTAAATATAAGGGTTGTAATGTGTGGGGTGTTAAAACAATATGGGTTACGTGAGGTAGAGGAGGATGGGCCATATAGGCCTAAATTAGGGTTTTTTGGATAAAACCCTAGGGAAGACTGTGAATGGGCTTAGTGGTGTTAGGTAGTGGGCCTTGACCCACACACCTAGGGGTTGGGCCTCCATTGTAAGTAGTGGAATAAGGAAAGGATGTTGGGGCGAGTTAGGAGGTGCAGGAGTCTCAAGATATGGGACGGGCCCTCTTGGGAGGATAAGCATATAAGGAGTTCGTCATGCATGTCTAGGGTGAAACTTGTTGAATAAGACACGATAAAACATTAATCATGTAAAGTGGGAGATTATTGAGCCGGGCCCAGACCAATCCACAGGCATAATAGTGGCCAGGTGCCGGGGTACCCTAGAGACCAATCCACCGGCATATAATAGTGGTCAGGTGCGTTCTTCCCTGTAAGTGACCAATCCACTGGCTATGATAGTGGGGGATCCCGAGCTCAATAAAATAAACCTTAAGTTTGATAAGACATGTAAAAGACACTAAGTACTTACAGTGGAACACCATGAGAGTCAGGGCCAGACTGATCCACTGGCATAATAGTGGGCAGGAGCATCTTGCCCTGGAAACCGATCCACCGGCATAAAATAGTGGTCACGTGCATTCTGCCTTATATGTGACCGATTTACTAGCTATAATAGTGGGATTCTCATACTCGCGTGGATAGATAAAAAAAAGTATGGTGTGAAATGAGTACTATTCAGATATTAAATAATCAGTTTATTCGGACTGCAGCTTGGCCTTTATTTATCTCAAAGATTGTATGCTATCATGTTATCATGCTCATATTATGTGTCCTTATGTGTTGGCCTTAGTGTATTGTTATCTTACTCAGTACTTAGCGTACTGACCACTCTTTTCTTAGGTATTGTTCATTCCCACAAGCAAAAGGCCTTTTTGACTTTGTGCAGGTTGGTGACACTATTTTTGATACCTACGACCCTTACGAGGTGTCAGGCAGGGCTGATAGTTGAGCCTGGACCTATCCTAGGGATCGAGAGTGAACTAGCCAGATTTTATCTGTCGTTTCATTTTTCTTGTATCTTTATGATTTGGCTTTATTCTGTTGTATGGTGTTTTTTGTCGTTGGGAACTTTAAATCCTTACTTTTGGGTTATAACTCTTTTGTTTACTACACTCTGATTTTCTATATAGTTAATGATTCAGCTCTTTTATGAATGCTCATTTTAATTATTGTCTTGTGTTTGATGTTAATCCTATTCAGCATTAGCACTTGGTACTAGAATTGTAGGAGTGAATCGGTCTGGTACTAAGTGTGGCGATAATATCCCCAGTAATTACAGTTTTGTTATTTCGCTTTTGCTAAATCTTTTCATTAAACGAAATTTTTCAGTAGTAAATTTTGGGGGTATTACACCACTATTCCACTTACACTAGATGTTAAGGCTAAAACTTAAAGTAGATATAAAAACAAAACTCCACAACATGCTTAGTATAATAGGGCATTATAGGGATAAAGTTAAATAACAATGCCAAAAGTAATTAATGACACCTTAGTAAATTAAAATATCTCTACTATATTTAAAACCTATTAAAGTTCAAACACCTTTAAAAGATATATCTTTAGAATCCAAACTACTCTCTCAAATCATCCCGCAAGCATGAATCCATCATCAAGTATAATCAAAATCTACTTACACACGACTATCTTCTCACCATATACATCATAGATTATCAGAACCCTTTTTAAAATATGTAATAAGTTAGCCAGGGGAACAACGAAGTAAGCCCTTATTTAGAAGGAGAATATAATAATTTATAGAATCAATCTAGTATATCAAAAACAACCACATATGAGTCAAATGATAAGGTAAATATTTTCTCATTGTTTATAAAGCCTCTTTGACCAAAAATAACATAAACATACGATTCAATTTTACCTATTGAGTGAGAAAAACCCAACCAAGTAGGTTACCTAGTACATAAGTTCAAAAAAGATCCAATGACAACCAAAACCAACCACATAATATCAATTGCTTAGGCAATCCTAATGGACTTAGAACCAAAGAGAAAAATCTAACCTCAGTCATCTAGGTGTGCACCCCCCCTACGTGGTCCGAAGATACTAGTAGAGTAGAAATTAATCCTTACTAGTACTTAGCTAATTAAATAAAGCAAGTGAATAAATATGATTACACTAAGGAAAGACTATTGTTGATACCCAACTCCAAAAGACCAACCCCAAAGAACCTTAAGGATAACTCAGGTCTTTTACTCTAATTTTTTGTATCTTATTCAAGGTGACTATATAACACAACCAAAACACAAAACATATTCATTCATTAATTACCCACCTTTATAAAATTGGGTTCCTTCCATATTTGGTACTTTCTAAAAATAGTAACTTCTATAAATAACATATTCCTTAATAATACATCCCATAAATAACACATCCATAAATATTATTTTTATTAAATAAAACTTTCCACAATGCCACTTTTCAATTTGAACACATTCCATAAATAATGGATCACTTGGGTCATAATCTAATCAACCATCATTATAATTCAATGCCAGTTAGTAAAACAAATATCATATATTTATTGATCTTTCCACGACTAAAAGTAATTTATAAATCCTAAAATTACTATTCATCCACAAAATTCCTTCCTTATATTTTTCATGATAAGACTCTTTATTGAGTTGACAATTTTCCCATTCTTTGAACCAAAGTTTGAGCTAAAATTACTTCCTTACAATTCCTACCTATTTTAGTTATATCCTTTAGATTTTTCTTACGCCCAACCCTCTTCACTTGCTTTCCCCATGCTTGAATATGATCTTTAACCTAAACAAAATCACCTCCCCCATCCCTAATTTTATTGCTTGGTTTTCATAAATTCATTTAACCTAATTATACTCCAACACCTTACACACTCAACCACGTTATACTTTGTCATTCAAGCGTGGAATAAGCTATACCTCCCCCTCTCTTAGTTCTAGATTTTTTTACTGCATCCCCTATTTATACTCCATTAATTTCCTTATTTTCTTTTAGATTCTCTCATTTTATCATCTTATTTTCTCTCACCTCTCTCTTCATTTTGGTTATTTTTGCTTAGTGTTATTGAGATTGTTGAGCCTAACTCAAACTCACACCTCTCTTGTCTCCATTGTTCTTATTTCTTTTTCTTCTCTTGATCCCTTACTTAGCCTTGTTATATTTTCTTAAATATAAAAGTGTTATATTTGGAAGAAAAATTGAAGAGATACCTTCTCCCTTTTCTTCTTGTGGTGTGCCAATCCTTGTTGAGTTTTACTCTCCTTCTTTTGATTTTGATTATTGTGTTATCTTATTATTTTTAAATGTGTTAACTTATAATTATTTTTATTAGGTTTTGTGTTTTTAAGGCAAAGGAAGAATAGTTGGGAGCTAGGGTTTATGGTGTTTCTTTGTTCTTATTTTTATTATTTTTCTGGGAAAAGAGGTAATCCACATGCTCGTACTAAATATATAAAAGCATGTCATTAGTTTTCTATATTTTGCTCATATATAATTTATAAGTCATTGTAATTTTTTGAAAAATATGCATGCACCATGTATTATTATTAATTTCTTTAAGAATGTGACCATGCCATCTTTATATAAAAGCATGTTAAATTTATGTATTTTAATATATGTATGATAATATGTTAGAATAAGGATGTTTGCTGTATAATAGTTATGGATGTTTTGTAATGGTGGCTCAGCTAAGGGAATTATTGTTTTTGTAGATATATTCTTTTTTATTTTAAGCCTACCATTAGTCCTTACTTGCTTTATTTAAAGTTTGATATATGATGTGTTAAGATTTGAACATATTTTTGTATAACTATAAGTGATTTAAGTTTTATATGCTCTAGGTTTTTTTTCACTTGAATTCCTACTATGTGTTATATATATATATATTTAGCATGAGAGTACTTGTTGTACGTATCTGGGTTATAAGTTGGGAGGATATTGTATTGCCTTATTGAGTCGCTATGACCATTATACTTTATATGTCTTTAGGTTATTATTGTGTCTCCTTGAGTAATTAAAAATAGAAGCAAATCTTGTATGAGAATTTAATATGATTGTTTTGGTTTGTTGGTTTGTTAGTTGCCTTTGTGCATTACTTATTTTTTTTGTTGGTTCGATAGTTACCTTTGTGCAGTACTTGTTTGGGGGGGGGCATTTGGTAGTTATCTTCGTGCACTACTTATTTTTTGTTATTGTTTTGATAGTTGCTGTAATCCCCTGAATTTTTACAAAGCCTATATTTTAATAAATAACTTTTATTTGGGATAAATTAGCTTTAAATTTATTAAATTTAATTATTTTATGGATTTTTGAATATCTAAGATTGGATATAAATATTTAATAAATTAAAATAAATATTTTGTTATTTCATCATACCTTTTTTATTTAAATAATTTTCCAAACCATTATTTTACTAACAATATCCTTTTTAAACCCTTATATTTTAATTATATTAAATTAATTATTAAATAAATTTATTAACCATAAATATTGCATTTTGTTATTTGAAAAATTAAATCATTTTTAATTGACCCATTTTCCCTTTTCTTTTTCCTTTTTCCTTCTCCTTTTTCTCCTTTCTTTCTTCTTTCCATTTTCCCTTGGGTTATTGGTGCCCCGGCCTGTCCCTTTCCCCCCTGCGACTAGGCCGCTGGCCCATTCTCCTCTCCTGCCTCTCCCCCACCCTCGCGCCTAGGTCGTTGGCCCATTTTCCTTCCTCCCACATGCGTCGCTGGCTTGCTCCCTCTTTCTTTTCTTTCCTTTCTTCCTCGACCAGGCCGACCCACTCCTTCTTTTTCTTTGGCCGCCCATCGCGCCTAGCTCCCCCTCCCCTTTCTTCTTCCCTTCTTCTGCTTCCTCTATCCCCAGTGAGAATCCCGACATCTCTACCACCCCACCTGCAACTCCCACTCCCCTATTGCTTCCCCTATCTCCCTCTCTCTCCCTCTCATCATTTTCCTGCCATCCTGACCCCACCATTTCTCCCTTCCCCCATGCTCTGCCATGCCTTCCTTCTCCTTCTCCCTGCAACCACCATTCCTCTACCACCCTACCGCTTTCCTCGAGCCTACTTATCCCCTCCATTCTCTTCCTCTTCTTTTTCTTCTTCTTCCTCTGCCTCATTCTGTCACTTTTCGAGCCCCATGTGCCTTCCCCCGACCCTCTTTTCTTTCCTTTCTTCTCCTTCCCCCACCCTCCCTGTTTTTGCTTTTCCACCCCGCTCCGGCACTACCGCCGCCTCAACAACCACCTACACCACCCCCTGCCACCTTCTACCTAATCCCCGAACCTTCACAACACCCATTGAGCCACCCCACAACCTCCTTCTTCCTCCTCTCTTCTTTTTCTCTTCTTTCCATCCCTTCTCGGCAACCACCCTGTATCGCCTCGATCCACCGCTGTCCCACCACTTTTGCTGCCACCCGAGCCACCCCATTAATCCCTACAACCCCCTCTACCACCCTAAGCCTCCTTTGGCCGAAACCACCACCCACATGCCCTCATTTCCCCCCTCCCCTTTCCTTCCTTCTCAGCCTTCCATCTCGACTCCCTCCTTAGCTTCCACCTTTGCAGCCTTGCTGCTGCCGCCTCCACCGCCCTTATCCACCTTCAATCCATCCCCGACTACCATTTACACCCCCTCTCCACCTCTGCATCCTTCCCTTGCCTTAAATCTTCCCCCACATGCCTTTTTTCTTAGCCCCAAAACCACAACTCGAAAACACCACTCCCTCCTCCTATTCTTGCCACCTTCAAGCCTTCCTCCTCATTTTCTTGCACGCAGCTCATGCTGCAGGACCAGCATGAGCTACTGCCTTTCTTGGTTAATTTGGGTAATAATTTTCAAGGTATAATAATATTTTAAGTTAAGTATTTGATTAATTAAGTGTTATAAAGCCTTATACTTTGATTTTTATTATTTCTAATGTAATAAGTCTTGATATTATTTTTAGGTATTGGTTTTGATAATCAAATCTTGAACCCTAAATCGGAATACCTGTAAGGTTCATTTTTGCGGGAATTGAGGTAATCGTTAAATCCCACTTAAACGTATGGATTAACGTATGTTAGCACATTAGGATTTTTTAATATATTATTATACTTGATATATGTTATTTAATATGATATATGTGATTTCTTGTGTTGATTGATGACAAGGAAGTACGATAGATTATGTGCTATGTATATTGTTTAAGGAAGGAGTTGGTTATTAATGAAAATGTTAAGTATTATCCATGTTGTGTTATGCTATTTTGATCTTAATGCATGATTAATATTTTATGAGCCGTAGGGGTATTTTAGTAATGTATCTTGTATAAAAATATGGCCTAATATATATATATATATATAGGGGTGCTAATAATATTATATTAATTATAAGAGTTGTGGATGAGTTGTTAATATTAATATTTTATGTAGTAATAATAATAATTTAATATAAGTGGTGTACGAAGGGGAAAAATGGTAACTTTAAATTAAAAAAAGGTATTATGGTAATTTTGGAGGCAAAGGCAAAGTAGTAATTTTGTAATTAAAGCGTAAAAGGGTAATTTTGGAATTAATGGATGAATGGTAAATTTTAGAGGTAGGGGTAAAATAGTAATTTTGTGATTAAAGGGTAAATTGGTAATTTTGTAATAAAAGGGAAAAATGGTAAATTTGTGATTAAATGGTAAAATAGTAAATTTGTGATTAAAGGGTAAATTGGCAAAAGGGCAAAATGGTAAATTTGTGATTAAAGGGTAAAATAGTAAATTTGTGATTAAAGGGTAAAATGACAATTTTGTAATAAAAGGGAAAAATGGTAATTTTGTAAATAAAAGGGGTAAAAGTGGAAATTGGAAAGGAGTAACTTGGTAATTATAAAGGTTAAAATAATAATTTAAATAACTAAAGGGTAAATTGATAATTTAATAATGGAGAAGGGTAAAATGGTAAATATGATAAATGTGAGGGGCAATTTGGTAATTTAACCAACTAAAGGGGGTGATATGGTAATTAGGATATCAAATAGTGATAATTTGGTAATTTGACCAACTAAAGGGCAATTTGTTAATTATAATAAAAGAAATGGGTAAATTGGTAATCTAACTAACCAAATGGGAAATATATTAAGTGTAACAATTACAAAGGGTGTGATTAGTGGCCTAATAAGTGTGGAAGATAGCTCGGTAACCTAAATTGAATAAGGGTGTAGCTAAAGCTGCTTGTGTGTTACGTGTCTTACTTGCCTTGGATGCCTTGTATAATGTATATGTCATGTTCTATATGTTATTATCTTAACTGTTTTATGTGTGGCGTGGCTTGGAACCGAGATGTGTTCATGTGCCCTCTTTTGGTATGTGCTAATATGGATATGCTGTAAGTTATGACTTGATGTGATGTGGCCCTTTAGGACATGCATACTAGGATAATTGACGTGGTGATGTGGGATGGAGGCATGAAAAAGAAAAATGGGAAAATAGGATAACCAAGGGGAAGTAAGTTGGCTAATGAAGGAGTGGGAGAATCGAGGGTTTGCATGGGATGGTTAGGGTCCACATGGGGCGAACTTTACATATGGAAAGTAGCTTGGGACGCGAGGAAGGCGATGGAACAATTGTTTGGGTGAATGGAGACTCCAGGTGAAAAATAGTACGTGGGACAGTATAAGGGTGTGTAGGAGACTAGACTACGGTTTGGGAGGAAACCCTAATTTGAGAAGGTGGACAAAGAAAAAGAAAATAATAAAAATAAAATGAGAATGAGTGGGGTAGAAAGTGAGGGTTGGATCTAAGGGTTATGACATGTAAGGTGTTGAAATAGTTTGGGATGTGTAAGGTAGAGAAAGATGGGCCACATAGGCCTAGATTAGGGTTTTGGAGAAAACCCTAGAGTAAGGCGGTGAGTGGGCTTGACCCACACACTTAGGAGTTGGGCTCTCGGTGTGAGAAAGTGAATTAAGAGAAGGATGTTGGGACGAGTTAGGAGGTGCAAAAGTCTTAAGATATGGGACAGGCCCTCTTGGGAGGATAAGTGTGGATATAGTTAGCCATGCATGTCAAGGGTGAAATACTTTCAATTAAGATACGATTAAGATACTAATCACTTAAAGAGAAAGATATTGAGCATGACCTTGACAGGTTCACCTGTAAATAATAGTGGCTAGGGCCGGGGTGCCCTGCATGACCGTTCTACCAGCTATAATAGTGGGGGATTCCGTGCTCAACAAACCAAGCGTAAAAGCTATAAGACACGGGGAAGATACTAATTACTTACAGTGGAACACCTTGTGAGTTGGGGCCAGACCGGTCCACTAGCGAATAATAGTGGCCAGGTGTGTTTTGCCTTGCATGACTAGTCCACCGGTGAATAATAGTGGCCAGGAGCATTTTGCCCTACATGACCGTTCCACCTGCTATAATAGTGGGGTTCCTGCACTCACATTGAAATTTATAATCCAAGATGATTGATTAATGATGGACTAATGACCTTAAGGCCCTAAAAGTATCGATTATTCATTATGGCCTGTTAGTATTCGATTGACTTGATAAGTACGTGAATGTACGAAAGTGAATATTACGTATACATCGTTAATATCTGATTGACTTGTTGAATATTTGAATGTATGGATCTGAATGTTATATTTATACCTGTCATTATGTATGGATATGGTAGTACATCATGTGTTACATTGCAAACTTGTTTTTAAGTGTGTTTTTAAAGGGTTACTTAGTACCGTAGTATTGAAGGGTTCCATTCGTGGGCCCCCTGCCAATTCAATGGACAGTGTCCCTTGCAGGTTGTTTTTAGGCGCTATTCAGGTGGGCCTCGAGAAAGAGCGTAAGGAACTATCCGTAACTGTTTGGGTTGTACTTTGTCTCCTTGAAATTCACAATTTCAATGTATTCATTGTTTTATAACCACCACTTGATGGATTATATTTACTTACACTACTCTGATTTAATTTATTAGTTGAGTTTCTCATAATTTTGTATTTTTCTCCTTTAGCCTTAGCACTTGGTACTGGAACAGTATGAATAAACCGGTCTGATACCAAGTGTAGTGGTAATATCCCTAAAATTCACAGTTTGTTATTTCGCTTCCGCTAATTTTGTTTTAATTAAATGAAATTTTTTAGTAGTGAATTTTGGGGGTATTACAGTTGCATATGTGTATTATTTGGATTTAATATGTTGGTTGGTAATTGTATTATTGCTTCCCTGTTATATTTAAGAGGGGTATAGAGGTGATTATTGAAAAAGGGCTTAATAATGGTTTGGTGTGATTCCCTTCATGGGATACCTTTGGTATAATTGAATTCATAAAATAGTCTTAATATGGTTAAGTTTGATGTGAAGAGCATGCGATAGATGGTATGATATGAATTATGGCATTAATGTGGCACTTGGATATGATATGCTCTATTTGAAGTGTTATACCATGATCCTTTGTGTTACCCTTTGTGTGCTTCATGTGATATTTGCATGCTCAATGTTATGTAGTGGTTTACTCAGTAACATTGTAATGATGCGTTTCATTTTATGACCAATTTTTACCTTATAGGAGTAGTTTTAATTAAGGTTGAAACACCCTGGTGATGTGGGAATTAATTATACATGGGTGGTGTTAGCTTGTAAATTCTTTTGACATATTTTCTAATACCATTATCTTTGTAAAACGATCGCAAGCTTATATGGTGTTAGTACTTTCCATATCTAGTTTCCCTAGGGTAAAGAGTGAGCCATGTTTTGATGATTTTCCCATAGTATATGACCAAAATTGTAGGATCATGTTGTTACTACTGCTACCAAGTATGATCTTATGGATCAGACATTTTTTCCTACTGTGGAATTGTTATTGATTCGCAATTCCTTCATATGCAAATAATGCTCTCTATAAACTAAGTATCTGTGATGCACGGGGACGGGGACGCGAGGATGGGGATGGGAAGAAATGAAGAAATGCCAAATTCCGAAAAATTAGGAAATGGGGATGGGAGGAAACAAAAAAATAATATATATATATATATATAAATTCAAAGGAAGAAGTCGAGAGGTAAGGTAACTCGGTAACCCGTAAGCACAGGCCGGCAGGCAGCAGTGACCAGTGCTGATAAGCAGCAGCGATAACGACTGAAGAAATTGGCGGTAGTTGCTCAGGCTGAACGACGACGCGCAACGACGGACAAAGCAAACTCAGTGGAACCTGAAGCTCGAGCGGCAGAACCTAGAGCTCGAGCCCAACGAAAACAATGGCGACGAAGATTTTTTAGTCAGATTGTGCTCTCATTGTTGTTGTCGTTGAGAGGGAGTGCATGTCACTGTAGAAGAGAGGAGAGGAGAGGAGAGGGTTTCAACCGTGTTTGGACTTCTGAATCGAAGGGGAAGGAGGCAGGAACACGGGAGACCGTGTTTGGGTTGGCAGCTGAGTTTAAAACAACGTCGTTTTGACACTTTTTTTTACTCCGTCATTTCCTATGGATCTCAACGTTTCAGAGCCGTTTCCCATCTTGGGGACGTTTCGGGGATGCAAAACGGCTCCAAATAGCCGTCCTCGTGCATCAGAGCTAAGTATTTGCCTAAATAAATATCGGGAAAAAAAATTCAATCTCGGATAGGCTAAAAAGGAATGGAAAGAGTAAGAAAATAAATAATCCAGGATAAATTTTAGAAAATAATTTCGGATTACGGATCAAAAGTTATTAATAAGATAATTAAGATAATATTTACGGATATAAACTAATATTAAATTTAATAACCTAATTTCTATCAAATTCTAACCTAACTAAATTTATATCTAAACCATCGTAATAATATACATAATAATAATACGTTTAATATTAAACCTTCTAAAATAATCATTATCACTAATCACATATAATTATTAATTTATAATTAAAGTTTTTAAAAATAGGGTATTATGGGAAAGAGTTATTTTGACTATTTAATTAATGAATATTTTGAAGATTGATCCATGAACCGTTGATAAATAGTCTACTCCCTCAATATTTTTTTATTTGACGTTGCGGCAGAGACGCACAATCTGTGCCGCAAAGTCAAATAAAAAAAACTGAGGGAGTATATTATTTCTCTTATTATATTTTTATATACATAGGTTATCTCACATCAATGGAGAAGTTCTTTTGAACATCGAATGGGATCATCGTGACTCAATTCACTTCCGATGCTAGACACAAATGTTACCCTGAGCAACCATCCCAACATTGCGAGGAAGCATTGTCGAACCAACCTACCGGCCATGCTGGAATAGCAACTGCGAGGTTCAATCACCCTACGAGTGGCTCACCATAAAATTCATCTGCCCAAGATGGGTATCATCACTGTAGCTGTCAAAAGTTTACTTGACCCGCTCAACCCAATCCGTTTTGAGCGAAACCCTACCTAATAAGACCCAAAATTTTAGCAACCTGATTCGACCCAAAGCCAACCCGCCACTAACCCAATAAAAATCAACCCCACCCAGACTCGACCCGACCTGATGCCAACCCATGACCCGATAGCGACCCAACCCACCTTCGATCAGACCCTCTTTGACCCAACCCGACGTTGACCCGATCCTACATTGACCCAACTAGACATCAAAATTTATTATAATAATAATAATAATAATAATAATAATAAATTACACATATTTTATTATTCAATTAAAGCTTTTAAAAATATAGTATTTTATAAATTGTACTTATTTTCATAATTTTACCCTAGACATTCTATACAATATCATTTAGAAAAAAAAAATCTCATAGCTCCAACTTTTAATACATACTTTTAAAACAACAAATATTATATTAATTTGCACATAGTACAAAGATTATAATTTTATAACAAATAGAAAATCAAACTCAAGCTCTAAAAATGTAATTATAGCGGTTACTGATTACCTAATAAAATTTTAATTACAATCATTAGCAACTGAAAATTACTAATTCTTAGCACTATCGTGCTATAAATCCGGTTTATTTTATAATACATTGTATACTCAATTGATTAAAAACTATTAAGGAATTAACCAATTTAACATAATTAGGTTTTTGAACCTGAACAACAAATTCGATCAAATATTATTCAAATATTTAAATTGATAGTTTGAAATTGAAATTAGACATATTCTCAAATATATTGTATACTCAATTGATTAAAAACTATTAAGAAATTGTCCAATTTAACATAATTAGGGTTTTTGAGCCCGAATTGTAAATTTGATTAAATTTTACTTAAATATTTAAATTGATGGTTCAAAATTGAAATTAGACATATTCTAAAACATATTTTATACTCAATTGATTAAAAACTATTAAGAATCCGATCAAATCTTATTCAAATATTTAAATTGACGATTCAAAATTAAAATTAGACATATTCTAAAACATATCATATACTCAATTGATTAAAAACTATTAAGGAATTACCCAATTTAATATAATTAAGGTTTTTGAGCACAAACTGCAAATCCGGTCAAATTTTATTCAAATATTTAAAATGACGGTTCAAAATTGAGATTAGACATATTCTAAAACATATTATATACTCAATTGCTTAAAAACTATTCACAAATTACCCAATTTAACATAATTAAGGTTTTTGAGCCAGAACTGCAAATTCCATCAAATCTTATTCAAATATTTAAATTGACGTTTCAAAATTCAAATTAGACATATTCTAAAACATATTGTATACTCAATTGATTAAAAACTATTCAGAAATTATCCAATTTAAAATAATTAAGGTTTTTAAGCCAAAACTAAAAATCCGGTCAAATCTTATTCAAATATTTAAATTAACGTTTCATAATTCAAATTAGACATATTCTAAAACATATTGTATACTCAAATGATTATAAAAACATTAAGGAATTACCCAATTTAACATAATTAAGGTTTTTGAGCCCAAAAAACAAATCCGATCAAATCTTATTCAAATATTTAAATTGACGATTCGAAATTGAAATTACACATATTCTAAAATATAGCGTATACTCAATTGATTAAAAACTATTATGGAATTACCCAATTTAACATAATTAACGTTTTTGATCTCGAACAACAAATCCGATCAAATCTTACTCAAATATTTAAATTGATGGTTTTAAAATTGAAATTAGACATATTCTAAAACATATTGTATACTCAATTGATCAAAAACTATCAAGAAATTACCCAATTTAACATAATTAGGATTTTGAGCCCAAACTGCAAATCCAATCTAATCTTATTTAAATATTAAATTGACATTTAAAAATTGAAATTAGACATATTCTAAAACATATTGTATACTCAATTGATTAAGAACTATTAAGGAATTACCCGATTTAATATAATTAGGGTTTTAAGCCCGAACTGCAAGTCCTGTCAAATCTTATTCAAATATTTAAATCGATGGCTTAAAAATAAAATTAGACATATTCAAAAACATATTGTATACTCAGTGGATTAAAATCTGTTAAGGAATTATCCAATTTAACATAATTAGGATTTTTGAGCCTGAACAACAAATTTGGTCAAATCTTATTCAAATATTTAAATTAACATTTCAAAATTGAAATTAGACATATTCTAAAATATATTGTATACTCAATTGATTATAATTACCCAATTTAACATAATTAGGGTTTTTGAGCCCAAATTATAAACTTGGTCAAATCTTATTCAAATATTTAAATTGACGGTTTAAAAATGAAATTAGACATATTCTAAAACACATTGTATAATCAATTTAATAAAATAATTCAATTATACAATCCAATTTAAATCCGCAAGAGTTTTAACCTAACAGTCCAATTCCAATATATTTTAATACTATTTTTTCAATTTAACAATACCAACATGAAATTAAATACATTTCAAAGTATATTGCATAATCAATTTATCCAAAATAGCTTAATCAGACGAATTCAATAAATCTGAACATAGTTGGGTAAAAAATCTTGATTATTTACTTATAAAAATAAAGTACATATAATATTCTTATTTCATTTATCTGCACTAGTAATCTTATAATTATCTCTAATATTTACAATGTAATAAATGATAAGTATACATTATATAGTTATGTTTATGCTCACCTGTATTTTATAAAATTATCTTTTTTTAAGTAAACAAATAAATAATATATATATATATATATATATATATATATATAATATTTTTACTTTTAAAATTTATAAATATTATAAGTAATCAAATATAATATTATTAAAACTTATAAATATCTTTATTGTTTATTTGTAAAAATAAAGTGCATAGAATATTATTATTTTATTTATCTTTACTGGTAATCTTATTATTGTCTTTAATATTTATAATGTAATAAAGGATAATTATATATTATATAGTCATGCTTATGCCCACCCGTATTTTATGAAATTATCTTTTTTTAAGTAATCAAATAAATATAATATATGATAAATATCTAATATTTTTACTTGTAAAATTTATAAATATTTTAAGTAATCAAATATAATTTTGTTAAAATTTATAAATATCTTTATTATTTACTTGTAAAAATAAAGCACATATAATATTCTTATTTCATTTATCTTTACTAATAACCTTATGATTGTCTCTAATATTTACAATGTAATAAATGATAATTATACATTGTATAGTCATATTTATGACCACCTTCATTTAATAAAATTATATTTTTTAATTAATCAAGTAAATATAATAAATGATAAATATCTAATATTTTTACTTGTAAAATTTATAAATATTTTTAAGTAATCAAATATAATATTGTGAAAACTTATAAATATATTTATTATTTACTTGTAAAAATAAATCACATATAATATTCTTATTTTATTTATCTGTACTAGTAATCTTATGATTGTTTCTAATATTTAAAATGTAATAAATAATACTTATACACTGTATTGTCATATTTATAATCATATTTATTTTATAAATTTATCTTTTCTCAAGTAATCAAATATTTTAAGTACTCAAATAAATATAATATATGATAAATATCTAATATTTTTACTTGTAAAATTTATAAATATTTTAAGTATTCAAATATAATATTGTTAAAACTTACAAATATCTTCATTATTTACTTGTAAAAATAAAGCACATATAATATTATTATTTCATTTATTTGTACTAGTAATATTATGACTGTATCTAATATTTACAATATATAAATGATAATTATACATTGTATAGTTCTGTTTATGATCACTTTTATTTTATAAAATTATCTTTTTTAAGTAATCAAATATTTTACATAATCAAATAAATATAATATATTATAAATATCTAATATTTTTACTTGTAAAATTTATAAATATTTTAAGTAATCAAATATAATATTGTTAAAACTTAAATATCTTTATTATTTACTTGTAAAAATAAAGCACGCATACTATTCTTATTTTATTTATCTTTACTAGTAATCTTATGATTGTCTCTAATATTTACAATGTAATAAATGATAATTATACAATGTATAGTCATGTTATGATCACCTTTATTTCATTTATCTATACTAGTAATTTTATGATCGTCTCTAATATTTACAATGTAATAAATGATAATTATACATTGTATAGGTGCTTCTGTAATTCTACTCTCTGTGTAGAATGTAAGATAACGGACCATATGGTCATGAAAAACTACACCCTGGCTTATGTTATTTGAGCTTGAGCCTTCCCTGGATTTTTCCATCCATCTGGTACTACTCTTAGCTTCAGTGTCCATTCTGATTTGGCAGTATAAATTTGATCGATGATGCTACATAATGGAGCCATTGCTATCAGGTTGTTTTGCACAAATTATTATTACTAACAAAAATTATAATTTCAATAGCTGGGATATGGCCAAGTTAACGTCTATGCCAGGAAAAATTATTTAAATAATAGAATAAGAGGATAAAAAATGATTTACTGTAAGTAAAATGATTGTATTTAAAACAATATAAATCCTACATATGTCGAATAATTGCCTTCCCAATCATAGTTACCTGGAGGTGCTGAACTAACCAAAAGGAGAGGAACATATGATAAAGTCCCTATGACATCATATCTCTTGTCCCAACTAAGCAGACAACACAAATCTATCATACATATGATAGAATACTGGTATATGATTGCCAATCAAAAGCTATCAAAATAAATCCGAAATTTTTACCCCCAATGTTCTATCCTCTTTGCCTTGCATATAGTTTAATTTCAGGCTAAGGTTAAAGCTTTGATTCCAGAAATAGACTTACTGGAGTTTTTGCAGCATACATCTAAACCTCTTAAAAGCTTGCAACATCCAAATCCTAATATATTAGTCCAAACATTATGGTCTAAACTAAGTTCTAACTACCATATCATGAAATGTTCTCATAAAACTGCAAAATAAAACACTGATCAACAACATTGTATGCTGGTCATACTAAAGGTTGATCAGGATGTCAAACATTCAGCCAAAAATATGCATTTGGATTTCAATGATCTTGTGGAGTTTTGCTCACAAATAAGCCATAAATTCATGTCATCACATCAGATCCACAACGCTCATTTATTGTTTTGGGCGGTTTCTATAATTTTCAAAGTTTCATTTTGTTTTGATATATTTTATCTTTTTTTAACCTCATTATGTGTTTGAAAGTATTTATTGCTGATGGTATCAGTTCATTACACCAGGCACCTACATACATTTAACTGCTGGCACACTATTATTCATGTAATAGGAACCCGTTATTCCAGTAACCCAAAACAACTATACAATGTGTTAGCAGCAGAAAAATCATATTTTCAAAACTGTTGGGATTTGGAAAGCACTCTCAAGGATCCATTATCATCCATCTGATGGTTGGAAACAGACAAAACGCACTACAAACTATCACAGTATGTATGGTAATCATAATATTTGTGCACTCTACGCTAGCCAGCATACAAAACGAGTGTACTTCTTGCTATGGTGTGCAATACTATAAAGTCATCATATTACTAATAATGTATTTGGAATACTATGAAATCATTATACTGCTAGTAATGTATGCAGTACTAATTAGAAACTTTTCTTAGCAAAAGAATCTTTATTTCTTCTTCTCCTATGTATTTTATTTTTCCATTGAATAGACTTCATTCCTCTAACGAAGTTTAAGTGGATAGACTAGAGGCGAACTAAGGTGAACGAAGAGGAAATCCAAGCATTAATCACAACTTATAGCAGAGACACTCTAATCATTGATGGAGTATCTAAGAAATATCTCCTACTCAATTAATGATTTTCTACTAAAACAGTCAGGAGTATCTAAGAAATATACTGTAGAAGTTATCTAGCAACCCATAGCAACATAAAAGTGCATTGAAACAAAAATTATCAGCCACGTGGAAATTCAACTAATAATAGTAAACAAATTAAACCTCCATTGGGCTTGTAAATGGAGAAAAGGAAAGGTATTTTCAATAGCTTAGAAAATAGTTGCCAATAATATGATTCAAAAGTTCACAGCAAATGAAGAAAAAAGGTGTATTAGTCACCTCCAACCTTGAGTTTTAACAACGGCCATAATAGAGAATGATATAGAACAAACAATAAACTCAAAAATTCTAAGGAGAAGAATTCAAAATTATTTTTATAAGAAATTCTGAAAAAAATCATAGATAAAGAAATTTATCAGAAATTAAGGAAATTTTAAGTTAGATCCCTGTATCATTAGTTTTTAAAATTAGGTCCAAGTTTTTTGTTTGAGTAATGCTCTGTTGACGATCACGTTTTTATGACATAAATTGTGGGTCTCATATATATGAATCCCACACATTTAGAATTTTGGAGTCCACACTTTGTGAAACAGTTGTTAATAAGTGGTAGAAATTTTTGATTATTACATTAGTATTTTTGGTTGTATAACATATATATATATATATATATATATATATATATATATATATATATATATATATTGTGGCTATTTATTTTGAAATGTATGGTGTGAAGGGTAGTAGTAATCACTACCACGGAAAGGGGTTTTAATAACGGTTATTTTATAATTTTAATAACGGTTTTCAACCGTTATTGAATCGTCCATTATTATATCTTTAATAACGGTTCATAACCGTCATGAAAAATACACAAAAACCCGCGAATATGTGCGTAAACTTCATATTTAATAACGGTTTTTACTTAAAAACCATTGTTAAAAAGGAGCTTTTAATAACGGTTTCGTAGTAAACCGTTGTTAAAAATAAGGTTTTAATAACGGTTTATAAGAAAAAAACCGTTGTTGAAAACCATGTATTAATAACGGTTAATACAAAAACCGGTGTTAAAACATGATCAAATTACCGTTTCGGTCATTGATTATGCGTTTATTAAACCCTCTAATACGTATTAAATGCACATAAATATCAGATTATAAGGAGTTTTAATAACGGTTCTTAAACAAAACCGTTATTAAAACCTATGCTTTAATAACGGTTCTATGGGAAACCGTTATTAAAACCTCAGTTTTTAATAACAGTTTTATTTAAAACCGTTATTAAAGCATAGGTTTCAATAACAGTTTTCATAGAACCGTTATTAAAAGTATATATTTTTTTTAGCATTTTTCTGTCTTGTTCCTACCCACATACACAGTTGTATGTTCAAACAATTACCAAATCTGCAATGTAAAACAACATCAATTCATACCAGCAGGGTATCACACCATAATTTCAATCAATCTATAATTGGTATGCATGTCTCAATACACCAACTATACTTAGGAATAAAAATTAGTGAGCATACCACAACTTGGTAGCTCTACACCCCAAAGTAAAGAGTTCACAGATCTAAGCTGGAAGACTAAAAGATGTAGACGAAATACAAACCTGAAAATGCATGTAGAATATATAGATCGCTACCTAATACCGAATGAATGAGTGCGCGTGCTTGGCCCATTGGTCTCTAAATTCATCAATTTCATCAACATTATATTGCTGGCCTCGTGCATAGTCATCGGTGAAAAACTACAACACCCATGTTTCAATTAATATACAGTTAGCCATTAGGTCAAAAATATATATGTCATGATTCATTAATAGAAAAATATGGAAAAGCAAACATACATGGCTTGGATCTATGTTGACCGATCTATTCTGGACTATAAGATCCATTGCTCTACATATATAGTATCCACAATCATCGCCGTTTTGCTGTTGTGGACACTGTCAAATGAATTCAGTTAGCTCTCTAACTATTATATATTAATTTGAATTAAAACAAAATACAAAATAGTTGTCTACCTACTTACCATGATAGGCTCATATTGAAGATTCTTTGGGTCTGGGACACCATTCCCACCTCTCCTTTGATATGCCGTCCGTAGTGCCCTAATAAATAGAGTTGGATACATAATATTGTAAGTATATATACTTCAAATAATGAAAGTAGAATATATATATGTATAAATAAGCTAATGAAGTAAGAAGTGAAAAGTATAATAACATGTCTATAAATTCCTTCCCACCACGACGAGCGATCTCAAAAGGCACGTCATAGGTTCGAAGGGAATCAAACACATAAACTTTATTAAGATCAGGTCGGACGGCGTACAAAACCCAATGTTCAGTTGCGAGGTGAGGAATGAGATAGAGCTTGTTGTGTCCCTCAATCAAAATGCGATCCGCTAAATAGTTTATGTGCCTACCCTCTGTTATTGTAATACTGTCAGCTATGTAGTATGGGCACACAAAAACAATAGAGGACAGTATTCCCTCCAACGCAGCGCGACTAGCTACCAACCTATATATGGACGACAATAACAATGGATATTTGTTAATAACTAATAACTCATATAAGCTTAAGAGGTCGTAAAAATTCTATTTCTCCAAGAGTACTAAAATATGAAATATGAAATAATGCTTACGTGACATAAACGGCGACACTCGTGGTTAATATCCATTCCTGATTATAAATGTCGCTTATGTCAATTGTCGATACCATGTAAGTATCATCGTCCCTTCCAACATACTTAGGACGACAATCAATGAAAATATAATTATTCCCGAGGTAGTTTTGGGCATAGAAATACAATAAAGCTAATGCTAGTGGAGGTTGGCGTATTTCCGAAGAAGCAATCTTTTGTGGGGCAACTGATTTTTCATATTTAGTTCTCTTTCCTTTGGCAGCGCCCTGTTTTGTGTTGCTCGTTCTACTAGCACCTCTCTTAGTTTTACTAACAGGAGCAGTCTTCTTCTTTGATTCCTTAAATAATAATAATAAATAAAATATGTATTGAGCATATATATATGAAAAAGGTATAAACAATGTAACTACTAAACTAGGTCAATGAAGATAGTGAGACGTATCTGATCCACAAGCTAAGGCACAAAGCTTCCATGAGCTTCTAGCACTGTGGCTACCTCATCGCCCTCTGTATAATAAGGTGAGGGCGCACTACCAATGATTGGAGTGTCAATACTCACCGGCCTTGTAAGTAGGGCTAAGTTGTACCCGTGGACAGTTTACGTTTGGGTACTGTGACTGATGCGGACCCTTCCTTTCGCCAAAAGAGTTGAAAAATCATTCGCTAATAAGTTACATTTATGCAAACCCTAAACAAAAATATTACACATTATTAATTATTTATGACACCGAATACATTTAATAACAATTCAAAGTTATGTAATGCTTACCTCAGAAAGAGAAGAAAGACGTGCATCAGCTTCACAACTATCTCTGACACTATTTACATTAGGTATGTGAAGCTGATCATGGTCGACTGAATCGGATGGCTTATACCCTTGAGATTTAATAAATGATAACTCTTGCTCCATTGTTTCCATCCGTTCAAATGTCACGTTCAATTTCTGTGTAAGGATGACGACTTGCTCATCGGTGTTACGAGAACCACGAGATCGACCACGTACGCTCGTTTTCGTAACACCTAATCTAAGACCCTGTGTCTTCCAGGGTGTTCTACAATTCCTATAGCCTGTGATACAATGTTATATTGGTCTACCCCCTCCTCACCATCTGACGCTTGAAGTTTGTCCTGTAATGTATATAATATATGTAAAATTAGCTTACATGAATAAGCATAATATAATAGTTTTCTAAAAGAAAAGTAAGCAGGGTTCCAAATATCTACAAACTTACAACTTTTGTCGCTGCAACATCTACATCTTCATTAATATATTCATCTTTTGTTGCTCTAGCCTTCTTCCATAATGTACCTATATTAATGGATGAGGTACATGGGTCTAAGTCTTGGGCTATGAGCTATAAATCAAAAAATATTCTTATAATGTACCAATATTATAAAATTCGTCAGTATGCTGTAAATAGATAAATCACAAAATACATACCAACTCCTCTTCAAGGCCTGCATACCCTTTGCGAGCCATATTATGCCGGTATTTATTCTGCTTCGCAATCTTTTTATTTTTGGCACTTTTTTCCTATGTGACAAGCCAAAACATAGTGACATAGTTATTTCAATATTATGCACAGTACTAGGATTGATAAAAAAAATTTAATTGTTATCTAACAAATACCTTAAAATCACCCGTAAGACGATATGCAATAAATTGGTTCCAACTTTCTTGATTGATGAAACCGTATCGTTTGGGTGGATTCTGTCGTAGAGAACCATCACTCTTTCTGTACATTTTCCTACGAGCTAAAAATGACCTAAATGTTCTTATGTCTAAGAAGCCATTTCTTCCTACTCTCTGGCACATTAAATACTCTCTGCATTGTAAGACAAACAAATGTATACCAATATTAATGTATTAAAATTAATAACATTTTACATACATAAATGATTACATAAAATAGTATATTTACTGTGATTTCCTACCAAATATGCTCCTTATGACCCGTTGGAACCTGCTTCCAATTATTATATGAGATAGGAATACGGTTACGTGTCACAAGTGAAATGTAAGTCAAGAACATGTCTGCATAAGGGCCAATGGGAAGATTGTAAGTATTCCATCCTAACTCGACCAGTTCTCCTTTATTCCTCATATATGTGATGATTATCATAATTGTCGGCCCTCTTTTCCCTTCCTCGTCACTACTGTCCCTATGAATATTCTTATTGGCCATATCTCTAAAAAAATCAATAAATAAATTATGTTAGAATGTTATGTATTGAGCATAATTGAGTTGAAAAATGCATTTAAAAAAACCAACATAGATATTATATGTTACAATATTATTACCCTCATTGCCTTCTTTTCCTTCTTTTTTCCCCCTTGTTTTTGGATTAGATTTAGGATCTGATACATATATTACTTCACGATGATCATCCCTGACATATATTTCCTCCTCATTAATTGTATTGTTATCATCGTTCAATAATTGAGTTGCTTGCACAGCTGAGACACACTCGTTATTCCAATTGGCATCATTTTCATCATCACATTCATTGACATTTCTTTTTTTTCGTAGATAGTACTACAGACCATCTGTTATCAGCAGGGTCAGTGACATAGAATACTTGTGTCGCTTGTGATGCTAAGATGAATGGGTCTTGTTTATGCCCTACCCTATTAAGATCTACTAATGTGAATCCATCTTCATATCTAACCCCACTGTCATTATCAACCCATCTGCAGCCAAATACAGGGATTTTAAATACAGTGTAATCTAACTCCCATATATGTTCAATCACACCATAATAATTCATATCTGCATCAGTTGGATTCTTGTCTTTTGCACTAGCAACATGCATTGCCTCAGCCACTAAAGTCACCCCACTGTTCTGCATTGTACTCTTCCCATCTTGTTCTTTTGTATAAAAAGTGCAACCGTTGATCACATAACTGGTATATTGAAAAACTTTATAATGAGGTTTTTGAGACAACGGAAATTAAAGTTGGGGAATGTCCAATGAGTGGAATGATGCGATCTCTTATCCAATCAATAAAGGAAAGATTATGTTTATCGATAATCCATTTCTCAGTCTTTGATGGATTTTCAATCCGTAAAGAAGTCATATGCTCTTCAATGTACGGTTCAACATCATCACTGTTGTGTAATACATATAGATGTGCTGCACGGAACATGTTAGGGTCTACACGCCCAAACTGTTTGCCTCTAATACCCTGTCCTTCAAATTTTCCCGCATGTCGAGACTTAGGAATACCAAGAGCGTCAGCATTTGACAAGTACTTTGTGCAAAACTCAATTGCCTCTTCCACCAGGTAACTCTCAATAATACATCCTTCTGGCCGACATCGATTCTTCACATAACCTTTTATCAACTTCATAAACCGTTCAAAGGGGTACATCCAATGCCCATGAACAGGTCCTAACATCTTTATCTCATAAACTAAATGAACAGTTAGATGTACCATAATGTCAAAGAATGACGGTGAAAAATACATTTCAAGTTGGAACAAAATAATCACAATCCCTTTTTACAAGGCGTCCAAACTATCAGGATGTATAACTTTAGAGCAGACGGCTTTTAAAAACCAACAAAGCCTCGTGATAGTAATTCGAACACGTTTTGGCAAAATTCCACGTATAGTTATCGGCAACAAGTGCTGTGTCAAGATATGACAATCATGAGACTTCATGTTAATTAATTTCAACTCTTTCATCGACACGAGCCTTCTGACATTTGAAGAATACCCTTCTGGAACCTTGACATTGTGCAAGAATTCACAAAATGAAATTTTCTCTTTTCTAGAAAGAGTATGACACGCCGGCGGTAAATATGTTCTTCTTCCGTTGTCTCGCGGTGTCAGTTCCCGTCTAATACCCATTTCTTCCATATCCATTCGAGCATTTATCCCATCTTTAGTCTTGCGTGGAACATTAAGTAATGTGCCAACAAGACTGTCACATATATTTTTCTCAATATGCATCACATCAAGGGCATGTTTCACGTAGAAATATTCCCATTAAGGAAGGTTGAAGAATATGGACATCTTCTTCCACCCAACTGATGGAGGCTTATCTTTATTCTTCTTCCCAAACTTGACACTCAAATGTTTCATCTTCAGCCACACTTGTCGACCCGTCAACCGGATTGGTGCCTGCCCTTCTTCTCGGAATCCATTGAACGCTTTTCTTTGCCTACGATAATGATGATTCTTCGGTAAAAACCTACGATGCCCAAGGAACACAGTCTTTCGGTCATGTGTTAGCTGAAAAAATGAAGTATTCTCCTCACATATCAGACATGCATAATGGTCTTTCACACTATAACCTGACAAGTTGCCATACGCCGGAAAATCATTTATAGTACAGAATAACAATGCTCTCAAAGTGAAATTTTCTTGACCATATGCATCAAATACTTCAACGCACATGTCCCATAAGAACTTCAAATCATCAATCAAAGGTGCCAAATAAACATCAATATCATTCCCAGGTTGGTTTGGCCCGGAAATGAGTAAAGACAACATCATATACTTGCGTTTCATATAGAGCCACGAAGGTAAATTGTATATAACCAAAATCACTGGCCATAAACTGTAGCTGCCTTGATTGTGCGGATTCATTTCATCTACAGAAAGTGCAAGGCACACATTTCTTGCTTCTTTACCAAATTTAGAAAACAACCCATCAATCGTCATCCATTGTGGAGAGTCAGATGGATGTCTAAGAAGCCCATCATCTATCTTGTCATCAGCATGCCATCTTAGGTTCTTGGCATCTTCAATATCATTAAATATCCGCCTTAATCTTGGTATTATAGGAAAATACCATAACACCTTAGTGGGCACCTTGTTCTTCTTGTATCGTGGTGCTTTGCATTCATGATTAGGACAACTATCCAAAGATGCATTGTCATTGCGATATAAAATACAATCATTAGGGCATGCATGTATCTTCTCATAACTCATGCCCATAGAAGATAGAATCTTCTTTGCTTCATACGTACGATCGGGTAGAACGTTATCATCAGGAAGCATATCCTTCACAAGTGACAATAATTCTGTGAAACTCTTATCACTCCATCTGTTACATGCCTTTAAGTTGTACAACCTTAAAGTAGCGGATAATCGCGTAAACGTCTTATAATCATTGTACAAAGGTTTCTCCGAGTCATTCAATAACTTCTCAAACATTTTTGGACAATCCCGAACACTTTCCTCAACCTTTTGAGTCATCTCCTCTAACGAATGTCCCTCATAGTTATCAAATGATGATCCACTACTATCCCTCCCAACATCGTCATTTTCATATTTAGACTCTGTTTCCCCATGCCATATCCAACAAGTGTAACTTGTATCAATTCTATACACAAATAAATGATCTCTCAAATCATTAGTGTTGACATGCTGAATATAAGCCCACTTCAAACAAGGACAGACTATTCTACTAGAGTCCCGAGCATGTTCAACTGCAAACTTGATGAAAAACTCCACTCCTTCGTTATATTCTCTAGACAGACGATTTGCAGACAACCATTTCCGATCCATATTATTTGAATCTAGATATATCCCACATGAAAGTAATTATTAAAAATCAATTGAATTATAAGTATAATAATTTTCAAATCACTCTTGCTTATAAAGAATTAATCTCAAATGTATCATGCTATTCTATATATATATGTATACGAATCACGCTAACAAGTTTCCAAAATTATATTAATGTTGATCAATGAAACTCCTCATACTTACAAAGAGTTCATATATATATATATATATATATATATACATACATACATACGTAGCAAAATATTATATAATTAATAGTTCAAATTACAAAAGATATACATACTACAGGATTTATGCAATAGCAGCACTATATACATCAAAATGTTGCTACAACTCAAATACCTAAAAAACGAAAACTCATATCTAAAACTAAATCCTCCGATAGCCTCGTCGAGCCCAACTAAAATCTATAACTCTAAAAGTCCACTTATCACGATATATCATTTGATCCCTGACATCATCGCAAAAGAGTCTACTCACGGATACTCTAGGGTAACCGAGGTGGATACTCCGAGGCAAGCTATGATGATACCTCCACTCATCATCGATGACCATTAGTTCTCTCGGTATCCTATCATACTCTCTAGCAAACAGCTCACCCTCAATAAATCTCGGGTGTAGTGCATCAGTGTGGTAGACAAACCACTACAAAAAAGTAGACGTAGCCGATGCCCATGGCTCTATTTGAGGCAGGGTCAACAGAAGGTGATAAGATCTAAAATGGAAGGGATGATAGCATGAGCCACTCGCGTACAAATGACATAGCTCGTCATATAACCATATCACATGAGTCCGTACATCTCTATGTGGCGCCATATGAAAATACAGTGGAGGGTATGTCATCTCACTACCTACAAATGAGAACCACTAAATCTTATCATCAAGGTTGTTCTCGAAATTAAAAGGATCTAAATTACAGAATATGTAAACTGATCTTCAACTAGCCAGACAAATCATAAATATATTCTACCAAATCATAACCAACTATGTAAACCTAACAACATCAAACTATTTAAAATAAGGACATAATCTTTAGTTATATATTTAACAAACTGGCTAAACATCAAACTATCATCAAATCATTCAAGCTACACATAGTAAAATCAAGTAGATATTAATAAGATAATATATATATATAGTACAACCTTATAAATCCTATATGATTATTATTATTATTATTATTATTATTATTATTATTATTATTATTATTATACACAATTATTCATCTCTATTTAATTTTTATTGATCACAATACCGATGCCCAACCAACCTCCTCAACTTTTCCCCATGCACAATACCCTTATCCTTAAGATTTTTCCTTATTGCCCTAGTTTATATTTAGTATAATAAACGATAAACCCTAACCCTAACCCTCCCCCTCCCCCTCTCCTAACCCTAACCCTAACAATAATTAACCCTAATAAATTATAATAAAAAATAGCACTAAACCTCATAAGATAATGATCCTAAACCTATAGCTAACCCTAACCCTAACACTAACCCTCCCCCTAACTCCAACCATAACCCTAACCACAATTATTTAAGATTATATATACACATCTTATATATAAATATATTATAGATATATACATATAATAGAACACATATAAACACACATTTTACGGAATATAAATACACGTCTTATAAAATATATATTAAAAAAAGCATATAAATACACATGATCATCTGCATAATAATGTGAGTGCTAAAAAATATATACACCTTAATGTTATATTTAGAACGTACATATCTTATGATAATAATATATATTTTAGGCTTGTGGATTCTCTTAAAATAATAATACATATTTTTATAAAATAGATTATAAACACACACACAAATTTTTCACCAACACATCAAACAACAGATTTTCGAACAACACATCAAACACAACCTCTTCGGTGTAACATGCATGCATTTATATATATATATATATATACACACACACACACACACATATTAGTAGAGACAAATTAAGCAATAAAGGAAGAAAAACACATACGTAAAGGGACAAACGGCGTACAAGTTGAGAACGGCAACGACGAAGGTACAAATGCTGGCTACGTTCACAAGAATGGCAGAGGGGTGGTGGAGAGATGGCGGTGCGACGGTTTCCCTTAATTCAGAGGAGCCGGAGCGCTGGTGCAAGGGTTTGCAAGAGAAAGAGAGTATGAGAGGGAAGCGGTAGAGTCTGAAATTTTTGGCACAAAACAGAAGAGAACGAAATAAAAGGAGCTTTTAATAACGGTTCCTTCAAGAATCGTTATCAAAACATGATTTAATAATGGTTCTTACAGGAACCGTTATTAAAACCTTGCCAATTTTGACAACGATTCTTGTTTAAACCGTTATTAAATCATATTTTAATAACGCTTTTACGTCAATCGTTATTAAAATTCCCGTGCAAAATTTTACCTTGCACTTGTAATAACAGTTATTACGTAAAACCGTTATTAAAACTTCCCGCGCATTAATTTTTACGGATTTGACGACGGTTTTCAAACCACCATTATTAATATCCCATTATTATTTCCTGTTTTCGTAGTAGTGAATGACCGAAGACTCTCAAATATACTTTGTTGAAGAAGATCAAATGCATAATTGCTGTTTGCTTCTGGATCTCATAAAAGAATAGATTGTTGTTAATGTGACAATGGTATCTCAAAACATTATCATAAATAGAAAATTTAGAACCACTATCATTCTAGTCATTGATGATGTATTCTATGGCAAAAAATATCCAAGAACTGTTACCTTAAGCAATAGTTTTTAATGTCCTCTTTTCTTGGGGAAAAGCTAAAATTGTTATTTCTCACATTTCTCTCTTATCTTTGCTTTCATTCCTATAGTTTCACCTATTACCATCCTTTCAATCCCTCTATCAGGACTTACACCTAGAGGTGGCAAGTGGGTTAGTTTTTTCTTTTGTTGGGTTGTTTGCGGGCCATTTTCCATTATGGGTCAGTTGTGGATTGTGTTGGATCATTTTTGGGTTTGAGTCATTTCAAGTCACCTTATTGTTTGGGTCGGATCATTTTGGGTTTAGGTTGTAACACCCCCAAATTTCACTCCTGAATTTTTTTTTGAAAGAATAAAGCGGAAGCTAGGAGAGAATTTGGGAAATGTTACTGCCACATCTAACACAAGATAAATGTCAACCATCTATCTCATGTTAGATGCAAGGCTAAAACCTGTCAAACAATTAAATCCGAATTTTAAAAGCTTATCAGAGTACGAGAAATTAAAAGTCAATTATAAAGCCCTTGGAAATTTAAATACAACACATGTAACTTCCAAAGATGAATACAGTTGAACAAAAGAAATCCAGGAGGATCAATATCCGGATTGCCTACTCACTCAAGTCAGGCCTTCCACCCCAAAATAGTATCCGATCTTAAACCTGCACAAGAGGTCTGCTCCCCATCATCAGTGGATCATCATAGGACCCATTCAACCAAGGTAATATCAGTACGGGTCCAATACTGAGTAAATCTCACTACCCTATCCTATGGGAGAGACGTAAGGTATAACATCAAGTGCATATTGAATCATGGTGCATTACGTTGATACAATATTATGCATACTCAATACCCACACATAAGTCCTACCATACACATATAATAACATGTGAAACATATGTAACATCTTAAACCGATAAGAGATTCAGATAAACCAACCAGGCATTTATGGATAATGTTAAACCAACCAATCGGGCATTTTTGAATAACGCCAAACCAAACCAATCGGGCATTTATCCCCACGGACATTACTTAGGGACATGTCCAGCTCCAGTCGAGTAGACTCATTCTTTAGATCTTTGGTAAATATAATCGATTCACATCATAGTCTTTATCGATTCATGTGAGTGCGGGAATCCCACTATTATAGCTGGTGGACCGGTCATGCAGGACAAAACGCGCCTGACCACTATTATAGCCGATGGACCGGTCATGCAGGGTAAAACGCTCCTGACCACTATTATTCGTTGGTGGACCGGTATGGCCTCGACTCACATGATGTTTCACTGTAATTAATTTGTGTCTTTCACATGTCTTATCGTTATTACGTTCGGTTTGTTGAGCACGGAATCCCCCACTATTAAAGCCGGTGGACCGAAAATCATGCAGGGTAAAACGTGCCTGGCCACTATTATAGCCGGTAGATCGGTCATGTAGGGCACCCCGGCCCTAACCACTATTATTCACCGGTGGACCGGTCTGGGTCCGGCTCAACATCTTCTTCTTTAAGTAATTAGTGTCTTAACATATCTTATTTGAAAGTATTTTATCCTTGACATGCATGGCTAACTTTATCCACACTTATCCTCCCAAGAGAGCCCATCCCATATCTTGGGACTCTTGCGCCCCTTATCACACCTCGATATCCATTCCCCTTTACACTTACACATAATGAAAACCAACTCCTAAGAGTGTGGGTTAAGGTCCAACACCTCGTGACATCCACTCTACATGCTATCTCCCTCTAGGGTTTTCCCTTGGAAAGCTTAATTAGACCTATGTGGCCCAACTTTCTCTCACTTACACTACCATTACTCCATTTATCGTCCCACACCTCATCTCATTTAGATCTAATCCCAAATCATATCGCTTTACCCCTCGATTCCACATGTGACCGAAAAACCCTAGTTGACCACTTCAACCCTAGCACCTTTCTTCTCCCACAAGTAACCCCTCTCTTTTTCACCCAATATCTCTTCTCTCCCATGACACCCATAATCACCCCTTATACAACAATTTCCACTCTTAACCCATTACTCTACTCTTCCTTGATTGTTCTTACTTCCACATTTTCCCCCATTTTATCCTTTCACCCCACATCATATTATTAACATCCTAGCATGCATGTCCTAGAGGGTCACATCATAAAATATCATAAACACAATAGAACAATCATTACACACATGTCATAAGGAATACATATAAGCATACCTCGGCTCCAAGCTGCGCTACAAGTAATTAGTCATTTAAATTTGTATGAGTATGTAATACCTCGGCTCCATTTTGGTAATCATTGTTTAAATTTGTATGAGTATGTAATACCTCATTTTTAAAATTTAAAATTTATTATTTTTATACTATTTTATTCATTTTAATATTAATAAAAATACTATATTCAGTTTTTTAAGTTTTAAGAAAATAGCTATTTTTATAATACTTTTAGTAACCCAAAAGTTACTATTTTTAGAAAATAGTTATTTTCATGTGACAATGTATTGAAAATATTTTAAGGATATTTATATTAGTGGTTGGATTTTTCTACAATTTAAAAGGGTATTTTAAACCTTTATTTTGTATAGAACAATAAAAGAGCAAAATGAGAATTTCATAAATAAATATTTATTTATTTTTTTGGAAAAAAAGAGTATTTTGAAGAAAGATACATTTTGGTTGTTAAATATAATAACATTTTATCCTTTTTATTTATTCCTTAGTGTCTTTAATTATTATCTTCTAATTATCTCAAATGATATTATATGACTTATATTTCTTAATCTCATTTGTGTAAATTCGTAAATAAACACACCAAACTTTGGTAATTTAGCCATAACTTTTTTATCCAATAACTAAATTAGACAATCATTTTTCCTTTATAAATATAACTTTACTATTTACAACTTTTGTATTTTGAGTTTTTCTAATATCGAAATGTAAATTAGTGAAAAACATCAATCAATGTTGATGATAATTTACTTGTATGATTTTATTATATCTTTCTATTCTAAAAGCCTATATAAGCTCATACAAAATCCTAATAGCCAAACTACATTTTTCTTCCTCCTCTAATGTTGTGGCTTATGTGCTATACCTCCCACTAATGTTCGTCAAAATCTTTAACCAATTCATCAAGACCTTCAATTAATTCATCAAGGCCTTTAATTGATTCATCAAAATATGAAACTATCTTCAAGATTATAGATTGAATATCTTTCTTCTTCTTCTTCTTCTTCTTCTTCTTTATTTGAGTTAAAGGAATAAGTATTCTTTCAATATCATCAACTCCTAGAGTTATATTGGTGTCATAGGATAGTTCTTCATGCTTTAAGACCTTATATTTTATATATAAGGATTTTACATTCAATAACATTATTTTATTTAACTTATATACATATATTATATATGTGTGGAATATGATGTCTATAAAGTATGGATTTTTATTTATTATATAATTTTATACCTTATTATTAGTATATTTTATGCATCATGATGTATAATATGGTTATCCTAAGAATATATGATTTTATTTTAAATTTGTGGTAGATTTGATTTGACTGCAACGTTGCACTGTTTTACAAAAAGAACACAAAATTCAATAATAAGAGTTTACCCATCATATTATATACAAATCGAAGCCCCATAAGTCTAGTTTTCATAAAAATTACCATTTATTAATTTTGAGTTATGTATAGAAAATAAATGGGGTTATATTAAGAATCTATCAAATTTGAAAAATTAGTATAGCTTACAAAATTGAATTTTTTTTATTACGTTATATTGATTTTGACCAATATTGAATTTGTTCGAACTAGGTTGATCGGGTTTGATCTTTTAATAAATGTGTGGGTTTAATATTTTGATAAAAATATTTGAATTGGATCTGAAAAGCTGATTATTTTAGTTGGATCTTTCTATTTTTGAAAATTTACCTTTTTAGAGAGTTTTTATATTTAGAAAGTGGATAATAAAAGAAAGGGATTTAATGAATAATAGTTACTTGTGTGCATTATGTGATCACCTTAATATGACATTAATACTTTAACTAGAACACGTGGGCTTCGGGTCCTTTAGGGTTGATCTCTTAAAGTTGGGGATCGGCAATAGTATTTCCTTTTCTATTGTTGAGATATGTTTATTTTCTAGTTGTGTCTAGTTAAGGTTCCTTGTCTACTCTATGGGTGTTTTTGGACCCTATTAAGGGATGTGCATGCTTAAATACTGGATGACCAATGTTGAATTTTGCCTTTTAGTGCTAGGACCACTGGAATTGCCTGGGAGGCGAATCTCCTATGGTTAGATTTGATTTTTGTTGGATGTATTCATAATTGTGTTATCTCCTCTAGACTATGTCCACTGGGATGACTCGGATTTCATTTTTAATCCTTTTATGATTGGTAGTAGGTATTTGGACTTTGTTTTACCAGGTGACCCCCCTTGTTGGTTTACTTATTTAAATAATCAGAAGTTGTGATCGCCTAAAGTAAACATTAATAATCAGATATTTTATTTATTCTCTTTTGGTTTTCTTATATGATTCGATGTACATATATACACATTTATATTATATTCCATTTTACTAACATGTTACTTAGTCATTTTCCTAGCTAACTTGTCACATGCATATTTTAAACGGACTTTGTGGTTAGTAGTATGTCTTCGGACTTTGTTTTACTAGGTGACCTCCTGGTTGGTTTACCCACTTAAATAATTAGAGGATGTGATCACCTAAAGTAAACATTAATAATCGAATATTTTATTTATTAATAATCAAATATTTTATTTATTCTCTTTTGGTTTTCTTATATGATTTGACATACATATATATACGTTTATATTATATTATATTTTACTAATGTGTTATGTAGTCGTTTTCCTAGCTAACTTATTACATGCATGTTTTAAACCGAGTTGGGATGATCCATGATCTACATGGTAACCAAATAACCTAGTTTAGATTGAGTATGGACCCATTCAAAGTGTTGATGATATGCATAGTGGGAAAAAGAGAGAGTGGTGGCCGTTTTTAGAGATTTACTTATCATCATTTATTTCAATAATTACTTTTATACTTTTGGTTATAATTGATATTTTTATTTCTATATTTTTTCATTTGGTTTTAATTTATATTGAGTTTACTAGAAATTTATATTTTATATTATATTGAATTAAAAATAAAGTCTTGCATGCTTTCTTTATTATAATTAGTCTTATCGTTTGTTATGGCAGTAATACCTTCTTTGTATTTAGCTTCAGTGTATATATATATATATATATATATATTTTAATTTTTTTAATCAATTAATTTGATAAATGGAGGATGTTATAAAATCCGTCTGGCCTCGAGGTCCATGATCTTCGTTTGCGTTTACTGGCTGCAACCGTGACTTTCTAGTATCCAAAGTGAGCTGTTTCCGACTACGCAATTTAGGATCGAGTGCTTTGGCTGATTAATTTAGGTCCTAGCAACTGCTGGTAGAAATTTTGAAATTCTCAGGCGACACCATGTTGACTAGTGATTACTTGCCCATCCTCACTAGTCAATCGAGTCACTTCATTTGGAGCAGTGCAGCTCTTTGCGTGCGCATAGAAATACTGGTTATTTCGGTGACCCAGTTTTATGTAGTCAATATGGACCTTTTGTCTGAAGAAAGACTCCTCTAAAGCTAGTGTCTTCCATAGTTCCATTCCACCTCTGCCTGTCTCACATCCTGGATGAGGCTATTGTTGTGAGGATAATTTAATGGTTGCTGGTGTACTGCCTCCCATTTGTATGGTCCTACTCTTTTCACAGTAACATGTCCCCAAAGTAAAGAGTTCAGCTCCTTGAACCTTCTTCAATCACTGCAACTTCTTGACTGCACGAAAAGAAGAATTCCCTATCACAGTTTCATTCCAAACTTCCCTTAGATTATCATTGAACCTGGCTTTGTAACCCAGTAATTACAAAAGTGAAATGACTTTAGCCCACTTCGCTGTGGCACCCCAACACATAACAAAGCAGCTGCATGGTCTGAGATAACATGGGATTGAAAAACTAAATGGTCATCTAGGAAACATGTTCTCCAAGGATAATTTACAAAAATACGGTCGAGTTTACACCACAACCTAGTCTCAGCACTCTAGTTGTTTATCCAAGTGTACAAGGGACAAGTATGACGGAGATCTCCTAATCTACATTGTTGTAGGCAAGATACAAACTCATCAACTTCTTGATTATCTATGGGTCCAACCAGTTTCTCTTGGGAGTGTAATACAATATTAAACCTTAACAGTCATGGATCTTTCGAAAGGTAATGGGTTTGAGGGATATGCTTGTCCATATCAAATATGGGGCTGCTTTGTATCAAAGTGCTTATAATATAAACCACGTGTACAACATTATTAGACCAAAAGCTGAATAGCCCCCGTGGAGATAGTCTGGCCACATGCTAGTCTGCCCCGTCATAAGGCCGTTATGCGGATGACTTGTCATCATCCACTGATGACTAGAGATAAATTGGCAATGTGGGGTGATGGATAATGCAGTCTGTCCGGTTTGCAACTCAGGTTTAGAGAATCAGGACCGCCTATTTGCCTAATGTCTGATGGCTCAACATAGTTGGAGGCTGTCGTTTAATTGGATGCACATCCATTCTAATCCACTTTCCTGTAGACACCCGATGATATGGTTGTTGAGTACTACTCGACGGCCACAAGTGTTAAATAGATTGTAATATATATATATATATATATATATATATATAAGTAACGGAAGTATGCATTTTCTTTTTGTTCCAAAATTTAAATATAGTAACTAACATGAAAAGTTGGAAAAACACACGTGACTTTCGTGGCGGTTGACTTGGTTTCTTTTCCATTTGAATTAATTTGAAAAGTCCTGATTGTTGTAAATTCTATGGCGGTTGACTTGGTTTCTTTTCATTTGAATTAATTCAAAAAGTCCTGATTGTTGGTATATGATCCAAGGATCACTTTGGTTCACGGGCTTGGTACCTGTTTGAAGGGACTTCATTAACTCTATAAATAACCCCCACCATCAACCGAAAAAATGAATTCGAAAATTCAGATTTTTTCAGAAATTCCAATAGTTCTCTCTCTTCTCTCTCTCTCTACTTTTTCAATTCCTATATTCCTAGTTGAGTACGAGCGTAACATTGCGTTCACTGGAATCCTATTAGATTAAAGTGCAGCATCTAATAGGAACGAAAATTTATTCTATCCTAGAAGACGATTGTTCACAACCTTGAGCACCATGTGAAGGAGCAAAATCGTCTTAAGAGCACATCGTTAATTCGATGGGCTCGGATAAATTATTTATAGTATTCTATTATATTTTTATACTATACACCCAACAAAAAGGACGTTGGGGTCTACTTCGAGTGATGGCTTTAGGCGTACTCTACCAGCTTTGGATCAAAAGGAACGCCACAGTTTTTCAGGGAACTACTGATATACCAAGGAAGCTGATCCAGAGAGTTGAGATGGAAGGTTTTAGTAGTTTGTCAGATTCGATTTACAATAGAAAAATACTCAATTCCTATCTAAGTTGGATAGTGTACCAACTTAATGGATTGTTTGGTGATTGTACTTGCAAGATGCATTTTTGTATTAATAAAAATTATTAATATCAATTACCAATCATAAATATAAGTTGGTAAAAGATAGTTATTTCAAATGCTTATTTTTTTAAAATATATTACCAAAATATCCATCTTTACCGCGCCTTAAATCACAATCTACAAAGAATGCGGACATTAATGTACAGGGATATCAAATAATGTCTTATGTGGATAAAATCTAGATTGACTCTTCACGAATTAAGTGGGAAAAAAAGGGTTCTGGTTGTAAATTTGTTTGGCTTATTTTTATTAGCATGTTCCGAAGTTATTAGTATTTGGAATCCACTAATTTAGGTCCTAATGTAAGAACCCTTGAGGTGCTTATTCTGCATGCTGCTATGCATATGTTTCCCCCTTCCCTAAAAAGTATTCTAACGCATAATACGCCTGGAACAGCTGATTATTATTATTTATATTGTTTTCTCAATTCATTACCGGTGGGATTATGGTGGTCACTTTAGAATCAAGTTCTTTGTCGATTGCCATTACAGTTGAGAAGTGACATATAATAGTTATAATAATATTATTATTTTTGTTAATTGGCGTCTTGCCAATGTAGCACCAAGATGGGATGGAAAAGGGAAACACTAGAATATTAAAAAAAATAACGATAATTCTTAAAAATCTAGAAAATGATGACAATATATATTAAGTAAAAAGAATTAATATATATATATATATAAACACAACACGAAGATAAACAAATATTTAGGATTCCTTATATCTAAAATATAAATATAGCCTTATTTAAATAAAAACCATTGTGTTTTTTTTTTTCATTTAAAAATTGACTAATAATAACGTATTGGAATTAAGTACTTAACTATGTGGTATGGTATCTTCCCCTTTTTGGTGTAAGGGCCGGCTGTTGTCCTTTTGATAGCGGTGGCCAAGGTACACCACATGGCATAACACATGGTACACAAGGCACATAACACACACGCATAGTTGTTCTTAGTTATATTCTTACGAAACACCCATAAGTGGAGGTAAGTAGAAACTTACCTCAATCGGAAGCTAGCTAAGCGAGATAAGAGGGAGAGAGATATCACTAGCTCGAGGATCCACAATAAAGCTTTCCTAGATCACCGATAGAAATCAAAACTAGGTTAGAAACTATCTTATCAATTAATAATTCGCATATAATAATTAAATAAACGCAAACGAACACAAACGATCTTTCTTGGAAAACGTGTCCAAAACTTAGGACTTGAAAGCATAGCTCTATTAAGATTGAAGATTAAATATGAATCAAAATGGATTAATACAAATACCACTTGGGACATTTCAAATTAATTTGGAAAGACCGAGAAAGAATAATCGATCATAAGTTAATTTATCGAAAATCACTTATTCATTAGGTTTTACAACTAAATAGGTAAACCAACCATTTACATAGAACCGAATCCAAACAGATTAGATTAAAACATAATTTAAATGATTTAAAACCCAAAGACAGAAATCGATTAGATAAAAGACGCATAGCAAAAATCAATTTATAAAACAATCCCCGAAGATTAGGGTTTTTAATCCCTAAACTACGAATCTACCAAATCACTTCGATTACCTCAAATTGATAGATTTAAAGCACAATAAAACTAGTTTTATATAAATCTAAATAATCAATTTCAACAAAACAATCTTCCGATTAACCAATTCATGACGATCCGTTTTCAAAATTAGGGTTTTAAAGCCCGCGACACAAACTCAGGTAATTCAAATCAATTAATTCCAATTAAAGGTATTAGAATAGAATTAGGATCATTTCAACTACTTCTATAAATTTAATTTTAGAAAAAAAACTACACAATTAACCAATTTCATAATCTCACTTGAAATCTAGGGTTTTAGGCCCGAAAATATAATTCGGTTGAATTCTATTAATGCAATCAAATTGAATGTTTAGAAATGCAATTAAACACATTTTATAACATATCAAATAATCAATTACTCAAAACCAATAAAAGAAATACACAATTTAGCACAATTAGGGTTTTTGAGCCCGGAACGCAAATCCGATCAATTCTTGCCGAAACATATCAATTGACTATTCGAAAATGTAATTAAACATATTCTAATGTAATTTATATAGTCAATTGAATAAAATAACCCGATTACCCAATCCAATTTAAACCCGTGGGAGTTTGACCTAAAAATCCAATTCCGATCAATTATGCACAATTTTCCCAAATCAACACTTCCAATATAAAATTAAATACATTTTAAATGATATTATAAAATCAATTGAGCGGAACGACTCAATTATACGACCCAATTAGATCACACATGAATTTTGACCTAGAAATCAAATTCTAAAATATTCTGCATAAATTTCTCAAATTGACGGTTCCAACATGAAATTAGATACATTTTAAAACATATTGTAAAATCAATTTACCCAAAATAGCTAAATCTGATGAATCCGAAAATTTTGGGCATAACCCGGCTAAAAATTCAATTTCCAAAATTCCAACCTAAACTATACAATTAACATATCCAAATTAATCTTACTGCACATATATACATAATCAAACAATCAGTTTAGCTTTTCAAAAGCTAAATCATACTCAATTAATCAAATCTATATTAGGTTTTTTCAGAAAATTATACCAAACAAAAACCGACAAATCGAGGCAAAGGAAGGCCGGGGAAGCTTCATCGGGGGCCGGGGACTGCTCGCCAGAGCCGGACGGCGGCTTGTCGTTGCTGCTGCTCCCACGCTGCTGCTGGTGGCTGCTGCTTCGGTCGCTACTATCGAGCTGGCTGCTGCGGTTGTTGCGCAGTATCGCTAGCAGTGGTCGATTGTGGCTAGCAAAGGAGGAGGGAGGAGCTCGGGAGAAGAAGAGAGGTGGCTAGGGTTGCAGGACGGGAGCAGGGAGTCGGGGCAGCTGAGGGAAGAGAAGGGAAGAGAAGAGAAAGAAGAGAAGAGAGAAAGGAAAAGGGAGAGGGGGTCGCCCGGGTGCGGGGTTCTTTTTTTTTAAACAAATACACATAAAATAAAATACTAAAAATATCAAAATATTATTGGAATATTTTATCTAAAATTTATTTAATGAAAATTTATGTCGAACGGATCCGAAGGCTTAAAATAAATAAAAATCTATATAAAGAATTTCGAAAACATTTTCGGAAGAATTTATCAACGAACATAAAAATTTATATTATTTACGAAAATATATTATAAGGCCTCGAAAAATTATTTAAAAGCATATAATAAAATATTTAAGTCAAATTCTAATTAATTGAGATTAATTTAAATAATTTCCGAAATCAGTTTTCCGCAAACCAAAAAGCATAAAATGAAAGAAAATTAATTCCAGAAAGAAATTCATAAATAAACTCTGAAAATATTTTTAATTTAAAACTTTCCAAAAATATTAACAATTTTCAAAAATGAATAAATTTAAAGTTGGAAATATTTTCTACGGATAAAATCATTAAAATAAATTTAACTATTTAAACAAAAATCCTATAATTTAAATAATATATTTCGTTAACGAAATATAACTCCAAAATAAAGTCGTAATCACACGATGAAGTTAAAATCGAAGACGAATCTAAAATATTAAAAATCAAAATATGAGAAAGAACGGGAATATATATTTTTAACCGAAAATCGAATTCATAAGAATATAATAAAATCATTGTCGTGAACGAATTTATCTAGAATGGTTCGCAACGACAACGATTAATTAAATTCAAATATGAATTCGAATCGTTAATAAATCTATAAAAAGAATCAAAATTAAAATAATTAATTGTTTACATCAAATTACGTTAATAAAATCATTAAACTTAATAAATCTAGATTTAAAAAATACGGGGTATTACAAGGTTGTTGCAGATTTGAGATGTATTAGGTTAATTTACCGGGTTGGGTCGGGTTTGGGTTGAGCTAGTTTGGGTTCGGGTTTGGGCCGAGAAAGCTTGTAGTCGGGTGATTTCGTATTTAAGCTAATTTGACAGATAGGTTTGGGTTAACTTGACTAATCAAGTCTTTTTAGGTTGTCATGAGTCAGGTTGGGTTTGAGACAAGCTAATCCTAGGTCAAATCACTTTGGATTTGGATTAAATTGGACATTGACTATAAAAATTAATCTAATTCATTATCCTCGTAAGCAAATATTGAGTTTGACTTCATGTAAGTATGTTATTAATAATATGTTATTAATTACTTTTTAAAAAACTATTATGATTTTTTAATGTTGTATTTTTACGCAAAAAATTAGGTAAAATTGGAATATTATTGTTGAATAAGTTTGTCTACAATAAAAGTAAGAAAAATAAAAAAAAATTATATAATATATTTTTAAAAGCTTTAAATACATAATAAGATGTGTACTTTTTATTATCATAACCGATTAATGTTTAATTTGGTTTTGTTGGATCAGGTTGATGACAAGTTGGATTGATGTCAGATTTTAGTTCGGGTCATGTCGCTTTATTTGGCTTAGGACAGGTTGGGTCAGCTTTGTGGTGGGTTTGGGTCTGGCTGAGTGGATGAATTCCTTAGTTATGTTGGGTTAGGTTTTGTGCTAATTCAGGTCGGGGCGAACGGGTCAAGGTCAACTTTGCAAGCTCTAGTAACACCATATTTCATTGAAGTATTGAAATTGCTCCCTTCAAAATCAGACAGAATAAACCCATTGATCAAATCAGAAGAAGAATGTTCCAGTACCCAAATCTTATTATACTTGCTCTCTAGATCCCCCGTCAAGTAATTACTCTAAATGTTTGGAAGAGGAAGGACATCAAGCAAATTATAATCCATAATACAACAATCATGCATATTCAATAACCTAAAAATGAATTCGACTTACAGATGTAGAAATTGAAAAATAATTGAGTATTGTCGGCGATTCTCGTCTTGCAAAACAATTGCTTTCTCTGTCAGATTGTATCGATCTTAATTCTTCCGTTAGTGCATATCTGAGAATCATACGTTTTTCTTTCATTGGCAAAGGTGTGGTACTGGATTGTACCAATCTTGATTTCAGAACACTCTTTCTTGGTTGCATCGTATTTCTTTATCATAGGTTTTTTTGTTTGGAACGGAGTGTGCTGCAAAGCTTCTTTGAGACAGTTTTTCCTTTGTTTTTTCTTTTTCCTGAAAACAACACTTTTAGGGTATGTTTGGTACGGAGGTAATAGGGGTGAAAAATTTTCCCCTCTATTTTATACCTCTTATATTAAGTATTTAATAATAATAAATTTATTTTTAATGAAATACCCATTTTAGATTAAATTAAGATCTCAAATGGGTATTTATTAGAATAAAAATATTTAATTTTAAATAAATTATATAAGATATATAAAATATGGGGGTAATTTTTCCACCCCTATTACCCCCATACCAAACGAGCACTTAGGCTAGAAATACATGCTGCTTATTATATTCCCTTATATTATATACAGTAAGAAGTCAGAAATCATTCAGATCCTGAAACAGGCAATATGTTATGATTCATTACTGCAAATCATTTATTCGATCCTTTCACATGCTCTGAATGTTCATCATCGATGAATTCGTATTGTGAAAGAAATCAAATACTATAAGTTAAGCACAAGCATAGGGAGTAGTTAGTTTGGCAACGCAGACGGCTGACCATTGCTAAAATCCTCGCATTCAGCAAATTGGTCAGCCCTGTGGCTTTGCAGACATTCTTGTTATGGCTGGTGTTCAGTTTTACCATATGTGGATTGCCATACTTCATCAAAGTTTCTCTTATGTGTTTCATTTTTCTGTCTGATGTGTAACCCTGAAAACTGAGTATATTTAAATATAGCACTATTATATGTTACTATGCTTTAAAACAATTTCGTTTTCTGACAAAAAAAAATTCTCGTGAAACAAATATAGCAATGCAATAGGTGCATTTGGAATTTTAATACACCTAGTATTAAAAATCGGACCGGACCGGCTGGTCCAACCGGTGAACCGGCGAACCTGTCGGGTGACCGGCTTGATTTCATATACTGGTTCTCAAGATCTTGAAACTAGTGAAAACTGATCAAAAACTAATCGGATTAGTGAAAACCGGTAAACCGGTTAAAAACCAGTCATAGAATCGGTCAAAAAATCGGTTGGAGAAGGTCAAATTCATGTGTAGTTTAATTTTTTTTATATATATTTCATATATTTTTTTTTTGATTTATAATATACCACTGGTCCGATCAATAAACAAGTAAACTCATTATGATACTGGTTTGATTCTCGGTCCGATTTTTAAAACTTACCGACCCTTTATTTGAAGTTTCCGCATATCATGTGCTCGGGGTAGCGTGGAAGAGGGATTCTCTTGGTCTAGTCATCGATGTGCGGTGAATAGTTATATAGTTTCATCTTTGCTTATTTCTGTGCAGAACCAATCCGATGCCCAGAGAGCTCTCAGCAAGAATGGGATGCAAATGAATGGGGTTCTTATCATTGGTGTGAAGCCAGTTGACCCAATGCAGCGTCAGTATCTCAATGAAAGGAGGAACAATCAAGGATTTATGACCTTGCCGCCTCCATCAGCCGCTGAGACCTCTCAAAACCAGTGCCCCGGCCTTACTACTATCCTCAGAATGGGACTAGTACTACCCGACAGTCGGGCACAATTGCTTCGCCAACAAAATCGGTGGTGTCCAAAGTCTTGGATTTGATGTTTGGTCTGTAGATGAGGAAATTCTCACCGCCTAAAGGTAATAGGGGAACCCAATATTGGTGATCTTCCTTGAAGCTCCGAGTATGTTTACCGGGAGCGGATTTGTATTCTGCACTTCCCGAATAAGTGGATTCAATTGAAAAAGTTGGTCAAAAGTCAAGCTGAAAGCTATCTTTCTTTATTTAGAAGGAATCTGGTGAAGATAAAAGGGTTACATTAATGATTTCATCCTGTTGTGATTTGTGAAGGAAATTCAGCTATTGGAGCTGGATTTAAGTTTGTGCGGATAGAGCTTCTTGTTGCAATGGGAAGAAAATGATAATTTGTCGATATTGCTCTATATTGTCTATTTTATACTTATTTTTTGTTGATTCATTCTGCTGATCGAAACACGTGTGCACTGCTTTCTCCTGGAGTTATGCATGTCGCCCATCGGTAACAAAATGCCAGGTGATTACCTGTTTCAATACGTGCCATCTCCCGCTGTTTGGCCCAACTAGCAGGCGGATACAGGCCTATAGCTTCGTTCCCTAAGTATATTTGTTTTTCGGGATGGTCTAATGTGAGATCACATGAAACTGAAGAAACAAAACAAAAGGTAAGGCTTCAAATCCGGAACCACTATCAACCTCTGCATGGCCTCTGATCATTTTTTTTTTACTTGCTACTTTTTTGATAAAAGTGACCTATGTTCTTAAGTTCTAACCATACTCACTTTACTCGGCCACAACCCTCGCCTCATGTGACATGTTACAATTCCACTTCCATGAGCAGAAATCCTCAAACTGAAATCTTTTCTTTTTCACTGTTCCTAGATTCAAAAAAAAAAAAAAAACTGCCGCGCTTTTCACACTCTTTCACATTTCTTGTGATGACACAAACCATCAAGCCCTTTTTAAATTTTATTTTTACCCAGAAATAAAAAGGTGGTTGAACTTTGAATTGTTACGAAAAAAATATACGGGGTAAGGAAGCAGAGGGAAGTGGAAAGACTGTAACCGGATCGGAGTCGACAAAACCAGCTGCTACAGCTACCTCTCAGCTGCTTACCTACCTGGGGAGCAGCAGCAGTAGCAGTACAATCACATTGAGCGATCCTTCAATGCGTCGTTATTCCAATGCTTCCCGTTTGGTGCTTGTGCTTGTCTGGAAATTCGTTCAGGCAGCACAGTGTTCAGGGTTTTTTACTTGGTTCTGTGGCAGGAATCTGTTTCCACATCAACTCAGATACGCTCTTAGGAAGAAATAGGAATTTTAGTATATATTTCTTGTATATATAGTATCCTACTGTGTAACCTCCGTCGTATGCCAAAATGTATCCTGATATATGAAATAACAGTTTCTTTATTAATGATGGTACCCAGGATGAGCTACCGGAAATTATTACTACTGTATCTATAGATAGTAGTCATCATATAGTACATAATAGTCATTTATATTGCTTTTGAATTGAAAGCTAAGAAACAGCCCTAACTACTGCAGGGGCTGTCTGCAACAACAAGAGTCTAGTCCTGATTTATGAAGCCAGCCAATTTCTGAAAGAGTGCTTCAGCTTTGTCAGAACCTGGGTTAAACAAATGAAAGCAGTGTTCCTCACCTTCAGTCTCTACAAACTCAATCATCCCTCCCCATCCACTCTCCTTAAGTGATTCATAATAAGCCTGTCCCCTACACCTCAACCAATCCTTCTCTGCCACACAGACCAACACCCTTTCACACCCCAACTTAGCTAACCTTGGATCCACTCCTGGATTCAACCTCGGGTCATCGTCCGATCCACTGCTAGTCGGACACAAAAACTTGTACATCTTATCCACTTCTCTCCGCCCGAAAAATGGATGCACCAGCATCAACCCCTCAATTTTTGTTCCTTCCCCATCAGCAGCGCTACTCGATCTTATTGCCACGTCGTGTGCTATGTTGGCTCCAGCACTCTCCCCAACTAGGAAAACCTTCCCAAATTCGGCGTGTTGATTTAGCCACGGCTCAGGTCCTTTTCCGTGAATATGGGAGGCGATCCACTGTAAAGCTTCCCAAGAGTCATCGTAAGCTATCGGCAGCGGGTGCTCTGGGGCTAATCTGTATTCCACGGAGACGGCTATCACATTAGCCCTGTTAACAAAGTTGCTGAGGTGGGTCTTTGCGACGGTGCTCAAGGCAGATCCAGCACAGAACCCTCCACCGTGGTAGTGAACAAGGAGTGGGAGCTTCTGGCGATGATTATCTATTTTAGGCAAGAAGATGCGGGCTGAAACGTTTGATTCATCGGATATGACAACATCCTTGGATTGGACGTTAGTGGTTGGATCATAGCCTGGTGGGACGCGATCGGATGTTAGGTATCTTTCTATGCGTCCGTCTTTGTATACCTTGAAAAATGGTGGAAAATCATGGGTTATGTCGTCGGAGGAAGACATGGAGAATGACTGAAGCGTTCTGTTTCCCTTCCGGTATGTTCGGATCTTTATATTTGTAGAGGGGACTGAGGATTTGATTTATTGGTTTTAATTGTAATATATTATTACCGAGCTGCAATTCAAGGTATGTTATTCTGTATGCAACTACCTGTCTTGTGACCGAGGAATGTTAGGTAGGGAGCTGACAGCGTCAAGCAGATCCTGCCCTGTCACTATTATTATTATGTGATCTTTCATTTGTTAGATTAGTATTATATTATATGCTGTGATAATTTGATAAATAATATTAATTATTTTTTGTTTAATTTTTGAAAATCCATTATCTTTCATTTGGACTGTTAAAAAAATAAAATAGTTATACCATAGTATTTTTTTCATTTTTTTAATAAATAAATATCCATATTATTATAATTTTGATATAAAAAAATATAAATAAATTTATGTGCAAGAATGCTAAAATTTCATTACAAGATTTTTTCAATAACTTTAGTGATGAAAACTAAAATTATGGTTAAAGGTGGTAAAATGAAAGCATGCTAATAGTAAAACAAAAGTATGGTAAAGATGAAATAAAGGTGTGATGAACTTTAGCACAACAATAATGAAACATCAAAACAAAAATATTAAAATATAAGCACAATGAGGGTGAAATGTAAGTATAATAATGGCAAAAATAAAAAACACAATAAGTATAATAATGGCAAAATAAGAACACAATAATAGTAAAATATAATATAGCAAACTTAACATAATAGGGATATTTATAATACCTCTTCCTAAAATCTTTTAAAATGTACTTAAATTATGTTAATATAAAATAAAATAATTTTGGTTTTGGAAAATGCTTGAAAAATAGGTGAATATGTGAAATATGGGTAGACTGATCAATAAATCATATAGAAAGCTATTCGATTGGTTCACCCAAAACCCAAGTAGTCACCCTAGAAGAACCATAAGTTATTTCCAACCAATTAATTGGTTCTCCCGAAACTTTCAAGTGCTTTCTAGTCTTTTGTTTCAATTCTTGTTCAAATAATTTCTTAAACTTCTAGTTAGTGTCTCTTTGTTCTAATAAATATATTTTGGTGTCTTGTGATTATTTTTATATAACTCAAATCATCAATAAATTTTATTTAGTTAAAAATATCCCAAATATAGTTTTTTAGGTACTTTTCTCAACACCTCCCTTTTCCCTCTCTCTTTCCTATCTCCTTTGTCTTTTTCCTGCATGTGCAGCTGTTCTCTATTGGTGTTGCTTTCCCTTGGTCAATTATGACTAGCTTTCCTTCTAAATCTCACTCACATACCTCTTACACATAGGTGCCATCACTCTTCCTCAACAACACTCCACCATTCCCATTACCTTAATCAACTCTATTCTCTCTCCTATAATTTTGACCAAGGCTTTCTCAAGCTCACAATTTGATCTCATTTTCCCTCTTACCGCATAAACCCTCTCTTTGCCTTCTTTTCCTTTCTCTAGAAAAAAAATTCTAAATATAAAACAATGGTTTTTCTTCCTTACTCTCTCCTTGTAATCGATTTCCCCTCCTTCTCTTCTTCTTACTCTTTATTGTAGTTTCTCTAAAAAAAGGAGACTTAAATTTTAGAAAGGGTTGAAGATCCTTGATTTCTTTTTCTTAGTTAATCCATCTTTTGGGTTAAGGTTTAGAAAGGGTCCTCTACCCCTTCTTTTGTTTTCATGAGTTTTGTTTTGGTTTTAATGAACTTTTACTAATTTAAACACTTGATTTTACCTAAAAAACCAAGAAGGCTAGGTAGGTTAGCTATCAAGCTAGAGTCTTCATTGCTAGAAGAATTTGTGCATGAGGTAAATCAAATTTGCCTTAATATGTGGTTAGCTAGTTTGTATGTTGATGTGTTATATCATTTATCTATGCACGTTTCGCTCTTTAATTTTGAGTATAATGCAACAAAGCATAAACTATGTATTTTTGAGTTAATATGTGCAAGCATGCGAGACTAGACCTCTTACCATGAATTCTACGATTACGTGAAACACTAGCATGGTATATGATTTTTTTTTGTAATGCCATGTTTAATATTATTTTTATGTATAACATGATGTTCGAGACGTATAAATAGTTTGACCATCCTTGGCTTCTTGATGGATTTTGATAAATTAACATGCAGGATGTGTTAGTTTGGTTCCAAGCATGAGCTAAGTGAAATCAACATGTTGAACATGAATTATATGAGTTTCCCTAACACCCCACTTTTTGAAAGCCTAATTTTTATAAAACATTGGTGTTGATTTATGAGTTTTAACCTTTCATATTATTTTAATTGGTTTATTTTATGTAAATGTTGATTTATGATATATTTATTAAAACTTCAATTTGTTTTTATAGTTTTATTGATGGATTTAAATTCATATTGAAGTTTATTTAATCATTTGTTGTTGCGAATAATTTTAGATAAATTTATTTATGGCTATGATCTTATTTATTTCATGTGATTTGAGTTTGGATTAAAATATTATTTTTTTATTTCTATTGTATATTTTGATTTTAATATTTTTAAATTTTTTTGAATATAACTTCATTATGTGATTTCAACCATGTTTTAGCGTTATATTTCGTTAATGAATATAAATTATTTTTAAATTATAAAATTAGAAGTAAAATTATTTTAATAATTTTTATCTATAAAAATATTTTCACATTTGAATTTTTTTACGAGGCCATTAAGATCTGTAAAACTTATTTATGATTTTTTAAAGATAATTTTCTTTCATTTTGGGTTACAAAGGACGTTTTCATCAATTTTTAAATTAATAAAGTCACTCAAAGTTTTATAAAAATATTTCTCCAATGCATTTTAAATATTATTTTGAAATCATAATTCTATTTTAATAAGTGCTATGATTTACTTTAAACAATAGTGCTTAAACAAATAATATTTTATTTTCTCCAAAAGTTATTAACAAGAATATTTCTATTAAAATTGACCTTAATTAAAGAGTTATTTTTTTAGTTATCTTATAAATAGATATATTGGAAGGAAAAAAAACCTCGACCAACCCTCATTCTCCTTCCTTCCCTATTCATTCCTCATTCTTTTTCATGCATGCAAACCTTCAACCTCTGATCCCAACTCCTTTTCTCCTTTGTCAACCGACAACACCACCATTACCTTTTTGCTCAACCAAGCCATTACCCACATTTAGTGATGTCTACCACAAATGAACAATCCCTGACCTCCAACAATCCTTATCCTCTCCAATTTTTAGTGTTTCATTTGGTATATTTTCAAACTTATCCTTTCGTTGTTGAATTGTTTTGTGTGATTTGTCTTTACTCAGGTGAAATTAGTTATTATAATTTGTTTATATGTGTTTGTTGTGTAATTTGGTATGATTCTTGGTTATGGAGTTTGTTGATTTCAAGGGTTTTGATTTTTAACACATTTATGTCCAGATTAATTAGATTCGTCCAATTGAGCTATTTTCTATACATTGATTATAAAATGTACTTTGACAAGTATTTCATTTTATATTAAAAGTGTTAATTTAAAAAATTTGTCAGAAATCAATTATGATTGATTTTTAGATCAGAACTCTTACGTATTTAAATTGGATTAATCTATGAGTTATTTTATATAATTTGCATTAGAATATGTTTAATTTTACTTTTGAAACTTCAATTTAAACATTTTAGTAAGATTTGAGAAGATTTATATTTTAGGCTCAAAAACCTTAATGGAGTTAAATTGGTTCTTTCTTTTATTGTTTTTAGTAAATTGTTTTAAAAATATATTATAAAATAGGTCTAATTGAATTTATAAATATTTAATTTAACTCTATTAATAAAATTAAATTGAAGAGTCTTTTTAGGCCCAAAATCCCAACTTTCAAAATAAAATTATGACATTAATTATTTGTATGGCTATTTCTTATGTAATTGATTTTATAAAATTGCTTACTAGGTAATTCTAACACTTTCAATTTGGGTAAATTGAATTGAATTGTTCGAGAACGTAATTAGGGATTTAAAATCCCAATGGTCATAATTAGTTTTCTAAAATTATTTTGTTTGGGACTTTTCTACTTAGTTGATTATTCATTTTGATTTAAAATGGATTAAATTGTGTCTTATTCTTAGCATTTTTGTTCAAATATTCAAAATTAATCAGTTTGATGTTTTGGATTGTAATCCCTAATTATTTAAATTATTATTTATTTATTTATAAAATTCACTTGCTTTTTATTTAATATCTGCCACTTGCTTGGTTTTTAACTTAGTCCTTATGTTTTCCATCGGTAATCTAGGATGACGTTGGTGGATGTGCAAAGTTGGTTAACAATCCTTGTTTCCTTCATTTATTAAGCTTGGGATAATATGTAAAATCACTTAAATATCCAGTAGATAGAAAATTATATGTTAGAACGATTCTTTCCTCTTTTTCAATAATAGAAGGGTGCATATTAATTTTAAAATGTAATCATAACAATTGAGCATGAATATGTGTTGAGTCTTAATCATGTTTGGTGTAGTGAATTGTACTAAATATGATATATGTGGAATATTGACAAGTGATTGAACAACCCTTGTGGAATGTTTAAATAGTTGTTGTTGCATACTACTAAGTGTTGATGTCATGAGATTATGAAAGAGATATATATAAATATTCTTAAATTTAATAATGATTTAAGTGTAAGACTAAGATTCGGTTTAAGCTAGTAGCGTTAGGATGATCTTTGGGGTAGAATTTATAGGGGAAGCAAGGATATGCTAACAACATTAACGTATTAGCAAAGTCCCTTTCTACCTTATAGGTAACCTACTGGTCCTATAGAGTGTATGAATACTTAAGGTTAGAATTTTCCTCAATGGATAGGGATGCTTCCTCAACCGGTAGCACTTTAGATTGATGTCTTAGTCCTTAGTGATTCAACTTTAGTATTAATTCCTCTCAAATAAAATATGGATTGTGTGGATTCTATCAATTTTGTGTTCAACATCACATTTTATGTGATTCATATGATTTTAAGTTTTTGCACGAATAGTTATAAATATTATGAATAATTTTAAATAGAGTGAATAGTTATTTTACGTAAAATTAATCATGATTCATGTGTATAACTTTTCTTCTATCCATCAACTTTTAATTTGATGACGTGATTTTTTAGGAACACATGCTTCTATATTGTTTTGTAGCTTTCCATGCTCTTATGTCATATTATGTTCTTGAATGAATCTTTCTACTATCCATGATTTACTAGGTATATCATGCCATGATACTCTATATGAGTGTATAATGCAAATTCAACTATAATTCATGAATTTATTTATCCTCCATGACATTCTTCCATGATGACATATGTCTATTGCAATAATATGTTCTTCTATGAATTTACATTGAGTTAAAACAATATGTGTTTCTTTTTTTTTCTATAGGTTATGCATTGATCTTTGGTAATGTTCTTCTACTATTCTTTTTATTCTATATATTTTATTTTTCTATGTTCCTTGATTTTATATTATAGAATGTCATTCATGTTTTATTGATTATATCATGTGTGTGAATCTATGTGGGCATGCTATCGCTATGTGTTAAGAGTTGTTTACTTAATTTTCCATTATATTAATTCCACACTTATTTAAGTGCTTGTATGAAGGTCATTTGGCTTGAATTCTGTTGTTATTTTTGGCTTGGGCTTAGAGTTAGAACTTTCTAGAGTTTATCCCTCAATAACTTCTGTAATTATTTTAGATATTTTATGGTTTCAAAAATTTGTATTACCAATTTTTTTATAGTATTGTAAATGACTATTTATATTTATGTTGTTTAATTAATATTTTAAAACATAGGTTTTCTGTTGACTTTATAAGTGAGTTTTTGGTTTAGTTTATATTTTTGGTTTTTTTGGATAATTTTTTTAGCTTTGCTCCTAGCATGAGATAGATGATGAACATTTGTCTTATATTAGATATGATGGTAGCACACTCTTTTTTTTTGTGGTTGTTTCCACATTATTTATTTTTTAAAACAAAATTTTTCAAGAGTGTAAATGGGATGTTACAATTTTGATGGTTTAAGAGCATTATAGAATGTTTGGACGATTTAGGATTTAATTTTGTATAATTGCTTGAGCTTTTATATGTTTTGTTTGGATTGGTAAGGACAAAACCAGTTAAGAGGTTTTAGCTCAGCAGTTGATTGATTGAGTTGGAACTTACATGTTTTGGTTTTGACCTATAACTATTAATTAGTTAGGGGATAAACCATTCCACTAGTTACCCCTAAACTAGTCAACTGATTTGTCTGCCTTACTTGAGTTGTTGTTACTACCCCCAAACCGGTCATCACTTGGGGGACAAGTTATCATATTAGAAACCTAAGGCAACTGGCAATTATGCTTTTCCCATTGTGATGAAATTTTTTTTTTTTACTTTTTGGTTACTCAAAATCTTGGTTCTATTTATGTATTGGTTTTATAAATTGTATCATGTCATTTATTGCACACCCCATCTCTCGCATGCGTGCACACTATCTATTATTCTTTTGCATGGATTTATAAGTGATTTATCCTCACATCGATCATGAGTTAGGTGAATTAATACACCTCTATAATGTTTGATGTGGCGATAATATCTTCTGGTTTTGTTTTATCACTTCTGCATTGTCTTAAAATAAAAAATTTCAGTCAAAAAAGTTGGGGTGTTATAATACATCATAACAAAATAGTGAAATATAAGTATATTAGTGATGATATATAATGAGAAAACATCAACATGATGAAAATCAACTGCAAAATTGTGAAAGACAAGATAGAGGACAACAATTCTATAATTGTACTACTTCATTATAAAAATAGTAATACATAAGTACATAATTTTTTAAAGCTAAAAGTATAGCAATATAAATGCCTATTTATAAAGAAAAATATAAGAAATGTTATGATTTTTTTTTACTTTTTGTTATTAAAGTAAAAGATAATTTAGTTTAAAGAATATAAATAAGTCAGTATGTCCGGTCACATGATGCTAAAGAACATTCAGTACATATTGTAATTAAACTCCAAATAAGATTGAAAGTCTGATTAAGCATGTGTTCTATCTTAGGCCTTCTCAACTGCGTCTAGTTAAGCTAATCTCATTATCCATATATCTTGCTAGATATACACCTTCACAAGCATTGATTGTTATGTTGTATTACCTTGATAGTTTAGACCACCTTCATTCTTGTTACCCATTACCTTTTATCATTTAATAAATAATGTTATAATGCTATTTGTCATCAATTTTGTTACTCACATATTCTCATCTCCACATTCTTACCAATAAAATATATAATTATATCAACTTATACCTCACTAATTCATCTAACATAATTATTTTTCAATTTTAACTATTTATTCAAGTATAATCTTTATTTTTAAATAAAATAATAATATTTAATTTTTATTATTGACAAAAATATCAATTAGTAATATTTTTTTTGTTTCCAAAATTATTCATCCCCTAAGTGTTGGGTAAAAAGTGTCATGTGTTAGCCAACCCCTTCTCCTTAGTGATCTCCCTTTCTTTTTCCCATCTTTTCCTTTGCCAAACATTCTTTTTTTTTCTTCCATTTTCTTTTCTTCCTTTTCTTCCATTCATTTCCATTAATTTTTCTTGTTTGACCCTGGTGATCAGGGATCTCTATAGAGGTTCATGGTAGTTTTTTTCCTTTTTTTATTTACCATATTTTCCACTAAGAATGCAAGCATTTATGGATTCCAAAATATGACTTGCTCTCTAAAATTTTGAAGATGCAGGTGGTCCTAGTGTCTAGTGTTGTACTAGGCTTTATTTATTTAAAAAAAATGCTCATAAAATGAAAAAGGATAAGGAAAAAAATAGAAAGTAAAGAATTTTTTTTTCTTCCATCTATTTGTTAGGTAAAATTTGTGGAAAATGTGTTTTGACAAAATAGTTTTATGTGTTTGGCTTTGAACAAAACAATACCAAGAATTAAATTTAGTTATTTTTAATTATAGATAATTATTTATTTGTAAAAAAAACACACACACACAAATTACCCTATCACCTTTTCTCAATCTCTACCACCACCCCACCTCTACATCCACATCCACATCTAGTCTACAGCTAGCATAGTTTGTGATACCTCATATTATGCAGTAGATTATAAAGACTTAACAAGATTTAATGACTATCTATATTAATAAGGTGCACATTTCTTTTCAAAAATCCATCATTGAAATTGATAGTATAAATTTGATATGTAAATTCTCTTTTTCCATTCCAGATAATGATGAAATACCAGAATGTTTGAATTATTTATTTTTAATTATTATAAGTTAAAATTTTTAATAATATACTTAAATAATTAAAAATTCAAAGAGGACCATATCAAATGTCTAATGCTGCTAATTTTAGACAAAAATGTAGCAAATTATTCTCAAGAGCTTCTATATTGCTCATAGTCACATGGCTATATTGATCGTTGAAGCTACTAAACCTAAATAAGCCTTAGCCACCATGCTTTCCTCATATCAATCTATTATAAAAATAGGATTACCATAACACCCTAATTTTTAGTACTTGGAAATTTCATTTAAAAGAGTAATTTGAAGAAGATAAAATATTAAAAATACAGGATGTTACTGCCATAATTAGTATAAGTTTGGTTTATTCTATTATTTTTACACTAATTGATTATGATAAAATATTACTTCGCTTAAATTAGGAACATCAATGTTAAGAAACAAATAAGAGATTATATTACATGTAAGCATTTTTCTAGTACATCAAAATGTCAGACAAAAGTTACCACAACCTATAGAAGGCGACATAAAATTCTAAGGGATATCTAGATCAAAAGATGTTGAGGTAGACACCTAATATTCCTAAATCTCAAATCCAAATACAAGCCATCAAGCAATACTATCAAAACAATCTTACAAATTTACGACTACCCATTGAATAAGCATGGGATCATAAAACAAAATTCATCAGTAAAATGGTAATGAGTAACTGATAACATAACACTATGTATGAACATGTTATGTGGAACACATATTAGTTGACATTAGAAAGTCACTGCATAAATACCTTGAAACATACATGTGGCATCGAGATATAATAAACATTCTTGAAACATAAACATCATTAAGGCCATATACTCATGATACCATCACACCTAACCATATCACAACTCCATAAATCAATCCATGTCAATGGTGTTCCACAAAGGGATGACACCAACCCATGCTTAATCATTCCCCAAAAAATCACATCATAACTCATAATCATAAGGATTGTGCACTTAGTTAACTATCAATCAACCATAACAAATAATTTTAATAACCATAGGTAGGGCATGAAGGTATCTATAGAATAACAATCTGAATCATAGTAAATGCCATCAAACAAGTTAAATTTTCTTTTAACTAATCAAGGGGATACAAGATTAACCTAGAGAAGTATAAAGCACTCTAGTAAAACCATCACATAAAGGAAACATAGTACTCTTCCAACCATACAATCTATAGATGTTTGAAGTACATCAATCATACTAATACACATAAGCAACAAAATACCCTCTTCTCTATGTCACCTTATCTTTAAGCATTGACACCCTCTATAGGATTCGTATGTCACATATAGAGTAGACGGGAGCCTTAATCAAAATGGTGAGAAGTTTGATCAACCCACCAAACCAAACTAAGGACTTCTATCTCATCTCTAGGGTAATTAACCTTAACAAGTAAACAATTTCTAATATTAAGGTCATCTACTTTAAGCATTAATATTTTATTTGGTGATAAGAAATATCACATAATAAACACATGATATCAATTTCTATACTTAACCACTTTTTCTGTAACTTTGATTATTCATGTCCACCCTAAGGTCAAAGGTTAAATAAAAAGTTAAGAGTTAACACTAAGGTCAAATTAACTGTAACACCCCCAAAATTCACTACTGAAAAATTTATTTTATTAAAAAGAATTAGCGGAACCAAAATAATAAAACTGTGAATTCTGGGGATATTACCACCACACTTAGTACCAGACTGGTTCACTCCTACCGTTCCAGTACCAAGTGATAAGACTAAAAGAGAAAAATATAACTTACAAGAAACTCAAACCAGTGATTAAATCAGAGTAGCTCTTTTAAATATTTTATAAGAGTATAATACACCACTAGTGGTTACAAATCAACAAATATGTTGAAACAATAATTTTTTAAAGGTGAAAGAGTACAACCCTAGGGTTTACCAGATAGTACCTTACACCCTTTTCCGAGAGCTCACTTGAATAGCACCTGAGGACGACTTGCAAGGGGCACTGTCCATTGAATAGGCAGGGGCCCCACGAATGGAACCCACTGAGTAACCCTTTAAATCACACTTAACAGTAGGCTCGCAATGCAACACATAATACTATATACATACTTATTGAAAGGTAAATACTTAATGTCATTTATACATCCACACACTTAACAAATCAATCAGATATTAATAGGCCATAGAGAACAATCGATACTCTTGGGCTTTAAGCCCTTAGTCCATCATTATCAATCATATCGGGTTATAGTTATCCATGTGAGTGCGGGATGTTGAGTGTATAGTATAAATATATAATAGAATACCAGAAATAATTTATCTGAGCCCACCGAATTCACGATGTGTTCTTAAGACGATTTTGCTCCCTCACACAGTGCTCAAGGTTGTAAACAATCATCTTCCAGGATAGAACGGATTTTCGTTCTTATTAGATGCAACACTTTAATCTAATATGATTCTAGCGAACGCAACGTTATGCTTGTACTCAACTAGGAATATAGGAATCGAAAAAGTAGAGAGAAAGAGATAAGATAGAAAACTATTGGAATTTCTAGAAAAATTTGAATTTCAAAATTAATTTTTCCGGTTGATGGTGGGGGTTATTTATAGAGTTAATGAAGTCCCTTCGAACAGGTACCAAGCCCGTGAACCAAAGTGTTCCTTGGATCATCTACCAACAATCAGGACTTTTCAAATTAATTTAAATGAAAAGAAACCAAGTCAACTGCCACAGAAGTTACAAAAATCAGGACTTTTCAAATTAATTTAAATAAAAAGAAACCAAGTCAACCGCCACAGAAGTTACAACAATCAGGACTTTTCAAATTAATTTAAATAAAAAGAAACCAAGTTAACCGCCACGGAAGTTACATGTGCTTTTCCCGCATTTCATGTTAGTTACTATATTTAAATTTTGGAACAAACACAAAGTGCATACTTCTGTTACTTTCACCCTCTCTTATATACATACATACATACATACATACATATATATATATATATATATATATATATATATATGTATGTATGTATGTATTTATGTATATATATATTACAATCTATTTAACAATCCCCCACTAGATTGTAATATATCACAAGCATGAATAAATTATGCTTAAATTAGTATCTCTCACATTACCCTACCACAAAGTAATAATATATTTTCGTGGAATGTGTCCATTCCCTGTATGAAAGATAAAATTAGCTTTCATTCCATAATTAAACTAACTGAGCACAAGTGAAGAAAATTGCATCTGGATAAGTAGTTTGAGACTTTGAACTTTCCATAGTGAATTTCTATCGGGTTTACTGGCTAATCAGTGGACAAATCTACCTTGAACAGTCAGCCGTGTAGTGTAAACCGAGACAACAAAAAACACACAGCTTCCTTCAAGCATAGTTGGTTCTCACGTTTGTGTTCGTTTCGGCCATGAACACTTCCTAGTTCTGTGAGTGTGTTAGAGAATTTAGCCTTCTAAATTCTCACAGAAGTGGCCCCTTCCCACTCACATAGGTGATCTCCTAATTATTGTATCCTTTAGATATTTTACTTAAACATTTTAAGTTATAGGGATCATTAAAAGCATAGCTTAACCTTATCCTTTCTTTGCACTATTTCATCATAGGCATGGGTAGATAAAAATAGATTCCTCAGTGCAACACCGAGTCATCCATAGTTTAGTTTTCCCATTGAACCTAGATCTTGGGATCTTCAGTCAACTAGGCTGGGTTGCCACCATGACGACTCCATATATTCATAGGCTTTAGGCCCATTCCCCTTGATGAACTTTCTACTTGCTTTCTAGTTAATGCCTTTGTAAGCGGATCCGCAATATTATCCTTTGACCTCACATAATCAATTGAGATAATTCCACTATAAAGCAACCTTCTAATGGTATTATGTCTACGAAAAATATGTCTAGACTTACCATTATACATCTTACTTCGTGCCCTACCAATTGCAGACTAGCTATCACAATGGATACGTATGGATGACACAGGTTTTTCCCAATATGGGATATCTTCTAGGAAGTCTCTAAGCCATTTAACCTCTTCCCCGGCTTTATCTAAAGCAATAGATTTAGACTTCATTGTTGACCTCGCGATACATGTTTGTTTAGATGATTTCCAAGATATTGCACCACTTCCAAGAGTAAACACATATCCACTAGTAGACTTAGAGTTCCTGGAATCTGATATCCAATTCGCATCAGTGTAGCCTTCTACCACTGCTGGATATCTCTTGTAGTGTAATCCAAAGTTCTTGGTGTGCTTTAGATATCCTAGAACTCGAATGATCGCTTTCCAATGTTCCGTATAGCGACTAATCCTGTTAACTGCATTAGTAATATCCGGTCGCGTGCAGTTCACGAGATACATGATACTACCTATTATACATGAATATTCTAATTGTGAAAAACTAGCATCCGTATTTTTCATCAAATGAATATTCACCTCCAATGGTGTCTTAGCTGGGTTAATATTGTACTCCTTGAATCAATCAAGTATTTTTTTCAACATAATGAGATTGAGACAATATTAATCCATCAGATGTTCTAGAAATCTTAATTCCTAATATAACATCTGCAAGACCCATGTCTTTCATATCAAAACTTTGGGTGAGAATCCATTTGGTAGTATTAATAATATCATTATTATTACCTATTATGAGCATATCATCTACGTATAGACACACTATAACATAGCCTTTATGAGTATCTTTGACATAAACACATTTGTCAGACTCATTTATCCTAAATCCATTTGACAATATTACACTGTCAAATTTTTCATGCCATTGCTTAGGTGCCTATTTTAATCCATAGAGAGATTTAATAAGCCGACAAACCTTTTCCTCTTGACCGGGAGCAATGAACCCCTCGGGTTGTTCCATATAGATCTCTTCCTCTAATTAACCATTCAAGAATGTTGTTTTTACATCCATTTGATGTACTTCAAGACCCTTTACAGCTGCTATTGCCAATAGTATATGTATAGACGTAATTCTTGTAAATGGTGAATATGTGTTGAAAAAATAAACATATTCCTTTTAGTTGTATCCTTTAACTACAAGCCTTGCCTTGTATTTGTCAATTGAACCATCGACCTTTAATTTCTTCTTAAAGATCCACTTACATCCTAGGGGTTTATTCCCAGGAGGCAAGTCCACTACTTCCCACGTGTGATTTTGCATGATTGATTCAATTTCACTATTTATTGCTTCTTTCCAATAAGTAGATTCAGGAGAGGATATAGCTTCTTTAAATTTTTGAGGCTCGTTTTCTAACAAATATGTTAGATAATCAGGTCCAAATGATTTAGAGATCCTAGCTCTTTTACTTCATCTAGGTTCATCTAAATTAACTTCTTTATTCCCATCACCAATAGACTCTCTCAGCCTCTTTAGTGAAACTAATTCATTATTCATTTTTTAGGGAAAAATATTTTCAAAGAATATAGCATCCCTTGATTCTATAATAGTGTTGGCATCAATATCAGGAACCTTTGATTTGTGGACAAGGAAACGATATGCACTACTGTTATGTGCATAACTAATGAATACACAATCAATGGTTTTCGGTCCCAACTTATTCTTCTTAGGTTTAGGAACTGCTACTTTTGTTAAGTACCCCCACACCTTTAAGTAGTTATAGTTAGGCTTGTGACCTTTCCATAACTCATATGGAATATTGTGGGTTTACTTATGAGGCATCTTATTGAGAATATAATTTGCAGTTAATAAGGCTTCCCCCCCACAAGTTCTGCTATAAACTAGAACTAATCAACATGGCATTCATCATGTCCTTCAAAGTTTTATTCTTGTGTTTTGCAATTCCATTAGATTGAGGCGTATAAGGAGCAGTAGTTTGGCGAATAATACCATTTTCTAAACAAAATTGTTCAAAAGGGTATTTGTATTCACCTCCTCTATCGCTTCTTATAGCCTTAATCTTTCTACCAAGTTGATTCTCAACTTCTGCTTTGAAGTGTTTAAACATATCAATTGCTTCATCTTTGCTTCGTAGCAAATACACATAGCAATAACAGGTGCTATCATCTATGAAAATAATAAAATACTTTTTACCACCTCTAGTTTGCACAAATTTTAAATCACACATATCAGTGTGAATTAAATCTATAGGTTTTGTGTTCCTTTTAATAGAATGAAAGGGTTTCCTTGCCATCTTGGCCTCAACACATATTTCACATTTATGATTAGCATTAAACTCACATTTAGGAAAACACTCTAAATTAATTAACCTTCTAATGGTATCATAATTAACATGTCCTAATCATTTGTGCCAAATATTAAATGATTCAGACATATAAGAAGAAGAAACACTCTTATTATTATTAACTTTGGGTACAATAGTCATTACATTCATCTTAAAGATCCCATCACTAAGATAGCCCTTTCCTACAAAAATCTCATTCTTAATAAGTATAAATTGATCGGATACAAATATCAACTTAAAACCATTTCTACTTAGTAGGGATCCTGAAACTAAATTCTTCCGGATATCTGGTACATGGAGCACATCATTCAAAGTAAGGTTTTTTCCGCTTGTCAACTTTAGTATCACCTTTCCACGACCGGTGACCTTGGAAGATGAAGCATTTCCCATGAAGAGTTATTCTTCATCATCTTCTATAGGTTGATACTCAAAAAACATCAACTTGTTACCACATATGTGACAAGTGGCTCTAATGTCTACCCACCATTCCTTAGCATTGCCTATAAGGTTGCATTGTGACACTACTGCAGATAGATTGATAACATCAAGATCTTCAGATAACTTTTCTATCTCTGTGACATTCGCTTGAGCATTGCTTTTCTTAGACTTTTTGGATTGCGACAATCCTTTGTACGGTGTCCTTGCTTGCCACATTCATAACACTTTCCCTTGAATTTCTTGGAGACAATAGATCCCGTATTATAACTATCTCCATTGTGCTTCCTTTTCTTGCTCTTCTTTGATCCGTTTTCCACCACATTGGCTCTTGATGCCATTAGATTTGAGCCTCCGGACTTGCGGTTGTCTTCCTCAATTCTTAGACTGACTATGAGATCCTCAAGTTTCATTTCCTTACGCTTATGCTTGAGGTAGTTCTTAAAATCTTTCCAATATGGTGGTAATTTTTTGAATTACCGTTGCTACCTAAAAGGAATCACTCAGGGACATACCCTCGGCATGAATGTCATGAATAATAACCTGAATCTCTTCCACTTGGGATATTACCGACTTGTTATCCACCATTTTATAATCGAGAAAACGACAAACAATAAATTTCTTTATTCCGGCATCCTCTGTCTTATACTTGGTATCTAAAGAATCCCATAGTTCCTTTGTCATTTTAGTACCAGAATACACATTATATAATGTGTCATCCAAACCATTTTAAATATAATTCTTGCAAAGAAAGTCAGAATGATTCCATGCATCTATTGCAGCCACTTTGACTAAATCAGTCTCTTTTTCATCAACCTTTGGAGGGCTCTCTTTGAGATACTTTGCCAAATTTAATGTAGTTAGATAGAAAAGCATCTTCTGTTGCCAACGCTTAAAATCCGACCCATTGAACTTTGGTGGCTTTTCACCAACACCCACAGGATTTGTGGAACTTGCAACAATGTTTGCAAACGAAGCCATTTCTGTTACAAAAACAGAAGTTCGACAAATAACAAAGGAGTAGAAGAAAACTAGTAGAATTATTTATCAAATAAATACCACTTTCTATACTATAACAAATAAAGGAAATGTAAAATTATAAATAAATAAATAAATAAAACTCATCTTAAGATTGTTGGGTGTATAGTATAAACATATAATAGAATACCAGAAATAATTTATCCGAGCCCACCGAATTCACGATGTGTCCTTAAAACGATTTTTCTTCCTCACACGGTGCTCAAGGTTGTGAACAATCGTCTTCCAAGATAGAACGGATTTTTGTTTCTATTAGATGCAGCACTTTAATCTAATAGGATTCCAGCGAACGCAACGTTATGCTCGTACTGAATTAGGAATATAGGAATCGAAAAAGTAGAGAGAAAGAGAGAAGAGAGAGAACTATTGAAATTTATAGAAAAAATATGAAATTCTGAATTAATTTTTTTCGGTTGATGGTGGGGGTTATTTATAGAGTTAATGAAGTCCCTTCAAACAGGTACCAAGCCCATGAACCAAAGTGTTCCTTTGATCATCTACCAACAATCAGGACTTTTCAAATTAATTCAAATGAAAAGAAACCAAGTCAACCGCCACGAAAGTTACAACAATTAGGACTTTTCAAATTAATTTAAATGAAAAGAAACCAAGTTAACCGCCACGGAAGTTACATGTGCTTTTTACGCTTTTCATGTTAGTTACTATATTTAAATTTTGGAACAAATAGAAAGTGCATACTTCTGTTACTTTCACCCTCTTATATATATATATTGAAATCTATTTAACACGGGAACCCCACTATTATTCACCGGTGGACCGGGCAAGGAAAAACGCTCTTGGCCACTAATATTTGTCGGTGGATCAGTCATGCAGGGCAAAACGCTCTTGGCCACTATTATTTGTTGGTGGACCAGTCTGGCCCGACTCACATGGTATTCCACTAAAAGTAATTAGTATTTCTCCATAATTTATTCACAATCAAATCAAATTTATTGAGCTCAGGACCCCCACTATTCTGGTCTGTGGATCGGAATACAAATATACATCATCTAGGGCAACACATCCTGGGCCACCATTATATCTGGTGGATTGGTACTCATAAACATCATCCAGGGTAAAACATCTTGGGCCACTATTATATCTGGTGGATCGGTACTCGTAATATAATTCAACTGAGCCCGGCTCATTAATCTTTCACTTTAATGATTAGTGTTTCCCCTTTTTAATCAGCACATTAATTCCATTTATTTTCCTCGATAGGGAGATCAAGATCCCGGGACTCAAAGGTACATCGGTCGCACTAGTGTGTAAAAGCTACTCAGTACCCTTCAACTATCAACCTAAGGACGTAAAGGTACCCTGGTCGTACTGGTGCATAAAGCTAGCTCAGTACCCTACTGACAAGGACACCTAATCCATAAGTATGCATACCCCCTAACTAGGTTTGTAGAGCTAGATAGAGTAGATATAGGGCCTGGTTGGGGTACAAAGGCACACCAGCAAATACCAGAATAATCGTGGGCTAAACCACGTCTTTAGGGTAGCGACCCCTAAAGAACCATCATTCCCTATCTCGAGGTCTTTCACTTTAAGTATTAGTGTCTTAATTAAGATGATCACAAAAACACAATAATCAGATAATTATTCACTTTTAATCGTTCATATATCATCAAATATTTCTTATTCAAATGGTTGTCCAAGGTAACGCAGAAAAATTATTAAGGTCATCCTAGTCTCATCTAATTTCAAATTAGAATTTGTTCTCGTGATACTTACTAATAATCAAATACTCTTACCTCGCTAATCAGCATTATTTGAGTCATATTATGAAATTCCATAATCACAATGACATGTTAGATACAAACTACTCATTTATCCCTTACTTATATAATTGCTAAGTCATCCCTTCCTTTCTTGATAAATTACCATATTACCCTCCTTGTTACATAACTACCAAGTTACCCCTTATTCGATTTAGGTTACCAAGTTATCTCCCATACTTATTAGGTCACTAATCCCCCTTCATAATGATTACACTTAATATATTTTCCATTCGGTTGGTTAGATTACCACTTTACCCTTTTTTACTTTATTATAATTAATAAATTACCCTTTAGTTGGTCAAATTACAAAATTACCCTTCCTCATTATCCTAATTACTAAATTATTCCTTTATTTGGTTAATTACCAAATTACCATTCTCTATTATCATAATTACCAAACTACCCTTCTCCATTATCAATTTACCAAATTACCCTTTTTATATGATCATAATTATCAACTACCTCAAATTTACCAAATTACCCTTTAGTTATTTAAATTACCAAATTGCCCTTCTCTATTATCATACTTACCAAGTTGCTCCTTTCTAATTTCCACTTTACCCATTTTATTTACAAAATTTCAATTTTGCTCTTTTACTTTTAAAATTACCATTCTACCCCCTTCCAAAATTACCAATTTACCTCTTTTCATTTACAATTTACCACTTTACCCTTTTTACTTCCAAAATTACCATTTTATCCCTTACATCCAAAATTACCAATTTATCCTTTTGCTTATAACTTTACCATTTTACCCTTACCTCCAAAATTACCAATTTATCCCCTTACTTACGAATTTACCATTTTATCATTGCCTCTAGAATTACCATTTTATCCTTTACTAACAAATTTACCATTTTACCCTTGCCTCCAAAATTACCATAATGCCCCTATATCTCCAAAATTACTATTTTATCTTTTAATTCTAAAATTACCCTTTAATTATAAAATTACCACTTTGCCCTTACCTCCAAAATTACCATAATACTCTTTTTAATTAAAAGTTACCATTTTGCCCCGTAGTACACCACTTATATTAAATTATTATTATTACTACATAAAATATTAATATTAACACCTCATCCACAAATCTTATAATTAATATAATATTATTAGCACTCCTATATATATATTAGACCATATTCTTGTACAAGATACATTATTAAAATACCCCTAAGACTCACAAAACATTAACCATGCATTAAAGATCACAATAGTATAATACTTAACATTTTCATTAATAACCAACTCCTACCTTAAACAATATTTTCATACATAGCATATAAACTATCATGCTTTCTTTTTATCAATCAACACAAGAAACCACATATATCATATTAAACAACATATATCAAGAATAATAATATATTAAAATCTTAATGTGCTAACATACATTAATCCTTGTATTTAAGTGGGATTTAACGGTTACCTTGATTCCCGCAAAAACAAACCTTACCGGTATTCCGGTTTAAGGTTCAAGCTTTGATTATCAAAACCAATACCTAAAAATAATATCAAGATTGATTATATTAGAAATAAGAGAAAACCAAGTGCAAGACTTTATAACACTTAATCAATAAAATAATTAAATTAAAATATTATTATACCTTAAAATCATTAACCAATTAAATCAAGAAATGCAGCAGCTCATTCTACTCATGCTACATGAGCTGCATACAAGGAAATAAGGAGGAGGGGGCTCAAAGGTGGTGAAAAGAGGAGGGATGGGTTATTTTTAGGTTGGTGGTTTGGGGCTAGGAAAGAAGGTTGTTGGGGGAGGATTTAGGGAAAGGGAAGGGTGCAGAGGTGGAGAGGGAGTGTAGGTGGTGGTCGGAGATAGGTTGACAACGGCTAAGGGCGGCGGCGGTGGTGGCAGCGAGACTACAAAGTGGTGCTATCGAGGTGGGTCGAGAGGGATGGCTAAGAAGGAAGGAAAAGGGAGGGGAAAATGAAGGCTTTCGGATGGTGGTTTTGGGAAAAGGAGGATTGGGGGCGGTAGAGGGGGTTGTAGGGATTAATATGGTAGCTCAGGCAGCGGCAGAAGCGGCGGGATGGTGGCGGATCTGGGCAGTACAGGGTGGTTATTGAGAAGGGATGGAAAGAAGAGAAAAAGAAGAGAGGAGGAAGAAGGAGGCTACGGGGTGGCTCAATGGGTGTTGTGATGGTTTGGGGGTGAGGTAGAGGGTGGCAGGGGTGATGGAGGTGGCTGTTGAGGCTGCGACAGTGGCGGAGCAGGGCGGCAAAGCAAAAATAGGGTGAGAGAGGAGGGGAGAAGAAAGGAAGAAAAAAAGGTCAGGGAAGGCATGGAGAGGCTCGGGAAAATGCAAAATGAGGCAAGGAAGGAAGAAGAAAAAGAAGAGGAAGAGAGATGAGGGTATAGGGTGCTCGAGGGGTGGCAGTACCATGGTAGGGAAATGGTTATGGTAGGGAGAGGGAGAAGAAGAGGGATGGCAGGGCATGGGGAAGGAAGAGATGGTGGGGCTGGGATGGGGCAAAGAAATGGAAGGAGAGAGAGAGAGAGAGTGTGTGTGTGTGTGTGTGTGTTAGGGAGATCAATAGAGGAAAGGGGGTTGCAGGTGGGGTGGCAGTGATGGCGGGTTGTCGGGATTCTCATCGGGGAAAGAGGAAGAAGAAGAAGGGAAGAAGAAAGGAGAGGGGGAGTTGGGCGCAACGGGTGGCCGAAGAAAAAAAAGAAGCAGGTCGGCCTGGTTAGGGAAGAAAGGAAGGAAAGAAGGGAGGCGGTCGGGCTCATGCGGGAGAAGGAAGGGGGAAAGAGTGGGCCTACGGCCCAACGCACAGGAGGGAGGCAAGGCAGGCTGAGCCAGTCGGCGACCCAAAGAAAAAGAAAAAGAGGGAAAAGAGGAAAATAATAAAAAGGAGAAGGAAAAAGGATAAAAAGGAAAATGAAAAGAAAATTGGTATTAAATAAAATAATTTAATTTATAATATAATAAAATATAATATTCTTGGGTAATAAATTTATTTAATAATTTAATTTAATATAATTAGAATATAAGGGTTTAAAAAAGGATAATTTTAGTAAAATAATGGTTTAAAAAATTATTTAAATAATAAGAGTGTGATAAAATAACAAAATATTTATTTTAATTTATTAAATATTTATATCCAACTTTATATACTCAAAAATTCATAAATAATTAAACTAAATAGATTTAAAGGCATATTTATCCCAAATAAAATTTATTTATTAAATTATAGGCTTTTAAATTTCGGGGGATTACATTAACAATCTATTAAGGTTACTCTATTCCCATTTATTCACATTTAGACTAATTTTATCATAAATGACCAAAATACCCTTAAACCCTAATTACCGTCTTTTATCCAATTTACCACCAAACTTTATTATAATTAATATTTCTCATAAAAAGGCTAAAACATAACAACTCAAATAATTATAGAATGAAAATAAATCCTAAAGATGGTAAAAGAATATTTTTCCTATATGTATAAATCACCAACTAAATATAAAATATTAATAGCACATAATAGTTTGCTTAATGGTGAAAATAAATCATATTAGATGTAAAAATGACAGTTCTACTCTTAGAGCATACCAATAAAGAATCACATAGAACATAATCATTATTTGTTTACATCATGTTATATATCAAAATTAGTTGAGACATGCAAGGACTACAATGAGATACAAAGCATGACAAGAAAATGGCTTGGAAGAACAAATTGCCCTAATATTAACATGTATCATGTCTAGCACCATTCTACATAATATCACAAGCATCATTAATTCATAGCATTAAGCCATATTATAGAATGATATTGTACTTATATTAACATACATAAATAAGGCATGCTCATACATTATCATTCTAAGGCAACTTAAGTATAACACAATCATATATTTTAGAAACAACACAATCATGATCATACAAAAATAAACAAATAAAATCATAATGTAATATCATATGGTTTTCACATATTTAGTAAAGAATATGGGAAACCTTAATTTCAAACAAAAATAAAAAACTAAAAACAACAATCACTAAATCCAGCTTCTAATAGTTCCTTTCTTCACCTAAAACAACCCAACAAAATTATATCAGTATCTAGCAAAAACAAATAACATAATAGCATAAAGAATTATCAAAGCTAAACACAACTACCCACTTTATGTGAACAAGTAAGGATCGATTGCTAAGGTGAAAAAAAGTGTAGAACTCAAATAGTAAGGGGAAGTAAATGCATGAAGTTCATGCTACTCAGGGTCCCTAACGTTATATGTCATACATTAAGGTAGGGAGAAAAATATAGTGCTCACGCTATACAAGGGTTGGAACATGAGAAAGCACACACATGACTTATTTTTCACGAGGCTAGGGCACACACATGACTCATAGTGGAGGTGCTTGTTTGTATGTGGCTTATGCACAAGGTGGGGGTGTTTTGTGTGGGAGGTTCATGTTGTAGGTGGTGGTTGTGCATTTATCTCATATAAATGAAGCTTGGATGAGTAGATATTGTGTGCATAGAGGAGGTGGTTGCATGATGGCTTAATGCTACATGGGTGTTGCTAATGTAAACTCTAGATGTAATAGAGGGCTAATGACATTTCTTGAAGGTTTATGTGTGAAGAAGTCATGCTGGTAAAAGGGACTTGTGTGGGTGTTTGAAGTAGGTTGAAGGTGGTGGCAATAGGTTGGTGGTTTTAGGGTGGTGTTTGGCTGCAAAAAAGGCTATACAAGGCTTTAAAAATACATAAGAGAGTTGGGAAAGTGAAAAGAGAGTAGAGAGCTCAATTTGAGTTTGATGAATGAGAGAAAATGAAAGGAAGGGAAGTATAGCATTTTGCATTGCGTGTAAAGGAGAAGGTATGAAGAGGATGGTGAATGAAAATAATAGGTTCTAGAATTAAAGTAGGGTATGGGGAAGGGTAAGGTGAAGTTGTACTAGGAAGAGATGAGTTATGATTTAGGATTAGTTTGGTTTATTTGGTTAGCATAACCAAACTATAAAACACAACTAGGTAGCCAAAAGGGGAGGGAGAACCCACCTGAGGGAGAGATTAAGAAAAAAAAAAAGGAAAAAGGAAAAGTAAAGGTTTAAGGTATAAAGAGAAATAAACCAGGTCTTAGGGTTAAGTATCAAATAAAATGTTTAACATTTACAAAATAAGGTTTGTAAAATTATAAGATATTACAATTACCTTTACTCATCAATACTAAGTCTCATGTTTACCTAAAATAACATGACTTCAATCTTGATAAAAAAAAAGAGTTAACAATGACCATATTGACAACCATAAACATCTACAACATCATCCAATAGTAGGATCATAAAAAATGTTAGGATCAATTTTCATATGCAATCATGTAGCTCTCCAGTAAGATGAAATACCAAGACATTGATATCTAGTGAAAGTTTAGTATAACTTTTCATTATAGAAACTTCAATTAGTCCTTCAACCTTTGAAAGTTCTAAGAAAAATTAAGTTTTTGTGACATTTGCTAGTGATTATGGGAAAAGTACCTAAATAAGAGATTACTACAATTTTACCAAGGTTTGAGGTAATTATTAATTAATTAGTTGATATAGGTACTTTGATATGGAGTTCTAGAGGGGGAGCAACATATGGGATTGGTTATGTGGAGCTCTTAAGAGGTTGTTTCAAGATTCCTGTTAGAATAGGAATAATACGATCAAGTAAATATATATAAAACCCCCATTTTTAAAATACAAAATACTTAGAAAATAATGCAAAAGTTGAATAATAATAAGGGTATTAGTGATATATTTAGTTTAAATAGACACCATTGTTCTACTTACACTAGATGTTAAGGCTAAAACTTAAAATAGACATAACAACAAAACTCCACAGTATGCTTAGTATAATAGGGCATCATAGGGATAAATTTAAATAACAATGCCAAAAGTAGTTACTGACACCTTAGTAAATTAAAATAACTCTACTATATTTAAAACCTATTAAAGTTCAAACACCTTTAAAAGATACATCTTTAGAAGCCAAACTACTCTGTCAACTTATTCCACAAGCATGAATCCATCATCAAGTATAATCATAATCTACTTACACATGGATATCTTCTCACCATGTACATCATAGATTATCGGAAGTTTGGGACCCCTTTTAAAATATGTAACAAGTTAGTTAGGGGAACAACTAAGTAACCCATTATTTAGAAGGAGAATATCATAGTTTATAGAATCACTCTAGTATATAAAAAATAACCACATATGAGTCAAATGATATGGCAAATATTTCTTGATTGTTTATAAAGCCTCTTTGACCAAAAATAACATAAAAACACCATCCAAATTTATCTATTGATTGAGAAAAAACCCAACAAGGCAGGTTACCTAGTAAATAAGTTCAAAAATATCCAATAAAAACCAAAACAAACCACATAAGATTGATCACTTAGGCAATCCCAATGGTCTTAGAACCAAAGAGAAAAATCTAACCTCAATCATCTAGGTGTGCACATCCCCTAAGTGGTCCAAAAATACTAGTAGAGTAGACATTAATCCTTACTAGTAATTAGCCAAGTAAATAAACCAAGTGACTATATGTCACTATAATCTAAGGAAAGACTATTGCTGATACCCAACTCTAGAAAGCCAACCCTAGAGGACCTTAAGGATAACTCAGGTCTTTTACTCTAAATTTTAGTATCTTATTCAAGGTGATCATATAACAAAACCAAAACGCAAAACCATATTCATTCATTAATTACCCACCTTTCTAAATTTGGGTTCCTTCTATATTTGGTACTTTATAAAAATAGTAACTTCCATAAATAACATGTTCCATCATAACATATCCCATAAATAACACATCCATAAGTATTATTTTTATTAAATAAAACTTTCCACAATACCACTTTTAAATTTGAACACATTCCATACAGAATGGGCCACTTGGGTCATAATCTAATTAACCATAATTATGATTCAATGCCAGTTAGTTAAACAAATATCATATATTTATTGATCTTTGTTGATCTTTCCACTAATAAATGTAATCTATAAATCTTAAAAGTACTATTCATCCATAAAATTTATTCATTATATTTTCATGATAAGATTCTCTATCAAGTTGACCATTTTACCATTCATTGAACCAAATTTTGAGCTAAAATTACTTCCTTACACTTCCAACCTATTCTAGTTATGTCCTTTTGATTTTTCTTACACCCAACCTTCTTCACTTGCCTTCCCCATACTTGAACCTAACCTTTAACCTACACACCATAACCTACCCCATCCCTAAATTCATTGCTTGATTTTCATAAATTCATTTAACCTAAATATACTCCAACACCTTACACACTCAACCACGTTATATTTTGTCATTCAAGTGTGGAACAAGCTACACCTCCCCCTCTCTTAGTTGTATATTTTTTGTTACTAAATCCCCTATTTATACTCCATTAATTTCCTTATTTTCTTTTAGGTTCTCTCATTTTATACTCTTGTTTTCTCTCACCTCTCTCTTCATTTTGGTTATTTTTGTTAATTATTATTGAGATTGTTGAGACTAACTCAAACTCACACCTCTCTTATCTCCATTATCCTTATTGCTTTTTCTTCTCTTGATCCCTTACTTAGCCTTGTTATATTTTCTTAAATATAAAAGTGTTATATTTGGAAGAAAAATTAAAGAGTTACCTTCTCCTTTTTCTTCTTGTGGTGTTCCAATCCTCGTTGGATTTAACTCTCCTTATTTTGATTTTGATTATTATGTTATCTTATTTTTTTTAAATGTATTAAATTATAATTATTTTCATTAGGTTTTATGTTTTTAAGGCAAAGGAAGAATAGTTGGGAGCTAGGGTTTGTGTTGTTTCTTTGTTATTATTTTTATTATTTTACTTGGAAAGGAGGTAATTCATATGCTTGTACTAAACATATAAAATCATTTAATTAGTTTTCTATATTTTGCTTACATGTAATTTATAAGTCATTGTAATTTTATGCAAAATATGCATGAACCATGTACTGTTATTAATTTCTTTAAGCATGTGACCATGTCATCTTTATATAAAATCATGTTAAATTTATGTATTTTAATATATATGTATGATAGTATGTTAGAATAAGGATGTTTGTTGTAGAATAATCACGCATGTTTTGTAATGGTGGCTTAGCTAAGGGAATTATTGTTTTTGTAGATATATTCTTTTGTATTTTTATGCCTACAATTAGATTTCTTACTTGTTTTATTTAGAGTTTGATATATGATGTGTTAAGACTTGAGCATATTTTTGTATAACTATAAGTGATTTAAGTTTTGTATGCTCTAGTTTTTTTTTCCTTTTTTACTTGAATTCCTACTATGTGTTATATTTTTTTTCTTTTTTTTATCATGAGAAGTATGTGAAAAAGGGTATGCTAGATATGCATGATTAGGGTTCTATGTGTCAAATGGGCTTAATTGTTTTTAGGGTGCAAAATGATAATTTTTCCACTTTTATTTTTTAAATTGTGATTTTATATTAAAGTTCCTATTTTAATGTTTTTTAGTCATTCTATAAATTTTTTTAATTCTAATAATGATTGGTATTAAAATGGAAAATTATTAAGTAAATAGCATATATGGGCATATTGGTCATTTATGACTTATCATGTCTTAAAGTGTGAATACTTGGACTACGATTGCCTTAATTGATTCCTAGATTTACCTTAGTATTGAATCTTTACATATGTCTTGGATTTTTTACCTTAGGGCCGACTTAAATAATTAGAAATAAAGAAAAAATGGCTAAGTATGAAATAAGAACAATTGTGCACTATATGATATTTTATGATCGTCTTGTAAAGATATTAATATTTAATGTGGAAGACATAGAGATTTATAAATGGCTTCTCTTTAGGATTATCTACCCTAAATATAAGGTAGGAACCCTCAATTTAGTTTTGGTGGTGTTGTCTAATGCCTCATTATTTCTGCTAAGGCCCTATTATACTCTATAGATGACCTATGGATTCTATAAGGGATATTAATACTTAAGGATTATTTTTCATAGTATGGGAGGATACTGTGTTACCTTGTTACACCAATATGATTAGAGTACTTGTTGTACGTATACGAGTTATACGTTGGGAGGATACTGTATTACCTTATTGAGTTGTTATGACCCTTATACTTTATATGTCTCCAAGTTATTATTGTATCTCCTCAAGTAATTAAAAATAGAAGAAAATCTTGTATGAGAATTTAATATGATTTTTTTGGTTTGTTGGTTTGTTCATTGCCTTTGTGCATTACTTGGTTTTGGTTTGTTGGTTTAATAGTTATCTCCGTGCACTACTTATTTTTAGATATTGATTTGATAGTTGCCTCTGTGCATTATTTGGATTTGATATATTGGTTGGTAATTATATTATTAATCCCCTCTTATATTTAAGAGGGGTATAGAGGTGGTTATTGAAAAAGGGCTTAATAATGGTTTGATGTGATTCCCTTAGTGGGATACCTTTGGTATAATTGGATTCAAAAAATAGTCTTAATATGGTTAAGTTTGATATGATGAGCATGCGATAGATGATATGATATGAATTATAGTGTGAATGTGGCACTTAGATATGGTATGCTCTATTTGAAATGTTATATCATGGTCCTTTATTTTATCCTCTATATGTATCATGTGATATTTACATGCTTAGTGTTGTGTAGTAGTTTACTCAATAACATTGTAATGACGGGTTTCATTTTATGGCCAATCTTTACCTTATAGGATTAATTTTAATAAAGGTTGCAAAAAAAAAGACTCCAGTGATGTTGGAATTGATTATACATTAGTGGCGTATTCCTCATCCTCGATCCAAATTCTTGTGGCATATATTATAATGCCATTATCTTTGTAAAACAATCGCTAGCTTGTATGGTGTTAGTGATTTCCATATCTAGTTTCCCTAGGGTCAAGAGTGAGTGATTTTTTTTGATGATTTTCCCATAGTATATGACCAAAATTATAGGATCATATTATTTCTATTGCTACCAAGTATGATCTTATCAATCACACATTTTATCCTACTATGGAATTTCTATTGATTTACAACTCCTTTTCATGCATCTCTTAATTTGTAACTTAACCAAAAAATGCTCTTTGTAAACTAAGTATTTGCCTAAATAATGATTTCCATTATTTTTAAAATAAAATAATCTAACTTGAAAAAGAGGGTGATTAATATTACAAGAGACAAATTTAAGGATTGAATACTACAAATATATAAACTAATGTTAATGATAACATCTTATTGATGTAAGATTTAACTTATTGATTTGGTTTTGCTTCCTATTTATAGGATTAGACCTTCTTATGATATCATAGTTTATGAATTACCATATTGATCAAATTTTATGTCAAATATTCTTTTGGTCATATTTAAGCAAGCATGTAGTTCCAAATCTTAGGTGGCTTAGAGGTAGGTTTGTATTTCCATCTAGTTTGACGGTATAGTGGACTTCCTATGAAAATGTTATAATGTGGCTAGTTATGTTGTCAAATCTTATCTACTACACCTATGCTTCATGCTTAGAATTAATATGATAGGATTCACCTACTTATGACATTTGGAAACTAACTATTAAGGATATAAGCCATCTTCTTGCAAAGTGTCCATCATCTTAATACTATTAGGCTAAACTTCTCAATTGGTTGAAATTATGTGATGTTTTTTATAACTAGAATCAAGTTTATTTTTAGTTGTTTTATATGGCAAAGAGTAGGAAGGGGCTTGTAGGCATTTTGATAATTATTTTTTGCATCTTTGATCTAAGGGCTTAAGCCTAATCGAGTTAACATGAAAAAATTGATTGCCATGTATATGGTTAACTCAAAACCGAGGTTAATTCATTAATGATCTTAAAATTATTAAAAAAATGTATATTTAAAATGATTTAATGTGTCAATATGTACCCCATATTTCATTAAAGTAGGTTTAGTTTAATTATATATAGGCATAACTTAGCTTTTACAATGGGTAACTAATTTGAAATTAAGTCAAATGAATCATGACTCCCAAGTTCGCAAGATAACCATATCGACCCAATCTTGACTACCAAGAGCTATACTCTCATATAAATAGAGGGCACTCCTCTTCATTTGCACATATTGAAGTTTGGAGATCAAGATCTCATAAAGAGAAAAACTATAAAGGCAATTATTTAAGATTCCAAGATTGAAGACGTTAAAGGTCAAGAATCGAAGAACCAAAGGATGAATATCAAAGAATTAAAGATCAAATAGTTCAGGATCATTAAAGTTGAAGGCACTAAAGCATCGCAACTTTGTCATTAAATCAACATTTGGGGATAAAACACCTTCAGATTGTTAACCATTCATTAATAACTTCAATCATTCACCAAAAAGTTTGAATCAAACTCCCCAAAATCAAAGTAAGCACCAAAAGAGTAAATTTTAGTATTTACATCACAAATTATAGCGCTAGTCAATGACATCACTAATCAAGCTAAGGAGATTGAATTAGAGAAAAAAAAATCTTATAATGGGTTTTATAAATAAATAATGTTTCCATTTTCAATTTGAAATCAATAAAGTATTAATCTATTATTTATTTTTTCTAATTTGCATAAATTTTTTGCTAACAAATTTGGTGCACTCAGTGGGATAATATATACCTTCATCTAAATCTCCATCAACACATCCTGATGGCATAAAAACAAAAGCAAGAGTCTCTCCAACAACTTTGCAACTCCTAGAAATGGAAGGCCACCAATACAAGTGGTAAAGATATATTGTTTAAAGTTATTGATGCTAGAAACAGATTATTAACCACTGCAATGGCTACTTCAAAGCTTGCCCAACCAAGTTGAGATAGTGAGTTAGACAACCCTGCGTATTCATTTGTTCTAGTGATGATAACCATAATTATTAATGAATAACTCACATAATTAATTAAGCATCTGACATCCTTTCCTAATCTATAAAAGAAAAGGGTAATGCTACTGTAATACCCTAAATTTTTTTATCTACATTTATTTTGGATAATTAGTATTTTAATCTCAATCTAATTATAAGTTAAACTAAATTAATCCTAATACTACATTTGTTATTCCTTTTAATTATTTTTTTCCTTTTATCCCTCCCTCCCTCCCTCTCTTGTATGGTTTTCTTTTCCTATTACCTAGTTTGCAATCACAACTCTACACAAGCTCAGTTGCACCATCACCTTTATCCCATCCCTTCATCCCACGGTTATGTCATAGGAAAATTCTACCCTAAATCCCCCAATCTCTGCCTTATCCCATATTTATTTATACCGACCCTCAATCATCTTAGCTGTTTGCACAACAAACTTACCTATAAATATCTCTATTTTTTTCTCCTTACTTCATTTGTTACAACTGATAAACTCTCTTATCTCCTTCTATTCTCCAAATATTTTCGTCACTAAATTTTGAGCAATTTTTTGACCACTATTCTTACCAACTGTCAGTGTCATTGTCATTAACACCATTGTACTTCATAGCTTGCCCATATAAATGCCATCATACCTTCTCATAAGCTCACCTTAGTTGATTGTGTTCTTTTTTCTAGGCCATTTCTACCATTTTAGATTCACTGCTTCAACTTTTCTCTTTTTCTCCCTCTTTGGTGAGCGAGTTAACTCATTGAGTTGGTTAATTTGCCAAGCAGGTTAACTTGCTGGATAGGTTGAAATACCCCGAAAATTCATAATTTTATAAATTATATTTAAAAGAGGTTTTATTAGAAAGTTATTTAAATAAATTACTTTTATTAAAATGAAAGGGTATTTAATTAAGGAAAATCAAGAAGAGATTTATCAGTATTTTAATTAGGAGGAATTTGGGTATTTTAGCTAATTAAGCATTTTATTTAAAGAAAAAGTTAATTAAATAAATTATTTTATTTAAAATAAGAAGGAGAAAATAGTTTCAAATTTTTAATATTTTTATAAGTAATTTAATTGGAGAAAAATTAAGGTGTTTGCTAATTAAAAAGGAATTTATGAAAAATCCCTCAAAAATCCTAATTTAGCCAAAAAAAATAAATTTAAATATTATTTTGTATACATCAAATATTTTAAACAATTTAAATAGCCCATATTATTATTTTTCCTTTTTCCCTTCTTCTTTTTCCTTTTCTTCTCTCTTTCTCTTTCTTCTTTTCTTTTCCTTCTTCCCCCCCCCCCCTCTTCTCGCCCGTTGGGCCAGCCCTCGGCCCTTTCCCCCTTTCCTTTCCTCCTTCCCGCGGCCCAGTGCCGTTCGGCCCGTCCTCGCACAGTGAAACGCAGCGTTTCACCCCTCCTTTCGCTGAAATGCTGCGCGCCGAATTAAGGAAGTAGCTGTTGCCTGCCAGCTACTCAACGCCGCGCTTTGTCCAAATAAGCACCAAAACGCCGCGTTTTACTAGGGTGTTTTAACGTTCGCTGAACCGGCCGGTTTTTCCCCTTCTTTTCTTTTTCCCTACACCGCGGTCCAGCCATCTCCTTCTCCCTCCCCTTGCGCACGACCTGCCACAGCGCCGCCACCTGCACGCCGCCTCCCCTTTTCTTCCCTGCCGGCTACCCTCCCTCGACCAGCCGACACCCCAGCACCCCTAGGCCGCCGCACCCTTTTCCCCTTCTTTCCCCGACCGGCCTGCACGTCTGCCATGGCAGACCTGCGTCGGTCGCCACCACCGGCCGGCGTGCCTTGAGTCGCCGCCTCACCGTCCTCCCTTGTTTCCCCCACGATCCTCCCAAATCCCAGCCTATAAATACCCCATGAACCCCCCGGCGTTGGCCACACACAAACCACCCAACCCAGCAATTCTTCCTTGCGCCGCCTCCTCTTCAGATCACCGCCCCGTCGCCGCCGCCCATCTCCTCCGCCCGAACCACCCCCGAAACTCCTCCCTGCAACGCCATCCACCCAACCAAGCCTCCCTCACCCCTCTGGTTGCTCTGCACGTGCCGCCCCAGGCGTGCAAAGCACCCTTCCCGACCAACTGCACCTCCAGACATAGCCACCCTTCTCGTCGCCGCCCACCACCGCGCCGCCACTTCTAGCGCCTCCTCTGCCTCCCATAATCACCCAGGGAACTTCCCCAACCCCCCTAGGCCCTCCATTTCCCCTGAAAACCCCTCCTTTTCCTTCCTTTCCCTCCACCACCTCTCTACCCTCTTCCTCCCCCCAACGCCGCCGCCGTGCGCCGTGCGCCGCCACCTGAGCCACCAACACCCTAGGTAGTTCTCTAAACTCCCCAACCCCTAAACCTTTATTATATAAGTGCTAATTATTTTAGTAGCAAAATTAATATTAATTTTACTATTATTATTATTATTATCATTATTAATATTATTACTAGTATTATTAATATTACCATTATTATTATCACCATTATCATTATTATTATTACTATTGGTATTATTATTACTATTGTTATTATTATTATTATTATTATTATTATTATTATTATTATTATTATTATTATTATTATTACACCTAACCTTGAAACATTTATAACTATTGGTCTTACTAATACTAGTGGGCCATAACTTTAGTATTTTATTTTAACATCATAATCGCTATTATTATTGCTAGTATTACTATTATTATTATTATTATTATTATTATTATTATTATTACTATTATTATTAATATTACTATTATTACTATCATTATTATTATTATTAATATTATTATTCACTATTATCATTATTATTAGTAACATTGAACTACTACCGTTAAATAATAAGTGTTATTAAAATTACTTTAAATTATTGTAGCTACTTTTATTAATAGTAGCTTGATTAACTACTTTGAGATTATTGACCATACTTCACTTATAAAAGTAACATTACTAGTCTTCGCCCTAATGGTAAGGTAAAGAGTAGGGGTAAGATAGAAAAGAATAGTGTTTTGGTCGGAGGAAAAGTAACCCCAATTTTCCCTCTTATAGGCGAGTCAAGTCGACACCCGGAGGAGGCGTAGGAGCGTGCTCCAAGACCGGAGTCGCGTTAGGTAAGGACGAAGCTATGGCCTTGTGCTATTTGTGATGTGTTTATAGATGTTGAGTATGCCATGTTGATGCGTATCATGCATGTGTTATGAATAACTTGTTTTGATGTAGCGCAACATGGATCATGAGGTATGTTGTGGGTGCTTTATATTATACGTGTATGCCATGTTCCATGTTTATCGTTGATGTTGATGATATGACTTGTTATAGCCCTCTAGGACATGCATGCTAGGGTTTTGGGTAGCATGGAATGATAATAAAAGAATAACGGGAAAGTGGACATTTGGGAAGCTTGCATGGGGGAACTAGATCTTGCATGGGCATGATCCTTACGTGGGAAAAGCTGAATTGGGTTGTAAGTGAGAGTTGTGGAGAGTCTTAGAGTGATGGGAGACTTATTATGAAAGATAGTACGTGAGTTGGTGCATAAGGGATCTGATTAGGGTTTTGTGAGTACGTGGGTGTTGGGGAGTCTGCATGGAGTATCTAAATTATGCGTAGGGATGAATATTACTGGAGGAAAGTTGATTTTGGAAGTAAATAAGATAATGCTAAAGTTACGGGTCCATTGGAGACTTGGGTGCAAAATTTTACGTGGGTCGATATAAGGGTGTTTAAGGGACCCAATTAGGGTTTTGGGAGAAAATGAGGAAATTGAGGGGTACAAGGGTAAAAATGATCAAGGAAGGATGGGGTATGGGGTTGAGAGTGAGAATTCAGTTAGATAAAGGATGAGTATGGGTTTTCTAAAGGAGAGGGGAGATTTTGGGGTGAAAGAGGGAGGTTACTTGTTGAAGAAGTAAGGTACTAGGGTTAGGTGCAGCCAACTAGGGTTGGCGTGGTCGATTAGGGTTTGAGTGGCCAACCAGGGTTTGGTTAGTCACATGTGAACTTGGGAGATAAAGAGATACACTTGGGGAATTTTCTAATAAAGAATGAGGTGCGAGATAGAGAATAACGTAGCGTTTGGTAAGTAAGAAAGAGTTGGGCCACATAGGTTCGATTAGGGTATCCGAGGAGGAACCCTAGAAGGATGAGAACATGCGGAGGCGACATCATATGTGTTGGGATGGCCTATATCCTTGGGGTTTGTGTCTTACTATATGCTACTTTACCTAAGTCTACGGGGGAATGGATGTCGGGTGTGAGAAGAGGTACGGGTCTCAAAATATGGGACGAACACTTGGAGGGGAAAGTAGTAGAGTATTAGCCGCATGCATGTCAAGGGTGATGTGTAAATTAATAAGACACCGATAAGACATTAATCATGTAAAGCGAAAGATGTCGAGCCAAGCGTGTGATTTGGTCCACCGGCTATAATAGTGGATCAGAGGCGTTTTGCCCTGTGCGTTTATTTCCGGTCCACCGGCTATAATAGTGGATCAAAGGCGTTCTGCCCTGTGGGATATCTTCCGGTCCACCGGCTATAATAGTGGGGGATCTCGTGCTCGACAAACCAAACGTATAAGTTAATCCATGGGAAAGATACTAAGTACTTAAAGCGAAACACCATGTGAGTCGGGGCTGTGATCCGGTCCACCGGCTATAATAGTGGATCAGAGGCGTGTTGCCCTGTGCGTTTATTTTCCGGTCCACCGACTATAATAGTGGATCAGAGGCGTTCTACCCTGTGCGTATATCTTCCGGTCCACCGGCTATAATAGTGGGGCTCCCGCGCTCACATGGGTTATTAAAGAGTATGTGTGAAATGGACTTATCATTAATGAGAATAAATAATAAGTCACCAGAAAGTACTCAGACCTTATCTTGTGTGTTATCGCATGTGACTTATATGTTTGTGTTGTGTGTGCTATGTGGTATGATCGTATGCTTGGCCTTAGCGCACCTGCGCCCTTACTCAGTACTGGACCCGTACTGATACTACCTTGATTGACTGGGTCCTATGATGATCCACCAATGGTGGGGAGCATACCTTTGATGCAGGTTGACCAGTTACTAAATTGGGGTGGAAGGCTTGATCTGAGTGAGTAAGGGGTCCGGATATTTACCCTTCGAAAATTGTGTGGTTTAATCGTATTTGTCTTTAGAGGTTACAAATGTTGTATTTAATTCTTCGAGGGTTTTATCGTACCTTCCTATTCCGTTATTTTAAGTATTCTGATATATGGACCTTTTAAGTTGTATTTCGGAATGTAACTTTTGACCTTCGCACTCTGATTTCGTAAAACTTGTGTTTTATGAATGATTTGTTCTGGTTTTATTCTTTCTAGCCTTAGCACTTAGTATCGGGTCGGTAGTTATGGATCGATCTGGTACTAAGTGTGGCGGTAATACCCCCGAGTTTACGGTTTTTAATTCTCTTGCTTCCGCTAAAACTTTTGATTTAAACGAAATTTTTCAGTTGTAAATTTGGGGGTGTTACATAGGTGTTATTTTTCCTGTCTTGATTTTCTTGCCAAGATTAATTCTTCATCTCTTTTCTCTTGGTCTCGACTAGCCAATTCCCCCTTAGTCTTGGGTCTTGGTCTTAGCTAGTCGGTGCATAACTGAGCATGTTGATTTCCTTCCTCATTCTTCTTGGCCACCACCCATAGTTTCTTCCCTGATGTCTTTCCTCTCTACTTACCTCTTCTTGCTCATTTTTCTTATGCTCTAATAGTGTTTTCTTCTTGGCCTTAGGTGATTCCCTGATGGTCTAGAAGGTATAGGCTTAGGCTTTTTGCTTGCTTAGAGACTAATGTCAATTAGGTAAGGATATATGTCATAGTTAGAAAATTGTGAATACTATGTGTAATTTGTGTATGATCTCATAATTATTATTATTATGATGATGACAATTTCATATTGGTAATGTCTTGTATGATATATGGTATCATATTATGGAAGTTGAGTATCGTGAGAAAGAATGAGCTTATGAGGTACTTCATGTGAATAGTCTTATCATGAAATTCTAAATGTAGTAGTATGATATATAGATTTGATCAAGTGTGAAAATAAAAAAATGGATAGGGTCTATTTTTATGGTGATGTGATGAATTGAAGGTGGGAAATTAATGATATCAAATTTATAAGGTTTTGTAGAATCTAGGTATTTGGGCTATTATAAAGATATTTTGGAAATTTTGTGATAATGTGAAAAATATTTATGACATGATAATAATTAAGGGTTTTGTAAATAATTTCATATTAAATATGACTTAATAATAGTGGTTAGGAGTTTGTTGTCTTGGGAAGTGTTTCAGACTGTTTCACTTATTTAAGTATAGTGGTCAGAAGCATGTTACCTAGATAGGTGTTAAGTCCTTTCCATCGTCTTAATAATAATGAGAAAAAGCATTTTATCTTGGGAGGTGTTTTAGTCCATTCCACTAGATTAAGAGTAGTGGGGTCCTAAACTCAATGTAAGTAATAAAATGAATTGTGATTATATCTAATGATGGAAATTCATATTTGATTATTCTATTACATTATATCATGCTTAGACATTGTGCATGATTATCTTACATGTGGCCTATAGTATTTGTATACCCTTACTTAGTATGTAGCATACTAATTATCCTTTTTATGGGTTTTGCTCATTCCCACTACTAAATGTCCCAGATGATTTTGTGTAGGTTGATGTGGACCACTTGGATTATTTCACTGCTGATGATGCTTTTCCTAGGGAGGAGTGATAATATTATTTTTGAGGTTGAACATAGAGTTATGTTATCTAGTTATTAGTTTTTACAGAATACTTTTTTGGATTTTTAGTTCCAATCGACCCCTTTAATTGTATTTTATTATATTATACTCCGAGTTAATCTTCAAACTCTTATCTAAGTTGTGTATCATGTATTTAGTTTTAACTGGTTTGTCTTGTATTCAATGTAAGGAGAGTATAGCAAGTCAATTTATGTTGAGTACAATGGCAACACTCAACTATATTGTTATAATGCTTCCACCAAAATGAAACTCTTCAATAATATTTTTTTGATTATTATATGTACATCTAGCACATGAAAGGAGGAAATAGTTGAAGTAAAGGACTAGAATGACTCTATTGAGAATTCACAAATCCTAGAGGAAAAGGGCTTTTCCAACATGACTGCCTTCAGCTTTTTGTCTCCCAAAAGCCTATAGAAGATGGCATAGGGTGTGGTGAGAACTCAATTTAGCATCGTTTCTCAAAGTAATATCTTTTACGAAAATCCCTACACATAAAGGATTAATTGTTTATCAATAACCACTAGTTATTAGCAAGCTAAGTTATAATATATTGATGGTAAAGGTAATACCTGTACACATTTCATCAAAACCAACAACAATATAGGTATTGGATGTAACACCCCAAGATTTACTATATTTTTGAAACAGAAGCAATTAAAATAGAAATACTCAAGTCAAAACTCGTAAATTCTAGGGATGTTACCGCCACAATTAATACCAGATGTAATCCCCCAAAATTTTAGAAAACCTATAATTTAATAAATAACTTTTATTTGAAATAAATTAGCTTTCAAAATTATTTAGATTAATTATTTTATGGATTTTTGAGTATATAAATGTCGATAGGAGTATTTAGTAAATTAAAAATAAATATTTTTGTTATTTTATCATATTATCTTTATTTAAATAATTTTCCAAACTAATATTTTACTAAAATTATCCTTTTTGAACCAATATATTAAATTGTATTGAATCAAATTATTAAATTAAATAACTTATCAAAAATATTACATTTTATTATTTTCTAAATTAAATTAAATTATTTTTCCTAATTTTCCATTTTCCTTTTTTCCCTTTTCTTTTCCTTCTCCTTTCTCTCCTTTTTCTTCTTTCTTTTTCTTTTCCTTTTTTTTTTCTCCATTTGGTCGCCACACCAGGCTAGCCCTTCCCTCCATGTGCGCTGGGCCTCCAGCCCACTCCCTTCCCTCCTCTCCTTTCCCTAGCGCAATCACCTAGCCCAACTCCCCCGTCTTTTTTTCTTTCCTTCCCTTCACCCTGGACCGGCCGGCCCATTCTTTCTTTTTCCCTTCCCCGAACGGCTTGATACTCCCTTCCTAGTCTTTTTTTTCTCTTCTTCTTCTATGCCCTGACACAGCCATCCTCCCTGACCTGTCCTCATCGGCCAGTGCTGGCACCTCGGGCATGCCGGCCACCATCTTCTACCACCACCTGCAGCGCTGCAACCCTCCCTCTACCTCTCTCTCTCCCCTGTCCTTTTTTTCATAATTTTAGACCAAACAGGCCATGCACCCCCATCGCACATGGCCTCCCTTACCCTTCTTCCCCTTCCTCTCCCTGCCACCCTGCTACCTCCTTGCCACCCTAAACACTGCCATCGACCACCACCTATCCCCCTACCCTTCCTCTTCTTTTTCTTCTCCTCTTCAGCCTTTTTCTGCCCCATATTTTTGAGCCCTTATCCCTCGATCTCCCCTTCCCTTTCATTTTCTCCCGCCCCACTTTTCCCCCCTATTTTGTGCACCACCGCCCCGCCACACCCACAGCCTGTGGTGCCTCCTGCCACCTTATACTACTGCCCTGCACCACCACAATACACCCTCTAAAGCCATCCCGCATCCCTTATTCCTCCCCACCTATTTTTCTCTCCATTTTCACCCTTCTTGGCAGCCCACCCGCAACCCATCCTTTCGTCGTCGTTTCGGCCACCTATGCCGCCACCCAAACCACCAATCTCCTCCCTGAAACCCCCTCTACCACCCCATACCTTATTTTCCCGAAACCAGCCCCTGCACGCCTCCATTTTTCCCTCTCTTTTCCTTCCTTCTTAGCCACACTTAGCCCGACAGCCAACTTCGCCACCTCGCCGTTGCCTCCCCCGCCGCCCTTGGCTACCGTGAACCCATCCGAGACAACCATCTACACCCCCTCTTCACTCCTACACCATTCCCTTACCTTAAATCCTCCCCCACCTGCCCTCTTTTCTAGCCTAAAGACCCCAAGCTGAAAATAGCCATTTTACCTTCCTTCACCCTCCCTTTCGAGCCTTCCTCTAATTATTTTTGCATGCAGCATGAGCTGCATATGTAGTATAAGTTGCTGCATTTAATAGCCCATTTTTATTTAAAATTTTTAAGGTATGATAATATTTAAAGTAATTATCTCCATAAGTAAGTTTTATAAGGTCCTATGCTTTGATTTTCTTATTTCTAATATAACAATTATTGATATTATTTTTAGGTGTTGATTTTGCTATTTAAAGCTTGAACCTTTAACCGGGATACCGGTAAGGTTTGATTTTGACGGGATCTAAGGTAATCGTTAAACCCCACTTAAATGCATGGATAAACATGTGTTAGCACATAGGGATTTTTAATATGTTATTATGCTTGGTATTTGTGGTTTAATATAATATATATATTTGATTGTATTAGTTGATAAGAAGGGAAAGTATGTTAGTTTATATGCCATGTGTGGATATGTTGCTTAAGGGAAGAATTTGATTATTAATGAAAGTATTAAGTACTTATCCATGTTATTTTATATTATTGTGACCATTTATGCATGAATATTATTATTGTGAGCCCTATGGGCATTTTAGTAATATTCCTTGTGCTAGATTATAGCCTAATATGTATGGGTACTAATAAGTATTATATTAAAATATGATGGTTGGTGGAGTTGGATATTGTTAATAGAGTATTAATATTATTATTCTATGTAGTAGTGTTAATTTAATAAAAGTGGTGCAATAAAGGGGGTAAAGTGTTAATTTTGGAGGCAAAAGGGTGATATGGTAATTTTATGATTAAATGACAAAAATGGTAATTTTACAAGTAAAAAGGGGTATGGTGGTAATTTTGGAAGTTATGGGTATTATGGTAAGTTTGGAAGAAATGGGGAAAATGGAATTTTATGAGTAAAGGAGTATTATGGTAATTTTGGGAGTAAAGGGTAAATTGGTAATTTTGGAAAAGAAGGGGAAAACGGTAATTTTGTAAGAAAAGATAAAAATGGTAAATTCGGATGTAAAAGGGTAAAATAGTAATTTGTAAAGCAAAAGGGGGTATTATGGTAATTTTATAAGTAAAAGAGTATTGTGGTAATTTGGTAAAAAAAAAGGGATATTATGGTAATTTGGAGGTAAGGAGTAGAAGAGCAATTTTGTAAATAAAAGGAAATTTATGGCAAATTTGGGAGTAAGGAGTAACTTGGTAATTATGATAATAGAGAAGGGTAATTTGGTAAATTAACCAATAGAAGGACATTATGGTAATTTTAATAATGGAGAAGGGCAATATAGTAACTATAAAAATAGAGAAGGGTAAATTGGTAATTATAATTATGAAGAAGTGTAAATTGGTATTTATAATAATAGAGAAGGGTAAAATGGTAATTATGACAATGGAAAAGGATAATGTGGTAATTTAACCAACTAAAGGGCAAACCGGTAATTATGATAACGACAAAGGATAATTTGGTCATTAAATTATGATTATAGAAGGGCAATTGGATAATTATGTTAGTAAAAATGGGCAATTTGGTAATTTAACCAATTAAAGGGGCAAATCGGTGATTATGATAATGATGAAGGGCAATTTGGCAATTTAACCAACTAAAGGGTAAATTGGTAAAAGGGAAAAATTGGTAATGATGATAATGAAGAAGGGTAATTTGGTAATCTATCCAACTTAAGGGCAATTTAGTAATTATAATAAAGGAGAAGGGCAATTTGGGAATCTAACCAACCAAAATAGGAAATATGTTAAGGGTAACAATTATAAAGGGTGAATGGTGATCTAAAAAGTGTATGAGATGACTTGGTAACCCAAACCGAGTAGGGATATGGCTAAGAACAACAATGTGTGTATTATATGCCTCGTGTGCTATGTGTTATACCGTATTGTGTACTTTATGCTTAATGATTAAACAGTTTTAGTACAACTTCGAGTGATGTATGCTTGTGTGACTTCCTTACGGCATGTGGATGATGATTATATATGATGTTATCTGATATAACCCTCTAGAACATGCATGCTAGGGTGTTTAATAATATGATATGGGGTGAAAGGATAGAAAGGAATAAATGGGAAGTGAGTTGACTAAGGGTACACGATGTTGACCTTAATATCTCATGATCCATGGGGGGGAATAGAAGGAGATTATGATCAAACGAATGAGTGATGCAACTCTTGCATGGGAGGTTTCTAGGGTTTGCATGGGATAATCCTTGCGTAAGAAAGGTGTTAGGGTATGAGCGGCCAACTAGGGTTTTACGGTCACATGTACGATTGGTGAGTAGAGTGATTAGATTTGGGTTGAAACTAAGTGAGATGAGGTGTGGGACGATAAAAGAAAGGTTGGGCCACATAGGCCCAAATTAGGGTTTCTAGAGAAAGTCCTAGGGTAAGGCGGTGAGTTGATCTTGGGGTATAAGGTGGTGGGCCTTGACCCACACACTTAGGAGCTGGGCTTCCGGTGTGAGAAAGTGGATAAGGGAAGGATGTCGGGGCGAGTTAGGAGGTGCAGAAGTCTCAAGATATGGGACGGGCCCTTCTGGGAGGATAAGTGTGGATATAGTTAGCTATGCATGTCAAGGGTGAAATACTTTTGATTAATATATGACTAAGACACTAATAACTTAAAGAGAAAGATGTTGAGCCGGACCTAGACCAGTCCACCGGCGAATAATAGTGGCCAGGGCTGGGGTGCCCTGCATGACCGGTCCACCGGCGAATAATAGTGGTCAGGTGCATTTTACCCTGCATAACCGTTCCACCTGCTATAATAATCGGGGATTTCGTACTCAACAAACCAAACGTAAAAACGATAAGACGTGGAAAAGACACTAATTACTTACAGTAGAATACTTTGTGAGTTGGGGCTAGACTGGTTCACCGGCGAATAATAATGGCTTGGAGCATTTTGCCCTACACGACCGGTCCACCGGCGAATAATAGTGGCCAGGAGCATTTTGCCCTACATGACCGATCTACCGGCTATAATAGTGGGGTTCCCGCTATAGGTGGCAATCGGGTCGGGCAGGTCGGGTCATAGCGGGTCGGGTCATTTCCAGGTCGGGTCATTCAATTTGTTGGGTCGGGTCGGGTCCGGCTGTTCGGGTTAAGAAAACTCGGATTCGGATAATTCGGGTTAACTTGACTGGTAGGGTCGGGTTGGTTTCAGGTCATTTTCTAGTTCACATAAGTAGGTGGCTTCGGCCCGTTCAGGTCATTTCATGTAATATGACAGATTAGTTATGTGCGAGTTGTTTTGAGTTAAGTTGATGGGTGGGGTCATTTCATACAATTTGATGGGTTGAATTCAATTAGTTACGGGTTAACTTAATGGGTCGGGTCGGGTCGAGTTTTTACGGGTTTACTCATATTCGAGTCCAAGTAATTATCATTTTATAAATTATAAATATTAGAGACAGACAATCATAAGATTAATATTACAGATAAAAGAATTAAAAATATTAAATGAGCTTTATTTTCACAAATAAATAGTAAAGATATTAATAAATTTTAATAGTAAAAAATATTGTGCTTTGAATCAAACAAAGATATTTATCATTGATTATAATTTATCTGATAACTTAAAACATTTAATTACTTAAAAAAAGATAATTTTATAAAATAAAGATGATCAAAACAAGACTATACAATGTATAATTATCATTTATTACATTGTATATATTAGATACAATAATAAGATTACTAGTAAAGATAAATAAAATAAGAATATTATATGTATTTTATTTTTACAAAGGTAAATAATAAAGATATTTATAAGTTTTAATTGTATTATATTTGATTGCTTTAAACATTTATAAATTTTACAAGTAAAAATATTAGATAATTATCATATATCATATTTAATTGATTACTTAAAAAAAAGATAATTTTATAAAATAAAGGTGAGCATAACAACAATATACAATGTATAATTATCATTTATACATTGTAAAAAGTCATACTTAATCGCTCCTACTCTTTTAGCCGGCATAATATAATTTCAACGGCTATAGCTATTGTTCCTAAAACAGATCATGTTTCATATACTTCATCCAAATGGCAATGAGTTCCGAGTCACACCCGAATTATTTATAACAGGTATATATACACTCTGGCTAGTTTTCGTCCTTCCTGTAATCCTTTTTGGACTTCTAATTTATTTTTGTACTTTTATTTCTATCCATATCCCTCATACATATTAGCAACTTGAATTGCATTTTTAGTTATGAATAAACTAAATTTTATTTTTAAAGTCTCAAGAGATCAAAATATAGTATTAACTTAAACAAATATAAACTATACCAATACTTTAATTAAAAAAACTAACAAAAATAGTTCGACCAGTTTAATATTTATTTAGAGTATCTAGTGTAAAAAAATATATTCTAATTTCAAATTCATGGACTTTAAATTTAGAATTGTGGTTATGGGAAAAAAAATTTACCTACAAGTGCTACACGATGGATTATTGAAGCTGATTTTTGATACTTTCTAATATACTTTTAGCTCAATTTATATTGTTAGAATATATATACATATAACGCGGTTAATATTAACAGTAAAAAAATTTACCTACAAAAGTATTATTTTTTTATCTAATAATTTTTATATCATTTATTCTATCTTTTTTTTCATATTCATTTCTCTACATAATTTATCTTATTAATTTCTCCAGTTGCATTTATTTTATCAACGTTATTATATTTATATTTTTATTGTAATATTTTTATTAATTATATTATATTTGTATTTTTATTGTAATATTTTTATTAGTTATTATTATTATAGTAAAAAACTATAATAAGTTATTTTAAACATAATTTAAATTAAATAATAATTTTATATATTTTCATAAATTATTAATTATTATATATAAATTGATATAAATTAAAATTAAATAATGTAAAATATAAATAATTAATATTATAATTAATAAAAATAATTTGATATTGTAAATTTAAAATTGATGAACGTAGAATACTAAATTATATTTAAAGTAAATTAATAATATTAAAAGAAAAAATATAACTAAAACTTTAACTTTAGAGTTGTAACATGAGATACTCTTCTTGATACGGGGTATAGTTATTATTTGTTGGATTTTGTGGGTGATAACTGATAACTGATAAAGGACACTATTATACTCTTCTATTAAGAGTTTCTTCAAATAGGTGGATTAGTGGATGTAATGGAACACTTTTTTGAAAATTATTTTGCAGGCTTACAACCGGATGTTTGTCTTTTTTATTTATTAATAATATATCTTATTAGGATATCATTAATAAATAATAATGTCTAGGGTAAAATTATGAAAAATAAGTACAATTTATAAAATACTATATTTTTAAAATTTTAAATGAATAATAAAATATGTGTAATTTATTATTATTATTATAATATATTTTGATATCTGATCAAGTTAATGTTGGGTCAGATCAGGTGATTGTCGGGTCGGGTCAACGTTGGGTCGGGTCGGCTCCGGGTCGGGTCGAAGAGGGTCGCGTTAATACCAGGTCAGGTCACTATCGGATCGGGTCAATGAAGGGTCATGGGTTGGGTCGGGCCGGGTTTATTTTTATCGGGTTAGTGTCGGGTCGGGTTGCTAAATTTTTTGGGTCATAACAGGTCGGGTTTCACTCAGGTCGGGTCGGGTCAACTTTTGTCAGCTCTAGTTCCCGCACTTATATGGACATTTATAATCCAAGATGATTGAATAATGATGGATTAATGGCTAAAAGCCCGAATGTATTGATTTTACACTATGACATGGCTTAAGGCCCGAATGTATTGATTTTGCACTACGACATGGCTTAAGGCCCGAAAGTATTGATTGTTCATAACAACCTACTGATATCCGATATGAATTTTAATCATGTGAATGTTATATATATACATCTTGTTATACATGTATGTAGCCTTCTTTCATGTGTTGCATTGCGGGCCTGCTTTTAAGTGTGTTTTAAAGGGTTACTCAGTACCGTAGTACTGAAGGGTTCCATTCATGGGGCCCCTGCCTATTCAATAGGCAGTGTCCCTTACAAGTCCTTTTCAGGTGCTACTCAAGTGGACAATGGGAAAGAGCGTCAGGATTATCCGACTTTTAGGGTTTCATCATTTCTCTTCTATTATCTGGTTTAAATGAAACCCTTGTTCTTGTAACCACCACCGGTGGATTTTACTCTTGTAAATGCTTACTTGCGCTACTCTGATTTTAAGTATGATTTCAATTTCTAGCAATTGATATTTCGTTCTTTAGCCTTAGCACTTGGTACTGGAACAGTATTAGTAAACCGATCTGGTACTAAGTGTGGCGGTAATGTCCCCGGAATTCACAGTTCGTTATTTTACTTCCGCTAATCTTTTGATAAAATGAAATTTTTCAGTAGTAAATTTTGGGGGTGTTACAAGACTGGTTCACTCCAACCGTTCTAGTACCAAGTGCCAAGGCTAAAGAAAAGATTGACATTAAATTCAAATCAAAAGTTCATAAAAGAACTAAAAATAATCATACATCAAAAATCAAAGTACACGTAAAAGAATCATGAATCAGAGTACATGGTCAAAATTCTAGAAAAAGAAGCAATAACACTTTCATAAGCTAAAAGCTTCATCTAGAAAACTCAATACGAGGTAATAAATTAAAAAGGATAAATCTGATATAAAAGAAATAACAAAAGGAAATTGAATCATATAAAGACTGAAATATAGCCACAACTCTCTCGAACTTTGAGCCAAAATATGCTCAACACACAGCCCTATCGGATGTCTCGCCCACCTACACAAAGTAAGAAGGGCATACTACTCGTAGGAATGAGCAGCACCCATGAAACGGGTGATCAGTACGCTATGTACTGAGTAAGGCAACCGAGCACTAAGGCCAATACATAAGAACATAAAATCATATAAATATTGCAGAAGAAATAAAAGAGCATAATCCATCATGATAATATAATATCATACAATCATTTGGGTAGATATATAAAGACCCATTTATAGTCCGGATTTAATTATTTAGTTAATCTTTTATCCAAAGTTGATATACACCATGACTTTTATTAAATCCATGTAAGTGCGGGAACACCCCACTATTTTAGCTAGTGGGTCGGTCACTTGCGGGACAATAGTCCACACCACTATTTTTCGCCGGTGGATCGGTCATTTGCGAGACAATAATCCAGACCACTATTCCTGACTAGTGGATCTGTCTGGTTCCTACTCACATGGTGTTCCACTGTAAGTAATTAGTGTCTTTTAAGTACTTTAGCAAACTCCATTTTGTGTTTATTGAGCTCGAATTACCCCACTATTATCACCGGTGGGTCGGTAATTTACGGGACAATGTCCACACCACTATTATTCGTTGGTGGGTCAGTCACTTATACGGTAAAAACCCTAACCACTATTTCTGACCGGTGGATCGGTCTAGACCCGACTCAATAGTTTTTCACTTTAAATGATTAGTGTCTTAATTTTTTTATTCAAAAACTTTTGCCTAGACATGCATGAATCACTCCCTTTACACTTTACACATCAAAAATCATAAAATTCATCATCATAATTACAATTTAATCACCAAATACACATGATACCACAAAAACCTTAAGCAGCCACATCAAACCCTAATTGTCCACGCAAACCCTAGCTCGGTCTCCTACGTACCCTTATATCTCTCCACGTACAATTTTTCATCCAAAATGTTCAAACACCCAAACAATACTTAGATTACCTTCCTTACATCCCAAATTAACTTTTCATACGTAAATTTCACTCCCATATAGACTTTATACATCTCATGCAACCTTTTGAAATTTTCAGGCAGAACCCTAAGTCCATCCATACCAAACCCTAACTTCTTTCATGCAAAACCCAAGATTCTGTCATACAAAATCCCAAATTCAATCTACACAAAACCAAAGATTCATCCATACGAAACTGTAACACCCCCAAAATTTATTACTGAAAAATTTCGTTAATTAAAAGGAAATTAGCGGAAGTAGATAAATAAAACGTGAACTTTGGGAGTATTACCGCCACACTTAGTACCAGACTGGTTCACTCATACCGTTCCAGTACTAAGTGCTAAGGCTAAGAAAAATGAAATACAGTTTGAAGGAAATTTAAGATACACAAATCAGAGTAGCGCTTCAAATTGTTTATCGGAATAAAATCCACCAATGGTGGTTACAGTAATAACATATACATTTGAAACCAAGAATTTAAATGAGAAAGAAAAGGCCTAACGGTACCGGATAATTCCTTACTCTCTTTTCCCGTAGCCCACTTGAGTAGCACCTGAAATACCTGCAAGGGCACTGCCCATTGAATAGGCAGGGGCCCCAAAAGGGAATCCCTTCAGTACTACGGTACTGAGTAACCCTTTAATACCACACTTAAAGACAGGCCCGCATACGGCACATAATGCAAGCTACACATATAAATAATGAGAGGCGCACACATAACAATAACATGCATAATAATTCATAAATCACGATTGATACTTTGGGCCTTAAGCCATATCATAGTGTAAGATCAATACATTGGGCCTTAAACCATTATTCCGTCATCATTCCATCAATATCATATTTTATATCCATGTGAGTACGAGAACCCCACTATTATAGCCGGTGGACCGGAAGTAAACACACAGGGCAGAACGCCTCTGACCACTATTATTGCCGGTGGACCGGAAGATAAACACACAGGGCAGAACGCACCTGACCACTATTATTTGCCGGTGGACCGGTCTGGCCCCGACTCACATGGTGTTCCACTATAAGTGATTAGTATTTTTTCATGATCATATTCACATACATAACTGATTTTATTGAGCTCGGGACCCCCACTATTATTGCCGGTGGACTAGAATACATATAACTCATCATCCAGGGCACAACGCTCCTGGCCACTATTATAACCGATGGACCGGTACTCAATATCATAATCATCTGGGCCCGGCTCATTAATATTTCACTTTCAATAATAATATCTTTCCTTTCTTTAATAAGCACATCAGTCATATTTATTTGCCTTGAACGGGAGATCAATAACCCGGGACACAAAGGTACACTGGTCGTACTGGTGCATATCAGCTACTCAGTACCCTTCAATCACGAACCCAAGGACGCAAAGGTACCCTGGTCGTACTGGTGTATAAAGCTAACTCAGTACCCTACCGACAAGGACACCTAATCCATAAGTATGCATACCCCCTAACTAGGTCCGTAGAGCTAGAAAGAGTAAGATATAGGACCTGGCTGGGGCACAAAGGCACACCAGCAAATACCAGAATAATCGTGGACTAAACCACGTCCTTAGGGTAGCGACCCCTAAGGAGTCACCATTCCTGATCTCGAGGTCTTTCACTTTAAGTATTCGTGTCTTAATTAAAGTGATCACGAAAAGCACGATAATCATATAATTATTCACTTTCAAGCATTCTGATATCATTAACCATTTCTTATTCAGATGATTATCCAGATATCACAGAGAAACCATTAAGGTCATACTAATTATCAAATACTCTTACTTAGTTAATCAGCATTATTTGAATCATATTATAATGTTCCACAATCTCAAAGACATGTTAGGTACAATTTACTCATTTGCCCTTCACTTATATAATTGCTAAGTATTCCTTCTTTACTTGACAATTTACTATATTACCCCTTAGGTTACATAATTACCAAATTACCTCTTGTCCAATTTAGATTACCAAATTATCTCCTACACTTTTTATATCACCATTCACCCCTCATAATTACTACACTTATCATATTTCCCATTTGGTTGGTTATATTACCAATTCGCCCTTCTCCTTTGTTATAATTACTAAATTACCCTTGAGTTGGATAAATTACTAAATTGCCCTTGAGTTGGATAAATTACTAAATTACCCTCCTTCATTATCATGATTACTATTTTGCCCCTTTAGTTGGTTAAGTAATTATCACTTTACCCTTTAATCGGCTAAATTACCAAATTTCCCCTTTAGTTGAATAAATTACCAAATTGCCCTTCTCCTTTATCATAATTACCATTTTACCCCTCTCAATTATTTTAATTGCCATTTACCCTTTTTAATTATCATAAATCCCAAATTACCCTTCTTCATAATTACAAATATTAATTTACCCTTCTTCATAATCATAATTACTATATTACCCTTCTCCATTATTAAAATTACCATAATGCCCTTTAATTGGTTAATTTACCAAATTACCCTTCTATAGTATCATACTTATCCAATTGTCCTTCTACAATCATAATTTGATTACTAAATTATCTTTTTTCATTATCATAATTACCAAGTTACCCCTTACTCCCAAGTTTACTATGATATCCTTTTATTTACAAAATTATCATTTTACCACTTACATCCAATTTTACCATATTACCATTTTGCTTGTAAATTACCATAATACTCCTTTTACTTTACAAATTACTATTTCACCCTTTTATATCCAAAAATTACCATTTTTATCTTTCCTTACAAAATTACCATTTTGCCCTTCTTTTCCAAAATTACCATTTTACCCCTACTTCCAAAATTACCATTCTTACCACTTACTTATAAAATTACCATATTGCCCCTTTACTCCAAAATTACCGCTTTACCCTTTTCTCCCAAAAATTACTATAATACCCCTTTACTTATAAAATTATCATTTGGCCATTTAATCATAAAATTACCATATTATTCTTTTGTCTCAAAAATTACCATCATACCCTTCTTTCTCTCAACTTATAATTATATCCTTTTTACTTATAAAATTATCATCCCACCCCTTCCCTTTGAAATTACCAAAATACCCTTTTGTTTACCAAATTACCAAAATGCCCTTTTTCACTTATGAAATTTCCACTCAACCCCTTTATTCACCATTTTTATGAATTTACTAACACTACATAAAATAATGATATTAGTGCTTCATTCTTATCATCTAAGTCCACCAACATGTCAGTATTCAACATAATACTCATTAGCAACTACCTACATTAGGTTACATACTTCATAAGCAAAATTACTAAAATACCCTTAGACAATAATATTACTCATGCATAATACATCATAAACAAGCATTTAACATTTCCATCAATAATCCAACTCCTTCCTTAATTAACATACCTACATATGGCACAAAAGTTATCATGCTTTTCCTTTTTATCAAACAATATAAGAAACCATATACATATCATGCTAAGCACACCTAATGTGCTAGTATTAACGGTTACCTTAATCCCTAATGTGCTAGTATACGTTTTTCCATATATTTAAGGGAGGATTAACGGTTACCTTAATCCCGCAAAATATCAAATCTTACCAAGCATAATTAGCAACTCAATACCTAAAAATAATATCCATCATATTTATGTTAGAAACGAGAAATTAAAAAGGATAAGACTTTATAAAAATTTATTTAATAATAAAACACTTAACATAAAATACCATTATACCTTAAAAATTAGCCAAATAGTTTTCAAATTAGCCAAATAGCATGAGTTTCATGCAGAAAAGAGAGGGGGAAAGGCTCGAAGAGGGGTGAAGGAAGCAAAATCCATTATTTTTGGGTTAGGGTATTTAGGCTAGAAAAGAAGGTGGTTAGGGGAGGTTCTAAGGCAGGGGAATGGTGCAGAAGTGAAGATGGGGTGTAGGTGGAGGCTAAGGGTGGTTTCATGGCGGCGTAGGGCGGCGGAGACGGCGGCGGCAAGGCGGCGAAGTTGGCTTCCGAGAAGGGTAGAGGGTGAGGGGTTGTGAAGGAAGGAAAAGGAGAGGGAAAATGGAGGGGTTCAAGGGCTGTTTTTGGCTAACTAATGCATGGCGGTTGTAGAGGAGGTTGCAGGGTGTCGAACGGTGGGTTGGGTGGCAGCAGAGGTGGCCGGACGGCGGCGGAAATGGCGGTTGTAGGTGGCTCGGCGGTAAGGGGGAAAACTGGGGAGAAAAAGGAAGAGGAGGAGAAGGGAGGAAGTGTAGGGCTCGAGGGGCTGCGTGGTGGTGCAGGGTGGTAGTAGGCGGTGGCAGAAGGCGGCACAGGGGTTGGGCTTGGTGGTTCGAGCGGCGGCGGGCGGCGGTGATAACAAAAAAATGGGGAACGAATGGGAGGAGGAGAAAAGGGAGAAGAGGCTCGGGAGGAAGAGATGAGGCTCGAAAAAAATGGGGAAATGAAGGGCTTGGGAGCTGAAGAAAAAGAAGAGGGAGAAGAGAGGGGCAGGGGCTGGCCGGCGAGAGGACAAGGGTGGCAGGTGGTGGTCGGTTGGCAGGGAGAAGGAAGGGGAGAAGAGGGAAAGAAACAGGGGCACGCGAGGTGTGCTCCAAGAGCCGGTTTGGCTCGAAAAAGGAAAGAAAATGACTGGGGAAGAGAGAGAGGGAGAGGGAGGTAGGTGGTGGCAGCTGCAGGGTGGCGGTCGGTGCTCGACAATGGTAGAAAAGAGTCGGGCGTGGGAGGAGAAGAGAGGCGAAGAAGAAAGGAATGGCAGGCGGTCGGACCGGCTCAAGAAAGGAATAAGGCAAGCGGGCCGGTCCAAGGGCAAAAGAAATAAAGGAAGGAGGAGGGCTGGGGAGATGGACGGTGCGCAAGGGAGGAGCAGGGGTTCGGGAACGGGCCTGGCCCAATCGTGTGGGGAGAGGGCTGGACGGGCGAGGCGGCCCGAGGGAGGAAGGAAAAAAAAGAAAAAGAAAAGAAGAAAGAGGAAAAAGGGAAAAAGGGTAAAAAAGGGGAATGGAAAAATAATTTAATTTAATTTGTAAAATCATAAAATATAATATTCTTGGTAAATTATTTAATTTAATAATTTAATTTATTATAATCTAATATTTTAGTTTAAAAAGGATAAAGTTGGTAAAATATTAGTTTTGGAAAATTATTTAAATAAAATAATATGATAAATATCAAAATATTTATTTTTAATTTATTAAATACTTTTATCCAAATTTACATACTCTAAAATCTATAAAATAATTAAAATAAATAATTTTACAAGCTAATTTTATTTCAAATAAATTTATTTATTAAAATATAGGTTTTTCGAAATTTTTGGGGGATTACAGAAACCCTAGATTCAAACCATATAAAACCAAAGATTCATCCATATCAAACCCTAAATTTAATCCATAAAAAATCAAAGATTCATCCATACTAAACCTTAAATTCAATCCATACAAAACCAAAGATTCATCCATACCAAACCCTAGATTCAAACCACATAAAACCCAAAGATTCATCCATACTAAACCCTAAATTCAATCCATACCAAACCAAAGATTCATCCTTACCAAACCAAATATTAGATTCTCCCATATAAAATCATAAATTAGATTCTTCCATATAAAACTATAGATTAGATTCACCCACACAAAACCTTAAATTAGATTCTCCCATATAAAACTATAAATAATATTCTCCCGAACAAAACCATAAATTAGATTCTCCCATACAATATCATAAATTAGATTCTCCCATACAAACCATAAATTAGATTCTCCCATATAACATCATAAATTAGATTCTTCCATACAAAATCATAAATTATATTCACTCACACAAAACCCTAAGTTTTCCATTTTATTCTTCCACTCATGAATCATTAAAATACTTAGGTCAACTCATATCCCTTAGTCAACTTATTCCCCCCATTCTCCTTTTTCATCCTTTCTCCCACACAAACTACAAATTAACATCCTTACATGCATGTCTTACAGGGTCACCACACATATCATCACATATACATAATACTCATGCCATATAACAATATAAGAACATGCTTGAATTCCACGTCATACCACACATGAAATCAATATAATGATAAATATAGGATGCATAACATATAAGGCATACAATGCACATTAACACATAAAAGGCCTTAGTAACACCCTTACCTAAAATGGCACCAGTCTTGGAGCACGCTCCTACGCCTCCTTGGGGTTTTGATAAAATAATAACATATTAATAAAAATAACATTAACAAATTTCTAATTTTACTAAAAGTATAAGAAATGATAAAAATATTATAAAAGTCGATAATATACGGTTGAAGACTTTACCCTAATAATAATAATAATAATAATAATAATAATAATAATAGTAATGGTACTAAAGATAATATCAATGATAATATTAATAAGAATAATAATAATAGTAACAATAATAAAAAAAGGGCATTATTCATGAACAAAGTGAAATAAGGGCTTCGACTCCTTTACCAAAATAATACTAATAATAACATTAGTAAAATAAATAACAAAATTTAGTAATGATGAAATAATAATAATTATGATGATAACAACCAGAATAATATTACAAAATAATAATAACCATAATGGTAATAATAGTAAGGATACTATTTGAAGATAAAATGAAGGTTTCCACCCTACATTGAAAAATAATAAACCTATTAAATAATAATAATAATAATAATAATAATAATAATAACAATAATAACAATAATAATAATAACACTAATAATAATAATAAATGCTAATGATAATAATAATAATAATAATAATAATAATAATAATAATAATAATAATAATAATAATAATAGGACTTGATATTTATAATACTACTACTATAATTCAAAATAGGCACAATAGGGTTTCAACCCTATATAGAATAATAATACCAACAATGAAAATAATAATAATAATAATGATAATAATAATAATAATAATAATAATAACAACAACAAAAACAACAATAATAATAATAATAATGATAATAGAAAAACTAATAGTAAAGTAGTTATAATATTAATAATGAAATTATTATTATTATTATTATTATTATTATTATTATTCAAAATAGTAATAATAAAAATAATAATCATAATAACAAACACATATTAACAATAATAATAGTAATAATAGAAACAATGAGAATAATAATAATAATAATAATAATAATAATAATAATAATAATAATAATAATAATAAAATCAAAATAAAAAATATAATAGGGCTTGAGCCCTCAATAGAAATAATAATCAAAACATTAATACGAATAATAATAACAATACATATTAAAAATAGAAATAATAATAGTAGTAGTAGTAGTAGTAGTAGTAGTAGTAGCAGTAGTAGTAGTAGTAGTATTTATATTCAAATAAATGAAATAAAATAAAATTAGTAGTATTTATATTCAAATAAATGAAATAAAATAAAATAAGGCTTGTAAAAATAGGAAAAAGGGTTGAGAGGGTCTAGGGTTCAACCTTAGGTTGGTGGTGATAGGAGGCACCGGTGGTGGTGTGCGGCGGAGGCGGCGGCCGGAAAAAGGGAAGAAAAGGGAAAAAGTTGAAGGCTGGGAACAAAGTAGGAAGAATGAAGGTGGAAGTAAGGGTGTTTAGAGTTGTATAGAAGGAGAGGAACATAATAAGGGTGGTTGCACAACCAATGGTGGCGGTGCACGGCGGCGGTGGTGGCCAAATGGGGAAGAAGGAGAGAAAGAGATGAGGAGAGGGAGAAAGAGGAAAAGAGAGGTAGGGGAAGGTAGATGAGGGTCTACAAAAGAGAATGGGATGTGAAAGAAGCGGCGACAGCGGCGGAAGAGGTGGCTACTGGTGGTTCAAAGGGTGGCGGAGGTTGAAGAATGGGTTGATTGATGAACAAACTTTGCACAGCTGGGGTGGCTTGCGCAGAAAGAATTGAGGGATATGGGACGTTTGGTTAGCTAGAGGGAGGTGCAAGAAAGAGTTTGGTAGGCGGAGTGGGTGGCGGCGTTGGCCAATGGCAGAAGGGCTGACGTCTAAAGGGGCAGCGGCGACAAGGGGAGTTTTTTGGGTTGGGGATCAAGAGCTCGATACCAGGCTCATTATGGGTATATTTATAGAGAAAAGAAGAGAGGGTAGGGTTTTGTGGGTCGGCTACGGGGTAAGGCAGGTAGGGTTATGGTTACCGGCAATGAGGTTGGCCGGTGAAACTCAATTCAGGCAGGGGGTTGTACAGGGAAAAAGGGAGGGGTTACTCAAGAAGAGGGAGAGTTGGTTGAGTCAAAAGGGTTGGCGAGTTAGGGGAAGAGAGAGGAAGGAGAACGACCGATCAAAACCGATGTAACCAGCGGCGAAATTTTCGGCTGGGTGGTGGTGTAGGTGCAGGTTCGCGAGGCTAGGCAGGTGCGAAGGAAGAAGAAGAAGAAGAAAGTTGGGGTGGACCGGCAGCTAAGGAGAAAAAGCAAGGAAGGAAAAGAAGGTGAATCGGGCTGGTTGGCATGGTGGGGGTGAATTAAATGAAACGCAGCATTTAGAGGGGATAAAAGCTAAAAGGCAGCGCGGTGGAGAAGGGAAGGAAGCACCGCATGGGCTGGGCTGGCCGAAGGAAAGGAAAAGAGGAAAGGGGGACTGGGCCACTGGGCTGGCCTCGTTCGAGGAGGAGAAAAAGAAAAAGAAAAGAAGAAGAAAGAAAAAGAAAGAAAAGGGAAGAAAGAAAAGGAAAAGGGGGAAAGGGAAAAAGGAAAAATAATGGGTTAGGCTAATTAAATTAATTAGGATATTTAGGATATTTAAAAATAATAATATTTAAATAAAATAATATTTAAATCCCTTTTTAGGCTAAATTAGGATTTTTGAATTTTTTTTCATAAATTCCATTTTAATTAGCCAAACACCCTAATTTTCTCCAAGTAAATTATTTATAAAATTCCTATAAATTTGAGACTAGTTTCTCCTTCTTATTTTAAATAAAATAATTTATTTAATTAATTTATAAAATAAAATCCTTAATTAGCTAAAATACTAAATTTCTCCTAATTAAAATACTTATAAATTTCTTCTTGATTTTCCCTAATTAATTTTCTTTTATTTTAAGAAAAATAATTTATTTAATTAATATTTTTAATAAAACCTTATTTAACTATAATTTTAAAAATTAGAATTTTTGGAGCATTTTATTGGAGGTGACCTTTTGGTAAAAAAATGTGCAATCATTAAAGGAAAATTCTTTTGATGGTTGCACCAACCATTCTAGGGAGTCCATTGACAGTTAGGAAGTGTTGGAAGTGGAGTTTAGCAATTAATTCGATAGTGCTTGTTGGACTTTGAGTATGAAAGAGCTTGCTAGTACCAAACAATGAAAGAATGAACTAATGAAAGAATACATTGAGCAGTGGTGTTCACTCAGCCCAGACTACCATGATTGCATAAGTGAAGCCTATGTCCTATAAGGTATTGAGCACAAAACTTTTTTTGAGTTATCAACCACAACCCATGACATAGAGGTGAAACATTATCAAACATGGTCATAAAATACCCATGTTTAAGCAACCTAAGGAGAAGAATACTTTCTAAAATAATGAGAAACATTTTAAGAATGTGACCAAGGAAGTGATGAATGCCTTGCATTCCCAATCAAGCTTTTGTTTATGCACCGACCAACATTTTTTTTAACTTAATAGACCAAAACCCAACTGGCAAGAGCCATTCTCCTAAATAAATAAAGGACACTCCTCATTTTCACACATTAAAGTTTAGATTAATTTTTCTCAAAGAGAATGTTTCAAAACACTTTGAAGCCAAGGATTACAAAATTACAAGATTAAAGAAATTAAAGATCCCAAATTGATGAGGTGAAGGATGAAGATTGAAGACTGAAGATCAAAGAGTTTGATATCATTGAAGTTGAAAGCATTGAAGCATAACAATTTCATAATCAAATATACTCAAAGGGATCAAGGACCTCTAAATCATGCACTCTTTATCAACAAATTCAATCATTTACTAACAAGTTCCAATCAAGCTTACTAAATCAAAATGAGCTTTGGACAAGTTGAATTAAGTTTTAGCACCACAAATTAGACTGATAGTGAGCTACATTGCCAATCAAGTATATGATATTGAATAAGAGCAATTAAATCTTTTCATAAGTTTATAAACAGATATTGTGTTCACAATGGATTAGAAATCAATTAATTATTATCATTTTCTTTTTTTTTTCTAATTTGTAAAAAATTGTTGTTAATAGGAATATAACTATTGTCCAACATAGATCATTATACCATCATGTAATAGTTAGAATCTTAATTAGGATAGTTTATATTCAATATAATTAGGCTCTAAATATTACTACTATGGGAACTTATTTAGAGCAATTTGGATGCTTTCACTAAATCAATTTCATTGCATAATATTAGATCAGGTTGTGAATAGGGTGATGTATCTACCATTTCATCTAAATATGGAGAAACATATGGCTATATATGGTACAACTATTAGAAAAATTAATAGAAATCTAAAAAATTATTTATTAACCTAAAAGTGAGAGGATGATGTTTTTTAAGGTGTTTCTAAACTAGTAGTTATACATATTGTTAAAATGCATACTTATATCAATAAAAGAAAACATAATTTAATTATGATAAAGAAAAATCCACTTTACTTTAGCATTTTTACGGTTTAGCTTATAAGTTAGTAATAAAAATATCATAATCAAAAGAATATTATTTTTAAAAAAGAACGATTATTGACTAATAAATTGAATAGCCTTGTAGTTTATGACATATTATCTATAATACTCCTAAAATTTAGTACTTAAAATTTTTTATTTTTTGGAAGCATTAATTACAAAAATAGTGGGTGTTACTGCCACACTCAGTATGAGTCTGACATCCTCTACCATCCTTATACTAAGTGTTAAGGCTAAATTATTACTTTAATTAAATAACATTTATAAAAAGGCAATTTAGCAATTTCACCAAATATTACATTGTCTTGATAAATATAAAAAGATCAGGCAAAGAGTTGAAATATAATAAAAGGAAAACAACAATGGACTTAAGAGTCCACGAAATATTAGGATCAAAAGTTACCGAGGCAAACATCGGATAGTCCAAACTCTCAAACCTCCACTAGAAGCCATCAAGGCGAACCCTCAAAGTATTCCCTACAGGGTCATCGATGCATGTTGAATAGGCAGGGAACCATGAAACATAATCTATTAGTACTACGGTACTGAATAATCCTTTATACAGAACTATACAAAAAAGCAACATGAAATACATATGAGGATACAACTAACATAGTGTAAGACATTTAGATATACATACGAGGATTGATACACATTAATCATTTAGATAATTAAATATCATCAAGACCATACACAACTCATATTTGCTCATTTGGGACAACTAAAAACTTACCAAACAAACATACTAGGGATTCTCTCTAAAATATGATTAGGATCTACCCCAACCTAATAACCATAATGCATCATACTAACACATGGGATAAACATCAAAACGTACATGAGATGATCATAATATAATAGTCATGATAGTTAAACAATAATTGCCATACTACATACTGTTCATACGTGTTCATTTAGAACATAATAACACTTATCAACCAAGCATCCAAGGATTCCCTCTACAGTAATAAATAGAACCAAACTCTAACACAACAACCATAACCTTCGTAGCATAACTTATATCTCAACATAAATCCCAACAAAGTCCACAACAATATATGTAGGACTCATAAGTATAATAACAACCACAAGTAGGCACAAAGGCTACTACTGATCAATCTAATAATCCAATAATAATCATTCCAAATCAAATTATGTTATTTACATTTTTATTTACTCAAGGGGGATACAATAACTACTAGGAGACATAAAAGTACACAGGTCATACCAGTGCCCAAGGTATCACGGTACCCTCCCAACCATCCAACCCAGATGCATAACATCACTCTGGTCATATTGGCACACAAGGCTACACAATACCCTCCACACCTAGGATACTTAATCTTTAAGCATTGATACCTCCTACAGGGCTCGTAGGTCACCTATAGAATAAGATAGGGCCTTACTAAGGCACAACCAGCACACCAGAAAACCAAACAAACAGATGATGCCTACCTCATTTTTCGGGTAGCTAACCCTAGAGAGAAACCGTTTCCAAACTCGAGGTCTTCTACTTTAAGTATTAGTATTTCATAAGGTGATCACATATATCACATATTGCACAATTATTCCCATTTCCATGCTTATCAATTTTTTATTTATTTCTAATTATCCAAGTCAACCCCAAGGTTCATAGTCCAAAATAAGGTCAAAGTCAATACTAAGGTTAACTTATTAAAATCTAAGGTCATTCTCTATCCAATTATTCACATTTGGGTGCATTAAGCCAAAAATGACCAAAATGCCCTTAAGACTAATAGTTATCTAATTATTATCCATTTAAATACTAAATCTGTTCTATTTATTAATTTGTTATAAAAAGGCTAAAATAAAATGATTTAATTATTTATTATACAATTTAAATTATCAGATATGCCAAAAGATCATTTTCCCTTATACATGTTTCTACATACAAAACTTTATCATACACTTTTAAATTGTCCAAAACATATGATCACATAATCAAAATAAATAATATATATTAGACATATTTTCAGGATAAATATCATAATACACTAAAAATAACTAAATTTCCCCTAAGGCATACATTCATAATTATTATTCCACAATTATATCTAAGCATGCTCACCCTATTATTTTATATACACATATCATACAAAATATTTCCTCGATAATAGAATCATTTTAATGATACTTTCGTATCTGAAATGTTTCACCTAAGATTAACATATCCGTTTTTTGATTTTTCATAATAATAATAATAATAATAATAATCATGTTTCACATATTTCATACACGAAAACCCTTATGTGCTATCATGTAATATTTATCATTTTAATAGAGTATAATAGTTACTTAAATTCTAAAAAAACATAAAATTAGTGGTATCCTGTTAACTTTATAAGATATCACAAATTAAACTTTCGCACCTAAAAATAATACCACAAATACTGAATTAATATCTATCAGGTAAAATAATAATATTATTATTAAAATATTTATTTTTATAAAATTAACAAAATATCCTTACATATAAGATTTGGTACCAATAATCTTTCAAAACCAAACATCACACACTCACGTTACACATGCAATGTGAGCTTGCGTGATGAAAAAAAGCTGTGTTGGGGGGTGTTGGCTGTTGTTGCGGGCAAGGGTGGCAACGGTGGAGGCTAGATAGATGGTGGTGATGATGGGGTGGATGTAGAGGGTTGGGGGTGGCTAGTTGTGGTGCATGAAATGGCTGGGAGGTGGTGATGAGTTGGCGACGGTGGTTGTGGGCAGAGGCTGCAGTTGAAGGGGGTGTTATAATTGGTGGTGGAGTTTCGGTAGAAAATGGAGGGAGGGAGAAGGTTGCTGGTGGTGGTGTTGTTGTGTGGATGGAAGCGTCGCATATAAGGGAAAGGAGAAGAACAAAAGGAGGTAGGGTGGTGGAGATGTTGTCATGGGCTGGTGATGGCTCAAGTAAAGTGTAGAGGGAGAAGGGAAGGGTTGTTGGGTGTTGGGCAAGGATGGGTGGTAGGTGGTTCTGCTGGGTTGGGAGATGAGGATGGTGCCTAGCTGGAGGGTGAAGGCCGGCAGGGGTGGATTGTGCTAGAGCTACAGTAACTGCTAGTGCTCGTAGGAGAATGCACGACAGGGCTAGGGTTGGGTTCAAGTGGTGGGTCGTGAGGTTGGGTAAAATACAGATATGCATGTGTATGCATATGCATGCGGGGATGAATAGGTTAGGTACATTAGGTAAAATTTGAAGGGCTGAGTAGATTGAGGTGAGTGGTGAAGGAGTGATGGGTTGCATGAGGTGAGGGGAACAAGGAAAGTGGATTGAGGTGAGGAAAACTAGGCATAGGTAAATTGAGAGAGAAGGGTAGCATGGAGGGTAGGATAGAAAATATACATTATTTGTATTTTTATTTTAGGTTTAGTTTGGGTAGGTTAGGGTATAGGGTAAAAATATATCAAAAAAATAATTCAATTTCGGATAGATTAAAAAGGAATAGAAAGAGTAAAAAAATCCGAGATAAATTTTAGAAAATAATTTTCTGGTTACGGATCAAAGGTTATTAGTAAGATAATTAGGATAAGATTTAGAGGTATAAACTAAGATTAAATTTCATAACCCAATTTCTATTAAATTTTAACCTAACTAACTTTATATCTAAACCTTTGTAATAATAAATATAATAACAATTCATTTAATACTAAACCACCCAAAATAATTATTACTACTAATTATATATAGTTATTAAGGTTTTTAAAAATAGGGTATTATATTATTGTATTATAGGGAATATTCAGTTAATGAATATTTTGAAGATTCATCCATGAACTGTTGATAAATAGTCTATATTATTTCTCTTATTATATTTTTATATACATAACTTATCTCACATCAATGGATAAGTTCTATTGAACACCGAATGGGATCATCACAACTCAATTCACTTCCGATGCTAGACACGAACGTTACCCTGAGCAACCATCCCAACATTGCGAGGAAGCATTGTCGGACCAACCCGCCGGCCTTGCTGGACTAGCAACTGTGAGATTCAATCACCCTACGAATGGCCCACCACACAATTCATCTGTCCACGACGGGTATCATTACCGACTCAAATAATGAGTTTGCCTCTAAGATTCCTAACTGACGAACGTCGGCCCTCCAATAAACTAGCGCAACAGCCATGAGCCACCTCAACAATAGCTTAATTCCTTCATCCTTGGACCATACACAGGTCATCACCCTATTTAAACGGCGAGGATCGCCTTGCCAACGTCATGAACACAAAATCGAATCCACCAAATTTCAAGTTTACTCATACTCTCCGGCTTCTCGCTACTCAAGCTTTCTAAGCACCCTTACCCACGCTTTCACCGGAGGCCCCGATCTTCCAGCCAGACTACGTTCATAGTCCGACGAGTAAGTCTCTCCGATCATCTCTACTAATTTACATTTTGTTTCCGCTTTTACTAAAATCTTCCACTACTCGTCAGAGAGTCCTCATGCCGATCCAAACTGGTGTCTCTCCAACACTCGTAATACTAGTCTTGTCTATTCTACAGGTTGATCAACAGAGTTCCATCTGACCACAGTCCGCTTCACGGTGGTAGATTCTGAAGATCTACATGTACTAATTAAGAAAGAAACGATTTTTAGTTTCCAATAAAAAACATGAATATTTTTTAGTAATATGAAAATACAAATTTACCATAAATTACTATGATATACTAATAATTTATGTTTTCTATTTTATTTAATATTTTATAGTATGCTATCCCAGATTAACATAATTAAACTTCAATAAGCATATATAGCATAACCAAATATATAGATATTGACATAAATAACTTCGGTTATTGAGCAACAACCTAAAGCAATATGGCTAACAACATTCTTAAATAGGACCTAAATTAATCTCAATCTTAGTGGCTCAGCAAATTTTTACGAGTACAAAGGGCATGGAAGTTTCGATCAGGTTTGGGAATCCGTACCAGACCTAATCGGAAAAGCTAGGTCATGAACCAAGATTATCTTATTTGGCCTTTAGTCCTTGAATTTTGAGAAAATCGGTATTTTGTTGCAGAGAACATGTAATTATTAAAACTTTTGAATGTTCAAAATATTTTGGTAAAATGAATTTGTTGAAATATTTTTCTACATTTAATTAGCAAAAAATGCGATTTAAGTTATTACGCGTACAATAGGACAATAGTGGGGAGGGGGAAATTAGAATTGATTTTCTCTTTAATGTGAGAGATAGACACCAAAGTAGTAACGACTTAAAATGTAGGATATAAAAGTGAAACTATTAAAAACATAAATCAACCATAAAATGTTAGAATATGTAAATATAATTTATTTAAATATACTGGATGAGGTTTGGTGTAGTAATAAAAATCAGCTCATGAGTATCAGAGATTTCGGTTTGAGTCTCCCTTCCCCCTCTTTAAGTATTATAACTAGGACTGTTAATAAGACGAGCCGGTTCGAGAACATTTTGGACTTGGTTCGTTATAGGTTCGGCTCGACTCGTTTATCTAACTAAATGAATTTAAAAATAAGGTTTGAGTTCGGCTCAGTTATTAAGTGAGTCAAGATTGAGCATAATAAAGTTAGACTCGAGTTTGTTTATAGTTTAAAAGCTCGTACGTTCAGCTCGTTTACCATAAAAGCTCATGAGTCGGCTCCTTAAAAACTCGGCTTGTTTATAAACAAGTTAATCTCAAGATTTATTTTTAGACTTATTTATTAAACGAGCTGAGCTCAAGCCTATCTTGACCCTAGGGCTATAAATGAGCCGAGTTGAACATCCCTAGGCTCGGGCTCGGTTCGTTTTATTAAACGAGCCTAAAATAAGGCTTGGGCTCGGCTCATTTAACTAAACGAACGAACCGAGCCAAGCTCACAAGTCAAAGTCAAAAAATAAACCAGCCTCACTTTTTCGAGTTCAGGCTCGGTTCGTTTAATAAACGAGCCCAAAAGTGTGACTCGGACTCGGCTCATTTAACTAAATGCATAAGTCGAACCGAGCTTTTAACGAGTGGAGTCAAGCCGAATACCGAATTAACTCATCTTATTTATAGCCCTACCCGACCCAGCTCGTTAATAGCCCTAATTATAACACCTATGGTGTCGTCATTTATATGATGATTTATAATTATCTTTACGACCCCCTATAAATAATAAAAAAAGAATTTATTCAAATGTATGTTTCAAATTTAGTTCAATTGGTTTGTCCCTAAACCAAATTTTTTTGTTGGGGGGGGGGCAACCTTTTGTCTAGGATTTCCTATAAATTTGGATATGGGACCATCACATCCGATTTTGAAACCATACACCCCTACCTACCGTTTTGTTTTTGTGTTACGATGTATTTCGGAGGAGGAGAGCCCGGTATATGAGATAGGGATCTAACTTGGGATCTTCTACACTACACAATCGGAGCTTGATCATTCGGCCCTACGGGAGATCTCCTTCCTGCTTATTAATGAAGAGGTTTAAGTACCCAAATAGTAAATGAATACGCGCGTATGGCTAGGCTATAAACTTGCACACCAGAGGCTTGTTTTTCTTATCTTATTATCTAAAAAAGAAAATCAAAAGAAGTCATAATGGATGTTTATTATTTATTTTATTGGAATACTACAACTTTATTAACTACAACGTTGTTTACCGTTATGATCTGGAGGTACGAAAATCGATCGGATATGACCATGTAGCTAATCTGTGCCGCTGCTGTAGTTTGGAAGTGTATCGTAAGTAAGTGGGTCTGATTGCCTTGGTCAAATACTAATTAACCCACGTCCTTCCACCTACAGTCAACAGCATGCGGAGTATTAATTACTCCGTAGTAGCAGCATTAGTACGCACACATAAATCAACTACCCCCTCTCCCCACCCCCACGTCCTTTCATCTGCGAAAAACCGCTTCACCTCCTCTCCTACCATCTCCTACAACTATTATTTAACCGCCCTCCATTTCCCCACTTTCTCTCATATATCTTCAACTCAGAGCACCGCTGCTTTCAAAGGGCACCTCCTGATCAGTTGCCGTATTGCATTCGCAATTCTCTCTCCCTGTTAGCCCTTCTTCTTTGTCGCTCAAGAAACGAAAGACAGCGGAGACGCCGGAGAAAATGAGGATTTCTCTTGCTATGCTCATCGTTCTCTTTGCAACCTTAGCATCCACGGACAAATCGACGGTGCATGCAGTCAAGGAATTCAATGTCGGAGGTCGACAGGGATGGCGGATACCAAACGCAAATGACACTTCCATGTACAATGACTGGGCCGGGAAGAAAAGGTTCCATATCGGTGACACACTCCGTGAGTCCTCTCTTTCTCTTTCAACATATTGATCCTACCTTTTATGATCACTTAAGCCTTGGGTTTTTATTTTCATTTTGGAGAATGAAAACTGTGTACGTAGCCAAATACTATTACTACAGTACTATAATAATAATAATTTCATATATATATATATGTATATAAACTAATCTATCTACGTGCATACGATGCAGGTTTTAAGTACACCAACGACTCAGTTTTAGTAGTTGATAAATACAGTTACTACCATTGTGTAACAACTAGTCCAATCTCATCATACGACGACGGAAACACAACCATAGCACTAACCAATCCTGGCCTGATCTACTTCATTAGCGGAGACTCCGTTCATTGTAAGAGCGGCCAACGCTTGATTGTCAACGTAATGTCGCCTCATAATACTACTCTTTCACCTTCCCCGTCGCCCTCGCCATCCTCTTCCTCTGTTGCTAATCCGCCTGCTACTCACTATGGTGACGCCGCTCCTGCTCTGTCTCCTTCTCTGTCGAAGAACTCGGGCGATCGTGCTGCTGTTGGTGCTGTGTGGATGAAGATGATGGTGGGATCTCTTGTAATGGGATTTGCTGCTGTTGCTTTGTGAATTTAGCGTTGTCTCCGTTATCTGTTTTAGTGCTTTGAATCCTGTTTTTGGTGGAGTTATTTAGTTAGTCGATCGTAGTAGCATGCGTGTTCTTGGAGTGGAGGCTTTTGCTGTTGATTTGTATTGGACTCCTGTTACATATATATTGTAAGCCTAAGGCCGGTGACCTATTTATAAACAAATTTGCTCGTATGACGACCACTATGATATTCGATCCTAGATCCCCCAATGCTGTTAATGAATTAGAAAAAACACATTTAACGGTCCTGCTATTGCCAAATCCATGCTCCAAAGACCAAAACCCAATTCAGAGGTGTTTGCGTGCTTATATTGGTAGGGTGGGGGAATACTAATCTCTACTTTAAAAAATTACTAATGGGGGTTTCACAATTTTATTCATCAATGACCAATTCTGTATGCAATAGATGCATGAATAAAAATTTTACCAATGGTGTGTACCAATCAGAATCTCACATGCGGCATCCGCTTGTTTTCCTTACTTATGATTACCACACGCTTGCCAACAAGGTGGTTGATTTTCATACGAAATAATTTTACATGTGGCATCCGCTTGTTGTCCATGCTTTTGGTAAATTTTAGTAATACATACCTTGATCAAATGAATCTTAAAGAAAACTCGCTATGAATGTTTCAAGGGAAAGAAACCAAGCATTTGTGAACTTTAGAAGTTTTGGATACAAATGTTATATGCAGAATAATGATGAAGATAAACTAGGAAAGTTTGTTGCAAGGAACAACAAAGTAGTGTTTCTAGGCCACTCTAGCCACAACAAAGCTTATGAAGTCTACAACAAGAGAACAATGTGCATTAAGGTGAATATTCACGTAGTCTTTAATGAATCCAACAAACTAAATTCTACGCGCGATGAGGAACTTGATATAGAAATGATAAAAGAGGCATTAGGTCAGGTGAAAAAAAATGAATAAAATATTAGAGGAATCAAATAAATCTTAAAGATTCAAGACTATATTTATTGTCTTCTTAAATAGTCTTTAAATTGATAAAAAAAAATGTTTATAAAACATAGGGAGTATAATGCCATTCATTTTCCTTACTCCGATACACTTTGACTTTCTATGTAATACTTGATTGATTTTTTAATTTTGATTATGCTTCTTAATTTCCTAGATTATGTAATCTAAATTTTCTATTAATATGCAAATGTGTACAATATTTGTTGATTTCCATGCATTTAAGCTTATATGCAAGGTGTTTCAATGTTGATGTAGAAGTTCAAAGTTACTATATATCAAGGGTCTAGATACAATAACTAAGGTGGACCCCTCCTATCCGGGCTCAATTACAGAAATCAAGGGAAGGCACAATCGGGTCCAACTGCTCCTCTCCCTCCCTAGGGACTTTCAATTTTGATGACTAATGTTTCAAATATGTTCAATGTAGCGATTTTTTTTTAATCGGTATATCTTCTTCCTTCACAATTAATTGTAAAATTAGCACCGCTAACGGTTTGCGGTTCGTGGGCAGTGAAGCACGGGGACGTTGAAGTGCGCCCGTTTCGCATCCCCGGGACGTTTCCGGAGACGAAATGCGAGACGGGACGCTGATTTAAAAAAAAAAAACCTCCAAAACGACGTCGTTTTGGAAGATTTTTATTGTCTCTCTGACGCTACTCGCCCACGCCCATCACCCGGTCCCCCATCCCCTCGCACAACGCCCCACGGCCCCAGCCTGGCAGCCTGGCAGCCCAGGCCCCTCACTGGCAGCCCTCACTGGCAGCGACCCGAAACGTTGTGAGAGAAATATGTTGTTATATATATATATATATATATATATGGCTTGCGCATTTCCATGCCTAGACTCTCCTGCTTTCACTTCGTTGGTTCAAGCTTTTAGCCCTCTGATTTGATTGAAAGTTTGTGCTTAATTTTATATTAAAATATTTAATTAATATTTTTATTAAAAAATATTATTTAATCAATTTTTTTATTAAAAATAATCATTAATAATTAAATTTAACTAATATATGAATTAATTTTAGAATTTTTTTTATTTTTTCTCTTAATTTTAATAAATTTAATCTATTTTTAAATATATATATATAATTTTTTTTAACGTTTTCTGCCGTCCCCGTTTCCTATACTTTTAAAAAATAGCGTTTCCGCGTTTCGTCCCGTCCTCGTTTCCCCGTTCCCGTCCCCGTTTCCGTGCAGCACAGTTTGTGGGTCCCTTCTTTTGCCTTCCCACTACACTTCGACACCTCGGACTCCTTCTTATCTCCTCTGTCTACATGTTTCATTAATGTCAACGGAGCGCGCGCGAATGTTCTTGGCCCTCTCGATCATTAGCCAGCCGTCATCTTGGGATCTGCCCACCCATTTTTAATCTCCCGAAAAGAAACTCCCATCCTTTCCTCCCCCCCCCCCCCCCTCTTTCCATTTACTGAAGCTTCCATTCGGCCGACTCTTCCGGTTCTTCCTCTGTATCTGGTCCATCTCTGCTTTGTCGAAAGTCTCTTCGGAATTTCGGCCACCACTGTATTGCCGACGATTCCACCTCTTTCAGAATATGAATGGTAAACTCTTTCCCATCACATTCCATCCCATTCATTTCATTATCGGCGTAAAGATTAGGATTTTACCACACTCTAACGTTGCAGAACTAAGACTACTGTTGCCTACTGACATTACTTTTCACCGCGCCGACTCCCAATCACGTGAAGGTTTGCATAAGACCATGCATGAGGAGGGAAGGGATCCCATGAGATGCCATCCAAGCTTTCCTCCAAGCTACGATAGCCTCTTCGGACTAGTCCGCGAGATGTTTGTACCGCTGCTTCAACCATGTCCCCCCCCCCCACAATCTCTCCTCAGTTCTTTATTTCCCAATTCAGCATCCCCCCAGTCTCCGAATACTCATTCCCATCACGCCTTGAGCCGCTATTTGAGCTTTCAATATACGCCGAGATGAGGTGCTTTTTGCTTGCCCCCGGAACACTCCTATCCAGCCAAAACCTGTTTTCCTCACTTCCTTTTCCTTGAATATCATTAACTGATACCGAGTGTTGGTAGCATTTTCCTATACCAAACCTAAAGGATGTTCCTATCTAAATTTCAATACATATATTAAAGGTTCCAAGAGGAAAGGCAGTAGAAAAAGTGCGTTCAGCAGGATATAAACTAGCTTTAAAACTCAAAATTTCAAATGTTCCATTCACGCAGTAAATCTCACCAGCATGTAAGCTATATTTTAATAAGCTAAAAAAGGTTGCTTCCAACTTCTCATAATTCTTTTCATTTTTAACCCAATAATAATAAATTTTAGCTCAATATTTTATTAATAATAAATATTTTTCAATGTCATCTAATATTTTTTGCTAGCTTTTTTGAACACTTAACACACAAATCAGCTAACTTCAAATAGTTATTTGAGCCAAAATAACATCAATTAAGAAGTCGGTTTGTGTAACACCCCCAAATTTCACTCCTGAAAAAAAAAATTTGAAAAAATAAAGCGGAAGCTAGGAGAGAATTTGGAAAATGTTACCGCCACATCTAACACAAGATAAATGTCAATCATCTATCTCATGTTAGATGCAAGGCTAAAACCTGTCAAACAATTACATCTTAATTTTAAAAACTTATCAGAGTACGAGAAAATTAAAAGGCAATTACAACACCATTAAATTTTATATACAATACTTGAAACTGCAAAAAAATAAATACAGTTAGACCAGACAAAACCCGATAGATTAAATTCCGGATTGCCTACTCTCTCAAGTCAAGTCTTCCACCCCAAAACAGTATCCGATCTTAAACCTGCACAAGAGGTCTGCTCCCCACCATCAGTGGATCATCACAGGACCCATTCAACCAAGGTAGTATCAGTACGGGTCCAATACTGAGTAAGTCTCGCTACCCTACCTAATAGGAGAGATATCATCAAGTGCATATTGAATCATGTTGCATTACGTTGATACAATAGTATGCATACTCAAACCCACATCACAAGTCCTACCATACACATATAATAACATGCGAAACATATGTAATATCTTAAACCGATAAAAGATTCAGATAAGCCAACCAAGCATTTATGGATAATGTTAAACCAACCAACCAGACATTTTTGGACCACGCCAAACCAAACCAAGCCGAATCAAGCATTTATCAAACAGACATTTATGGGCAATGCCGAACCAAACCAAGCCGAATCGGGCATTTATCAAACGGACATTTATGGGCAATGCCGAACCAAACCAATTGGGAATTTAGCCTCGCGGACATTACTTAGGGACATGTCCAGCCCCGAGCATTACTTAGGGACATGCTCAGCCCCGGACATTACTTAGGGACATGTCCAGCCCCGAGCATTACTTAGGGACATGCTCAGCCCCGAGCATTACTTAGGGACATGCTCCGCCCCGGACATTACTTAGGGACATGTCCAGCCCCGAGCATTACTTAGGGACATGCTCAGCCCCGAACATTACTTAGGGAGCATTACTTAGGGACATGCTCAGCCCCGGACATTACTTAGGGACATGTCCAGCCCCGAGCATTACTTAGGGACATGCTCAGCCCCGAACATTACTTAGGGAGCATTACTTAGGGACATGCTCAGCCCCGGACATTACTTAGGGACATGTCCAACCCCGAGCATTACTTAGGGACATGCTCAGCCCCGATCGAGTAGACTCATTCTTTAGATCTCTGGTGAATATAGTCAATTCACATCATGTCACAGCACATCATAATCACCACATACGGATATCGCATTCATGTTATAAGAAAAACACATACCACCTACCTTAACTCCAAGCTGCGCTACGCATAAAACATGTTAAGGACAAACATGTGATACACAACAGGACATGGTATAAATATACGAAGCATCCAAGGCAAGTAGATCACATATCACACAAGTGGCCTTAGCTAGACCCTTACGAAACACCCATAAGTGGAGGTAAGTAGAGACTTACCTAGATCCGAAGCTAGCTAAGCGAGATAAGAGGGAGAGATCACTAGCTCGTGGATCCACGAGAAAGCTTTCCTAGATCCGATAGAAATCGAAAACTAAATTAGACACTATTCTATCAATCAATAATTCACATATTCTAATTAAATAAACACAAACAACACAAATGATCTTTCTTAGAAAACGTGTCCAAAACTTAGAACTTAAAAGCATAACTTTATTAAGATTTAAGGTTAAAACTAAATCAAAACGGATTAATACAAATATCACTTGGGACATTTCAACTACTTTTATACATTTAATTTTAGCGAAACAACTATACAAATAACCAATTTCATAATCTCACTTAAAATCTAGGGTTTTAGCCCCGAAATTACAATTCGGTTGAATTCTATTAATTTAATCAAATTGAATGTTTAGAACTGAAATTAAACACATTTTATAACATATCAAATAATCAATTGATCAAAACCAATAAAAGAAATACCCAATTTAGCACAATTAGGGTTTTTGAGCCCGGAACGCAAATCCGATCAATTCTTGCTAAAATATATAAATTGATGGTTCGGAAATGTAATTAAATATATTCTAATATAAATTATATATTCAATTGAATAAAACGACCTGATTACACAATCCAATTTGGACCCGCAAGAGTTTTGACCTAAAAATCCAATTCTGATTAATTACGCACAATTTTCCCAAATCAACACTTCCGATATGAAATTAAATACATTTCAAACGATATTGTAAAATCAATTGAGCGAAACGACTCAATTAAGCGGCCCAATTTTATTACACAAGAATTTTGACCTAGGAATCGAATTCCGATTGATTCCGCATAAATTTCTCAAATTGACGGTTCCGACATGAAATTAGATACATTTAAAAACATATTGTATAATCAATTTATCCAAAATCACCAAATCGGACGGATCCGAAAAATTTGGGCATAACCCGGCCTAAAATTCAATTTCCCAAATTTTCAACACAACCATACAATTAACATATCCAAATCAATCTTACAACACATATATACATAATACAACAATTAATTTAGCTTATCACAAGCTAAATCACACTCAATTAATCAAATTAATATTAGGGTTTTTGAAAATTTATACCAAATGAAAATCAACAAATCGGAGCAAGGGAAGGCCGGAGAGGCTTCGTCGGAGGCCGGAGACAGCTCGCCGACAGTCAGCCAGGCTCGCCGGTGACCGGGCGGTGGCACGAGCTGCGTGGCTCGTCGCTGCTGCTGCTGCTGCTCCCGCGCTGCTGTCGGTGGTTGCTGCTACTACTGCTGCGGTCGAGCTAGCTGCTGCAGCTGCTGATGCGTCGCCGGCGGTCGTGTCGCCCGTTGTGGCCGGCGGTGGCTGGCGAGGTCGACTGGAGCAGGGAGGAGCTAGGGAAGAGGCAGGCTGGGGTTTCTGCGCAGAGGGCAGAGCACAGGGGAGTCGGGAAAAAGAAAGAGAAGAGAAGGGAGAGGAGAGAAAAGGAAAGAAGAGGGGGGGTCGACCGGTCCGGGTTAGGCTCTTTTTTTTAACAAATACAATTATAAAATGAAATACTAATTATCTAAAAATTGCTATTGGAATGTTTTATCAAAAATTCATTAAACAAAAACTATTTCGTAAGGTTCCGAAAGCTTATAATTAATAAAATGCTATATAAAGAATTTCGGAAATATTTTCAAAAAAATTTACCAACGAAAGTAAAAATTTATATTATTTACGGAAATACATTATAAGACCTCGAAAAATTATTTAAAAACATATAATAAGATATTTCAGTTAAATTCTAATAAACCGAGACTAATTTAAATAATTTCTTAAACCGGTTTTTCCACAAATCAAAAGGGGTAAACAGAGGAAAATTAATTTCGGAAATAAATTCATAAATAAGCTCCGAAAACCTTTTTAATTTAAAACTTCCCAAAATCTTAATGATTTCCGGAAACGAATAAATTTAAAGCCGAAAATATTTTCTACGGATAAGATCATTAAAATAAATTTAACTATTTAGACAGAAATTCTGTAATTTAAATAATATATTTCGTTAAAGAAATATAACTCCAAAATAAAGTCGTAATCACACGATGAAGTTATAATCGAAAACGAATCTAAAATATTACAAATCAAAACACGAGAATAAACGGGAACACATATTTTTAACCGAAAATCGAAATCATAAGAATATAATAAAATCATGGTCGTGAACGAATTCATCTAAAATGGTTCGCAACGACAACAATTAATTAAATTCAAATATGAATTCGAAAACGTCGATAAATCCATAAAACGAATCAAAATTAAAATAATTAAATATTTACATCAATTTACGCTAATAAAATCATTAGGCTTAATAAAATTAGGTTTTAAAAATACGGGGTATTACAGTTTGACTCATTAAGACCTTTATATAACACAATATCATTTCTTCCTTGCCAAAATGTAAGGCTTGCCTATGGACGGCAATTGGAGGGTTTCATTAGAAATCTAACGAATTTTATTCTTTAGATATGTAAATTGATATGGATAAGAATATGGAAGGGGAGAAACATCTGTTGGCTTTAAGTATGGATATAGGTAAAAGATCTTTAAATCTGTACATGCCTTCATATTCGTACCTGTAGCCACATCAGTTTAGCTGATATAAATTATATTTTTAACCTTTATTTATATAACCTTCAATATAATTTTTTAAGGCTAAAAGTAAAAAATATAATTAAATTCTAACAATCTAAGTATATAGTTCTAAAATTTAATGCCTTTTTATTTTAAACTCAATTGGTTTTATCCGATGAATATGTAAATAGATATGGATATGAATATGAAGAAAGAAAAAAAAATACACTCTAGAGTTGGATACATATATTGGTATATATTTTCTTATTATGTTTAGATAATAGATAAAAGGTAACCGATCCGTTGACATACCAAAGGCCCAGGGAAACTAGGTTTGAACCTATGATTTCAAAAGGTTGAGGGGGGCCCAATTATCCACCATATAGAGATTCGTTTCTTTGGTTCACACGGGGGTCTGTTGTTCAAATATTGGTATTTTTTTCTTTGGCTATTGTTAGATTTTCAAGTCATAGACATTGAAGCCGAGATAACAATCACCCCTCTCCTTTTCCCTTACAATTATTATTTTTTATAACTCTTCTATTTATATGCACATTATCTATAATATTTTTGTGGCCAAATAAATTCTTAACTTTGTAAATAAATACCATACTTGTTTGTTCCTCATTTATTACTATTTTTTTAAAAAAAAAAAATCTTCTCTTGAAATCCATACCATTTATTTATATTATTATTTTGGATGAATAATTTTTTTAATTTTCTAATGAATATTAAATTTATTAATGATTCATGCATTTCTACTGATTATTTTAAAACATTTTATCTTCATGTGTTGTCCCGTGTGGTGTATGGATAATTTTAAACAGATAGGAGCATAATGGTAGTTTAAATGTATAACTGATAAAAACAGTAATTTAATAAATAAAAAACGTGACCGTAAAAATTATTATTGCGCATAAATGAATTCAGTTTTGTTTGAGTTTGGGGTTTGATATTGGGCCTAATTGGTTGTTTTTGGTGGGGCTATTATTTGGTCGATGGTAGTAGTTTGGGTACTGTTGGAATCGGAGCTTTTAGGCCGTTGATTAGTATTGGACTGCTGTAAATAAATATCTTTTTTAGCTTTCATGTATCGTCGGGTCGGACATTTTTTGTCGTTGATTTGTTTTGGATAACTAAAATAATATTCTGAGATTAAGGTATTGTTGGATTGGAGTTCCCTTTTTTTTTGGGGGGGGGGGGGGTTTAATCGTTGGTTTGTATTGGGTTACTACAAACATTCTAAGGCCTGTGGTGTATTTATCTATCTAATTGCAGTGTCATTATTCTAGTTTGCCATAATAATATTTGTTTTCCCAATTCTTTAAGGGCTTTTAGTAACTTTATATATTTTTTTTACCCTCTTCTTTATGAGATGCTGTTCGACGGTCTTAAAGTTGAAAAATTAAAATTAAGGACTCAATAAATTGGTTTTATAACATGGTACGACCGCCATTAATTATGAACCAAATACAATATTCACATAACAGATCGCCCAATATTGTCCAAAAATAAAATAAAATAAAATAAATTGTATTAGAAGCTCTGTTTTTGTTCAATCCACGCTTCAAACCCAGATCAGAGTCGTGCATTCGTGTGAGGAGGGAGACCAATGCTGGCTTTTTAGAAATAAAAATTAAAAATTAAAAAACCATGAATTGGCCATAATCATATATAAAAATTCATCGGTGCCCTTCTACAATTAATAATAAATAATACTACTACCGCGAATACTGATAAACGGAACGACGATGCAGTCCATTGCACGCATTTGTTACTCATAGAGCCGAATTAACTACTGATAATAAACCCGATCGATCGTCAAGCAATGGACGCTGCACCCTAGCTAGCAAGGATAAAAACAGGCGCATATCGCCAACGGCGTGCCAATTCGGACTTTACATGCAGCGTCCGCTTGCAGTCCATATTTCCCACGGCATGCATCCCAACACGGTACGTCTACCCTTTGACCGTCGCAGACCACGGGTACCCCTATAATGTCATTCTCGCAAGTCCTTCCTTCAACAATTCTGCCCGTAATAATTCCTGCTCCAATATAAGAATTCTATCACACACACACACACACAGAGGAAATAAAAATAATTTAAGTAGCAGTAGTATATAAGCATTATATTCACATACATACATGCATGCATACACACGCACGAGCACTCACACATACCTGAGGCAATAAGAAGGAAGATTATGAGGAAACTACATGGGGCCAATTTTGACATCTTCACCATGTTTGTATGCTAATTAAATCTGCCTTTGAATGATGCTGTGTAACTTTGATATTTCAATATGTATGTATGTTGCAGTAAAAATTGATGTACTTCATGGTATTTATAGGCGTTTTCTCGCATGGTCGGTACCAAAAAAAAAAAAAGATACTTAATTTCTGTATTTGATTTTGGTTGTCGTTACAATAATTAATGTGATATCCCAACTTTCCTTCTTTCAATAATGAGCCGATTACGTCTCGTATATCTATGTCATAAATAAATATTGTAGGTAAAAAAATTGTTTATCATAAATAGTTTTTATTTATTAGAAAAATCAAGGCATACATTCTATTTTTATTCTTATTTTTTTTATTTATTTGATTATACTATATTCGTATGTGAAAGGAAGTCACATGTGTTATTCTCACACTTTTTAACGGAAGTTTTGAATTTAATCTTCCAAATGTATCCTCGATTAAAGCAAGTAAAAATATGACCATTAATAGGTTTTGAAAGCGGAGAAGTCAATGAGAGGGTAAATGCAAAAAATAATTCTTTAAATTTAGAGAAGAGACCTTTTCGTTTCAATACTAAAAAGTTTAACGTGGCTTTCTTACGTATATGGAGAGAGTATTATATGTTTTCTAATAATTTATGCAATTATAATATTGTAAGTAAATTTATCATACCCTAAAATAATATATAAATTAGTAATATTACTTTTTAGGGACAGGCAGTGTATTTTTCCCCCTAAGATGCCATATTGAATTAGTTTATCCTTGTCTCTAACATGGTTTGCACAACCATCCAAATAATCTTAGAAGGGTGACAGGTTTCCAAACAACTTCTGACCAAGCATGTCCACTCTTATGTCTTATATATGCATAGGCCTACGAGATGACATACTTGTAATACCCCGTATTATTAAAATTTAATTCTTTCAAGCTTAAATATTTTATTAGCATAATTTGATAAAAAAATACTAATTATTTCAATTTTGATTTATTTTATAGTTTTATCGATGGTTTTGAATTTATATTAGAATTTAAGTAATCGTTGTCATTGTAGATCATTCTAAATAAATTCGTTCACGACTATGATTTTATTATATTCATATTATTTCAATTTCAATTTTTTGTTTAAAAATATATATTTTTATTCTTTCTCGTATTTTAATATTTAATATTTTTATTTGGTTTTTATTATAAATTCATCGTTTGATTATAACTTTGTTTTGAAGTTATATTCCATTAAGGAAATAAATTATTTAAATTATAAAGTTTATTTATAGTAAATCATTTTAATGGTTTTTATCCGTAAAAAATATTTTTGTCTTTAGATTTATCTATTTTTCCAAGGTCATTAAGATCTTCAAAATGTTTTAAATTTAAAATATTTCCGTAACTTATTTATGATTTTCTTTCTGAAATTAATTTTCTTCCGTTTTACTCTTTTTGGTTTATGAAGGATATTTTCTAGAAATTATTTAAATTAATATTGGTTTCTTAGAATATTGTTTATATATTTCTAGATAGTTTTAAATATTTTTTGAGATCATATTATATATTTTCGTAAATAATACAAATTCTCGTACTCATTGGTATTTTCTTCGGAAAGCATTTTCAAAATTCTTTAATTAGTTTTTATATTAATTTTATAGCTTCCTATCTTTACAAAAGATTTTTTTTTTATTAAATGAGTTTCAAATAAAATTTAGTTGCAAATATTTTTCAGGTATTTTATACCCTCTTATGTATATGTATATTTGTAAAAAAAATGGAAATCGGGTGGTCCATCCCCCCCCCATTTTACTTTTCTTCTTTTCTCTTTCTCTTCTCTTTCCTCTCTATCTTCACGTTTGGTTTTTTCTGTAAATCAAACCTAATACCTTAACCCCAACCACTGACCAATGCACCTCTTCTCTGCTTCGACCATCGGCCACCGCTATAACTCCATCACCCATCTCCCTCCATCTTTGTCGTCTCCTCCTCCATCACTAGTAGCAACGACAAGTACTCGATTAGTTGTTACAATTTCTTTGAATATCAGTCCTCAAGATAAAATAATCTAATGGATGTGATCATAATAATGAAATACAATAATTGATTATTCTTGTCTATTCATGGGTTTTATATTTTATTATCCTATGCATGTCTCTTGGTTGTCTTTCTTATAATAGTTTTACCATATGATGCGTGTTCATATTCAGTTTTCACATGATATGTTATTTAAATAGCATGTGAGCCATATGTGTAAATATTATCTTATAGATTGGTTGTATTACTTAGTATGCATTCATGGTTTGTTATATGATTATACTTTATGTATTGTCATGTCTAGTTGTGTATTTATAAGCATGAACCCATGACCCCACGTTTATCATATGTCAGCCCATGTTTTATATGTTCTCTACTACTACCACATGTACCACTGATAATTATGACTAAGATATTCCATATGAACATGCTTTATTTTATCTATCACATGTGTGTGTCTCTCTTGTCATTTTATGTATGACTTTCCTTATTACTTATCGAGCAAGGTATTAATAATTTATTATATACTTCATGAAATCATATGAGTTATTGCATGAGTGGAATGGTTTTGTAATACATGTATAATTGAGTGTGAGTATTGTGAGCTAAATATTACCACTGGTTATGTGTGTCATGTTTCCTCTCATGAGTTATATAGTTGTGATTTACTCTATATTGTTCTCGTACTGATACTACCTTAGTTGAATGGGTCCTAAGAAGATCCACTGATGGTGGAGATCAGACCTCTTAGTATGGATGATGTTTAAATTTTAAAATTTAAGGCCATTCTATATCTAATTATTCACATTTGGGCACATTAGGTTGAAATAGCCAAAATACCCCTAAGTCCAATAATTATCAAATTATCATCCATTTAAAAACTAAATCCATTTTGTTTATTATTTTTTCGTGGAAAGGCTAAAAAAATAATTTAATTACTTATTATGTAATGAGATCAGACCTCTTAGTGTTATATTAAGCTTTTAATGGTGTTGAAATTGAATTTTAGTTTCCCATTACTTTGCTAAGGTTTTAAAAAAATTCAGGGTTATTTTATATGTTTTCGGCTAGTACGATCAGCGATCATTTTGTTTGGTGGAAATGTTTGTTTCCCATCTACCATTGGATATTTCCTTATGGGAATTTATCCTCTTAGTATGGATGATGTTTAAATTTTAGTTGGACAGGTTTTAACCTTGCATCTAGCATGAGGTAGATGATGTACATCTATCTTGTGTTAGATGTGGCAGTAACATTCCCTATTTTCTATTTTATCTTCCGCATATTTTTCTTTTAAACAAAAACTTTTTAGAAGTGAATTTTTAAGGTGTTACAATAATGGCATATATTCTCTACTCAATCTGTGTTGAAATAGAAAAAAGGTTAGAACACATGTCTTAGCTTCATATTCTTTTTTATAGTCTAAAAAATAGAGGGTTAATCTCCATGAGCCACATATTCCTTTGCTTTATATAGTAAGAGTGGACCCATTTCACGCACCATAGGTCCTTCTTTTGATCAAGGAAGCAAAACAATCCACCAATGGATGCATTATTCCAAGATTAGGTATATATGAAGTGTAATCCTCCCTCCTTTTTAGGCATGTATATCTTACTCTAGGAGATTAAAGCCTTTATTGTCTTGATAGTAGTACTAGCCATAAGTAGCTTCTACAAATGACATTAATTTCATCAATAACATATTATGGCAGCGGAAAGATTAAGAACCATTAATTTTGTAAGCTAAGTAGGAATGGCTTGATTAGTTGCATTTTCCCAACATAACTAAGCATTGAAGATTGGGAAGTCCTAATTTTTGTTGTGTATTTCTCAATCAATGATTTATTGTGGTGGGAATTTAAAAATATAACACCCACAAAATTTATTCTGGAAAAAATTTGTTTAAAAGAATAATGCGGAAGCTAAAATAAAATTTGGAGAATATTACCGCCACACCTAACATAAGATAAATTTCCACCATCTATCTCATGCTAGATGTAAGGCTAAAACATATCCAATAAAAATTCAAACAACATCTATGCCGTAAGGATAAACTCCCACAAGAAGATATCCACAAGAAGATGGCAAGTGAATAATTTCACTGAATACAATCATCGCTGAATAAATCAGCGAAACCTGTAAAATAAGCCTAGATTTTAAAATCTTATCAAAGTAATGGGAAATTAAAATTTAATTACAACACCCTTGGAATTTTAATACAACACTTTAAATTTTCAAAAGTAAATACTGATAAATAAGGATAAATCCCAAGGGATCAAACTTTGGATTGAATACTATTTCAAACCAAGCCTGCAATCCAATAATAACATCCGATCTCAAACCTGCACAAGAGGTCCGCTCCCTACCATCAGTAGATCGCCACAGGACACATTCAACCAAGGTAGTATCGGTACGGGTCCAATATTGAAAAAATCTTGACTATCTAACTCATGGAAGAAAACACGATACAGATAAGATATGGTAATCTCTAGCTTACAATACTAATGATCAATTATACATATGATACATACACCATTCCAATCATACAATAACTCATGCTTACTTATACAAGTATTGCATACAATAAAACATGGGGTCATGCATTTATGCTTATGAGTACATGACTAGATATGATAATACATAGGGTACAAGCGTACAAAAATCCATGATCGCATGCTGAGTAACACACACTATCCTAGAAGATAGCATTTTGTACATAAAATTAATTTCAGAAAGAAATTTATAAATAAGCTTAGAAAATCTTTTTAATTTAAAACTTTTCGAAAATCTTAAAGACTTCATAAACAAATAAGTTCAAATTTAGAAATATTTTCTATAGATAAAATTATTAAAATAAATTTAACTATTTTAAACAAAATTTATAATTTAAATAATATATTTCGTTAACAAAATACAACTCCAAAATAAATTCGTAATCATATGGTAAAGTTATAATAAAAAAACGAATCTAAATTATTAAAAATCAAAATATGAGAAAGAATGAAAATACATATTTTTAATAGAAAATTAAAATTATATGAATATAATAAAATTATTGTCGTAAATGAATTTATCTAAAATAACCCACAACGATAATGATTAATTAAATTCAAATATGAAGTCGAAATCATCAATAAATTCACAAAACGAATAGAAATTAAAATAATTCACTACAAGAAAAGCTATTTTTGGCAACGGAATATGTCGTTGCCAAATATATATTTGCCAACGATATAATATTTTTGGTAACGACAAATTGTCATTGCATATGATAGCATAATTAAAGGTTTTTTGCAACGACTTTTTCCCGTTGCCAAAAATATTTATTTTCGCAACGATAAACTTGTAGCTAAAAATAGTATTTTGTTGTCTTAAATGATTGACAGATGTTGGACCATAATTATATTTCGCAACGATTTCCTTGTTGCGAATAATATATATTTTTTGCAACGAGATTGTTGTTGTGAATAATATGCTATATTTTGCAACAGTTGTTTTGTTGCCAATAATCTAAGATATTTTTTGTAACAACATTTCTGTTGCGAATAATGTGCTATATTTAATATAAGATATTTTTTGCAACGGTTGTTTTGTTGCCAATAATGTATGATATTTTTTTCAACAACATTTTTGTTGTGAATAATGTGCTATATTTAATATAAGATATTTTTTACAACGGTTGTTTTGTTGCCAATAATATATGATATTTTTTTCAACAACATTTTTGTTGCGAATAATGTGATATATTTAATATAATATATTTTTTGCAACGGTTGTTTTGTTGCCAATAATGTATGATATTTTTTGCAACAACATTTCTATTGCGAATAATGTGCTATATTTGTGCAGTTGTTTTTTTCCAATAATGTAAGATATTTTTTGCAACAACATTTCTGTTGCCAATAAGTACTTTATTTTTTGCAACAACATTTTTGTTGCTAATGAAATAATTTCATGCACTATTATTTTTGGCAACAATTTCTTTATTTCCAAATAAAGAAATTCCTGCAATGCTATATATTAAATAAATTATCACTTTCTAACATGTCACATTCACATACATATATTAATCAAATATAATTGTCAATATAGAGTAAATTCATTTCATCATTAATATGAAATGCATCATACATTAATTGTATAATTATTTGATACAATTGTCAAAAACAGAAACTAAACATCCAATATGACATCACCATAATAACACCAAGAGTTTTTGGCAAAACACTCTTGTAAAGTGTTTTTTGGTAAAAAAGGACAACAAAAAATACTTTGAAATCTAAGAACGCAATCTTGATCGGATCTACGCATCAACTAATAACAAAAGTCATCTATCCACAAATAAATCAATAATCATCGTCAACACCACCATGAAAAGCATCACCATCATCCTCAAGTGTATTCTTGGACCTGAATAAATAACAAGATTAATACATGTCTCGTGCGTACATACATACATATATATAGACATAAATATGTGTATGTCTATATATGTAGACGTAAATATGTGTACGTCTATATATGTAGACGTATATATGGGTCTGTCTATATATGTATACGTATATCTACGTACGTCTATATATATATACATATATCTATGTACGTCTATATATGTATACGTATATATATACACACACACACGTAGATACAAATATATATACGTATATGTGTGTGTGTGTGTGTGTGTGTATCTCACTATAAGAGATAAAAATATAGATAGATAGTCATTTTTGATAATCATCTTTTCCGATTGATTTTGGCGATTACATATGCCAGCTATATGTGGATAAGTCAAAGGGTTTCTCGAAAGTATACTGGTATATGTGTTGCATTGATATAAGCAATACTATAATGCAAAGTAGCCCATATCATGAAATAAATACAAAGTTGGATTACTCTAGAAATTATAATTTACCTGATAATATTGGTAGCCACCATTTGACTCATTTCTAACATCCTCTTCTCAAAAGCGGCCATAGATTGATCTTGTTTCTCTTTAAGCTCGTCTATTTGACTTTGTAGACTACATATCTTATTTTGTTGCTCATCTATCTTGACTTGTTGCTCATCTATCTTACTTTGTTGTTGTATGATTTTCTATTGTTCTTCTTCTTGAATCCTTGATTTGAGCTAGCCACCATAGCCACTACCTTTCCCCCTTGTGTATCTAGACTTTGGCCCCAAAACATAAAGTAAAATCTCTTCCTGTATTTGAGGGGCTCCTTCTTTATCCTTGTTAGCCACAAGATGGTGAAGGTCTCCCTACAATAAACACAACAACATTTTACATATGTATAGATTCGTAGTTGTTATAATCAATTCTTTATACGAATTAACATATACTAATATATATACTAATACAAATATAAGAATAATTTACATGAATTTTCTTAGAGCGTCCATCATTAACCCACTCTAATACTCCTTGATCATTTGTTCGCGTATGTTCAGCAAGCCAAATCACATAAGCACTTGGCTTGACATTATCATTCTTCTTTGTCTGTGAGGACACATTACTTAGTCATTTTATCCATGAAGATGAATAAATATACTGAATATAACTATTTGATATTCTTACCATGATAGTTTCCACTTCTGGAAAAGATAAGTTTCCTGTGGTGTGTTGGCACCATTTATTTGACTTTCGATTCTTGCTGTTTTGTTCACTCATTTTCTACAATTTAAGAATAAAAGAAATGAATATAAATAATTCATACCTAATACACAAACATGTAAAGCAGAAAACTTATCAATAAAGGAAAGAATTACCTTGAATTTATCAGAATTAAAAGTTTCACAACATTTTTTCCAATTTTCTGGATCGAAATCAGTAGGTGGATTTTCCAAACGTTCCTCATGTGTATCCCCACATTCTTTGTAGTAAGAATGCAAGCAAACTTTCCAATACCGATATAAGCGTTGCATTGCAAACAACACAGACGCTTTTAATTTGGGTAGTTGATTATTATCCATTATGCTGAACTTGTTCTATAATGTCACAACAAAATAATTAGTTGGTTAAGGATCATAGATTAGGATTTATAAAAGGAAAAGAATGCATATATATATACCTTGACAAGCAACCACATTGCATCACCGTGTTTAGCTGCTACCTGAATCCAAGGTGATGCATCCATGAGGACTTTGGTCCGCACAATATGGCCACAAAAATTTACTAAATTTCTGGCATTTTCTCCAATGGATTGGAGAACATAGTCAGGTATATCAACGACTAGCTTTGTAGTACCACCTAATGTTTTCTTCTCGATCACATAAGATTTATATTTGCCTCTCTGCCCCCTTTTCCTTTTATTGTTGGAAGTTGATGCTATTACAAAAATAACACGTGGATAATAAAATCAAGGCTTAGCCAATCTATACATCATAGGAGTGTAAAAGAATAAAAAATGTATATACAAACATGATTAATAAAAATTACTGTACCTTGACTACTATTGCCATCATTTTCCGGGGTCACATTTCTTGTAGAAATATTTTCATGCATATATTGAGTTCTTATTCGAGGTAGAGTATTGTTAGATTCATTTGTTTCTCTTGGCATTGGATCAGCAACCTCATGCACGGTTAACGTCATCTCAACTCTATCAACAAACTTCCGTGTTGCATTACTTTTGCTTCCACCTTATTAGTCATATAAGCATATCATAGAACCAAGAAAATAGATTTACAAGCAAATTGATAGGCCATAACAAGATTGATGTTTAAATTTCAAATATTCTTAGATAAACACATACATTTGTGATTTTAAGTATGTATTGAGAATTTACCTGGCTCATTCGAAGGCATAATAGTTAAATCAATATTTTGATTTTCTTCTTGACCAGGACCATGATTATTAGAACCAACAGCATCCACAACATCCATATTAAGTTCACCTTCAAGACAATTAACTTCTTCCACTTGATTGCGTTGAGGTCTACTCTGTTGGGATCCATTGGAAACAAAGTTTAACTTCTGCTTACTTCTCGCGCTGCCATTTTTTCCAGCTCCTATGCACTTACCTTCATTATGAACAAAGTCATTGATAAAAAAAGGTACATTTAAATTCACCATAGCTAGTAGAGTTAAACAATAATCAAATGGGTAGAAGTGAACCATGTAATAAGTAGGACCAAACATAAACAAGACCCATCTAAAATTACCTCTTCCATATCCGTTTTTGTTTTCTATCTTATTATTCTTACTTTTACTTTGTTTGGTGATGTATTTCAGTATCAAGCACTGTGAATCAATGAGATTTGCATAGCTGGATATGAATAAATGTTCTGTTAGGCAAATGCTGATAGAGACTCATATTAGAGGGAAGTCTATGATTTAGAACGTGTTATATGAAGGATTATTATGTTCACCTGAGATTTATTTCATATGTGACCCAAATAAGGGCATGGAGTGAAATTCAGGGGTTATGTTTGATCAGGGGATTGAATTGATTCTGAATTATGACACTAAAATGGTAAATTTTGGAGAGCTATATGGATGGTGGATAAAATTGATGGTTATTTTCCAACAATTATCAGTGTCGCTCAATCAAAAAGATTGGCACCTTGAATGAAGATGAAAATTACCAATGCAAGGAGGAAATAATGGCTTCTCAATTTAATAAGAGATGGTAAACTGAGAAGGGAACTAGAAGAACAAGTGTTTGGAGCTTGGTGATATGCTAGAAGCTACGTGCACATGTTGGCTCTACTAGAGGCTAATATTATGGCGGTTGACTTGTTCCTGATGCTTTCTAGTATGTGTTTGACATGTCATAATTTATATTTTAGCTTATACTTGGTTGATAAAAACTTCAAAGAATGCTTGGTCTAGCTATGATTATAAGCTAACTTTTGACAAGCTAAAAAGAAAAATATATATATATTTACTAGAAGCTAGCTTCTCATGATTTTAATTTTTTCCTTTTTAAAGCCGATGATAAATTTTAGTTCATTCTTTCATGGATATAGACATGCCCTAATGTCATATATGATATCATGGATTTGATAAAATTTGACCATTAATATTTGATAAAAATTATTAGAAATAGTATTATGGAAGTATTTTTCAATACAAATATAACAATTACGTATTTAAAATATAATGTATTATAATTTGAAAGAAATTAATTTGTCAAAAATTTTCTTTGAAATATATGATGTTATATATTCTTTTACATAGGGAGTAATACTTTTCATGAAGTTGAACAACTAGTTTTGCCAAGCACCCTTAAGAAGATAAGGTAACTTGTGATGATTAAACTTTCAGGTAAAAACCAGCTTTTCAGCCACATGCTAGATTGTGTCAGATAGAGCCTAAGAGCTACCTGAATGGGGCAGAGGGAACTGACTCAGAAGGTGGGAGCAAAATGAAATCAATTGTGTGCATGTGCTTGATGTTACTTTTTCCGTTTTATGTCTCTCTATTCTGTAAAGCTTATATATTAGTTCATGTCATCTCTATGTGTCTATCAATTAACATACTTCTATCAGATCACAAGTATCCCATAGATTCAAGTCATCACACCTATCTAATTATTGTGCCCTTTGAAAATAATGCTCCTCCTGTATGTGTTCATGCAATATCATTTTATTTTTGAGGAAATGTCTATGTCTGTATCCTGGATAAAGTATTTGATTGTTGGAAAATACGTTGGTCCGGGATTCTGCAGTGATCTTTGGTGCTTGACCACTGTGCATTTTGTCTTTGCTTTCTCTTCACAGTGAGATTGTGTGAGAAGAATGTATATCAGAATGTTATTATGTCTTGGATTATCAGCATTGGTTGATGTAATTTCCTGTATCAGTATGTGCAACACATTATTTCTTTCTTGGAACTCTGGATTGTAAACTGGAATAAAATAAGCAAATTGGATGTATAAGGGCCCCTTCTTCAGAGGGGGAAAATGACTCTAACATCATAAAAAAATGTGGATTTGACTGTAAATTTGTAGATGTACAAGATGGAAAGGCAAAGAGATTGAACAATTTAGGTGATTCTAGTACATAGAGTCCTTTCTGTAATCCACCTTCTCTGTCTTATGTCCAAAATAAGGTTATAATGCTTCTTTGTAGTTGCTTGGTTGAATTCTTTTGCATTATTATTTGGTTATTGTTCTTGTAATTGTTTGTTGTGTTTAATGTACAGGGTAAAGATGACTCGGTTCATATCAAAGAGGTAACTAAACCTGCGGGCTCTAGGCACCACAAAAAGGTTAGTTTCCTTAAATTATTGTCTTCGTAAGCTTGTTCTATCTATTTAGGGGAATCCTTCGTTGCATCTTAAGGCGTTAAGCACTATATTGTGGATATGTTGGTCAAAAGAAAATGCAGATTTTTTGTTATCTACTCATCTTCATTTCTTTTTGGCGTTTCCCAAGGCATTGCTTGAACTTCTACACCAAGTCGAGGATGCGATTTCTGCTGAAGAAACATCATTACCGATACCCAAACTCGATTCATCTTAGGACTATGATGGTGTAAGTGATGATAAGCGGATTAGACCTCAATTTGAAGCTAGTAAAAACCCAAAGATTTTTGAGCAGGAGGCTGATCGGTCCTTTTCTCATCCTTGCTTCCTTGTTTTGGAGGTATGCTAATGCCGTAATCCTGTTCTATTATGATACTCTGTTCTTGTGAATTAGGAGAATCAAGTGGCAATTTGTGGTGATACTACATTAATGGCTACAAGTAGCAGAGAAACATACAATTTTGTCTGGAGCTCAGTGCTCGTTGAAGGTTGATTCTTATCTTTGTTTTTAATTGCTTGAAGACTTTCATTAAGGTGTTAAAGCAGTAAAGATGACATATTTTTTTTTCAGATCCTTCGTTTGTTGAACGAGAAAACTAGAGTTGAGCTGTCTTTGCATCTATGGGATGATTGGTAAGTGGTTATATTTTACTATGCTTTTATCTTATAACCTTGGTAAAACTTCTATTTTCTCAACATTTTCTGTCATTTTCTGTCAACCTGAAATTGTTATTAAGAAATTGGAGAGAAACTATATGTGCATTTGTTTTCCCTATATCAAGTTAATCTAGAAAAAACAATTTCATTCTGATTGGGTCCCCAGAGATGGATGTGGTGATGGGATGAAATTTACAGCATTAGAATTGGAAGGGTTTCTCAATGTGAGGGTTCTTAATTCTACCTATGGTGTCATTTCATCAGAGAGAACTACCTCCAAACATAATCAGTCCTCAATTAGGTTCCTCAAATTGCCAATACTTTCTCAATGGAGGATTACTAGGGGAGGTTTCCACAGGTAGTTGTGTTGCTGATTGGTGGTTACATTGTTAATGGTATTTCTAACTGAAAGCTTCAAACTAAGGTATGATAGAATGATGAGTGACATTTATGGCAATGCTACTGGGAAAAATGGCATTGTTGTTGTAGAAGCATTTTTTGAACTACCTCCAAACATAATCAAAGAGAACTACCTCAAAGAGAACTACCTCCAAACATAATCAGTCCTCAATTAGGTTCCTCAAATTGCCAATACTTTCTCAATGGAGGATTACTAGGGGAGGTTTCCACAGGCAGTTGGGTTGCTGATTGGTGGTTACATTGTTAATGGGATTTCTAACTGAAAGCTTCAAACTAAGGTCTGATGGAATGATGAGTGACATTTATAGCAATGCTACTGGGAAAAATGGCATTGCTGTTATAGAAGCATTTTCTGAACTACCTCCAAACATAATTAGAGAGAACTACCTCAGAGAGAACTACCTCCAAACATAATCAGTCCTCAATTAGGTTCCTAAAATTGCCAATACTTTCTCAATGGAGGATTACCTCAGAGAGAAATACCTCAGGGAGAACTACCTCCAAGAGTGAAGTGCAGGACCAGTTCAAGAAATGATTGGTGGTTACTCGATGAGGCTTTTTAATGTATTTATGTGGTCAATGTCTTTTCTTTTTGTTATTTGAAGTTGTGCACCAAGGGAGGGAAGGAGGGATAGTGAGTGGTATAGGATTCCAACGAGGTAAGTTTTGTCTTGATCAGTTTTTGATTTTTTAATTGGATCTTCCCCTCCTTTATGTGACTAATTAGACTATTTGAATGAATTATTATTATTGGATGTACTGAATGATTGGACTTATAGTGACTAAAGGAAATTGGATGATAATGATTCTAGCAGGATATCACCCTACTGGAGCCTATAAACTGTATAATCTACAATCTAATAAGATTGAATTCAGTAGAGATGTGATTGTGAAAGAATCATAAATGTGGGACTGGGACAGTAGCAGTGTTAGCACTACTAGATCAGAACTGTAATTGACAGTGTTAGTGATGATACACCAGTAGAAGTGACTGAGCCATAGGTAGCTGATGATGAAGAGCAACATCCACAGAGACAAATGATTGTAGAAAAAACAGAAAAAACACTTGAGCCCTGTCTGCTTCTTGGAAAATTCCATAGGAAGAAAATAAATTACCAAAGATATTCTTTCCAACTTCTCATATTATTTTGTGGAAAACCAAATAGCCAATAATCAACAATTCCATTCCCCAAGAATAAAACTCAAATTTGACAAAGTCAGCCTACACTACTGTCAGAGGACATACATTCATTTATTAGGTTATTTCATAATGTTTAATGTGGCTGAAATGACCTGTTGCCTAGCTCACTACCTAGTAGAGGTGAGGTGACATTCATCTAAACCTCTCAGAACCCTGTCAATAAAAAAATAAGGGCTGCTAAATATTTTTATAAGAATTTTCATATCTTTCTTATTCCACAAACCACTAACATGTGGCATGACACAACATAACAACACACCCATAATAATCTGCCTTATAACAAGTGGCAGTATCTAAAATAAACAGTATCTGACTTAATTCTTAGATCTGGTTCATTGATATACTTTGTCAAATGGCACTACTTTAGCAGCCACCAGTTGATCAGGTACCATAACATAAACCTATGTATGGTATATTGTCACCAAGAATAAAACTCTTCTAACTAGGGTGAAGCTAAGTTTAAAACTCTACTACAGGTGGAGAAAGAAGCAGATTATGAAAATAATAGGATCCCATATTACAAATTTAAGTATAACTCAAAATTGGGTAGCATTTTAATTACCTTGTAGTGGCAAGTGTTTGCAATTATGTTGATGTGCTAGTTTAGAGACACTCCTAGTGATGGCGGGTGTTTGTATGTCAGCTGAGTTTTATCATGGAAGAAAGAAAAAATATTGTTAATTCATTATAATACATTACAATAACATCCAAACTAGGTAAAAGAATAATACCTTGCCCTCTACGACCACCAACACCTTCGTTTACAATGTTCTTACCCATATTCTTTGGTCGATCTTGCCCTGACATATGCGCAAGCTAAAACAAAGTAATTAGATTTCACATTACAAAGAACACTACATAAAATTTGAAATAAATAAGCATTTATAATATGCTAGAATCATGACTCTATGAAAAAAGTAATTAAAATTTCATACAATAACTAAAAAAGGAATAAAAGATTTTATATATTCAATGTATACACACAAATAACTACTTAGAAAAAAGTTACAAAATAGTCACATCTTAGTCCTCAACATCATTAGCAACAATAAAATCATCCAAATCTAAGTTTTTCTTCTTTCTCTTCTTTCGCTTCCCCTAACATCCTTCCCTTCGTTGACTTATGCTCTTCATTTTACTTGTTACCCATTTGACGACTTTTTCTCCTCGTTCTACTTTGAAATGATTAGTTGCTAAAGAAACATTTTCCATATGTCTTATGGATTGTAAAACATAATTAGAACCCTGAATCTCTCCTTCTTGCACAACTTCATCATCACTTTGATCTAGTACTCGCTCTTATTCCCCTTCCGGCATGCTATACAAGTCTCGAGGCTCTATCTTAATCACAACATTCCAATCATCATGTCTTGGATCTTGAACATAAAAGACCTGCTCCACTTGTGATTCTAATACAAAAGGCTCATCTGTTTTTAATGAAAAGCCTCTATGTATGCTAGTTATGCCATATTCATCTACTTTATATCCTTTACCTTTATGTTGCATGTCATACCAATTACACTTTAAAACAACAACATGATTTTCACCGGGATATTTCAACTCATAAACATCTCTTATTACACCATAATATAAGTCATTTGAATGACCATCTCCTTGCACCATAACACCGCTATTTTGGCATTTCTTATCTACTTCTCGATCAAGTGTATGAAATCTAAACCCATTAGCGATAAGCCCACTATAGCGCCTTGTGGTGCGTAACGGACGACACACCAAGTGATACAAACTTTCATCAACTGATCCTTCATTATATAGTTTCTTCACCTATTAATCAATGAAGGAAATATGAATACATTTACACATCATAGGTAAGATTTTATCACATCATAGAAATTAATGAGAGATGACATACACGATTATAAACCCAATCTGCAAATTGAGTCTTATGTCTCCTCTCTACATTCCTAGGATTTGGATTTTCAATCACTATTTCTTCTTTGTGCATCCTAATATAAAGATAAAATTGAAAGTTTTAGGAATTTACATATATAACCTTAATCTACATATATGATTTCTTTTTTCGTCATTACAAACTTCATCATTTCGACTTCTACGATTAAACATAGTAGTCATGTCATCTATATACCCAGAACAAAATTTAAGGCATTCATTTGCTAAATAACCCATTGCAATTGATCCTTCGGGGCGTGCCTTGTTTCGAACATTGGATTTCAAGGTACGCATATACCTAATAACATAAATTTTGATACAAAGTTAAATGCAAAACTAGGTTATTTAAATATAAAAGTAAATGAATGTAAAACTTGTAATTTAAAAAGTACCTCTCTATTGGATACATCCAATGATATCTCACTGGCCCAGTAATCTTCGCCTCTTCTACCAAATGAATGACTAAGTGCACTATACAAGTGAAGAAGGATGGTGGAAAGACCATTTCTAATTTACACAATGTGTAAGGGATTTGACTTTCAAGAGCATCCAAATCCTTCATGCTCAAGTTCTTTGAGCACAATTTCCTGAAGAAGGAACTCAATTCAATTAATGGTTCGTAAACATGTTTGGGAAGGAGCCCACGAGTAGCAATAGCAAGAATTTGCTCAATAAAGATGTGATGATCATGACTCTTCATACAGGAGATCTTCCAGCCATTATCTTTCACACAACGGGAGAGATTTGAACAATAGCCATCAGGAGTCTTCAACTTTTGAAACATCTTGCAAAATGCTGTTTTTTCATCACCCCTCAATGTATAGCATGCTATAGGCACTCTTACTCTATCCTCTTCAACAATTGGATGAAGATCTTCCCTTATACCCATGGACACTAAATCTAATCGAGCCTTCAAGTTATCCTTAGTCTTATCTTTGATATCCATCAATGTCCCTATAATATTCTCAGAAATATGTTTTTCAATGTGCATCACATCTAAGTTATGACGTAATTTTAGCTTATGCCAATAAGGTAACTCAAAAAATATGCTCTTCTTCCTCCAACCATATAAGCTATTTGTATCATCACACTTCCTCTTTGTACCTGTCTTTCCAAACGGTACCTGGATAAACTGACTACACTGCCTCAAAACATCATCACCAGATAATGGGATAGGAACTGTACCCTTTTCCTTTGTTTTGTCAAAGGCATTAGGTAATTGTCTCCATCTATGATCCATTGGCAACCAACGTCTATGCCTCATGTAACATATCTTATCTGTTATTGAACGCGATCCACCTTCCCTATGACAACATGGACAAGCAAAAAATGCACTAGTGCTCCAACCAAACAGCTCTGCATAAGCTGGAAAATCACTAATAGTCTATAGCACTGATGCACGCATAACAAAGTTTTGTTTACCATGGGCATCATATGTGTCAGCACCAACTTCCCATAATTCTTTCAACTCTTCTACCAAGGGTTGCAAATAGACATCAAGATCCATTCCCAGTAAATTAGGACCATCAATCAACAAAGATAACATAAGATAAGGAGATTTCATACACATCCATAGTGGCAAATTATAAGGAACCAAAATGACCGGCCAAATGCTATGAGATGATCCCCTAAAATTATTAAATGGTTGGAAACCATCTGTAGCTAACCCAAGTCTCACACTACGAGGATCTTTTGCTAATGATGGAAACTCCTCATCAAAAGACTTCCATGCTTGAGAGTCCGCTAGATGTCGCATTATCCCATCATCAACCCTATCTTCTTTATGCCAACGCATATCCTTTGCTGTCACAGCTGCCATAAATAACCTTTGCAATCTACACTTTATAGGAAAATATCATAAAATTTTATGGGGAACCCTTTTGCCATCTATCTTCCACCTTGAGGTATGGCATTGCGAACATTCTTATGCGTCGACATGTTCATGCCAATAGATGATGCAATCATTTGGACATGCATGAATTTTTATACAATCTAGGCCTAAATCACGGATGATCCTACGACACTCATCATAGGAATTTGGAAGATTACAACCTAATGTCCCATTTTGAAGCTTCAACATTTCAGTAAAGGAGGTATCAATCCAATGGTTCATACATTTAAGATGTAGCAACTTCATAAGATACCCTAACTTTGAAACTCTAGAGCCATCCAAAGTCAAATGCTCTTTATACTCCTTCAAGAGGCGATAGAATCGAGCTGCTTCGCCAGTAGGTTCTTCCGAGGTGAAGTTATGTTCATTTCTACCATCATTCTCTAAAAAATCCATCCCAGTCACACCACAACCAACTTCTAACATCTCTATCATGTCATCATGATCAATAGAAGTCTCATGGTCAGATGAAGAGACATTCAACACCTCACCATGGTTATCCCACACTACATAGCTTTGTAGAATTCCATTCTTCAACAAATGAAAGCGAATTCAGTTCTATTTTTAAAATGCACGTTTGCACACTTATTACATGGAAAACTAAACATTCTTTCAGACTCTAACTGTTTATCTGAATGTGACATGCTAAAAGCAAAATCTAGAAAACGATCAATCCCTTCCAAATATTGAGGCGACGCTCGATTCAATTTCATCCATTCTTTATCCATTTGCATTACCTAATTTTTATTTCCATAAAAAGTTAAACAATTTTGGATGATATAAAGAATAGAAATTAATAGAAAAATTATCATAACTTAAAATTTTCCATATATACTTTCTTCATGTAAACTATATAAAACCAAATGGAAAACAATAGAGTAATCATATGAGTGAAAAAAAAGAAGGACTAAAAGAAAAAAATACCTGTAGTTGTCAAAATAGATATATCTAGTTCGCCTTCTTTGATAAGAGACGCCTATAAGAATGCTGAAAATTAAAAACATCATCAGTATTATAATGCCAATATTATTGTATGAAAATAGTATACTACTGTAATCCACAGCAAGTTCCACAAAAAGAAATTATAAATTCAATCACTAAGAGTACAATAACAGAAAATAATAAACTGACCTCACAATCACAAGGATCATTTTAGGTAGTTACTGATTGTTCGGACCCAATATTTCTCTCTCAGACCTTCATATTCTCAATGTATAGCATTCAGAACATTTTTCCCTTCCTACACACAAGCAGGCAAGTATATACCAATTGCTAAAAAATGTACTAACTAGCAGCAGGTTCTTACCTTTCAACCATGCAACAAAGCTGTTGGTGGACTACTTTAGCTTCAATCAAGTCTCCTTTTATTGCCAACCAGCTTAACCAAGTGGGAATGATCTATCAAAGTTGGAAACAATTGGAGCTTAGAATTGAATGGAAGTCCACATTGTAGACCACATAAGTCATTAAGTCATACAAGCCCTTGAGTATAAAGAGAAAAATATCCCCTCAAATACTAAATACAAGCAGGTTCTATCCTCACACATAAGAACCCAGGAAGAGAAAAATATCCCCTCAAATACTAAATACATCCCCACCATACACATAATATGCTAGATCAAACAAATGTACTGACTTTGATAATACAACCCCAATTCTGGATTTTTCCTCATAATGTGCATGATGATAATGTATTAGTGTAACACCCCTAAATTTACCACCGAAAAATTTCGTTTAATTTAAAGAGGTTTAGCGGAAGAGAACAGATAAAACGGTGAATTCAGGGGTATTACCGCCACACTTAGTACCAGATCGATTCGCTCTTACCGATCCGATACTAAGTGCTAAGGCTAAAAAGAATAGCACCAAAGACAAGTCATTAGTAAAGCTTACGTTTAAAGAAATCAGAGTGCGAAAGTCAAGCGTTACAATCCGAAATGCAATTTAAAAGTCCCAAATATCAGGGAGCATAAAATAACGAAATAGCAAAGTACGATAGTCCAAGAAAATGAGACAGGGGATGCTCTCCGGCCACGTCACTCTCGGCCCCCAAGCTAGATCCAGAATCAACTCTCAGCCCTGAAAATGCCACAGGCATCGACCCCTACCTGCAAAACTCAGACGGGTCTTCTGCTCGTGGGAATGAGCAGCACCCATGAAACGGGTGATCAGTACGCTACGTACTGAGTAAGGGAACAGACGCACTAAGGCCCACATGCACAGAAACACATGAACAAGCAGACATAACATGTGAATAATAAACAATAACACAGATGAACAACGCTGGTCACGAATCAGATAACTCTCTCATCAGATCTCAGATAATTATAATGATACACGACATAGTCTTTATCGATCCATGTGAGTGCGGGAGCCCCACTATTATAGCCGGTGGAACGATCGCGAGGGCTATGCTCTGCCACTATTATAGCCGGTGGAACGGTCGCGAGGGTAATATACCCTGCCACTATTATTTGCCGGTGGACCGGTCTGACCCCGACTCACAAGGTATTCCACTGTAAATATTGGTATCCTTCCATGTCTTATAACTTTTACGTTTGGTTTGTTGAGCACGAAATCCCCCACTATTATAGCCGGTGGAACGGTCGCGAGGGTAAGATACCCTGCCACTATTATAGCCGGTGGACCGGTCTGGGTTCGGCTCAACATCTTTCTCTGTAAGTCGTTAGTGTTTTAATGTATCTTATTCGAGAGCATTTCACCTTTGTCATGCGTGGCCAGAGATCTCAACACATCACATCAAAACAAAAGGTATATGCGTACTATCACATACAAATGAGGGCACATGCACACAACCCGATTCCAAGCCATGCCACACATGAAACAGTTAGAATAATGGCTTTTAAGACCACGGCACATAAATCATATAGAACATCCATGGCACGTAGGACACATGTCACACATTCAGCCTTAGCTACATCCCTACTCGGTTTAGGTTACCGAGCTATCTCCCGCGCTTATATTAGGCCACTAAACACCCTTTGTAACTCTCATACTTAACACATTTCTCGCATTGGAAACCCAAATCATGACCCTCAGACTCAACTCTCCCTCATACCTCACTCCTCCTTATTTATTTTATTAATTTCTTTTTCTTTTTCTACCTTCTCAAATTAGGGTTTCCTTCCCAAACCCTATGTACCCTTATATGACCCTACGTACTATTTTTCACCTCGGGCCTCCAGACTCCCAAACAGACCTTCCATTAGCCTCCCCACGTCCCAAAGTAACCTTTCATACGTAAGGTTCGCCCCCATGCGGACCTTAACCTCCCCATGCAAACCCTATCATTTCCACCATGCCAACTCTATCATTCCTATGCAAACTCTAGTTCTCCCATGCAACCTTATTTTCCCTCATTCTTCTATTTTATTTAATTCCCTTTTTCTCATCATTTCACAGATTATAGACTACCTAGGTCGTCCATACCCATGTTAACCAACGTACTTCCCCTTGGTTACCTTAATTGCTTGTTTTTCTCTTTCAAGTTCCCACTCCACAACACCTCATCAAATATCCTAGCATGAGTCGTAGGGGTCACATCACATCACATTATATTTGTATCATACCATATCAACACATACAGACAAGAGCACGATAACATACCTCGGTTCCACGCTGCGCTACATAAATACACAGATAATATACAGATTATAGCATACAACTGCACAAGGCATACAAGACAGGTAAAACATGCAATACACACAGGTGGCCTTAGTTACGTCCTTACCTAAATCGGCGCCGGGCTTGGAGCACGCTCCTACGCCTCTTGGGGGCTTTGACTCGGTTCACCTATAAGAGGGAAATGCTAAGGGTTAATCTCCCTCTACCGAAATTACCATGATTTTCCTATCTTACCCCTATCATGGCCTAATACAAAGGCTAATATTAATAACAGGGGTTTATAAATAAAGGGTAGGGTTATTACTATTCTTACAATAGTTTAAACGGATTATCACTAATTAAAGTAGGTTTTAGCAAAAATCCAGAGTATTAAGGTGAGGGTTTCAATACTAATAATAATAATTACTAATAACAATAATAAGAATACTACTAATAGTAATAGTACTCATAATAAGAATAATAATGGCTATAATGATAATAATGATGATAATAATAATTGAAATCGCAGTAGCATTAGTGATAGTAATATTACCGATAATAATAAAATAATAACACCACCATAGCGATAATATCAATAACAATGATAATAATAATAATAATAATAATAATAATAATAATAATAATAATAATAATAATAATAATAATAATAGTAGAAGTAGCAATAGTGATGAAAATAATAATAATAGTATGAATACTGAAAATAATAATAATAGAAATAGTTGAAGTGATAATAATAGTTAGAAAGATAAACCTAATGACACTAGTATTAACCATGATAATAATAATAATAATAGTAATGATAGCAATAATGATAGTAACAATAATAACAATAATAAAAATAACAATAATAATAATCACAATAATAATAACAATAATACTAATAATAATAATAATAATAATAACCATATTAGTAATGTTGATAATAAAAATAATAAAGATAATAATAATAATGATAACAACAACAATAATAATAATAATAGTAATACTAGCAACAACCTCATAACCATGGTAATAGTAATAGTGACGATAATGATAATAATAATAATAATTATTATAAGGATAATAACAATAATAATAATGACAATAATAGTAATAGTGATAGTAATACTGATAATAATAATATTAATAACAATAATAACACTAATAGTAATAATAATAACAATGATAATAATAATAGTAATAATAGTGATAATAATAATAATAATAATAATACTGATAGTAACAATAATAATAATAATAGTACTAATAATAATAATAATAACAATAATGATAATAATAATAATAATAATAGTAATCATAATAGTAATCATAATAGTAACGATAATAATAAAGATAATAATAGTAAAGATAATAATAATAATAATAATACTAGCAATATTAACAATAATAATAACTTAATAGGGTCTTGTATTGCTTAATACCATTAATTAGAAGTTCTAAGGGGAGGATTGGGTCCTAGTAATAATAATAAGGGTGGTAGTATTAGTAATAATAATAATATTAGTAATAATAATGATAATGTTAATATTAATCATAATAGTACTAATAATAGTAGTTAATAATATTAAATCATTAATCACTTTTATTTTTATTTTTTTTTAAGATTTAGGGTTCAGGGTGTTGGGCAACTTGGCTGAGAGGTGGTGGCGGCGGCGGCGGCGGCGCGACGGTGGAGGAAGGGAAAAGAAGGGGGAAAATGGAGGTGAAGGCTAGGGAAGGGGAAACTAGGAGAAATGGGGGGTATAGGGTGGTAGAGCAGGAACCCCTGGTTGTTTTGGGGGGTGGTGACGGCGCTGCAAGCGGCGGTATGGCCGGCGGTGGCGGCGCAAAGGTGGCACAGGGGCTGGAGGTGTTGTTTCGGGGTGGCAATTTCGCACGGCCGGAGCGGCTCGTGCAAGGCAAGGCGGGGGAGCTAGTAGTCTGGTTGTGTAGAGGGAGGTGCAGGGAGGATGTTGGTGGCACGGGCAGGCGGCAACGGTGGCCGAAGGCGGAGGAAATAGCGGCTGAAGGCGGGGCGGCGCGACGGGGTTTCTCTGGGTTCCAGATTTTTCGAACCCGATTCGGGCAGAGGTTGGGGCTATTTATAGGGAAATTGGGATGGAAAACGACAAGGGTGCGAGGTAGGTTAGGGGGGTTAGGTCCTGGCGTGTCCGGTGAGGCCGACCGGCGCATGGTCTGAAATTTTCAGACCATAATTACTTGAAAAAGAAGAGGAATTTTCTTGCGGGAGAAGGGATGTGCCGTTCGGTCACATCCATGGGAAATTCAACGGGGAGAAGAGGGCGACACGACCGGAGCTGGAGCTGTCATGGCAGGCTTTTCTTGCTCCGGCGGAATTCGTGTTGTAGGCGGCGACAGGCGGCCACAGGCTGCTGTGCGAGGAAGAAGAAGGAGAAGAAGAAGGGGCTGGACCGGCGGTCCAGCAGAAAAGAAAAGAAAGAAAGAAAAGGGGGCGGGCCGAACTGGCCGGGGAAAGAGGGAAGAAGGGCGTGCGCTGGGGAGCTGGGTCGCGCAAGGGTGCTGGGCCAGCAGGCCGGCCCAGATCGGGAAAAATAAGGAAAGGAGGGAGAAGAAAGAAAAAAGGAAAAAGGAGGGAGAAAAAGGAAAAAGGGAAAAAGGAAAAAGAGGGAAAATTAGTGGTTGGCTTAATTAGTATACTTTGGATAATTTGGGGTATTTAATAAAATACAATTTTCAAAATAATAATTAAATTCTATTTTTAGGTTAATTTTGGGATTTTTTGGAAGAATTTTCTTAAATTCCATTAACAAAACACTTTAATTTTCTCCAATTGAATTATTTATAAATTTTATATTAATTTGAAACTGTTCTATTCTTCTTAATTTTAATAAAGTAATTTATTTAATTGATTTCTAAAATAAATTCCTTAATTAGCTTAAAATACCACAATTCCTCCTATTTAAAACACTTTTAAATTTCTTTTTTGTTTAACCTAATTAACTTCCTCTTATTTTAATAAAAGTAAATTATTTTGGTTAAACTCCCTCATAAAATCTTATTTGATAATAGATAATAGAAATTAGGATTTTTGGGGCATTTCAATTAGAATAGGCTGATTAAATAATTACATACATAGAGACCAAAACACAACCTGGAAATCAAAACACAACCATATTTTACTCGATGCATATTCAATCCCAAACTTACAAATTCTTCCATTATATGTCTATCTCATTATACAATTGTAACTCCTACAATCTAATATGGTAACTACCCATCTTAAACATCATTAATATTCATTTCACAACTATATCTGATTCACAGTCACAAAACTATTATTAAACCACAATTTCCCAACAATATAGGATTTCTATTCACTGAAGTATATCTAAACCCACAGGTCCTTATGCATATTCAATCTAAACCTAAATTCGAAATTGGACAAATAAATCAAACAAACATATCAAACAATGAATTATGCTTTCAATGAGGCTTAATAACGGTTATTATCTTCAGTTTTGCAGCAAAAAAAACCCTTTTCCTCCATTTTACCGGACAGAGTTTGCAGCCGTCGAAGGTACTCGAAGCCCAGCGCCCGTCGTCGAAATCACCACCGGACATCATCAGTCGTCATCCGTTGCAATGTCGGAAGGAAGCAAGGTTGTGTGCGTTGCTTGGCTGTAGAGTTTATGGTCGGCCACGCAACGTACGGGAAACATCCATGGGAGTATGTCGAGTAGGTAGTAGAGTTTGGACGATTAAGAAAAATATGTTGTCGTTTCTTACCGCCGAAAAGTCCCGCTTAATGTTTTTTAGCCTAATAAAGATGTATGGTAACAATTTTGACCGTTGCAAAAAATAACGAAAATTTTAGGAAATTATTTTTCGTCACAACTAATCAGAATTGTTGCCAAAATTAGCACAGTTTGAACTTTATAAAACTATTTTCGACCACAATATAATAAATCCGTTGCTAAACATATATTAAAATTTATCAACTTAATCCTTCTGCCACAATTAATAAATTCGTTGCTAAACTTAATTTGCAGTCGGTGAAATTATTTTTGCCCTCAATATTTCGTAACGATTTTATCCGTTGCAAAAGTTAATTTGAAATTTAGAAAATTATTTTTAGCCACAGTTTATCGGTTCCGTTGCAAAAGTTAGTAAAGGTTGAAAATTGTCAAATTATTTTCTGCCATAATTTAATTCATCCGTTGCTAAAGTTATATTGACATTCCTAAAAATATTTTTTTCTCAACAATTAATAAAATTCGTTGCTACATAACAAAGTTAATTTTATTATAATCTTTTCAAATAATTTTATTCATTTATTAATTCACTTTAATTGGATAAAAAATAGTGTAATATTTTATATGATTCTTATAAATTTATTTTTTTGGCTAATATTATTTTTCTTAAATAAAACTATTATAGTAATAAACTATTAATTTTTTTACCAACAACAATATCTCGTGACGATAAATAAGGTATATGAAACACCCTCTACCCTCTTAATAATTTTAGTCACGACCTGATAGGTTGTTACAAAATACTATTTTTCGCAACAAAATTATCGTTGCAAAAGTTATCTATTTTTTTGCAACGAACAATTATTGTGGCAGTAAAAGTATTTTTTATAGCAATGACAATTTATTGTTGCAAAAAAAATGGGACATTTACGGCAACAAGCTTTTGCCAAGAAAGTTATATATTGTTGCACAAAATTATTTTTTTGTAACGAAAATTTTAAGTTGTGGCTAAAACCCGTTGCCAAAAATAGCTTTTCTTGTAGTGATTAAATGTTTACATAACGCTAATTAAATAGTTAATCTTAATAAAATTAAAATTTAAAAATACAGGGTATTTGTAATACCCCAAAAATTTCGAAAACATATATTTTAATAAATTACTTTTATTTGGAATAGAATTGCTTTTAGATTATTTATTTTAATTATTTTATGGATTTTAGAGTATGTAAATTCGGATAAAAGTATTTAATAAATTAAAAATGAATATTTTTTCTATTCATCATATTATTTTATTTGAATAATTTTCCAAACTAATATTTTACCAACTTTATCCTTTTTAAACTAATATATTAGATTATAATAAATTAAATTATTAAATTAAATAAATTATCAAGAATATTACATTTTATGATTTTATAAATTAATTTAATTTATTTCCCCTATTTTCCCATTTTTCCTTTTTCTTTTCCTTCTCCTTTTCTCCTTTTCTTCCTTCTTCTCTTTTCCTTTTTCCCCCCCTTGGGTCGCCCGCCTGGCCTGCTCTCCTTTCTCCCGCGTATTAGGCCTTCGGCCCGCCTCACCCCTTCTCTCCCTGACGCATGCTCCGCCTGTTCCCCAGCCCTGCTCCTCCCTTGCGTGCCGTCCATCTCCCCAGCCCGACCTCCTTCTTTTAATTTTCCCCCTGGACCGGCCGGCTACCTTCTTTTTCTGCGCCGGTCCAGCCGCCCCAGTCTCCTTCTTCCCTTCTTCGACCTCCCACGCCCGACCACCTGCACATTCGATGCCATGCCCGCTGCCACCGACTGCCACCCTGCAGCTCCCGTGCCTTCCTCCCTCTCCCTCTCTCTCTTCCCCTTTCGTTTTCTTTCTTTTTTGAGCCAAACCGGCCCTGGACCACAGCCCCGCATGCCTCTCCCCTTTCCTTCTTCTTCCCCTCCTTTCTTCCTGCCAACCGACAACCCTGCCACCATTGTAGCACCGCCGGCCAGCCCTGCCCCCTCTCTTCTCCCTCTTCTTTTCTTCAGCTCCCAAGCCCTTCATTCCCACATTTTTCGAGCCTAATATCCCTCCCCCGAGCTCTCCCTTCTCTCCTTCCTTCTTCCCCATCCTTTCTGTTTTTTTTCTTCTCACCGCCGCCCGCCGCCGCTCGAACCACCAAGCCCAGCCCTGTGCCGCCTTCTGCCACCGTCTACTACCACCCTGCACCACCACGCCGCCCCTCGAGCCCTACACTCCCTCCCTTCTCGACCCTTTCTCTTTTCCTCCCCAGTTTTTCCCCTTACCACCGAGCCACCTGCAACCACCATTTTCGCCGCCGTCCGGCCATCTCTGCCGCCACCTAACCCGCCCGCGTTCGACACCCTGCAACCTCCTCTACAATCGCCACCCATTAGTTAGCCAAAAAGAGCCCCTGAACCCCTCCATTTTTCCCTCTCCTTTTCCTTCCTTCACAGCCCCTTCCCCTCGACCCTTCTCGGCAGCCAACTTCGCCGCCTTTCCGCCGCCGTCTCCGCCGCCCTACGCCGCCGTGAAACCACCCTTAGCCTCCACCTACACCCCCTCTTCACTTCTGCACCATTCACTTGCCTTAGAACCTCCCCTAACCACCCTCTTTTCTAGCCCAAATACCCTAACCCGAAAATAATGGATTTTTCTCCTCTTCACCCTTTGACCCTTTTTCCCCTCTTTGAGCCCTTTCTCCCATGATTATGCATGAAACTCACGCTGCTCATGCAGCGTGAGCCCCCCTTATTTTGAAACTCATTTGGTTAAGTTTTGAGGTATATCCATATTTAATTAAAGTGTATTATTATTAAATAAATTTGTTTTATAAAGTTTTATCCTTTTTAACTTCTTATTTCTAACAATAATAACGGATATTATTTTTAGGTGTTGAGTTGCTAATTATGCTTGGTAAGATTTGATATTTTGCAGGATTAAGGTAACCGTTAATTCTCCCTTAAATATATGGAAAAACGCATGCTAGCACATTTAGGGTTTAGTATGATTTTATGCATGTTTTGTATGCTTAGCATGATATGTTTATGGTTTCTTATATTTCTTGTTAAAAAGAAAAAGCATGATAACTTTTGTGCCATATGTAGGTGTGTTAAATAAAGAAGGAGTTGGAATATGGATAGAAATGTTAAACACTTGTTTATGATGTACCATGTTGTTAATGCATGAATGATGTTATTGTTTAAGAGTATTTTAGTAATTATGCTTATGAGGTATATAAATCAATGTGTGTAGTTGCTAATGAGTATTATGTTGAAAAATGACAAGTTGGTGGACTTAGATGATAAAAATGAAGTATTAATATCATTATTTTATGTAGTGTTAGCAAATTCATAAAAATGGTGAATAAAGGGGTTGAGTGGAAATTTTATAAGTGGAAAGGGTATTTTGGTAATTTTTGAGATAAAAGAATAATATGGAAATTTTATGATTAAATGGTCAAATGATAATTTACAAGTAAAGGATAAAATTGTAAGTTGTGAGAAAGAAGGGTAAAATGGTAATTTTGGAAGTAGGGGTAAAATAGTAATTTTGGATGAAGGAGGACACTATGGTAATTTTGGAGGTAAAGGGGCAAAATCGTAATTTCATAAGTAAAGGGTAATATGGTAAATTTTATAAGTGAATGGTGAAGTGGTAATTTATAAGTAAAGGGGTAATATGGTAATTTGGGAAAGAAGGGAAAAATGGTAATTATGTATGGAAAGATAAAGATGGTAATCTTGGATGTGAAAGGGTAAAATAGTAATTTGTAAAGTAAAAGATGTATGGTGGTAATTTTCATAAATAAAAGGATATTATGGTAAAATTGGATGTAAGGGGTAAAATGGTAATTTTGTAAATAAAAGGATATTATGGTAAACTTGGGAGTAAGGGGTAACTTGGTAATTATGATAACACCAAAAGATAATTTAGCAATTAAATTATGATTGTAGAAGGGCAATTGGATAAGTATGATGCTATAGAAGGGTAATTTGGTAAATTAACCAATTAAAGGCCATTATGGTAATTTTAAATATGGACAAGGGTAAAATTGGTAATTGTAATTATGAAGAGGGGTAAATTAATTATGAGGAAGGTTAATTTGGAATTTATGATAATTGAAAAGGGTAAAAGGCAACTAAAATAATTGAGAGAGGTAAAATGGTAATTATGAAAAGGAGAAGGGAAATTTGGTAATTTATCCAACTGAAGGGGCAATTTGGTAATTTAGTCGATTAAAGGGTAAAGTGACAATTATTTAACCAACTAAAGGGGCAAAATAGTAATCATGATAATGAAGGAGAGTAATTTAGTAATTTATCCAACTCAAGGGCAATTTAGTAATTATAACAAGGAGAAGGGCGATTTGGTAATATAACCAACCAAAAGGGAAATATGATAAGTGTAGTAATTATGAGGGGTGAATGGTGGTCTAAAAAGTGTAGGAGACAATTTGGTAATCTAAAGTGGACAAGGGTAATTTGGTAATTATGGAACCTAAAGGGTAATATGGTAATTTGGCGAGTAAGGAATGGATACTTAACAATTATATAAGAAAAGGGAAAATGAGTAGTTTGTACCTAACATGCCTTTGAGATTGTGGAATATTAATATGATTAAATAATGCTGATTAGCCAAGTAAGAGTATCTAATGATTAGTATGGCCTTGATGGTTTCTCTGTGACATCCTGGATAATCCTCTGAATAAGAAACGATTAATGATATCGAAACGATTGAAAGTGAATAAGTATCGGATTATTGTGCTTTTTGTGATCACCTTAATTAAGACACTATTACTTAAAGTGAAAGACCTCAAGATCGGGAATGGTGACTCCTTAGGGGTCGCTACCCTAAGGACGTGGTTTAGTCCACGATTATTCTGGTATTTGCTGGTGTGCCTTTGTGCCCCAGCCAGGCCCTATACCTTACTCTTTCTAGCTCTACGGACCTAGTTAGGGGGTATGCATACTTATGGATTAGGTGTCCTTGTCGGTAGGGTACTGAGTTAGCTTTATGCACTAGTACGACCAGGGTACCTTTGCGTCCTTGGGTTCATAGTTGAAGGGTACTGAGTAGCTAATATGCACCGGTACGACCGGTGTACCTTTGTGTCCCGGGTTATCAATCTCCCATTCGAGGCAAATAAATATGATTGATGTGCTGATTAAAGAAAAGGAAAGATACTATTATTAAAAGTGGAATATTAATGAGCCGGGCCCAGATGATTATGATATTGAGTACCGGTCCACCGGTTATAATAGTGGTCCAGGAGCGTGTTGCCCTGGTATGTGATTATGAGTACCGATCCACCGGTTATAATAGTGGCCAGGAGCGTTGTGCCCTGGATGACGATTTTATATATATTCCGGTCCACCGGCTAAAATAGTGGGGGTCCCGAGCTCAATAAAATCAGTTATGTATGTGAATAAGGTTATGTAAAAATACTAATCACTTATAGTGGAACACCATGTGAGTCGGGGCCAGACCGGTCCACCGGTAAATAATAGTGGTCAGGTGCGTTCTGCCCTGTGTGTTTATCTTCCGGTCCACTGGCAATAATAGTGGTCAGAGGCGTTCTGCCCTGTGTGTTGACTTCCAGTCCACCGGCTATAATAGTGGGGTTCTCGTACTCGCATGGATATAAAATATGATATTGATGGATTAATGACAGAATAATGGCTTAAGGCCCAAAGTATCGATTGTGACTTATAAATTATTATGTATGTTATTGTTATGTATGCACCTCTCATTAATTATGTGTGTAGTTGCATTATGTGCCGTATGCGGGCCTGTCTTTAAGTGTGGTATTAAAGGGTTACTCAGTACCGTAGTACTGAAGGGATTCCCTTTATGGGTCCCCTGCCTATTCAATGGGCAGTGCCCTTGTAGGTATTTCAGGTGCTACTCAAGTGGGCTACGGGAAAAGAGAGTAAGAAATTTTCCGGTATCGTTAGCTTTTTCTCTTTCTCATTTAAATCCTTGGTTTTAAATATTAACGCTGTTAAAGTAACCACCGTTGGTGGATTTTATTCTTGTGAACGATTTGATGCGCTACTCTGATTTGTGTGTGTTGAAATTCTTTCAAGCTGTACTAAGTGTGGCGGTAATACTCCCAAAGTTCACATTTTATTAATCTGCTTCCGCAATTATCTTTTAATAAAACGAATTTTTTTAGTAGTGAATTTTAGGGGTGTTACAGTATTATAAAAAATCCACTATCTAGGAGGACCCCTAGATAAGTATAGGGGAGTTTTCTAGCATTAATATGCAAGTTTTTAAGGACCAAATCCTTCACATTATGCTCAACTACGCCTCCATAAAACACTGAACTTTTTGGCTCATTCAAACATAATCCTAAAATAGATGAAAAGATATTGAATTATGAAAAAAAAAATTTGATAGATGGCCAATCACCTTGCAAAAGAAGAAAATATCATTTGCAAGCATTATACTAATCAAACATATCTTCTTACATCTTAGGTGTTGTGAGAATTCATGCATATTCCGTAGATTATGCATAAGCTTAATGAGAGATTCCATGACAATGACGAAAAGGGATGGAGAAAGGGGGTCCCCTTGTCTCAACCCTCTTTGAGATGGGAAAGGAGGATGCAAGCTGCCATTATACATGATTGAGTGTCTAATATTACTGACACATTGATATATAAGAGACACAAAGAAAGGCGGGAAGTGAATTGAAACAAGAATGTTTTGTAAGAAATCCAACCTAATAGTATCTATCATAAGATTTCCTAATTTCTAGTTTGATTAAGCATATCGGAGGTAGTGTTTTTTATTATAACCCTTAACCAATTTAGTAGTAAGTAACACATTATGTCCACTACTCATGCCATTTTCAAATGTAGATTGACACTCACCAATAATGTGGGGGAATATTGATTGCAATCTAGTTATTAATACCTTTGAAATCACCTTATACAAAGCATTTCATCAAGCAATTGGCCTGCAATCACTTGCTCTCCTTGCATTAGATAGTTTAGGGATAAGGTTCGGTCCAATAACATTTAAACCTTTGGGGAGATCTCCAGAGATGAAAAGAAATCCTTAATTGTATTGTCAATGTCATTCCCCATTGTATCCTAGCATTTTTGGAAGAAGAATGAATTAAAGGTATTATGTGGAAAATACCATGGTAGGCTTTTGTAAGGGTTTTGATCATGTTTACACATTATGCTTATGCCTTATTTTATATTGCTAAGCATGATATTATACATATTTTCTTATAAATGAGTGCATCTTTGATTATCATGAGAAATGGTTGAAAAATAAAGTATATATGTTTGTAGGGCTCTTGGACTTAGGGCAAAAAAGGAACATTTTGTTATCTTAATTTTATTCAAGTATGCTAATAGGTGTATGATAGGACTCATATACTTCTGTGTGAAAATGGTGTAAAATAACAAGGATCAAATGTGATGTTACTTGCATGAGTCTTAATTATGGTCATTTTGTTGGTTTTTTTATTTAAATTATACCACTGTGTTCCTCATGATTTTTGGATGAATTTACATGCGTAACTTGCCTTATTTTGAAGTGATTTAGGGTTATTTATAATTTTCTCGAGTTTTGAACTGTCTAAGGGCATTTATATCGTTATACCTCAAATCTATTTTTTTCCTCTAGAATTTAAGCGTATTTTGAAGTAGAATTGAGTTAAGTGCAATAAATGTATTAATTGGAGTAATTATGGTTTGTATAAGTTAGGGTTTTGAGTGCAATATGATGTGTTCGAGTAGTAAGGGAATTTTAATCACTTCACAATAATCTAAAATTTTATAGATCTGCTATCAATGTTTAGCGTGCTTATTTAAATAGGTTTAAGTCTTGGTTTAAGTATCCTTTGATAATAAAATGGTTTGGAGTTCAAAATAGTATGAAATGAGTATAGAAAACCCTAGGGGTATAGTAGTCATTTCATGTGTTTATTATTGAGGTTATATTTCCTTGTTGGTTTAATTATATTTTAAAGGTATTCCTTTGTTTTTGTTTCTTTGCTTCTACTTTCTATTGATCTTCTTGATTTATGTAATTCTTTTAGAGCTGTTTTATAGCCTTATATTGTCAGAGATTAAGTAGTCTCCACACTTGCTCATTAAATATGAGTTATCATTTAGCTTTATATAGTTATATTTGATATCGATTAACTATAGGAAATACATTTTTTATATTGAACTAGTTATATTTTCCCGTGCAATGCACGGGTGGTGTATTAATTATTTATATATTATTATATAAGAGATGAATAGTTTAATAATTTAATTAATATGTAGGAGATGAATAGTTGACTATATATGTTCAAGTAATTAATTAATAAAATACTTAATTAATACTTGATTAATATGTATTGTTTGACATACATGCAGCAGATGAATAGTTATATGCATTTGGTACATATAGGATATGAATAATAGTGTTGTATTAATGACAGAAGATGAATAGTTATATGAATTTGCTGTTCACATGAGATGAATAGTTGCATTCATATATTCATTAGTTTGACAATTCAATTAGTATGCATGAGATGAATAGTTGGTTGCATATGTTTAAGTAATTAATTAAGAAAATACTTGATTAATATGTGTTGTTCGACATATATATGTGTTACATTCATATATTCAATAGTTTTACAATTCAATTAATATGCATGCGATAAATAGTTGGTTGCATATTTTTAGATAATTAATTAAAAAAAATCTTAATTAATTGCAATAGATGAATATATCAATTAATACGTAGGAGATTAATATCATTTTGTTATTATACAGCGTAGGAAATGAATAGTTTGATAAATCAATTAATAAATAGGATTATTTCATCATTTATTTGACCTTATTAATTAGTAATAATATATGACAGTGATAATATATGATTAGTAATAATAGGTATACTTTATGCGAAAAAAGTTGTCTATATATTATCTGCCAAACAACTCTATTTTTATATAATAACCAATGTTGTTATTATGTTATTAGTTTTTTTAATAATAATTATATTATTAATCATGATAATATTCATAATAGTAATAATCAATTATATTAATATTCATTATTATATTATAAATTATGATAATAGTAATTATCAAAATTATATTAATAATTATATTAGTATTAATTATATTAATAGTTATAATTATTATAGTTATATTAATAATAATAGTCATATTATTAATCATAAATAATAAAATTATTATTATAAACAATTATTATTATTAACATCATCATCATCATCATCATCATCCTATTTGATTGATGTTGATCTAACCTTAAAAAAAATACTTCATTAAAATTAGTTATATGTATTTGCTAGTTGCATTGTATTAATGGTAGTAGATGTATATGTGTTGGTTGACTGGTTTATGTACTTTATTTGGTATATTAATTATTTTTCAATTATTTATATATTAATATGTAGGATATGAATAGTTTGACAATTTTATTAATACACAAGAAATTAATAGTTGACCGCATATGTTCAGGTAATTGATTAAAAAAAAATATTTGATTAGAAAATATTTGATTAATACTTTATTAAAATCAGTTATTCGATATATGTACAACAAATGAATAGTTTTGGTGTATTAATTATTTATATATTAATATGCAAGAGATGAATAGTCCGACAATACAATTAGTACGGAGGAAATGAATAGTTTTCTACTTATGTTCGGATAATTAATTAAAAAAATATGTGATTAGAAAATATATAGTTAATACTTTATTAAAATTAATTGTTGTGCAGCAAATGAATAGTTATATACATTCAATGCACATAGGAGATGAATAACCACATTATATTAATAAATAGTTATATTAATTATTCTATCTTATTAATTAGCAATAATATATGGCAGCCGTAATTTATGATTAGTAATAAATGATATAGTTTAGACAGAAAAATTTGTCTGTATATTGTCTGCTAGACAACTTCATTTTTATATATATATAGATGTGATTATGACATTTGTTATTTCATAATTAAGCTTCATCATATAATAATTTATTGTAGTAATTTTGTAGGTATTATGGTTTGGATCGAGTTAAGAACTCAATACCATCCCTTATTACAATAGGGCAATATTAGGTCCAATCTTTGTAATTTTAGTTTCAAATTATATTTGGCTAAATTAGTTTTATGTTTTGAGTATATTTATTAGAATCAAATCGTATTAAATTTGAGTCAAATTCATTGTTATTATATTATTACTACATCGGGGTCAAATCCATTTGAATTAATGAACATTTTTTGAATTCATCGGATCAATTGTCGAACAAATCAACCCTGCTCCAAACGCTAATACCTAATTGACCCGAATCCAAATGACCAACAAGGTCTCGAATTGGTACACATCCAAAAGCCGATTGCCCTTTCCAAGTACGTGGAAGTAAAAAAGAAAAAAGAAAAAAGAAAAAAAGGGGAGGGGGGGGGTCTCGGACTTCGATAAACCCTCATAACGCCTTATCCACACTAAGTTCAGGTTGAAACGCTCCTCGAGTTTCAGTGTCATTTCAGGTCTCCGATATTCTTTAGGTGTTACACTTTCAGGTTAGAGCTCTCCTAACTTCATCTACTATCTTTACCGCTTGCCTGAGTCTGCATAATTTTTTCATTTAGTACAATTTAATGTCTCCTATGTCATCAAGGCTGGTGATTTTACTCTTGTCTCTTGTCATTCATACTCTGAGCCCCAAGAGGAACTCTCCCTCTGAAGCAGTGAAGTATATGTACTTTATTTTTTGGAAATGAGTGGAAATAATGTTTGGAATCATGTTCAGTGTGAATTTTGAGCATTTTCCGTAATTAAATTGGTTGGGAAATAGGCAGTCGTGAGTCTGATGGTTCACGGACAGCATTTTATTTTATGTATTGGTCGACGTTGACATTAGGTTATTGAATGTTGGGAAAAAAGAATTTGAAACTTCCTGAGGCTGTTTGATTACCATGATACTGCAATAACTGGATAGCTATTTTTTGATTCCTAGTCTTGGCAAGTACAAAACACTATATAGGAGACCACAATTAGCATCATGATATTACAACTTACAATATCCAAAGCATGTGAGATATGAACCTGGATCTCTAATACCCGAGAGTTGGTCTTAACCCCTAATGGTAAATATCAACCGTGCAATAACTAGATAGTTGGTAAATTACCTGTTGTGTTTTGAAGGATGTCTGAAGCCGGAATAGGAATTTCAATGTGCTTATGATTAATCTTTGATGCTGACTACAATTTTATCATCACAAGAGGTACAATCTACTGTCTCATCCATTGTTGGCTAGGGTCAATTTTGTTAACACTGTGGATCAAAGTTTGCTAGGCCACTCTTACGTCATTTGGCTTCAACTTCATAAAGATAGTGCAATGGTCCAGGAAATGTTAATTTATGTAAGAAGGGTCTTGGTGGCAGCACCTATGTTGCTGGAAGTTATTTGTTTCCAGGTGTAACTATGTTCTTAAAATGAGCTTATACCCTTATTCATATCATAACATACTCTCTTGTGTATGGATTATTAATGAAGAGCCGAACTAATTGCATCTTGTAATTAAATTAGCCGTATCAAAATTTTTTTTCTGTGTGCATTCTCTGTCCATTTGTGTGGAGCTGTTTCCATATGTCCGGCATAAGTAATTAGTGAAATTGAGGATTCTAGGTATATAGCTCAAACAAGATTCATTGCTTCCTGTTGATAGAGTTCCCTGTATAGCTTGACAACATATTTCGGCTATTATCTCTCTTCAAACTGTTTTCTGTTCAATCGATCATCTGCATATGTTTGAGCATTCTTTCCCGCAATCTGCAGCATATGAATGAATGCCATTGTTGTTGTATTGCTTCTGATATGCATCATTTTATGAGTTTCAGGTTACTGAAGTAAAATGGCATCAAGTTTTTCCACCATATCTTCTATGAGTTCTCTCACATCAATTAGAAGTCACACAGTTGATAAGAAAATATTAAGTTCTTCCAATTTATTGTCTTCTCTCTCTTCAATATCTTCAAGTTCTATTAGAAGTGACAGAGATAAAGGATTTTTGAAGAAAAATCAATCATCCAGAATTAGAGCTGCAGCTAAACAATTGCATTTCAACAAGAATGGTTCTGCAGTTAGGAAGCTACAGGTGATTTTTGCTAGCATTGTTTCTATTTACTCTTTTCCCCTCTTCTTTTCCATCTTTATGTTACTCTGGTGTATTTGTATAATATTTTCTCCTGTTTTATATTACTTCAAACTTCAGGATGGTGTCAATAAGCTTGCGGATCTTGTTGGTGTCACCCTTGGTCCAAAGGGAAGGAATGTGGTCCTGGAGAGCAAGTATGGCTCCCCTAAAATCGTTAACGATGGTGTTACTGTGGCCAAAGAGGTATGCTTGTAGTTTTAAGATGAGCGGTGATGTTCTTAGTTTCACCTTGAATTCACCTCAAAGTCTTTGCATTCAATATGTGGTGACTTCAATTTTCTTGTAGGGCCTGTATGCTTGATTTAGGCTTTTTGCTTTGGTTCCTGGAGTGGAACCATTAATTCCATTTAGAAAAATTCAGAACCTTCAAAACTATTGGCTTGAATTTATGGAAACATACTGATCAATGTGTTCTATTGGAACCTTCAATGACCTAATTCTTGATCGACCTTGTATACGTGGCTCTGTGCTTGCCACAATTCATGTAACTGGACCTGTAAGATGTTTATCTGATATTTCTTAACCTGATTTGAAGACCATGCCATTGCATCTCTCTCTAATATGTTCTTCTTCTTGTAGGTAGAACTGGAGGACCCAGTGGAGAATATTGGTGCAAGGCTGGTTAGGCAGGCTGCATCTAAGACCAATGATCTAGCTGGAGATGGGACTACCACCTCTGTAGTTTTGGCCCAAGGTCTGATTGCTGAAGGTGTAAAGGTGTGTGAGACGTCATTGGATTCATCTTTCTATGCGTCTTTCATATTTGATTGTTTCAACTTTTGAGTGTTATTTAATCATTCAATGGCTGCTGAGACTTTCAGGTTGTGATTGCGGGTGCAAATCCAATTCAGGTAGCCAAGGGGATTGAGAATACGACCAAGGCTCTGGTATCTGAGCTGAAGTTGATGTCAAAAGAGGTAAGTTGTGTGCAGATTCCTTAGCTTGCTTGCAAGTTCTCCTATCTTCAGCTTGATGATCTGTTGTAATCCTACAGATCTGTTTAGGGATCCATATTATTTATGCATTATCTAATAATGTAGATTTTAGGTCTTTTTTTTACATATTATTTTCAGAGATTTATAATCTCATTATTAGCAATTTATTTACACATTAGTTGGTTCCAGAAATTACAGCTTGATACGAAAAAAACTTTGTACTATTATCTTTATTGCCAAATCTCACCAACCCTATCCATACATCTAAAATTATCATTATACATTAATTTATATTATTTAAGATAAATTACCAAATGCTATTATTACTTAAGCCACATTCATATACAAATAATTTGTATTTGCCAACACTTTACCATAATATCACTTTATATATTCTTACTTTAGATTATATTCAAATCATGTATTATTTTACCCAAATGATACCTTCCTGGCTTTGTCAATATTTTACACAGGTTGAAGACCGTGAGCTTGCAGATGTAGCAGCAGTTAGTGCAGGAAACAACTACGAGATAGGAAATATGATAGCTGAAGCCATGGGAAAAGTGGGCAGAAAGGGTGTGGTGACTCTTGAAGAAGGAAGGGGTGCTGTCAGTGGCATGTATGTTGTGGAGGGAATGCAATTTGATCGAGGTTATCTCTCTCCATACTTTGTGACAGATAGCGAAAAGATGATTGTTGAATATGAAAATTGCAAGGTAAGGAGATCATGTGTCCCCCCCCCCGTGGATACAATATACCTACAAGAAAGTAGGTTTTTCAGATGATACCAGAAACTGCTTGAACATTCATTTCAGATGTACTAATGGGTTCTCTCGTCTGTGTAGTTACTTTTGCTTGACAAGAAGGTCACAAATGCAAGAGATCTAATTAATGTCTTGGAAGATGCTATTAAGGGTGGATATCCAATCTTGATCATCGCTGAAGATTATGAGCAAGAACCTCTTGCTACACTTGTTGTAAACAAACTTAGAGGATCTCTGAAGATTGCTGCTATGAAAGCTCCAGGGTTTGGGGAGCGCAAAAGTCAATATCTTGATGACATAGCCATTCTTACTGGAGGTTGATGAGTTGTTCAGTGATGAATTTCTTGTTGAACAAATGTTATTTCACATTTGAAACCTTCACGAGTTCTTAGTTTTATAATGTTTTATATACAGGTATTGTCATAAGAGATGAGGTTGGTCTGTCTCTTGACAAGGCTGGCCCAGAGGTGTTGGGGCGTGCGGCAAAGATTGTATTAAACAAGGAGACAGCTACAATAGTTGGTGATGGAAGCACCCAGGAACAAGTTACCAAAAGAATTGCTCAGATCAGGAACCTAGCTGAGGTGCTATTCTATTCTAGTTTGTGTATTTCCATTTCCCTATATGCAACATCTTTTAGGATTCTTATTGTTCTGCTGAATTATGCGTGACGCTGCAGGCTGCTGAGCAAGAATATGAAAAGGAAAAACTCAAGGAAAGAATGGCAAAACTCTCCAGTGGGGTTGCTGTTATTCAGGTAAGTTACATAACGTAATTTCTTTGCAGGATATGGATTTTGATCATTGAGGTTCGTTTTGCCATAAATATCTTTTTGGAGATAGTATTCAATTGGTTTCCAACTGTGTATGTGCAGGTCGGAGCACAGACAGAAACAGAGCTCAAAGAAAAGAAACTGAGAGTGGAGGATGCTCTAAATGCTACAAAGGTTTATTCTGCAGCATAACTGCTAGTCTTGCTGTTAGCGCACTCCTGATAATGAATATCTAGCTAACTTTCCGTCTCTCAAATCTTATCAGGCAGCTGTTGAGGAAGGTATTGTCCCTGGTGGAGGATGTACTCTGTTGAGGCTTGCACTTAAGGTTGATGCCATAAAAGGATCTCTAGAAAATGATGAGCAAAAGGTTAGCAATTGATTTGCTTCTTACTAGAGGTGGCAAATGGGTCACGCGGGTTGGGCTTCGATCATGTTAATTTGGGTCAAGTTGAAATCAGGTTTGGTATGCAATCAGGTTGAGTTTGGATTTGGGTCGGGTGTCTTTTAGGATCGGGTCTAATTTGAGTAGCAATGATTGGAGCATACAATAAAGCATTGGTACCGCAACTGCGTATTAGTCAAAAATTTGCAGTTTTTTGGTTAGTTAGGAGATGAAATTTCCGAAACGCGATTGTTTCTAAAATTATGTATTTATATCCAATATTTTACCCGTATTTCTTGTGAAAAAAAAATAAAAGAATCACATCATGATAATCGCGGTATATAAAATATCATTCGCTACACTGCAAGTACAGTTTTATTGCTTAAATTAAGGTCAATTCGGGAGAATATTAGGTTTTGTCTGGGCTTGACCCATTGGGTCTGCTATGGGTTTATAGACTCCCGGTCAGATTGGATTTGAGTTGGGTTGATTCAGACTTACAAACATTAGATTATATCGGGTTTGAGTCAGGTCAATTTAGTTAAGAATGAATAATTGTTATTAATTTAATATAATGAATGAATTGAATTTTATAGTTTATTATTATTTTTATGCTTATTATAGTAGTTATTATCATAATATATGTAAAGATATAACAAATTGTTATTATAACAATTATGATAATTATATATATAATAATATTTATAATGTATTTATAACAATAACTATAATAATAATTATACCAATAATTTATTATTATTATTATTATTATTACATATGTTAGTTATTGTTATTATTATCTTTAGAAATATAGTAGTCATAATAATAATAATCATTATTATTATCAGAGACACGACTATAAATTTTATCATTGCCATTATAATAATATATATTATAATTATAGTATTTACAATTGTAATTTTTATGTTTATAATAATAATAGAAATTTCTATGACCAAATATGATTTATACTGATATGATATTAAAATAAAGGAAGAACAGAGTTTTATTAGTTTTATTTGATTTGTTGTTATATGAGTTGCATATTATTTTATTTAAATATAATTTTATTAATAAGATAATTTATTGATGTTTATGTAACAATTTATATAATGTAAAGTGTTATTTTTTGGGATCGAATTTGACTTTGGTTTGGATCAAATTTGGAATTATGTTCAGGTATAGATCAGTTTCAAGTTGGGCTATTTTGGTTTGGATAAGTGCTGGTTGAGTTATTGTTGAATTTCTTGCCCGGAATGGGTCAGTTTTTTATCTGATTAGGTTATTTTAGTTTAGATCATTTGGATATATATTATTATTGGGTTAGCTAAATTTAAGTCAATTTTAAATTGGATTTTTTTTTGGTTTTTTGGGTTGATATCAAATTTAAAATTTTGGGTCCAAATCGGATTTCAGGTCAGGTCTTTTGTTTGGTCTGGTTCTTGCTAATAGTCTTTTTTTCATTACTTTGTATAACGGATTGATCCAATAACTAATTGTTGCCAACTTATTTTATTTGTCTATAAATGCTAGCTTGGAGCGGACATTGTGAAACGGGCACTGAGCTATCCATTGGACTTGATTGCCAAGAATGCAGGGGTCAATGGTGCCGTTGTGATTGAAAAGGTGGGAAGAGACGATGCAGCATTATAGATGAAGCTAACTGTTGCTCGTATTCAGCAATTCATACTGATGGACCAATTGCATTTCTTGTTTCAGGTGCTTGCAAAGGATGATCCCAGATTCGGTTATAACGCTGCAACTGGGAAATATGAGGACTTAATGACTGCTGGCATCATTGATCCCACAAAGGTTGCTTTCTCCACTCTAGTCTTTAGACTCGATGCCTGTTAGTTTATGAAGGTGTTTCGTGCCTTGCTTGTGGTAGGAAAGCTAATAAGCTATATCACACTATGTGTAGACTCGTGCTTAGCGAGCTAGTGTTGTCTCCAGCAACCTCTTTGTATTTCCAATCACTGACACCGCCCAATCATAACCCCCTCCTTATAAATAAAACAAAATAAAGAAAGAGAAATTCTCCCTGTCCTCTGAACTTGTCTAACTTGCCCTTGACCTGTAAATAACAAGAAGAGTAGGAATTGTCTGATATTATTTCATTTATTTTGAGTACTCTCATAGTTATTTACATATAGTGGTTGATTGGAAAATGAATGGTAAAGATTGGTATATCTTGCATTCAAGTGTGAACTTTTTTGCCAAACTGTCAAATCGTGTCACTGGACCAGATAATTTTATTATTTTGGGAATCAGGTAGTAAGATGCTGTTTGGAGCATGCTGCTTCTGTGGCCAAGACGTTCTTGACGTCCGATGCTGTGGTGGTTGAGATCCCAGAGCCTGAACCTGCTGTGCCTATGGGAAGCCCAATGGACAACTCAGGTCGATGCAGTTCATCTTTAACTACTGAATTCTTAAATTCTGTCTTACATTCTATCTGTATTTGTATACTAATTCTTCCCCCCCCCCTCTCTTTTAATCTGCATGCGACAGGTTATGGAATGTAATTCAGCATAATGCCCCCCCCCCCAAGGCGAGAATCTTGAGACCGATCTACTCAGCTCCGGAAAGTGTGAGGATACATTTACTCCCCACGGGCATCATCATAAAGGAGATTTTTTTGGGGAGAGAGAGATGTGATACAGGTTGTCCTGATGGACCACTCTTTATGGTCCAACCTGGGGCTGGTAAAATTGTTTTGGATGGTACGCTTGATTCTTATTTTTGTAGGGATAGGATAGCAAATAAAAAAGCTATGGTGGTTAAAAGGTTTCTGCTTCTTCAGTCTGATAAATAAGCTATGATGTTCGAAGGGTTCTTTTCAGTCTCTAAAATTGGTCCGGAGTCCCAATTAAGCATGCAATAGTTGCAGGATTCTATGCCGTGTTGCTTTCGTCGTTCTGCATGCGCTGCGTACTGTACGTTGCATTTGCGTACGGCTTAGACACGGACAGCTTCTCAAAACCTCTGCTTGCGTGCCCGTTACGTACATACCAATTAGCGATGATTACTGGTTGGTTTTAAGTGATGGTAGGATTAGTGGAGCATAAGCGAATAATACACACACACGAGTGACGAGTCTATCTAATAAAATATATCTAGAAAAAAATTGGATAGTTATTTTGATCAATAAAATATAAAAAAAAGGGTAATTATCATGGTCAACAAAATAATAATATATTATGTACATCGTTGATGAATATTTAATTATTTAAGTAATTATTCTATCTGCATAAGTGATTATTCTTAGGGAAAAAAATTATATATTTTGTATTTTGGCTTTTCAGATTATGTTTTACACATAATGTTTTTATTAATTATCTTTTCATTTACCAGAGATTATTTATCCTACTTAAGCGATAGTGTTTTGTTTATTGGTCTTTTAAATTACGTGTCATAAATAATTTTCATATAATTATTTATAAATGACAAGTCATAGCCATATTCTTACCAATCTGTATCTAGTATGATACTCTCTGATCTGTAATCGAATTTGTATTAAATGAGCATACATTATATTTCTTTGATTTTACAATAGAATGCCTATAATGTATTAATGAGTAGTAAAGCTTAGGATAAATGGTATATCAATTAATTAAAATGTTTATATTGTAATTTAAATAGTTTATTTATTATGAGATGGAAGAGGATAAATTATAAAAATATAATAATAAATATTTATTAAAATTTACAATATTACTTGTATTATAAAAATAAATATATGATAGACCTTTTTTTTATTGTAAACCAGAGGGGATTAAATAATATGAGAAGGAGGAAAAACGCGTCTTGACTCGGGCTTGTAATTCAGGTTGGGAGCTTGCACCAGTACTAATAATTACATGAAAACAACGATCGGGTAATATAGGCTTCATGGTCTGTCGCTCTTCATAACCCGTGGGCTTTTAGTGGCCGACATCATTCATTTAAGCCCCAAATGGGATCAGAGAGAGAGAGAGAGAGAAAGCAACAAGACCGGATGTTTATTTATGAAGCCAGCTGTGTGGGTACTTGCACAGTGGGTGCACCATGGAGCATCTGCTTGGTTGTGGTTCCGGTGGCCAGGAAGCACCGAGAGCAATACGTGCTGAGGAGAGGAGGGAACTGTTTGAGTATCGAGTATAATCAGGAAAATTTGGTCGGTCGTAGCTGAAAATTAATGCAATCCAGCAAAGGGGGGAAGGGTAGATTGGAATATTAATGCAAATCGACACGAAGATATTCGTGGTGGCGGAGGAAGGGCCACGCTCCCACTGCTACTCATAGTCAAATCGTCGACGAAAAGATGAGTGTAGTGTAGGAATGGAACTATTATTTCAAGGCTAGGCTATGCTCTGCTATGATATGCTGAGGTCGATTAATTCAACGCATATTATTCTCTACTGCTTCCTTTTCCTTAATCAAAACTCCTCTTTTTTTTTGTCCCCCCCTGGTTTCTTCTAGGCTTACGGTAAGGGCAGTAGGTTCTAATTAAAGTTCTTTATTGTATGTCAAAAACCAATGGATGACATCTAATACCGAGCGCTATCTGCTGCCGACTGCAAAAATAAAGCTTCTTTTTCTTTCTCGTGTAGAGATAAATGAGAATATGCAGATATCTTGGAAAGAAAAAAAACTTGAGCGTAAAATTGTAATCTAGTTGGATGGGATGATACTTAATTTCGATACCGGGACAGACAGCAAATCTTCTCTGCATGCAACGCGCTACTTTTTGACATAGGTTTCACGTTTTCATGTCCTTTTCCATTACAGTGCCAACATAACCTTTTCGAAAAGGTTGTCATTTTATGTCAGTATATAATTGCTTCCGGTAACCCTTGTATTTAACCTAACAGCCCCATCATTAAATTGCAGATAAACTAACTACATTTTAGGTAAATTTAATGCTAATATCAGTAGCTAAAGGTAAAGCTGTCAATTTATAGTACCGTGCAAAGCATGCTACAGTACAAATTTATTTTTAAAAAATCTTCTAATTAATTTTATTTATAAATAGAGATCCATATTAATATTTTTATAAATAGTGGTGAAATTTTTTTAAGTAAAATAATGACGAAATATCAACTCACTAGTAAAAAATTAATATATTACTGATAAAAGATTAGTTCGCTGATGGTTAAAGATTAGTTTATATACTAATATTTTAGAAAAAATAGTGTTGATAAATATGTATAATAGTGATCAAAGATATGCAGATGCGTGGTAATATATATATACAGTTGTGGTGAAATATATGCATAGGACTTAGATCAATGATGATTTTTTCAAAAATAAATAATAAAAAATATCTTTAATAGTGGTGAAATATACTTAAATTATGATGAAATATACATATAGTGAGATCTTTAGTAAAATTAGGATAGTAAAAGATTAATATAATAATGGTAAAAAAATATATACTAATTGTTTTTAAAATCAAAAGTATATGAATATGGGTATCAATTTATAGAGAGAAATTTGAAGAATTTTATGATATAATTTTTTATATATATAATAATCCTGGAAAAATGTATTTTTATTTATAAAATTAAAAATAAATGCTGATGTCATGATGACATGGGTGATGGCACAATAAAGTTATAGGTATCGCGTTAAGTTACCTATATCATACAAACTCGGTGAATTGTTTAGAGAAGACTGCCTCATATCTAAAGCTACGTACAAATCACGAGCCTTTCGTCAAATTTAAAAAGGCAGAGCAATAACCAAACCAAATTAAAAAAGACTACTCTTGTTTGCGTACAAATCGCACAATAATATATTGATCTACACATGATAAATAGTATGCATATTTCTCTTTCAAAGCTTCGTGGCAGATTGTTGGGACAAGCTTGAGGGGGGTTCTTGTCAAGATAATCTGAAAAAAAAAAATAAAGGGCATGTTAAAAGTCTGGAACAGAGACGTGTTCAGGGATATTGATGCAAAAATTAGGTTGTTGAAGTCAGAATTGATGAAGTTAGGTAATCCTAATGAGACCGCAAATGGAGTTGAAGAGAAGATCTCTAGAAGAGCAGCTTTGGAAAATCAACTCTGAAAATGGCATAAGAGAAAATAAGCGTATTAGATGTAGGTTGTAAAGATTAAAGGGTTCCAGGAACGAGATAGGAATACAAAATTATTTCACGCTGTGACAACTATTAGAAAGAAGAGGGCTATGATTAGCATAATAGTGGAGAAGGGCAAAGTGATTACCGATCCTACAAAAATTAAGCAGGTGATTGTGGAGCACTTTGAAGGCTTGTATAGTACGACGGATTTGCCAAATATTAGTATCTCGGAGGAAGGTTTTTGCAAGATTTCGGAAGAGCAGAGTCATGACTTGGATAACATTCCTGGAAGGGAGGAAGTCAAGAAGGCGGTGTGGGATTGTGCACCTCTTAAATCTCCGGGGTATGACGGGTATCATATGGGGTTTATCCGAAAAATATGGGTGGTCATCGGGGAAAAATTCACTGATTCTATTTTGGAGTTCTTTTTGTCGAATAGAATGCCAAAAGGTGTAAATACCACTTTACTTACGTTGATCCCTAAAGTGGAGAAGCCGGAGGAAACCAATCAGTTCAGGCCTATCAGCTTGATAGGATGTATCTATAAGGTCATTTCGAAGATTTTAACGCAAAGATTGAAACAAGTTGTTAGTAGTTTGGTGAGTGATTCATAGTCAGCATTCATCGAAGGAAGAAGCATTCTTGATTGGGTTCTGGTAGCAAACGAGATAGTTCAATGGTTTAAGAAGAAAAGAGGAGCAAAAGGGGTAATGATCAAGCTGGATTTCCAAAAGGCGTATGATAGTATAAGATGGGACTTTGTGGATAAAATCATGAGCATCATGGGCTTTGGAAGCATTTGGAGAGGTTGAATAAAGGAATGTATTTCAACGGCTAGTATTTCTGTACTTATTAATGGGTCACCAGCTACACCTTTCAAGATGAGGAGGGGCCTCAGACAGGGAGATCCCATATCCACTTTTTTGTTTGTCTTGGCAGTGGAGGTGTTCAATCAACTTATTAGAAGAGGTATGAATAAAGGGTTGATTCGTCGCTTGGAAGTGGTAAATGATAATTGTGAGGTCACTCATCTTCATTTTACAGATGATACTTTGATTTTTTGTGAGGCTTCGCATGAGAATATCAAAATTGGAGGCGGTTGCTTGATTGCTTTTACTTACTGTCTGGTTTGAGTGTAAACTATGAAAAATAAAAAAAATGATAGGGCTTGGGGTGGATCCACAGTCTCTCACGGAGGTAGCAGAGATTATGAATTGTAGGACCAGTACTTTACCAACTTCTTATCTTGGATTACCATTAGGAGCTAATGTCAGCAACGGTCAGGTGTGGAAGCTGGTGGTGGATAAGATTAGACAAAGGTTGGCAGGATGGAAATCAAAACTTCTTTTAAGAGTAGGGAGACTGGTTTTAATAAAGAGTGTTTTGAACAGTTTACCTGTGTATTATATGAGTTTATTTAAGATCCCAAAAGGAGTAGTAAAGGAGATTATTAGTATTCAAAGGAAGTTCTTCTGGAATAGTTGTGGAAATAGAAAGAAGTTACCGTTGATTAGTTGGAAGGTGATACAGAGACCCAAGAGTCTAGGGGGATTAGGTATCGAGGATCTAACCATGAGAAATAATGCTCTCTTATTTAAATGGTGGTGGAGATTATTTACGATGGAGGGATCGTCATGGAAGAGGGTTATTCAATCTATTTATTCTGAAGATCGTTTTGGTATCCTATAGACTCCAGAGAAGAAGAGGGGATGGACACCATGGGTGGACATTGTGAAAACAGGCAGGATGGATCCCATTCTCAGTTCTGGTTTGAAGATCATCATTGGAGAGGGTAGTAGAGTTAGTTTATGGAATAATAAATGGATGGAGCATGGTTCGCTAAAAATTATTTTCCCAAGACTTTTTATGGTATCTGATCAGAATGAGGGAAATATAGCTGATATGGGCTTCTGGGATGGGGAGCAATGGCATTGACAGTTCTTGTGGAGGAGACGACTGTTTGATTGGGAGGAAAGACAAAGGAAACAAATGGAGAGTTTGGTCAATCAGGTTAAATTATATAAGGGAAGACAAGATGGTATTAGTTGGGGCTATGATCAGAGGGGTATATTTTCTGTCAAATCCTTTTGTGAAGTATCGTATCAGAATGTGCCTGGGGGGAGTTTGAATAACAAATTTTGTAGCCGGGTGTGGTGTGGGTTGGCACCACCGAGAATCGAGCTGATCATATGGTTTGCGATACAACAAATGCTCAACACAAGAGATAGATTGGTCAGACTTCGGGTTAGAAACATCAGTGATGCAAGATGCCCTTTTTGTAGAGATGCTCAAGAATCAATCAACCATGTTTTTCTTCATTATCGTGTGACGGGGAAGTTATGGTATGAGATTTGTGAATGGCTTGGACGTTCTTGGGTGATGCTAAGATCAACTGAAGACATTGCTGCTGCTTGGTTAGGAGGTAAAGAGAAAGGTTTACAGGGTGAAATTTGGTCAACAGATTTCTTTGCCATAATAGGGACTATTTGGGAATTCATAAATAAGGCCATCTTTGATAAGATTCAAATTTGTAGAGGTTGGATGACGTTACTCATAAAGTAAAGAATTGGATTCTGGATCAAGAATAGAAGAGAAAATTTCTCCTATAGAATAGATGAGGTGGTCCATAATGTCCAAGCTTTTCTGTGAGGTGTTATTATCTTGGGGTGTATTTTGTTGCTCGCTTATTTAGTTGATGTAGTTCTCCAACTATGAAAAAAAAGTATGCATATTTCTCTATTGCAGTCTCCTTTTTACAGTCCTACTATAGAAGCAATATTTGGCTAATTTATATACGTATCTCAAGATTTTTTTTGGAAGTATGTATTTGTATGCCTTAAATTTCTAGTACTTTCGTTTATGGTCGTATTTGCATTTTTGCATGTAGTGCTATCCTTCTATGTTTGTAGTCGCAATGAATAGGTTTTGTCACAAATTAATGCGGCAAACATTTGAATGATACAAATATAAATAGTTTGCTTTTGTAAATATTTGATTTATCTAAATGCTATATAATAGCTAGTATCAGTACTGCTATATACTCAAATTTTAAACCCAAACCAAAATCTATTTTTTTCTCAAAATATACATATTAGTACACTGATTTTAATTTTTATTAATAATTAATTGATATAAACTAATAATAATACACTATAAAAGAAAATTATGGCATAAAAATATAATAAATTTATTATTAGTATTATTTCTATTATAATCATCATTATTGTTGTTATAATAATAATAAAAATATTTACATTTTTTGTGCAAAAATTTTCTTTTATTTTGTATTATTATTATTATTAGTTTGTATTACTTAAATATTAATAAAAATAAAATTAGTGCAATAATATACATATTTTTAGTAAAATTTGGTTTTTAGTTTGGGTTTAAAACTTGAGTGCATAGCATTATTTTTAGTTTGGGATATATCAATAATGTTTGGATAATATCTAAGACATATTAATACTCTATATATTATGTCTAAATACACAATTTATTTTATAAATATCTTATATTTTATGTTCTATAGAGTACATATGTCGTGCTGAATTTGTTTAAGAAAATATCCGGAGTTAGTTCTAAAAATAAGTCTGACTATGTAGGCCCCGAAACAGAGCCCGGATTATATATATATAAAGTAATAGTTGATTAACTAGACAAATAAGCTGAATAATTCAGTTAGTTTAGTACTTTGTGGTTTTAATTAATAGACTATGAGTTGGATCCCCATTGATTACACCTTTTTACTAATACTTTTTATAATTCATGAACAGAAATTCCCTAATTTTTTACACTTTTTTTTTCCGCCTAGGGCCGCCATGGAAATATGTATGTGTCTCTGTGTGTGTGTGTGTGTAAATATTTTAAATTAGTAAAACAATTATATGATAAGTGTAATATATAATTAACTGTCCTAATTTCTGCAGACAACTGCATCATTATCTTTCTAATCTTTGCATGTCGTAAAAGGAAAAAGAAAATAGATTAAGTTATGTGTGGAGATGCGTCTGCAAGACTATTAGTTGTACTTAATTAATAATTGGATGACTAGCTGCTGTTAGTAGAAAGGTTTTCCGCTCATGCATATCTTAAGCTACCAATACGAGAAGCGGTCTATAACATCAACCAATACTTTTACCTTTGCTAATTGAAGGGATCGGATAAGGGAAGGGAAAAAAAAACCATAAACGATAGGTTCGTCATCGGAGAATATATAATCATTTAGATTTTACATGATCTTAGATGTAGATAATTATTGATTTAGTTAAATACAAACGAGAGGAGATTAATCTTTCTGGGATATACCATGATCAGAAGCAGATAATCTTAGGCGCAGATGCTAAAAAAAAAAATTAAAAAAAAGTTGGTTGATCGATTATATAATATTAAAAATTAATTGGTGGGGGATGATACATTATGGAGACAAGACTTTTTGTATGATCATTTCCCCCTCTAGAGATACAAAGGAAGTGACTTTATCCCTCAAGTGGGCACTTGTTTGATATAAACCATTCAACTCATCCAAAATTAATAAGTTGATGGGAATCTTCAACAAGACATATGTCCCTGGATCCTACACGAAGTAGAACACAAAATATCATTAAGCTAGCTATATATTAAATGAAGCGGAAGGAAAAAAAAACCCCATATATATTATCTTCCGTGTTTCAATATTTATTATCTTATTTTTATTTAGAACTAACTACCTATTAAAAGTAGCCATTTAAAATAATTATTTTTTTATTTAAAAAAATTATTCTAAAAAGTTTCTCGTGCGAGTAATTATATTAGATTGATAATTACTTTTAATAAGCTACTCCAATCATACCAAAATATTATTGTATGCGTACTGTAGATATTTGTTCAAGATTACAATTCGTAATTGAAACGATTAAGACAAAAAATTAAGTTAGGCTTGTTCGTTGGTTGTCTTTGGTTGGTTAGAATGTATGTGTGGAGCATAACCTAACAAGTAAGCTAGATTAATTACAGGGTTTATCATTAACAATGACTATATTTGAATGAATCACAGCCATACAGATGCAGTAAACTTATTGTAACTCCAATGTCAATTAGTCGCTGGTTAATTTTTCATAGTCAAAATTTTGGGCGCTTACTCGCTAGATAGCTCAAATTTAGTTCACCGTCAAGAAGTCGAGATGCTAAGATCTGCTAATAGACTAGAACTAGCTAGTGCTGACCCGACCATATATGCGTCAATGTGATCATGTTAGTGATTACTAATTGTCTATATATATGGGTGCAACCGACTCCATTAAAATTAATTAATGTAAAGTATATCGTCTCTATTATAAATTTCGAGCACACACATGTCTATATATGGAAACGACTCTACGAGCTGAAATCATAGCATATTTGACTCTGTGAAAGGAAGATAGACTCTATGCAGTTGAGTGGAAGCTATCTAGCGACGTCCTATCGTTTGAATCTTCGCCATCTGATATTGGATGAATTGGTGCGTGCCAATTGTGGCGTTTATATATGCATATAAAAGATTTAAAAATATGACCCCTCCATTCTAAAGAAATATTAATAAAGGATTAGATTAGATTTTTTTTTTCTAAAAAGAAATATTGAGGATAGTTTTATTATATAGTTCCTTAAAATACTCACAAGTTGTTTTGTTTTGTTTTTTTTTTTATAAAAAAAATGGCGGATAATTACATGACTTTTAGGTTTATATGTCTCCTTGTAATAATGTTAACGACTTTTATGAATGAAAACAAGCCTTTAATGTATCATCATTGAGTGGGCCCCGTACTATATACACATCTTGCAAACTTAATCATGCCATAATCAAATGGTTAATTTGCAAGTGTTCAAGTATTGTTTGATAGCTTTCTTTTGGGTGCATCGTGCGATGGAATATAAATGTATAATCAATAAAGTCACTGCTACTACTTCTGCGCAAGAAAATCAAGGCATGTCCTCTTCTGAAAGTTGGATGGGACGGAATGGAAACAGTTGATAATGTTATTATACAAAAAAAAAATTTAAAAAAAAAAGAAGAAGAAGAAGGAGAAGGAGAAGAAGAAGAAGGAAGGAAGTACTACTATTACACATGCAATCATGATTTGAAGCATATACAGCAGGAGGAACACAGAATGGGGTCACTTATGCAACTCCTTCATGAAGAAGCTCGCGGACAAAATATTGTGACTAGTGTACGTGGGTCCGTCCATTATTAATTTTTTATATTTTTTCATTAAAGTGGATCACCAACGTATGCCCTTGACAAGAAATACGAGTCGTCTTCTGTTACTTCTCTTCAATGGCAGCTTGGGAGAGGCTGAAATTGAGCCACACCATATAACTATATAAATGAGTAGGGGATCGATGAAAAGAGTACGCAGCTTGTCATTTTCGTCATGAGCTTAACGTATCACCTAACTGTATTCATTATCCCATGCATGCACAAATCACAATTGCACCTTTATAAGAACGGAAGAAAGATAAAGTATCATAAATAAATAAATAAAAATTATAAAAAACGTGTTTCTCGATACATTTTAGTCAGCTGGAAGTTTTTTTTTTTTTTTAACCCGTCAAAAAAAAAATATCTTAAGATTTTTATTTGCAAGGACCTATATATTTTTATTTCCTTTTATATATTCTTTTTGGCTAAAGATTTTTATACGTATTATTGAAGAAATAATAGCCGAGCCATCGAGGTTAGAATTTTATCTATCATGTACTTAAAGTTTATCTCAATATTCCTTCACAGTAATATGTCATGTCCCTCCTCAATCAATGCCCACTGGCCGGTTTTTATGCATAGTCGATCGATCGTCTCTAGCCTCTGGGATATGTATTTCGTCATACATATACACTCTACTTCTATGTTTGGTATTTTCTTCGCCGATACTCCTGATTTCTTTAGTATATATGAAATGCAGGTAAACGAAGATTTTAATCACGTCATATCTTTTTATCTACGTTGTTTGTCCATTTGGAGAAGGTGGCGATTTGGTTTAAAAAAAGGAAAGGAAAGAAATGATAGCAACTCCTCTTATTATTATTATTATTATTATTATTATTATTATTATTATTATTATTATTATTATTGTTATATATTTCTCGCCATTTATTCCTTTGTCAAATCAAAATTTGGCAGTTAATTATGCAAAACGGATACATTTGGTCATCCATTACATCATACCCTTCAAAATACAAGTTAACAAAAGAGTACAGCTTGATCAGAATTTTGATTTCTGGGTCTTCCATATATTCGTAAAATCATAGGGGGCGGCACACAAAAGATATGCGATGGCGTCATTCATTCATCTATCGATCAAGTTTTGTTTTATATTACTATTTTTAATAATGTACTATTAATTACTTCAACCTTGTAGGTGAATCAATAATTTGGCTGATTATCATCTCAAAAACAGAAAAAAAAGAGGATAGGCTAATTATTTTTCATCATCTTTCCTATAAATTATTTACATACTCATATGAATATTATTTTGTTAAGATTAAAAATAATACTAATAGTATATTATAATAACAAAGGATGTTTAAAGGTCAATCATAAGAGTTTAATACATTTTAGTATTGCATATCTCTTGGAAGCAACCAGCTAATAGCCCATGAATCAAATATTGTCAAATCTATTGCCAAGTCTTGATAATAATAATTAAATTTATATTATGTTTATTATTATCAAATTTTTGTTAATTTTATTCTATTTGATTTAATTACAATTGATTTACTTTGAACTTAGTAGAAAATAAGATAAGGAATATAGGCCATTGATGATGACTTACCTCATAGTTTATCTCATCATAGTATTAAGCAATCATGAAAAAAGTTCTAATTTTATTACTCTCTCCGGTTTGATAAATATGCCATTTTAGAATTTTACCCACATATTGAAAAAGTGTATAAACTACCAGATATTCATTAAATATAGTTTATTAAATGGTGTGAAGAAAGATACTTTGATAAAAGTGGGTTAGTTATCACACTAGAAGTAAAAAAATTAAATTCTTTTGGATAAAAAAGTTGTGCTAAAAAATGACATGCGTGCACACACACATATGACTGTTTTACTATATTTTTAAAGAAAAACTATTAAAATTATTATATAAATTTTAAAAGTTGTGGTGTAGTTGAAGATATTTGGTTTGGATTCAAAAGGATTTCCAAATCAATCTTTACTCGGTTCTGTTATACATTACATTGATTAAGCATTATTATGAATTTCTCCAAATTAATAGTATGTAGATAATTTATGATCCAACAGTCTTCGCAAGAACTATCAATATTATAGTTGTGATGGAAAAGGAGTATATCAAAGTCAAAGGGTTATAACTTATAAGAGTGTGGACTAGGGGAATTCATTTTATTTCAATATTGAAAGAACATTGGAAAATGTTGATTTTTTTTATATAAATGAATATACTTAGCATGAGTCTCAGGAAGGCAAAAGACAAGACCCTCCCAAGACACAAGACCTCTACAAAAATCCCCTTGTCAAAAGAAAAAAAAAACAACCCAAACCAACAAGGAAAGTACCAAACAATTACAAATTATCACACAAAAAGAACATCATAAAAAAGGTAACAATTTGAAGAAGACTCTTTGAATCATTGCTAATTAGAATAATTGTTGGGCATGGTGTACCATGTAATCAATTGAGCAATCAAATTATTTTTCACATTCTTAATCTAGAAGCCAATTCTTATTTTGACTAGTATCATCAACCAACCCACCCAAATGCTTTGATTGTCAGACAATACCTTGTTTATGTACTCCCATAGCATTCCAGTTATTGCAAAAAGTGCATACTTCCATATATGACCTATTAATCCCTTTCTTCAAACTCCCAACCAAGCTAAGCCACTGTCAATGGTAGTCATCATCATTATTCATGTGTACCCTAGCAAATCACACACCCGAAACCATAACCTTCTTATCATTGTGTAATGAAGGAACAAGCAATTTACTGACTTCTTAATTCCACAAAAGAGGCATCCCGCATTAATGTTGGTGATGAGTTGAAGCCTAGCAAGTTTGTCATTAGTGTTTAATCTCTGTAGGATGGCAAACTATGCAGTGAGCTCAATCCTAGGTGGGGCAATACCAATCCAGATTCCACCCAAGTCTCTACTTTCTCTTCCTTCTTCAACAATCATTGAGTAGAAAATTTCAAAAAAAGACTTGTATACACTTTCCATTTCTATCATAATTCCAAATAACCATATCCTTCCTTTCTCTACATGGGAGGGACTGACTAATCGTCAACAAAAGCTACTATACCTACTCATCCTCCTAGTTAAAGAGTCTTTGTCACCAAATTAGGTTCCAATGCCATGCCACACCATCCTATATATCTATATTCACAATCATCTCTCCATATTGGATGGACACCAGTAACATTTTATGAAATAATTGTTTCAAGATGTCCTAATCAAGCCACTTATTATACTACAACCTAACTTTTTTGTCGTCCTAAGGCTAAAAGGATATCATGCTTGCCCAAGTCCACAATTTCTCCCCAAGGTGACCAGCTTTCTTCTGCACCAGCTAGTCCTATTGCAGAAGTAGTTGGTTGTAATAATATGATTACATGACTTGTGGAACCTCCACCATCATTTGAAGATCAACATATTATTCTTTATAAGTGGATCCCCCAAACAAAGCCTCCTTGCCTTCTAGGATTTTGAATCAAACTACAACTTATTAGAAGTAACTTTCTTCTTTCTTCGCTTCCTGCCCATAAGTTCCTCTAAATACTAATGATCTCCTTGGCCACTCCTTTTGTAATTTTGAAAATTCTCATATAGTATATTAGTAGGTGATTGAGAGCACTCTTGATCAACATCAGTCTACCCACTCTAGATAATGTACGTGATTTCCACCTCTTTAGCCTCTCCTTTACCTTATCCACCACCATCCTCCAAGTCTACTTATTCTTTAGATTTGCACGCAAAGGGAGACCAAGATATGTGATGGGTAGTTTGCTGATCTTGAAATTCATAATATATGTAACCATATTTTGGAACTTTGTATCCACCCTAACCTAATAAGCTCCGATTTTGCAAATTTAATGCCCAACCTCTATGTAAGAAAGAATCACTTTAGCAATCTCCTCCAATTCCTAACATTATCCTTTGAGGCTTCACAGAAAATCATTATGTTGTACGCATATTGTATGTGTATCACCTCAAGGTGACTTCTACCCACTTTCACACCCTGAACTAAAACTTTTATAACACCCCTTCAAACAAGTTTATTGAAAGCTTCTATGAGCAAGAAAAAGAGAAGAAGGAAAGAGGGTACCGTAATCTAAGTCCTCTCTTCATCTTAAGTAATTATAATGGTCAATCTCATGAGTACCCTTAAATACTTGTTAAGATTTAAAATTTTAATCTAAAATAGTATTCATATAATTATAAATGATTTTTCTAATGATTAATGTCCAAGAGGAGTAACTAAAAGTTAAAAAAAATACATGTAGTGCAAATTATTATTATTATTTTATCATATTTAGGTAAGAATCTAAAGTCTTAACAATTATATGTGAGGGTGCTCGTCAAACAAGACGAATTATAAAAATACAAGGGGATTTTAGAGTTATTAAATACTTTTTTTTCCACAGTTTTAACAAGTGTTTATAAGCACTCATTAGAAGAAATCATTTTAAAAATGGTGAAGATTCCAACTTAAATTATATTAATAATTAATACAATTAGGTTTCACAAAAAAAAACTCAAATAATTAAATTAATTCAATGATATATATATAGAGGAATGCCCGCTAATTCAAGAGAACATAGTTATGACCGAAGAATATGGAGAGGAAAATTTATAGAGACAGGAAGTGAATGAAAAATTGAGAAATTTTATTTATTTTGCATGATCAATACAGGATGGGATACATGAGATTGCAATTATTCTTCAACACATGAATCTTATAATATTTTGTATGCAAAGATAGATTATATATATATATATATATATAAACGAGCAACATTAGATGGGAAGAATGAAAGGAGACTATTAGTCCATTAATTTACATTTCTTTTGAACAATAACCATCGATTTTTTTTAATTATTCATTATTGATACAGATAAGCATCGCGCAAAAAACACTAGAATGTTTAGTCGATGTTTGTATATAAAATGTCGATCTTTTCATCTAAATTACTGTCACTTTTCAAATGGCTCTAAAGACGGTCTATCTGCAGGAAAATAAATCAACTGCTATGAAAAACACTGGCAAGCTTTATAGGACACGCTACTTCCCAAAGATAGGAAAAGTTTGTTATCATGTGTAGTAAACAATGAACTAACCATTAGTGTATTTATCTCTTTCGATTTAGACAACATATATCTTGAATAAGAAGACATGCGAACAATCTTTGATTATGACTCTTTTTACGAATTGTTTATGTGATCCTTTTATGGGGCTGGTATTGATATTTTAAAGAGAAATCATATAGAAAAGGTAGACCTAACAAATCTTGTGGAGAAAGAATACAAGTCAAAAAAAACTTATTAATCATTGTAAGACTTCTGTGTATACGAACAATTCGTACATGCATTTCGTGTCATTATACAAAACTAATGACAACACTCTTAGCGATCCATATATAATTTATATGAAAAGTAAAAAAGCATCAATGACAACCATATATCAATTAAATTATTAGAAATGACTTGAATTTGATGCCGCTGGCATAGTGTTATTATGTGTTTAGCTATCCTAGTGAGACCGATGGATGAGCTTGGTAGTAGGAAACTATGACTTAGACTAGCCTTTCACATAACACAATAAAAAGTAGTGTCATTGAGCACCATTGCGTCGATTTTATTTATTTATTTATTTACTTATTTATTTTTTTGGGTGAAAGATGAACAACATGAGTATTTTAGGATAGATCATGTCACATAAAACTGTCGTATCGAGCATGTAACACCAACACGGACTATCGGTGCTACTTGTTTAAAGTGTGGTCCTGGGCAAAGGTCTGGCTCATTCTTCTTTGTTTTCCTTCCTATGCGTGGCGAATCATTCTTTCTTTTGATTCATTAAAATGAGAAGAGAGTGAGTGCTTTGACAGATATTTTAACTCTAGGGTTTATACAAATACATTGACATAAGATTGAGATGATTGACCATTTCATTTTCACCTGTAACATTTTTCAACATTATTGTTATTTTCTTGAATATTCTTTCCCCAACTTTTTATTTTATTTTATATATTTATGAATCAATTATGATTTCTTGACAATTGATTGTCTGACCCAAAATTCGTTTTGCTCTGTCCCCACCCCCAAAACATAGATATATGACTAAAGCAAGCGATCGGACAGGTCAAGTCACTATCAGATCATGTTATATAATAATAGGATTATTTTTTGAATAATATCGTATTATTTTGCTGACTTGGGTTGAGATCGGATAGACTCGAATTCTAATAAATTTAAATTATTCTAATTTCGGTTTAAGTTTGGGTCGGGCTCAGATAAGTTTAAATTATTATATTTTCGGGTAAAGTTTGGATCATATTAGATCATTTTAGATTTGAGCCATGCTTGTGTCATTTTTTTTTCTTTCTCTTATTTCAAGATTTTATTAAAAGATAATTATTTTTAGACAATTTATTTCAATTTATCTTATTCAATTAAAAGAAAAATATTATATTGATTGTTTTGGGGCCTTATAATTTTTTGCCATCATTTTATCTTTGGAGATGTATTTGATATTTCAAATATATTTTTAAAAAAAAATTGGATCCCCTTCATTTTTATATGAAGCTATAGTTTATAATTCAACTACATTATAAGCTTGGTCATATTGAGTTTAAGTATTATTTTAATTTTATATTATATTTATATCTTGTATGGTCCTTGCATAATATTAATTTAAAATAGTCATTGATAATTCATAACAAATGAAGGCTTCTAAGGTTGTACTTCTTATATTATTTTTATAATAGATTGATCACATTATATCATCACATTTTTATGATAATAATAATAATACTAATGCAAAATTAACGATAATAATAATACTAATACTACTACTACTACTACTACTACTACTACTACTACTACTACTACTATAATAATAATAATAGTAATAATGATAATTAATGAGTATCAATTATTGAAAAAATAATAATAACAATAAATTAGTTTTTTGTATTATATATTTCAATTAGATCATATCAAGCCAAATTAGATAAGAATTAGATAAAGTAAGTGATAATGACCACTATTGACAAATGACCAACTAATATTAATTTCTTACTATTTAACAGAATTGATGTAATAAAAAATATTAATCTTTAATTTTCATAATGAATAATTAACATCCTCACTCTAGATTTGTATTAGTTTCCTATGATGTTGTAGGTATTATATTGCAAGATAGATGCTAACATATAGTGTTTAAGGCTACAAATTTTTATTAATGTGTACTTATAATAGAATTGATAAAACGGTTTCCTTGTTTGATTGGTATTTTGTTATGATGTTGTCTACCTTTATATATATATATATATGTATATATGTGTATGTGTATATGTATATATAATTTTTACACAATTGTTACAAATAATTTAAATATTAGAATTAGTATTATTGATAACGACATTTTAAATAATCTAATAAACTATGATTATGTAATATTTGTTTTAAGTTGCAATGACAATTGGTTCACATCAAAGTTATTGTTCGGGATTTAGTTATTATATTGTGGACTTGAAGACTTGGTTGGAACTTTTGGTGGACTTGACCAATTGAAATATGTTGGATGTTATATCACTTCTAGCCCATACGGCATGTTCTATTGCAAAATAAGCCATCATGAAGAAGTGTCCTTATGTAATTCATTATCTCTTTTTTTTTTACTTAATTCTTATGTATCTATTGCAAAATAAGCTAGAATCTAGGCCTTCATGAGGAAACATTATGCTTTATTGATATAAATGTTGACATTCTTGGAACATATGTGACAAAATTAGCAAAAGCTCTTTGAAATAAATCTAAGTCTGTTAGACTATGTATTTTCAAAGTGGTGATTGTATCTCACAAATTTGTATCATCTATTGTATTTTCTTTATTGAGGTGAGAGTAGTATTTAATGTTGGATAACATGTTGTTATGTTGTGTGATTTATGTAGGTTAACATTAGGTGGCTGTTTATATTTTGATGTTGAAGCTTATGTTTTGATATTTTATGGCTAGTGTTAGCCCTCAAGGCTTAGCAGGTAAGGGGCTAGAAACAACTTTTGGTTGGTCATATTACATACAGTGGTAGAATGTAGATTGTATCTACTTATTCCATGCTACCTTAGCTATCATATGTTACTTTTTTATGTATATCTAAGATTGTAGAAACATTTGAATATTAAAGGTAGTTTGAATTGTTTAGTAGTATAGATTTTGCTTTGTTCGTAGAGCTACAAACATGAGGTAAGCTTATAAAGGTGTTGACCATCTTGCTATAAGATCTATGCTTTTAGTTGTTGTGCTACTAACATATAGTAAGCCAACTACTTTTTAATCTCTTAGGAAAATATAAGTGTCTGATATGTAGTATTTTGATAGTAAGCTACCAACTTGTGGTAAACTTAGGCTTTTGATTAGTTTAGGTACACTTGGTAATCTAAGTATTTGATGTGTGTGTAACACCCCAAAATTTTTTAATCTTTGCCTTTAGATGTCTAGAATTTTATTAAAAACAAACAATCAAACCTTGGCTTAAATTATATTATCATTAGCCTTTGACCCATAACCCTAAATAAATTTTTAGATTATTTTTATTACTTTTCTTTTTTGAAACCTATCTTGAATTGATTTATATTTCGTATTTTTTTCTAACCAGTACTCTAATCTAACCAAACTAAACCTAAAGCTAAATAAAATAATGCTAACATACCTTTTCCAATTTACTCCTCATGTTACCCCTACAACCACCCTACCTCATGTAACCCTTGTCATGCCCCCTTTTCTCTCACCAAACTCTCTCTCATCTCTCCCTTCTCTCTCCCCCTTTTCTCTCACCACTCTCTCTCTCTCTCTCTCTCTATTTCCTCCACTTGCACATAACCATTGCCATTACCTTACCTCTTTATTAAGCCATACTCCATCTCCCCGCCTACATGTATATTTATATACCCCCTCCTTTTTGTTTTGTGTGAGTTTTCCCCAATAAAGCACATCCCCTCTCCATTTTTATTCAAACCCATCAACCACACCCCAACAGCCCTCCAACCCTTGCTCCCTTTCTCAACCTTATGTGTTTAGCACAAACCATCAACACCACCGATCACCACTCACCATCCACCTCTAACCATCACCATTGTTGTCACCCACCTCTTCTTCTTCTTCTTCTCCTCCTCCACCATCACCACTGTTTGCCTGACTCATCTCTTTCCTTCTCATCCTCTTCTTTTTGGTCTAGGTTGTTTGATTTTGTTACACAGGCATGCTCCAGCTGCACACCCTAAGTGTAAGCCATCCTTGCATATATAGTTATGCCCCAACCGCATGCCCCAACCATGCATCCTCCCTCTTACTTGCATAACCCACCTACAGCCATCCACCTACCCATGCCTTGCTTTTTCTTCACTAGCCACAATAACCTCACTCCTTCCTCTTCTCATTGCAACTCATTGCCAACCCCAACATTTTCCCTCTCCTTTCCAATGTCAACCCCATCTTCAACCTTCCCTCTAGAACTAATCGTCCCCCCGTAGCACCCCCTAGGAAATGATAAAAACTATCGTTGTTATTCCCCTTACTTCGGCATAATCTACCACAACCTTTAGCCTTCCTACACCACCTTACTGTGCTCCTCCACTATCCTCGTTCATCTATCTAGAAAACAGAGCCTCTACCACCCCATCATCGCCAGATTTCCAACAGCCCAACACCACTCGCCCCGACCTCCATCGTCACCACCACACCACCCATCGACCATCACCTTCACTATAACCAACCACCCAGCATAACCTCCTCTTGCGTCAAGTCATGTTGCGCCATGTAGCATGAGGAATTTGTATAAGATTGGCACCCATGTTTAATAATAAGGGTATTTTCATAATTTTGATTAGTAAGTATTTTAATATAAATTACTAATTTTTTTAAAAAAAAATATTAATACAGTTAATGTGGCATTATTTTTAGTTACAACTTTTGATTAGCAGGGTTTAAATAATCTTATTAGGATATCGGCACATTATGCTTTTACTGGATTTTAGGTAATTCTTATACTTTATTAAAATGTCAGTTGTCGCATGATGACACATTAGGGTCTTGACTTATTAACAATGTTAAGTATTTTTGGTATACTGTAATTCTTATTCTTTACTAAAATGTTAGTTGTCACATGCCAACACATTTGGACGTATAAACCATGTTATGTTTGTTTCTACTATAATTTTTATACTTTGTAAAATGTTAACAATCACATAATAGCACATTAGGGTTTTGTGTATGAAATATATTAAGCGTATTCAATACCCTATAATTATGTGCCTATTTCTGTTAGCATAAAAAATGTTATCTTATGTAAAATACTTTCGGCATAAAAGTATGGCTAAAATGATTTTTTAAGAATATGTATGATATGTATGTAAAAAAAAAGGTTAGACATACTTAGACAATTTTATGGTTTAAGTATTATTATTGTGTGCCTTAAGGGTAATTTGGTCATTTTATGTGTATTATGTTAATTATTTTAATAAACATATTTAATATGTATTAGTTATCGTTGATCATAGAAATTTATGAATTTGGATGAAATAAAAATGTATGCTAGGGTTTTATGTGAAGAATCATGAATAAGGGCAAAATGATAATTCAACATTTCCAGTAATTTAATTACAGGATAATTAAATTAATTTTGATATTTTAGCCTTTTGATGACAAATTAATATATAAAATGGAAGTGGTATTTAAAACTAATGATAATTTGATAATTATGACCTCTAGGACATTTTGGTCATTTTTGGTATAATGTGTCTAAATATAAATAATTGAACCTAATATGACCTTATTATATTTTTAATGTTGACATTAGTATGGACGTTGTTTATTGATTATCTTGAATGAATGGGAAGTGGGTAAAAATGGTTAAGTATGGAAACTAGATATATGTAATTGATTGTGATTTGGTGATCATTTTAATACAATAATAATATTTAAAATGAAATATTTTGAGATTGAGAATGGTGGCTCTTTAAGGGTCATTACCTTAAATACGTGGTTTAGCCCATGTTTGATTATAAAATTTTGATGTTATTTCTTAGTGCCCTAGCCATATCCTAAATCATACTCTATTTAACAATATATACTTATAGAGGGTATGCATATTTATAGATTAGGTGTCCTAATACCATTGTACTGAAAGGTTCATTTTCGTACACCCCTGCGTATTCAATAGGTAGAGGTTTTTGCAGGTCAGCTTGCTAGTTTAGTCGAAGGCTAGTAGTATGGGCTGAGAGGAGGATTATCTAGTATACTTTTTGGTAACTTTTAGTTTGACGGTATTTGGACGTATATGTCCTTATATACCTTCTCTCATTTGAGTTTAGTAACCACTAATGATGTTTATTTTCAAAACAATATCAATCTCTTGTTCTCTCTATTTTGTTTTTCTTAATTGTGTTATTAATTTAAATTGAGTAATGGTTTAAGAGAATGATAAAGGAACTAAACTTTACCAAGTGTGGCGGTAATACTCTATATTTTTATTTGTTTTAGCTTCAGTGAGTAATTCTCTAAATAAATTTTTTAAGTCCTAAAAATAGAGGTGTTACAATGTGCCTTTCTAGGCTTTTCCAAAGCTTTTATGGCATCTTTTGAGGCCTTTTTTGTGTGTTTTGAGTTATATATGTTGGATATTATTATTATTATTATTATTATTATTATTATTATCTCATAATGTCTTTTGAAGCTTGTGTATTTGTGTATTGGGATATATAGGTATTGTAAGTGCTTATATGGTGCTTTTTGAGACTTACATATTTTTATTTTGAGTTATTGATGTAGAGATGTACCTTTTGAGGTTTTGTAAGTATTTATATGGTTTCTTTTGAGGCTTGTATGTTTTTATATTGAGTTTAAGATGTTCGATGTATTTATACTATTATTATCTTATGATATTATATGGAAGTAAACTAATATTTAGATGGCGTAGTAGAGCTTTACCTTCTTTTTTTTCTCTACTTTTTTCTCCATACTTCAATATTGGTGTCAATGGATATTGTATATACATAAAAAGTGATGTACACTTTAAGAAAATATAGTTTTTTTTTAAGATTTTGATGTAAGTACTAAGTTAGAATAGTTACACATCTATATTATTTCATATTTTATGAAATTTTGGAAAACTTGAGTTATTTTAATTATGGGTTAATGATAGTTTTTGGGTAGTACTAGGTTAGATCCTTTTCAAGTTATATCAGATTTTGAAAAAATAATGGATTAAGTTGGGTTATTTTTTATTTATAGTTTTTCAGATTATATTAGATTTTGGATAGATAGCTAATTTGGTTTATTTTAGGCTTATAATTTCTCGGGCTATATAGGATATACATTGGATTAGGTTAGATAGACTTTTGACTCTTAATTATTTAGATAAAATCTGTTTAAATTGTGGACGGATTGAGTTAGTACTAATTAGATTTTTCGCGTCATATCAACTTTTCTCTGCTCTATACATAACTATGAAACGAATTATGGCATGTCATTTTTATACATGGTATTATAAGTGAATATAAAATTTTATTTAAATATATTTAAAATAATTAATACAAGTCAATTTATTTTACCATTATTTTAAATTAATTTCCCAAACAGTGCATGGATTCAAGCCCCGTGGCGACTCTGTATATTGTGTTTGTTTACCTCATGGGTGCGTGGAAATAAGGAACTGGATTGGGTGTTATGTTCGTACTTCGTACCGACTTGAGTTTAACTAAGAAAAATGGAAGTCGTCGTCTACTCTCTCCGTATGACGCGTTGTTTTATCCTAACATGCTCCATGCATTAGTGGCAAATTTGTCAAATCATTTGGTGATTACGGCACAAAGTCAATTAGGCATTTTTTTCCCTTTTATAATTTTACTTACTTTTTTTTCGAAACTTATTATAAAATTTAAATCATATTAGAAAAACTCATACAAATTTTTATTTTTATTATCCCTCTATTCTTGCATTTATTAATTAATGATAAATTATATAAAAACTATATTCATATGAGGATATATTATTTATCTTAAATATATATTTTTAATTAAAGTGTTTAAATTAAAATCGACTTATATGACCATACGGATAAAGTATGTTTTGACGGAATTACTATCGCCAACGGCCTTTTGGATGTGACTAGTTTTGAACATTAACTTTCCTGTGTTTTCCAGAATGTCAGCCGGCACGACCCATTCAAAGTTTAAGAAAAATGGTGACGATGTGATTAAGTAATTGGTCCGTTTGTTTTCTCCTAGGCGTAGCTATTTTTGCTGAAGGAAAATCTAACCTGCCGTTGTTGAAGTGTCCTCGAAGACTCTAGACAAGGTTAAACCACAAGATTCAGATCTAGGACAAAAGGTAGAAACTTCTCAATTTTGAAAAAATATTGAATTGAGGACGGCAGATTTTCTAAAGTCATCTTTGCCAAAACATTGATTGATAGCTAAAGGTAATTAGGTTTCATCATGTAACTTTTGCTATAAAAATTTATATTTCTGCCTCCTTATCAAAAAAATGTCTATTGTTAGATCATGGTTATCGTGGATTATTATTTCTATGTATTGTAATTGAGAGAAAAAGATAGCACCATCTAAGTATTGTTTGTCTCATGATGTGATTTGTTTGATCTCGGAAGTTCACATTTGAGGAAGCTGCGACCTCTTTGGATTATCATGAATAGAAAGAGTCCATATTGAAATATAGGATAGTGTGGTGTGACACTCAAACCTAACATGACAACAAAGGCTCCTTATCTGGGACGAAGAGTAAGCAAAGAAATTGGGATGAATGATTAGATAACCTTTCCATGTAGAGACATGAGAGACATAGTTAGTTGAAAATATGACAATATGATGATTTATAAGGTTAACATTTTTTATAAGACTTTTACTAAATGGATGATGAAGGTGGAAGGGGCGGTAGGGACTACAACAGGATCTAGATCGACATTGACCTGCCCATGATTGAATTTATTATATGGTTTTCCATCCAACAAAGACTAAATAATAAGAATAAATTAGCTAGGCTTCAACTCATCAACATCATTAACTTAGGTTTCCCTTTTGTAGGGTTGAGTAGGAGATAGTTAATCATATTTTCCTTCATTGCATAGTGACAAGGAGGATATAGTATGGGGTGTGTGATTGGTTAGGAAACACATGGATTATGTCAAGGTCTACCATAGATAATGCTCTAGCTTGGCTTAGAGGTTAAAGTAGGAGCCTAAGAGGACAAATCTAGAACATTATATTCTTTTGTAAAAAGAGGAGTGATATGGGAGTACAGAAATAAGATAGTACTTGAGAATCAACAAATTTGTATTAGTTGGATGATGATATTAGTCAAAATGAGGATTGGATTTTGGATCAATGATAACTAAGGTGATTTTGATTACACAATTGATGACATGATACATCATGTATGAGCAATACTCTAAGGAGTAGAGTTTAAGTGAGTCTACTTCATGTATTTGTCTTGGTCTATTGATCATTTTGTATGATGTTTATCCAATTATCAGAGAGAGAGAGAGAGAGAGTGCATATTTATCAGTGAATGTTAAAACAAAGCTTACACTCTATGAGCCTATAACTATATTATGAACCTAGCAGGATACTTTGTCTATTTTCAATGTTACTAATTAGTTACTCACCTATGTAATGCACAAAAAATCTTAAACAATATAAATGTTAACATATAGGCATTATAATTTGCATAAAAAAGCAATTGATTTCCGCTCTATTTCATTTGAACCAACTAAGAATGTCTAGATATGATATATATTACCTTTTGCAAATAGTCGCATGACTAGCTGAATTAAAGGATTTTCTACCATAACTTAGGTTGGTGTCCTCTATAATAATAATTTATAGGAATTTTTAGCTTATAAAGTTTAAGGTATATAATATTTCTCATAATGCAAATTAATATGTGATGCCTCATGATGATGTCCGATAACACTAAGGCTTGAGACATCAATCTTTCTTTCTTTTTCTTTTTCTTTTTTTGATAGTTGAAATCATACAACCAGCCAAAGTCTTGGGAAAGAAAAAGAAACAACCTAGGTAAATACTAAACCCTCTCATTCCACAAAACCCATACAACAACCCCCCTCCATGTGAATTACAACCGGGACAAGGTAATAAGGAAATTTCCATACGGTTACAGACTGTCACATAAGAAAATTAGAAAAATGAAGCCACTTGAAGGAGACTCCCTACGAGTGAGTAGTTAGGAAATCAAACTAGAACACAATATATCAAAACCATGTAGTTATCCAAGGAATGTGTCATCCAATGCAAATCATTATAACCAAGGCACCAATAATAGCCTTCTTTCCCTAGTTCAAACACCTAAAATCCGAATGTAACCCATAAGCAAACCAAAATACACTGTTGATTCATTAGTCCTGAGAACAATATTAGGACATGATGGATCACATCATCAATTTGGTAATTGAAATCGTCCCATCCATTCTTAATTTAGAAACCAATCCTCATTTTGACTAGCATAATTTAGCGTTTCAAATTCAACATTTTAATTCCTTCCTTTGAACTCTCAACCAAGTTGAGGCATTGTCGATGGTAGTTCTAGGCATTACCCATGTGTACTCTAGTCAATCACACACCCCATATTATAACCTTCTCATTATTATGTATTGAGGGAACAAGTGATTATTGAATCTTGTTAAGTTCCACAAAAGGGGTATCCCAAATCCATGTTGTTAATGAGTTGAAGCCTAGAAATCTTATACTTAGTGTTCAATATCTATTGGATAACAAACTGTATAGTGAACTCAATCTTAAATAGTCATTTGGTAGGAAATCTCACAAATAGACTTAATCGGGTACTTGCCATTTTTTTAATGATTATAGAAAGTTGTGTCTCTCTTTCTCTACATGGGAATGATTGATTAATCATGTACAATAGCTTATCTACTTGATCTTACTCCTAGTTAATGAGCCTTCGCTACCAAAGTAGGTCTTAATGCCACACCACACAATCTCATATGCTCATATTTGAAATTTCTTCACATTATTGACAAGGAATCGAGAATAGTCTAGGAATTTTTTTTCCAACATACCCTAACCAAGCTACTTATCATAGTAGAATCTAACTTAACTACCATCCCCCAAGTTAATCTTTATTCCTAAGGTCATAAGATTATCACTCTTCGAAAGCTCGACAATTTCTACCGAAGGTGACCCACCATTCTTCTGCTCTTGGATGTCTAAACTATCAATATAGTTGTATGAGTAAATGGTTGTAATAATTTTATTCCATGATGCCCCATCTGTGGTGAAGAACCTCCATCAACACTTGAAGAGCAATTAATATTTCTTTATAATAAGATTCCCAACACCCAAGCCTCCCTAACTTCTAGCTTTTTGAATCATACTCCAACTCACCAAAGATAATTTTTTCCTCTTTCTACTCCCTACCTAAAAGAAGCTACTATGAATACTATCAATCTCCTCAACCACACCTTTTATAAATTTGAAGAGGCTCATATAGTACATCAATAGGCTATTAAGAACATTTGATCAACATTAGCCCTCCGGCTCTCAAGAACATCCTTAACTTCCTGTAATACCCTAAAAATTTTCTTAGCTTAATCTCGCATCATTAACTCCCTAATTTGATTATAATATCAAGAAATATTATTTTAACCTTAACCTAATGTATTAATCCCAAAAGTTTAACTGAAACCAAAACCTTGACTCAGATAAACTATAATTCATAAACTAAAATCAAAATCCGCTAAAATTTTCACTAATCCTAATTACATATGGCTAATCTAAAATCACCCAATATAATCCTAACCCCTAACCTCTTTTTATTTTTCTTTTCTTTTCTTTTCATTCTTATCCTGCGCTGATTTTCTTCATGGCATGAAGGAGTTTGGCTTCTCTGTTACTTCTCACCATCACCCTGCCACCTTCACTGACCATCATCATCATCCCCCGTGCCTATCTTCTTTCTTCTTCTCTTCCCCTGCCATGATGACCACCATCACCTCCCCTACCACTCTTCTTCTTATATTTCCCATCCTTACACAAGCCATACTCATAACCATTGCATCACCTCCATTTTTCATCACTTCCACTGTCACCCTAGTGATCTACACCATGACCCTGCATAACCTTCACACGCCTCCCCCTCTATTTTCATTATCTCCGATTCACACCATACACACACACACACACACTCTCTCTCTCTCTCTACTCTCCTTCTCCCTCTTCATTTGGCCTCCCCTCTTATCCTTTCTGCGTAAAAAATTTATTACCCGAGCTCCTTCTTCCTTCTCCCTCCTACCTTCTCTTTTCTACTTCTTCTTCTTCTTCTTCCTCCTTCTTTCCCTACTTTTAGCCTTTGAACCACCCAATCCACCAGCGTGCACCACCTCAGCCACCACTCATCCCCCATTGGGTGGTGGACCAACCACCAAGGTCACCCCAACCTTTCTCCTTGCCGTTGTCGGCCATTGCCGCCGACCACCGCCTTTTTTCCCTTTTTCTTCCTCTCGTCCGTCGCATCTTTGCAAAGTGCACAACCTGTGCATGGCCGAATCTCGGCTAGAAGCTGCACCGCCTGCTGTATAGCTGCGTAACTTTCCATTTTTAGCCGTGCACCCCTACTTTCACCCCCCAAAACTTGTCCAAATACCACCAAAATTTAACTATAGCTCCACCACACATTCCTCTACACTTCTATACAACTCAAGATTCCATTTGGCTCTAGCTATTTCCATTTTTAACCTCCTCTACCTTAACTTCCCTCTCAATTTTAATCTTTAATCCTAATCATATTTTTATCTTATTTTTGTAGGTAATCTTTTGGTGACCTTGAAGGAGGTCTAAGATTTATGTGCTTAGAGCCCAATGTCTTTGTTGGTAAGGATACATGTCGTAGCTAGGATTTTATGTGATACATGTATTTTTGTATGTGCTTTTGTATTGAGTATGTTGTATTGAGTAATAAATTTATGGAAATGTTATGAAATGATATTCTTGAAAATAATAAAATTATGTAATTACATATTTGTGTATAATGTTGGATACATGATATCTATGGAAACTGAGAATATGTACTTAGGATAATGATTAGAAATTTATATGTATTAGTGTTGGGTTTCATAAGGTCTTTGGGAGAATATGATTGTCTTAACTACCCTGAGGGTATTATGATCATTTGAGGATAATTATGCGGTTGTACTTATGTTGTTCAGTTTTATGTCTTGCACTTTTATATGAGTTCAGCATGATAATATACAATCAACTCTAAATAAGGTACTAATCATTTAAAGTAAAAGATCATGTGAGTTAGGCCAAGGTATTTATATGAGTCCGTTCCACCGGATTAAGAATAGTGGGGCCCCATACTCAACATGAATGAAAATAAGATTAAGAGATAAAGTATAAATTGAAAGATACTAATCATTTAAAGTGGAAGGCCACATGAGTCAGGAATGAGGTGTTAAGTCTGTTCCACCGAATAATAATAGTGGCTCGAGTATTTTGTCTCTGAGAAGTACTTCAGACCGTTCCTCCCATTTAATAATAGTAGCCTGGGAGTATTTTACTCAGAGAGGTGTTGGCCCCGTTATATTGGATAATAATAGTGGCTCGAGTGTGTAGTCCCCAAAAGGTGTTTCAAACCGTTCCACCGGTTTAATAATAGTGGGGTCCACCAGTTTAATCATAGTGGCTTGGGTATGTTGTCCCCATAAGGTGTTTTAAACCATTCTACCGGTTTAATAATAATAATAGGGTCCATGAACTCAACATAAATAAAATATTAAAATATAGTATATCTAATGAAAGACCTAAAATTAGTAATTATTTATCATTCTTTGATTTATGCATGTATAATTTTCTTATGAGAATTCTTGTAACCTTGTTTGATTGTACTGTTACCTTACTCACTACGTAGCATAGTGATCATCCATTTCATAGATACTGCTTGATCTAATGAGTAAACAACCCAGATGTATATGTGCAGGTTGATGATAACCAGGTGGACGAATTCATTGCCTTTGATGCTATATATGTGGAGGAGTGATTTCTTTTGTATCAAGGTTTTGGGCGTAGAGTCATATTATCTGGATGATAGTTTTACTCATATACCTTTTTTGGACTCTTAGTTCCATAGGATCCCTTTTGTTGTATTTTGATATGGTAATTGGAGTTATCTCCAAATGCTTATTTGATGTTATTAAAAGTTTTCTCATTTCTTCCTATCATGTTTTAAATTTATAATTGTTTTTGCCTCATGATTGACATAAGGATGGTAGGATAAGCCAGACTTATGTCAATTACGGTGGTAACACCCAACTATTTGATTATACGCTTCCACTTAAAATAAAATTTTTTAGTAGTAAATTTTAGGGTGTCACACTTCAACCTCACTTTTATCCGCCATTATCCTCCAAGTGTGATTAGTCCTTGGGTTTACACCCAAAGGGAGACTAAGATATAATATAGGTAGCTTGGTGACCTTATAGTTTAGAATATTTACAACCACCATGTGGAACTCTATATCTACTCCTAACCCAATAAGCTATAATTTTGAAAAAATTAGTGCCTAGTCCCAATGCAAGAAAGAAGCACTCCAATCATCCCCTCCAATTCCCAACATTATCAATCAAATATTTTCCAAAAAAAAAAACAGTGTGTAATCCGACATACTGTGCTACCTTAATCTGACTTCATCACACTTTCACACCTTAAATCGAGTCTTTTGTAACACCCCTTTGAACAAGTTGATTAAAAGCTTCCATGGACAAGACAAAGAGTAAGGGGTGGGAGAGGGAGCCCCTTTGTTTAATGCCTCTCTTAATCTTGAAAGGAAGGTAGAGTGAATCATTAACCATTATTGAGATAATGGTAGTAGTAAGGCAATCCTTTATCCACCCTCCACACCACGCTAAAGCCCATTATATCTAATATGGAGTCAAAAAATCCCATATGGTGCTATCGTAGGACTTATGGATGTCTAACTTAATCAACAATCCTCCCCATCTCTTTTTATTTTTTAAAATAGTGGACAAGATCATCACAACTAATGCTCCATCCACTATACTTTTACCCACAATGAAAGTAGTTTGAGACTCACTAACCAAAATTTTAATCATCCACTTAAATATATCTATGATAATCTTTGAGGTAACCTTGTAGATACAATATGTCATGTTGATTGGTCTAAATTGCTTGATCTCCACGAGTTCTTCTACTTTATGTAAAAAACTGACTAATATGGTGTTAAGTGCCTGTGATAGATGACTTGAATTAAAAAAAATCCTATATAGAATTAGTGAATGCCTCCCTTAGTACATCCCACATATTATGAATGAACCCCATGTGAAATCCATCATAACCTAGGGTCTTCAAGGCCTCACAAGCTCACACCACTTTCTTCACTTTCTCATTATGTGGCATGTTATCTAGCTAACAACTTGGCTATGTTGTTATCTTGTTTTAAACCTCATCAATTAACCTTATAATAGATAGGTCAAGTTCTCTATATATCTCATTATATTAGAAAATAAATATTTCCTTTATCTAGTGATAGATCTACTATTGTCTGGTCGTTCCCTTTTAATCCATGGACGACAACTCTATTCTTTCCGATGGATGCCACTTTGTTTAAGTACTTAGTGTTTGTATCCCTTTCCTTGAATCCTTTTACTCTTAAAACCTAGAAATAACAACTTTTTTCTCTTATGCCAAACCCATAGCTAATGTTAAAGGATTGCTCTCTTGGCTAACAATACTTTTGAGTTTAAGTTGTTGACACAACCCATTCCATCTTCCCCGTCTCTTGTTCTAATATGTTAATCATCAACTTAACATTCCCAAAAATAGTTTTATTCCATTCTCTAACCTATGAATTAATCTTTTTAAGCTTAACTTGATACGATTCTCCCTTTAGTCTACTCTAGCACTCTAACAAAAAAAATTTGAAATTTAGGTGAGTAAACTACATATCCCAAGATCTAAATGGTTTGGGACCTTCCTCTTTCAAGTTTCAAAATAAGCAAACATGATTATGGTCTAAGAAATAATTGCTCAAACCTATGCTAGTTAACCTTGAAAAGGTAGTAATCCATTAAGATTCCACAGGAAAAGGGTCAAGTAAATTTGTTGAATTTACCTTATGCCAAGTAAACTCCATATTTTATTAATTCAGATCAATAAGGCCCATCCTATCTATCCATTAATTAAAGGATCTCATGCTACCACTCTATGAAGAACTCCCTTCGTTTCTCCTAATTTTTTAACCTCGTTGAAATCCCTTATACCTAAAATCAAAGTAGATAATTATTGCTTAATATTAAATATTTCCTCTAGGATATCCCTATTTCATGTGGCTCAGAGTAACAATAAAGTAGTAAAATGGAACACTAAGAAATGAAAGGTAAAAAATTACCTTTAAGTAAGATCCACCAATCATCTGAATTGATGCTTCTAGACTAAAATGTATTCATGTCCTAATAAATAATTAGACCATTGCTTCTTACTTGTGATAAACCTCCCTCCACTCTATCAAATTACTATGCCAAAGTCCATTCTTCCAAACTTTAGAAAAGGATTTGTGTTTTACCACCCAAGAATTCAATCAAGATACAAGCATTCAGATGCTCGATATCTTACCTAGAGCCCCTATCCTTATTAAAGCTTATGAAATTCATTAAACAAGTAAGAAACTCAACGCCCTTTTCCATCTTAATTGCCCTCAAATATGTCAATTCTTGTTATTCTTTAGCTCTTCTTAAACATTTATAACTTCTCAACACAAAAAACTCCTCTATTGACAAAAACCCTAAATATTTCCCTAAATTCTTAGTTTCAAATGCATTATAATATATATATCAATCTCCAACTGACTACTATCCCCTCTATGCTTGTTTACGATTCAATTTAGTGTGACTATCTACTATTAGGCTCATTAAATCTCAAAATAAAACCCTCAGTAGCCTTAGAAAATCCTGATGGTGGGCCTATCTTGCAGAACTGATGTGATTCCTATCCCCTTGGCCTAAATTTATCAACCTCAACGCCATTATAAAAAGTCAAACCATCTTCTTCTCTATCCCTCTAAACTTCCCCCTCTAGATAATATGACACAAGAGAAATACTTGTCTCTTTAGAATTTGCACTTGAATCCTCCCTCCCACTCTCCGTGAGAGTCTTCAACCCTTCTAAGGGGACCACTTAACCCAACATAAGCCCATTCAATAATTATTCTCCCTATTCCAATGCTTTTAGGATACTCACATGATTAATGAGTTCATCTTCTCCCCTAAGTTCAATATGTTAAACTCTTCCCTTCCCCTAACTTGTACTACATAAGCTCCACTAATGCTTTATCTAGCATGGCCTATACCATAATAGCTTATTCATTTGCCAATGAACCCATGTCATCCACCCTCGCATGTCCTCCCTAATGGCTATTTTATTCATCTTCCTCAATAGTTAATTTTCTATTTGACTAGGGTATGTCCATGTCTAACTTCTCAAGCTTCCATAAGAGATGTTTTTGGCCAATCTCCTTAAGAACTACCTCTAATTTCAAGGCTCCAATCAACAATACTAGCATTTCCTTGATATCCTTTAAATTAGATGTGTCAAGAAGAATCCTAGATGCCTCCTTAGAAGACCCACTATGTATATCCTTCTCTTAGCTAATCCACCTTCCATAGGTTTTTTGATTTTCAAGAAGACCTCTTTACACCAAAAAACTAGGTCTTCCTCTAATATTAATCTAAGTCTATCTTATCTTACACACATTATCTATCCTTCAGTTCCTAGCTTCAAGAAAATGGTCAAAGAACATATTAAAATCCTATATATCCTTTGAACATTATTCCTTTATTTTGAAGGAAATTAGGAATTGATAATGCCCCAAGTTCCTCATGCTACACATTGTACTTTTGGTTCTTATAAATTTTGGAATCACTATTACTAAGTGGCAAGTTTGAAAAGACTCCACTACCAAACTCCTTTCCAATCATTCAAGAGTATTTTCTTTAGCACTTTGTAATATGGTCCTAATATTCTTTTTCTACACATGGTTTGATATGGATTCCTCACTCTAACCACAATATATGTTCTTTTACCCCTCTTAATTGGTATCCATACTCTCAAATCAACGCTACGGTTCACCCTCTTGATAAAGTCCATCCTCATTCCTCCATTGACCTCAACTCTACCAAATCTTACCTTATCATATTGTGTGTCTTCTTATCAAATGTATCTTAATCCCATGGAGTATCATATTGTGTGTCTTCGTATCAAATGAAGCTATAATGGAGGTTTGTGAATTGTATTTCTTTATTATAGATGTATAGATCTGCAACTTTTTTGAAGTCGTCAAATATATATCTAACTTCGTAAGCATAGATACCCTTTTCCAAGTTGTCCACCAAAATGGTCAAAAACAATTCTCATTATCCCAATCAATATTGTCATTATGTGCAACATTGTTAGGTCCTTCTCTATTTTCTCACACATAGTTGACTCTAACCCTTTGGAGAAACTCCATCGTTTTATATTTTGAACTTTGTTTTGGATATAATAACATAAAATTTTATAAAGTTGTAAAGAATATAATTATGGATCATGTATGCTATCAAGCTTTGTTTTTGTGTGCAAAACTATAACTATCTTTAGTATCTAGGATTTCTAGAATTCAAAGTTTTTTTTATACATATATCTTCTTATTATGAATTAGAACTTCATACATACAAAATTACCTTAATGTGATCACTAAAACCACGTTTGATGGATGCATTAGGTTAAAAAAGTGTAATTTCCTACCACTATGACAGATGATGTCTACAAGTACGTGGCTAGTAAATTAACTCCTCTTCATAATTAAATTATCCTTCCATAATTCTTGAGAACTATATGTAAATATAGGGTTAACTATTTAAAATGGATAACACTCAAAGTATTCGGCAGTTTAATGTTTGTAACATGAAAAGACAACCCATCCAAAGATTTGAGTGGTTAGGAAACTCCAAAAGAAAATTTTCTATTCGATGTCTTAAAAAATATTGTTTATCTAATTCTCTAAGTTCGTATAAATTCAAAACTTACATGAACTAGATCCTTAAAAATCTCAAAAACCTTTAACTTAGTATATTGAATGGACAAACCATATATCGAGAACATGATGCTTCAATGGTATTTTTTTTCATGACTTTTATGTTGTATGTCACCATGTCAAATCTTGAACATTTTAATGAGGTTTCCTTTTTTCCGTTATGTGTTCAAAAAAAAAAGAAGAGAAAAGTATATGAATCAAGCACTTGAGTATAAGATAACACTTCTGATGTTTTACATTTCATTTGAAAAAAACAAAATCCACTAAATGCTTAAAATTAATGTAGCAGTTGCATAATGTATTTAGACTATATCTACGCTAAAAGAGGGAAAGTCATATGCATTGGGAGGGAATTTTTTTATTCTTTGAATTTTCCTTTTATATGTGTATGTGTGTGTGTGTGCATATATATATATATATATATAGATTAATTTCTAGATGGAATCCTACTTGAGCTATGTTCTAACCCATTAGAAAATTGGCATATCAAAATAGTTGAATATTCAATCACAATTTATTGCCTCTACTTAATCAGTTATAAATGGTTTTGAGGATATGTTTGGACCATAAAATCCCAATAGTTATTTGTCTTATGGGATGAATTTTTTTACCTTAAAAGTGTATTCCAATGGAAATTGTGACCTCTAAATTTTTTAAAGTATAGAAAGGATGTAACATATGATGGAAATATAAAATTAATCTACATGTATATTACCTCATATTCGATATAAAAGATGATAATAAATACCATATAGTTTTAATGAGTTATTTCATCAATTTCTAATCAAATTTAGGATAGAAATATGTCAAACACAACAAAAATTCAACAAAGATAAAACTTAAAAAAAAATCAATTTATTTTCCAAATGTTATTTCACGAAGTTATTTATAAAGAGTTTTAAATTAAACAAAATTTGTGTATCAAATAATGCTTCAAAAAACTAATCATATTCCAAAAAAAGTTTTTCTAATAGCAATATATAGTTCATGTGTCTAATTGATAACTTATTCTCTATAGGATTGAGTTTGGGATGAATTTTGAATAATAGGTAGCAAAGAGAGTATTAAAAATTATGAATTTTATAAAGGAATTTTAAAGTCTCTCTACAATCTAAGATTTGGAATATAGAAATGCTATTATAACCCCTTAGTATCATATCTAGTCATCACCCTAGTATTTAAACCTAACCAATCAAAAAAGGTTGTTGAAAAATTCAATTCGGCCAGACCTATAATTGAAAAAACAAAAACAAGACTTAGACCACAACTAACTTGAGTAATTGATTTGTGTATGGATTGATATTACATGTTTCTATCCATACTAATTCTCCATCTTGATTATTGTTATATATATATATATATATATACACCCTTCCACCCATAAAAACTAATCATAAAAGATCCCATGCCTATGTTGAAACTTGACTTTAGGGAGTGCCTTTGTCATGATATATACACCATTACCATCATTATCAACTTTCATAATTTGGCCTCTTCATACTAATATATCCTACCTTATAAAATGTAGCCTTAAATGAATATGCTTAGTTCTTTCATGAAATACTAGAATCTTTCTCATAAATATTATGCGTTGATTTTCATACAATGCAATAATAATTTGTTAGATGCCTCTAACTCCTTCAATAAACTATTAAGCCATAAAGCTTCTTTGATAACCTAAGTAATGCATCTATGCTATATAGAGTCACTAATATCTATAAATTAGGATTCTCATTTATTATATAACCATTTAATAAGAAACCATATGTTGATTAAGCAAAATTTGAATTAATGTGCCCTTCCACCCATAAATTCTCCTTCTATGAGGCATCAGATATCTTTGAGTTATAAATGATATGTTTGTGAAGCATCATATACTAACACCATATCTTTAGTCTTCTTTTGGTATCTCATAGACCACTTAATTACCTTCTAGTGTTTATATCTAGAGTTACTCATGAATTTTCTTGCCAAACTTCTTGCTAAACACAAGCCAAGTCTTGTAGACATGATTAAATACATAAAACTCTCTAAAACTCTTGAGTATAGAGTTTAGTTCATTTGTGTCATTTATACATTTGTATCTAGACAACGATAATTTGATAGAAAAAAAAAACATGCATGAATGAGGATTTCTACTCTTCTAACAACAATGATTTTAAAACTTTTTAGTATCTTATCTATATATGAATCTTATAACAACACTAGTATCCTATTAACTTTGTCTCTTTATATTGTGATATCTAGGATTTTCTCTACCTATCCTAAATTCTTCATATCAAATTACACCTTCAATAAAAAATTCACTTTGTTTATCTCTACCTTGCTTTTACCTACAACCAATATATCATCCACATAATGTAGTAGGAACATAGTAGTATAACTTATGTGTTTTCCTTACATGCACAAAAGTGTCAAATTTTCTTCTTTTGAAATGAAAAATTTTCATTGCTTTATCAAACCTCAAATTCCACTTTTTAAGGGAATTCTTTAATCTAGTAAATGACCTTTTCATTACATACATTCAATCTTCTCCACCTTTGACCCTGAGGAGTTCCAATTTATGCATAAAAAGGTTTAACTACCTAGGTTGCCTCTACATCTGTGATCAACTTTCTCTATTTTTAAGATCATCAATTACCTTTGTAAACCCACTAGCATAGACAATATGATGGCTTGGATAGATATCATATCATATGAAAGGACTATAGTTGAGGTGGATATGTATGGGGCATTTCTTAGTTTTATAATAGTGAAATTACCAAATAAGGAGCCATTCAAACAAAGAGGGTTTTATGAATAAAATCCCAAATTTTTTTAGAGTGTATTCATCTGAGTCATATTACTCAGTTGTGTCCCTTAAAGTTGAGAGGCTACAATAATAGAATTAGTGTACCCTTCCAACTAGAAATTATCCATCTATAAAGCATCATATATCTCTCACTTAGAAATTATCCGCCTTTGACTATCCCCATATAACACAGTTCATAAATTCAGGTGCTCTTATCCAGGGTTTCTCATGAATCTTCTTGCTAAAATTGCTACGAAAAACAAGATAAGTCACATAGTTACCATTAAATACATAAAATTCTCAAGCTCTTAAGTATGGAGCTTGGTTCATAAGTTTCCTTGCCACATTTGCTATCAGACAATGATCCTTTTATAGATAAAAGTGTGCAACAATGGAAATTTCTACTTCTTTGACAATAGTAACTTAAAACTTTGTTAGCATCTTATCTACATAAGAAGCTTATAACAACACCAACCTCCTATTGACTTTATCCCTTTATATTATGATACCTAGGATTTTATTTACCTCTTAAATCCTTCATATTAAATTCTTCCTTCAATAAGTCTTTCACTTTTACTATCTCTACCCTTATTTTACCTACAACCAATATATCATCTACATAAAGTAGTAGGAATATAGTAGTACAACTTCTAAGTTTCCTTGTATATACACAAATGTCAAATTTTCATCTTTTGAAAATAACACTTTTCGCTACTTTATCAAGCATCAAATTTCACTTTCTAAGGGAATTTTTTAGTCTACATAATGACCTTATTAGTATGCACATCTAATATTCTCTACCTTTAACCCTAAGAAGTTTCAATTTGGGCATACATGGGTTCAAATGCTTGGGTATCCTCTACATTTGTTATTAACTTTCTCTATTAGTAAGATCACTAGTTGCCTTTGTAAACCCATTAGCATGGATGATATGATGACTCAAACTGCTAATATATCATATGCAGGGGCTATAGTTGAGGTGGATATGTTTACGACATTGCCTAATTTTATAATAGTGAAATTATCAAATAGGGAGCCATTCAAATAAAGAATTTTGTATGAATGGAAACCCAAATTTTTTGTAGAGTGCATTCATCCGGGTCATCATAATTAGCAATGTACTTTAAAGGTGAGAGGTAACGCTTTAAAGAAACCATTTTGGTAAGATTGGGAGATGATTAAGTATAGTAGAAAGGGTTAAAAGATGCTATGTCTGGCCTTTACATCTCACCTACTCGCGGTGCTACTTGTAGTAGTAGTTTCCATGCAACACTTTTTGCATCATTGCCTTCACATGACCATACTAGTTACCAAGTTGATCATGATCACAACCCATGGATAAAAGTGGTGAGGGGAGAGAATAAGGTACAAGAGGAGTGTAGTGAAACCTTGGAGATTCATTCAGCATGATTTTAGGGTGCTAAAATGTTGAGGAATTAAATAATCGCCAAAGATATAGGGAGGTAAGAGAATGTATAATCATAATAACATAAGTATAATTAGTTTAGTAGAAACTAGAATAAAGGAGATACAAGATAATAAAGTGCAACCAATTTTGCTCCCTGATTCTTATCCGGCCACTATTATCATCCATTAAATGGATATTGGAGAGTGTGTGATTTGGGAGGAAGGCTTTACTTGGATATTAGGGACTATCAATGTTTGTGATCAAGGGATTCTTGTCCAAGTGTAGACATTGTCTGACCAACTATTGTGTCGTGTATGTTTTATTTATCCTCTTAACACAAGGGTCGAGTTTGTGAATTTATGGACTTGACTATAGCAACATGATAATTAAGATCACCCTTTTCTATTATTAGGTGAATTCAACATTGTATTATATTACTTTGGGAAGCTAGAAGTTATATTACATGAATAAGATACTAAGTAATTCCAAGCTTGTGTGCATGCTATACTTGGGGGATGTGTTTAGGGATCAACACACACATTTATCTCCCCCATTAGTCTCTAACCATACATTTATGGTTTTCTTTTTCAAGGAAGAGATTTCCTCATTTCTAAAACCTTTTCATATATTTAATATGTGGGCAAAATATTCAACTTTTTTACGTATTGTGAGGATGCACAAAGGGCAATGCAACTTGTTGGATGATATCAAATTTAGGTTGTGTATGCTAAAGGGAGCACTAAGGCATCTAAATAAGCAAAACATTGGTGGCATAATTGAGAAAGTATAGAATTCCAGGAGTGCTTGTCATACAATTCAAATATAGTTAGATGTAAATCCCCAAAACTAATAGTTGATACAATATGAGAATCATTATTTGCAATAATTTAAACATTTATCCCAATGTAAAATAGTTTCCTTAAGAAAATTTTAAGAATCATGTGGTTGATACTAGCTGAAGAACATTTGAAATTCTTTCACACAGTAATAAAAGGTAAAAGTGGTACAAGAAAGATATTGGCAGTTTGGGATGCCCATGGGAACTATTTTTATTCTAGGACCTAAGCTCTATTGCCAAGAAAGATTATTTATTCTACTATTAGTGATTAAGGAAGGGGTTAAAGGTGCTCTATTTGATACATGAATGATAAAGCTTATAGTTAAGACAACTACAATTTAAGGAAAATTGATGCATCATAGAAGACTCCTTATGGAAAGCAATCTAAGATTTCTTTATCAAAGCATCCCGTTAAAGATCACATCCCTTAAAATTACTCAACCCAAATTCCTCTAGTGACTACCGGCTAATAGCATGTTGTAATACTATAAAAAAGATATTGGTGAAGGTCTTGGTTAATATAATGCAACCCCTTCTAGGAGATATTATTGATGAGGTGAAGTTTCCTTTGTTAAATGTAGGCATAAAGGGGATATAATTCTAATGGCATCTAAATTAGTGAATGGTTTTTTCAACTTGCACTTTCTAGAAAACATCAAAAGTAAGACATGAAAAAATCCCTATGATTTTATCAATTAGTGATTACATTGAACTGTTTACAATTCCCCTCACTTTGTTAAGCTAATCATGGCTTGTGTCACTACGGTGAGTTATTCATTGGTGCTTAATGGGGCATCACTTCCTTTATTTCAATTAAAAAAAGGTCCTTCAACAATGAGATCCCCTATCTATATATCTATTTGTTTTTATCATGGGGGTACCTCAATAGATTATTGAGCACATTTTGGGGTAACCCCTCTTATAAAATTCATTAAAAGTGCATAAATGTTCATTTAATAACCCTAATATTTACAAATGTCCTATTATTTATACATCATGTGATGTGCCCTTAGTTATGACTCTACATAATACTTTTACCCATTATTCTAAGCTATTCGGGTTACACATGAATACTACCAAAAGTATGATATATATCATGGGGGAAAGGTGGCTATGACCACTAAGGAATAATTAGATAATGCTTTACATATACTAGAGAGCGCTCTCTTGGTTAAATATTTAGGAGTATCAATGTTGGGAAAAACATTGAAAGTTCATGAATATCATGAATTGCTCGATAAATTTGCCTCAAATATATAATCTTGGCATAATTGGCTATTGAGTTATGTTAGACATTTACAATTGGTGAAGTCGGTGTTATTTGGCATATAACCTTATTGGTTCCTAATGTACGTATTACATAAAAAAGGTTATTTGGCATAGAGTATCTAGAAAAAGCCTCATTGCATGGATTTAGGTATGTAAGCCTAAACGACGGGGAGGTTTGGGACTAATGAACCTTGAATATTGGAATATTTTTGAATGGGGAAGATTATTATATAATCTTCACTCTATGGAAGACATAATGTGAGTTAAGTGGGTGCATACATATTTCATTAAATATAGGAGTTTATGGGGCGTTCCATCACTTGTTCTATTTTATAATTCTTGATATGGCTACTCTAACTTAGATCTTATTTTTTAGGCTGATGCAATATCCTGATATGCAATTCTTGAATTCCAACAAATTGTACAATATTGCAAAGGCTTATAAGTGTGTTCATCCATAAGATGTGGAAGTGGATTAGTGGAGGATAATATGGAATCCCACTACATTAATAAGGTGACAACTTCACCTCTAGTTTGTGTTCCAAATATCATTTGTTCATAAAGGATAGAATGAAAAAAATGGGACTAGATATAGATCAATAGTGTGTGTTTTGCAAAAATTCTTAGGAGGACATCAAGCACCTGCAAATTGTGTGTTTATATGCTTAAGGATATTTGGAGTATGTTTTTAAAAAGGAATGGGGTGTACACACTAAGCAATGGCCTATGAAGAAGTATTAAAATGGATTCAGCGAGGAAGTAGTGGTCTTCCTGTAAAACACACCTAATCCTATCTATATTTTCCGTAGTTGATTATCATATATTGGAAGAAAAAATAATAATAATATTTTTGAAAAAAAGTGGGAACAACCCAATCACATTCTACTTGCTATTGTTTAAGAGATAGAAATTAATATAAAGAGCTAACAACATTGTAAATCATACACTAAGCTAGTTTGTTACATAAATATTTTAGATAGTACTATATAAATGAGTGCCTTTTCTAATGATATTAGTGATTTATACTTTCACGATACATTTGGAAGTAATAAAATACATTACTTACCAGGGGAAACAAGGATATTTCACCATGTAAACCCTTTCTTTAATTTCACCATAAAGGAAAAAGGAGACTTTACATTAGGCTATTCTAACCCCAAATATCTAGTAACAACCAATGCATGTAACACCTGGGTAAAAGGATGCTTCACTAAAGAAGAAATTACTTTTGTATAATCTATACCCTCCATTTATATAAGTCACTTTACATCAATATCTCATAAAATATTGGTGCTTATTTTTCATTATTACCTTTCTTAGGTTTGTACACCCATTTACAACCTTTAAGATTTTGACTTTTAAGATTAGCAACAAGCCTTAATGTCTCATTTCTTATGAGTGACTTCTTTTCTTCCGTTGTTGCTCTTTCTCATTACTCTCAGTCATTTCTCTTTCACGTGAGTAGAAATGGATTCTTTATGGTCACGTGGTTCATCTTCTACTATTCTTGTAGTATTAAGCACAAAAGCCACATTCTCAACCTAACCTAAAATCTAAGATGCCTTAATTTCCAATCTTTTGTTATGTTGAGCTAGTTTATACTTGGCTAGTTTTATTGTACAACCTTGAAGAATTTTAGGTTATTCACTTTCCTCATTTTCATTATAAAGTTGTAATATACCTAATTGGAATCATGTTCCAGCTCACTTCAAGACTAATATTCACCCTTATTCCATAATTTGCTATATCATCTCCTTTTTCACAATCTAAAAAACTTGTTGAAAAGAGAGCTTATAGATGCCAAATCATTAAACATAGGGTATTATCATTACATCCAACATAAATAAGGTACAATCAATAACTAATACATATTACATATAAGGCTAAAATGTAATTCATACAAATAGATTAGGTATGGTAAGCACCTTATCTAAGATTGATAGTTGATGCAAGATGTCAAAATCAATTATGAAAGAGTTACAGTGATCTACTTGATAAATAAAATCTAGAAATAAAGAAATTGAAGAACAAAGAGACAAAATCCCAATGATCTAAATTAAATTATCCAATTGGGCATAAAATAAAGATATGATCTCTATCCACCCTATAAAATTGCATAAACAATAAAATTACTCGCACACCCATAAGTATAGAACTATAGTGTCAATATGGTGAAGTATTAAGTAACACACTCACACTTGGAACATATTCATGGTGTGAACAAGAAAATCATGTATAATAGTGGTATCACATATGCCTTCTTAAGGAAACCATAAAAAAAAAATTACACTTATATGTCAAAATTCAAGGGTTGATATCAATAGTCAATGGTTAACCATGACCCACTACAGTCAAATAATAATATCTTTGGAGAAATAACCATTATATCCTTTTAGTGAATAAAAATTCCTAAAATACTAATGGGAATATATACCAAACAATCTTAATTTTGCTTTTCAAAATTTATCGAACAATCTTAAGTTTTAACACATGTTAGAATCTTAAATTTATGGGTTCTTGCACCAGATAGCCCTTTGTCACTTTTAAGGGATAACAATGTCAACTTTATTGTTTAATACCTATTTTACACTCACCCTTAACCTTATCCTATCCCTTAACTTTGTTATTTTTCATCCCCTCCCTTTACCTATCTTGAGGGGGGAATTACGACAAATTTATTAAAAAAAAATTCATAATAATATAAAATGAATTCTTTTTCTTGACCTCCCCTCTCCTCCTCTAACCTCCCACATGATATGTAATTCCCCCTTTCTCACTATTTTCCATTTACAATATAGCCTTTGATTCTTTACATTTGTCTTCTGCCTTCCTAAAGGGTTTAAGAACAACTTTGTTCTCTTCTTGTATTTTAGTAAGTTCATCATGAAGTGTCGAAGCATCTTATTTATTTTCCTTAGTCTTTGAAGTTGAAGTCACCAATAATTTCCATAAGTCATTTCACTTTCTAGATCTATAAATTTTCAACTTGAATATATCAAAAAAATTTATTAATATCCATAATTGGCAATATACTACACATGTAACTTGTTCCTCTTGTTAGTTTAAAACCCATTGCTGAAAAACTTGAGGACTCCAAAATGGGATAAAACAAGTTTTTTATCTGCCTCCTATTCTTAACATCAATTGTAGTCCATACATACATTTGTTAATTGAAATTCTAATAAAATAAGAAATGTGTAGGTACATATTAGGAGTAAGATGAGTGATGCTAATAGGTGTGGACTAAATTCTAGGAAAACCAAGTTTTCCTCTGAGTTTAAAATCAACACCAAGACTAATGGTTGTGGTACCATGAAAGAATTTGATCCTAACAAATCCTTCCAACATGATATCCATCGGCCATAAGGTCACGAAACATTGGCAATAGTCTTGAGGATAACAAGGAGAAGGAGGAGGAGGAATTAAAAGATAAGAGTGAGCTCATCCTCTCCCTTAATTGTCAAAATCAAGCACTAAAATCTATTCAAGGTGGCAATTAAAAGTGAATGAATGATAATAAAAAAAAGGTTAAGAATCACTCAAGAAAATTTTGTAGTTGGATTATCAAAGTTCCATTTTGATGCAAGAAATTTTTTCAGAAATTCAAGCTTCAAAAAGTACTCAGCCTGACTAACCAGTAGATCAGTTCCGCTAGATCAGTTGACTATTCTACAGACCTCTTGATTGGTTTCTCTAAACCAGTTAATCGGTTCAATCGAAGAAAACTCCTTAGCTAAAATGACAAACTAGTTGATCGGTTTACAGAATTAGTCGACCAATTCGCTTGAAAACTTATTTTAATGAATTTTTCAAACTTTACTCAAATTTTTTTTTACCTATACTCAATTATAGTTTCAAATTGAGATCAAACATTATCAAATTTTATTAAACACAATAATTTTTTTATTTTATAAATCTTACAAAAATATGGGGTATTATAAGGTTAGATTATGAGGGAATAAGGTATAATAGTTGTAAGGGTATGTTAGTCATTTCATTCATTCATTTTTTTTGATGGATTTATAAAGAAATTAACTATAGAAAGTATATTAGGGTTATCTAGTAATAGAGCCCATAAATTCAAAGTCATAGAGTGAATTCACAAAAAACTTAAGGCTATAATATATATATATTTTTTTTAAAACTCATAGTTGTGTGATGTATTTTTCTAATACATAAAATAATAATAAAAATTATGAAAATTCAAAAATATTATACTAAGGCCAATTAAAAATCAATTGCCCATTTGAAACCATATTATTGGTTTTAATTATTATATAATTTCTTTAATGAAATTCCTCTAATATAACAAAAAAATTATTCTTCACATAAAACTTAACATATACAAAACGAAGGCACCAAACTATCTACGCTTGTCATATTCATTGTGAATAACACACAAAATAAATTCTTGCTACCCAGATTTAGTAGAACGAAAGTGATTTGACAAAATTTTCCTTAGAACTCACAAACCTTGAAGTAAGCATAAATTAATCTAAACATGCTCAAACTCTAGCATGCCAGTTATGAGACTTTGAGTAATATTCCTAATGAACATCACGTTATACTCAAATTAAATTAAAAATCACAAGAACTCTAATGAATCCTAAATTTGGTAGGTACTATAAGTTCCTAAATTTTACAACTATTTTTTTTCATTTTTCTAGAATATTTAACATAAATAAACAATTGTTGTCACCACATTTAATTATACTTTCATAGGTAAAATCACAATCCCTACATGGGTAATCATACTTAATGAATTGGACACTTAGTTTCTTGGGGGAAGTTAGTATGTTGCAATTGTCTTTGATAGTTTTCTTAGAAGTAAGTGAGCCATGTTACCTTGGCATTATTTGTGATGTTTGAGATTATAATCTCTCTCAAGTTGAATTTTATCTTTTGAGATACTATAACATAGCATCGTTATCCCCCTTTTGTCATCGACGAAAGAAAATGGCTTCAACAAATCATAACTCAAATAAAGTGAAGGAAACTAGTCATGCACAATATTATTAAGTAATAGCATGTGTGAAACATATATGACATATCTCCCCCTTAGTTCATGCCTAGGTTTTTAACACAAAGGATCGAGAAATATGCTTCCCTTAAGGGTATGCATAAAGAAATAGTAAGATCAATATCATAAAGAGAATTACCAAGAAATCACTATCTCAAATCACATGGCAAATAAAAGTAAAGCTATAAGAATCAATATTCAAGTGAATAACTTAGATATGATAACGTTAAAGCTCATGATATTTCACACTTAAAATATTAAGAGTTACATGGCATAAATTATTCAATCAATTTTAAAAATACGCAAAAAAAAACATAAATGGTATGAAATAAATAGCAGAATTGCACATGATTTTGCAAAACCGAGAGCCAATCACCCAAAAATAATCTAAGATAGTGATATTTAAGAATCAAACATTATTGATCAAACCTCTTTCCAATACACCAAGAATTAAGAAATAAGAATTGTGTTTCCATTTACAATCAAACTTATACTCCTCTTCTTCTTTTCCCCTACACAAAATAATCAACCAAGTACTCTAAGTACCCAACTTTTCTTGGGTCATTGGGGGCTATTGACATATCATTGAATGATGGTTCTCTTAGCCACCCATAGCCCCTTGTACATTTTGTAAATATGTAATTTATGCAAGATGAAGCAATATAACCATATTTTACCCATTTATCACAAACAATGGGTGAATACAGAGACAACTGGTGAGTTATAGAAGCTTTGAGAAAGAAGATTTGGAGAGTTATATGTTTTATAAATCTCTTATCTACATAACCAATACCTTCATGGTTATAGTTATACCTTTAACACCTTAGAAACTTATTCAAGCCTTTTTTTTCATCTTTATTGAAGGTATAGGCTATCATAACAAATTTGTACTTGAAGATCAAACATATTTTTTCGAGGTAATATATCTTCACATTCTTTCTTAGAGAGATGGATTCTTTAAAAGATTCATATTCATCCACTTTCTCCTTAGGATCCATTTTGAGTGAATCGGCATGATATTTAAGAAAAATATTTTAATTTATAATAAGAATGCATTCTTCATTAAGGTGATATAGTTATTATTTCATGTTATCCCTTTCTATAGATATTTTTTTTTCATGTAGGGAATCATGCAAAACATATAGTAAGTCATTATAAGAGAAAGGAGGAGGAGGAGATTGCGATACCTATTTTTCTTCTTCACTAACCTTATAATAGTATTCCTCTTTTGATATTGAAAAAAAAAAGCTAAAAGATTCATCAAAAATGCCCATGAAGCAAAGATGATACGTCATTCTTACTTCTTTCTTGGAGAATTGATTGAGCAATCTCTTCTAGGAAAGCAAAGCAATATCTAATCAATTGCCTTTTATTTGAGCAATGTTGACACTTGAGAGAATTTCCTTCCTTTTAAGGGGAAGAATGTATGTATCTTGAATTCATTTAATTCCTTATCCATTCTTTGTTGGATTTGAGTAGTTTCAAAATTTGATATGAGATGACGGCAATTCCATCATCATCCATCACTTCACTCCCATCTTTTACTTCATATTTAGTTGCCTTATAATCTTCTGGAATTGGCTGACTAACTCTAGGTGATGAAACTGTCAATGCAATGATCTTATTATTTTACTTCTTTTCAAAATTGGACTCGCATAACAACAAAATTCCAAGAAGCTCATTAGGTGTCAACTTGGTAAGATCATTTACTTCTTCAATTGTGATTACTTTTGGCATCAATGCTTTTGAGAGATATTGAAGAACATTTCTCACTTACTTTTCATTTGATATTAATTTTCCAAGATCTCATAGTTTATTCACAATGGTTTTAAATCTATTGCTTAGTTCACCAATAGACTCACTTGGTTCCATAACAAACAATTGATACTATGTAAAGAACTATTCTTGAAACTTTTACTTGTAGAGTGCCTTTTTAGGTAATCAAAAGTTTATATCATATTTATTTATATTTGGTGAGTAATTAGATCTAATGATATCATATTTCTCCAAGACTATAATGAAGTTTCATTATAGCTCTATAATTTAAGGTGAGCTTCTTTTTCTCAATATCGGTCAGCTCATCTTCACTTTTCTTAATCATTTAACCATCTACAATCTTGGTGATCTTGATGGATCCATTTGTGATTATTGAATGCATGCTAAAATATTGATCTTTAAAAAAGTACATCATCTCATTTTCCAAACAAATAAACATGTCACCACCGAACAATGATGGTTTGGTGGTGGAGACTCCTTCATACAACCAAGTCATATCCATTCTACTTTTCTCGATCTTTGATATTGGATTGTGAGAAACTTTTCATGATACCTTGCTTTGATACCAATTTAAAACACCCTAGAGGGGATGAATAAGGTAGAATGGAAGATAATGAGACATTAAAATTTTTTAAAATAATTTATAGTGATTTAAGAGCCCAATGTACCTCTACATCAACTACCAAAATATCTTTCCTTTTGGATTTTAAAATCTTTCTTTATTATGTGGTGATGATGATCACTCTTCTAGGTTTATAAGCCTATAGTATCAATGACCTCTCTAAAAGCTTATTCACACATTTTCCCAGTTAACCTCTATAGATTTATGGATATATAAACCCAATGACTTCTCTAGAAATTATAGACACACAACCTCTTGATAATAGGTTTTGAAGAGTGTCACTGTGTTTATAATTGATTCCTCACAAAATATAAAAATGGAAGGGTAGATTCAAATGTGAAAAAAATAAACAAGCTAGATGAATAAGTATTACAAGTGTAAGAACATCTAGCTAAATACGAACAACAAATTGTGCACTAGATATGTTTGATTTAGATTTGAAAGTATAAAATCAAAACTCTCTTTAATTCTACGTAAAATATGGAAATGGTGATTTTTAAAAGATTTGTTCTATCTTGATTAATTTTTATCAAATTCTAATAAATGTTATATATCTTACTAAAAGTTGAGAGAATTTGGCACTAGCTATGGGGTGTAAAAATTATTCCAACGGTCAAATTCCAACAAGTATAAAATCTTAGTAATACCCGCACCAATTGATCAGGACTCAAAATAGTTGATTGGTTTGACTAATTAATCCATGTGTTGAAGCCCAAGGTAAAGCACTTTTTTTTAAAGTAAATCAGTCAATCATTTTGATAAACCATATAATTGGTATTCAATATTGCACACATTTACAAACAAAAAGACTATAACTTGAGCTACATAGCTTGAAATTTAGGGTTTTTTTATTCTTGAAAATTAGATGCATTAATATTTTCAAAGACGTATTATTCGCCCAAAAATAATGTTTATGGAACTTATGATGAAATTTTCAAGTCATCTAAGATAAAAAAAAATGACTTAAGAAAAAATTATTTGAACATCTTTTTATGTAAACACTTATAAGCATTTTTTATACATGATATAATTTTAAGACCTTTTGAAATTATTTTTATATATAATTAGAAACATCAAAAAAATTAAAATTCTAAGTGTTTAATATGTAATTCATATATACATAAAACTTAAGACACTAACATACTCCTTGAAACTTTTAGATATAATAAGAAACATTAAAACATCAAATTAGGGTTTTGATATATAAGTTGTGTTAAAAATGATTTGTTACATTGTAACTATATGCCTAATAATGTTAGCATGAAAGTTGGTAAAATAGAGCATGTTAATTTTTGTAAAGTATTAAGTGTACCAAAGTATGTTAAAATGAGTTTTAATATCGAAAATAAATTATGTATGTCATATATGTCCAATATAATATGTCGAATATGTTTATGTGTATTTTGAGCGTAATTTGAGTGCCTTAGGAGCAACTCATTCTTGCAAGCATATAGTGATATTTATTCCGATAAGCATGCCTAATATGTTTTATGTATTATTGAGCATAGGAATATGTGATGTTGAATTAATTAGATACACATGTTAGGGTTTTATGTGGTATATCATGTGTGAGGGTAAAATGGTCATTTAGAATGTTTGGTAATTTGATGGTATGTTAAATAATTTAAGTATTTTTATTTAGCCTTGTCACAACAAATTAATAAATAAAGTATAATTAGTATTTAAAATGGATGATAATGTAGTAATTATAGCCATGACGCATTTTGGTCCTTTTTGGCCTAGTGTGCCTAAATGTGAATAATTGATCCTAGGATGACCTTGGTATATTATCATGTTGAACTTATTATGATGTTGATTATTAATGTCTTAAATAATTGGAAATAAGCAAAAATGTATAAGTGTGAAAATTAGACCTATTTGCTTATTATGTAATTTAGCATTCACTGTAATAAAATACTAATATTTATAGTGAAAGACCTCAAGATCAAGAATGATGATTCTTTAGGGTTCGTTACCCTAAAGAAGTAGTTTATTCCATGGTGGATTATGGATTTTTGCTTATGTGTCTTAGTTCCCTAATCAAGCTCTATATCTTACTCTATTTAGCTTTGCAGACTTATAGATGGTATGCATTCTTATGGATTTAGTGTAATTGTCGGTAGGGTACTATGTCTCCTTCATGTGTCTGGAAGACCATGGTACTTTAGTGTCCTGAGGTTGATAGTCGGTAGAATACTGTGTTGCCTTAATGTACTTGTATGACCAGAGAACATACCTTAGTGTCTCTAGGTTGATAAAAATGGTAATGATTATTGTTGGTTTGAAATGATTATTAGATTGGTTTAATAGTGACATTTGTGATGACGTGTGGTTTGATAGTAGCATTTGTGCCTACCTATGGTTCAGTAGTAACCTTCTTGCCTACTTATGGGCATTAGTTATCTTTGAACCTTACCTATGATGTTATATATTTTATTAGTATTGTGACTTTGAGCCCTATCCGTGGTTTTATGGAAATTATTGGTATTGATCTTGAGATATGAGATATATTGTAAATGTTTTGATTATTGGTTTGATATTGGTTTTAATCATTCCTTTAGAGAGCATCCTTTGGATGTTTGGTTAGTAAGCAGTATGCTCTAAATAAACAGGTTTGAGTAGTATGGGGCTTTGATAATATTTGTTTATCTGATATGATTATCGTATGTTGATCAGTATATTTCATATTAGTATTGTATTATGGATTATTCTACAATTGCACTAACATGGTTGGATGATGGTAGGATAGCTTGTGAGACAATTGAATGCTAGTATTTTTTGAGATAAGGTTATTTTATCATATGATCTAATGATATGAGTTTTGTAATCATTAATGTAAAATGTATGATTCTTCTAATTGTGTTCTTAGTTTGTATAGTACTTAATATATGGTATTTGGTACTTGGTATGGCTATGACATTCTATATTTTTACTATTTTAATGTCTGTATGTCCTTGATACAGTTATTCCCCGGATTATTTGGTTTAGTAACTTTATGCCTACCCATAGTTTGGTAGTAGACTTCGTGCCTACTTGTGGGTGACATTTATCTTTGAACTTTACCTATGATGTTATATATTTTATTAGTATTGTGACTTTGAGCCGTACCCGTGGTTTTATGGAACTTATTGGTATTGATCTTGAGATATGAGATATATTGTGAATGTTTTGATTATTGGGTTGATATTGGTTCTAATCATACCTTCAGAGAACATCTTTTGAATGTTTAGTTGGTAAGTTTCAGTATACTCTAAATAAACATGTTTGAGTAGAATGGGCTTTGATAATATTTTTTTATCTGATATGATTATCGTATGTTGATCATTGTATGTATAGGGATTTTTATATTAGTATTATATTATGGATTGTTCGGTATAGCTGCAACGATAGGTTATATTTTATGAGGCCTTACTTGTTTAATAGGTAGTGGTATATGTAGTTTAATTCGTAAGCTCAGTTGAAGGCTAGTATTTTAGTTTGAGAGTTAAGGTTATCCGGTGTTCCGCCTGATATCTTATGATCCTGATGTTCTTTTACTCTTATATCCCTATATATTGTCCTTTTACTAAGTTTTGTAATTGATAAGGTTTGTTTTATTGAAAATGATATTATTTCGCCTTTGTTATAATTTAATTCTTCTAATTGTATTATTAATTTAAGTAGAGTAATAATATTAACCTTATTAATTAGTATAAAAATTATATAAAAAAAACAACATGTTTATATCAAATGTGTGGTAGTAACTTTATGCAATTTTACTATTTTAACTTTGGTAAATAATTCTTTGAATGAAATTTTCAGTCCTGAAGATAAGAATGCTAAAAGAGCCTTTTATTCCATAGGCAGGGGTTAGAAGAGCCCAGCACGCGTTGATACATACAGTGAATAGACTTCTAGATCTATTTAGGGGGAGTAAAAGTAATTTTACGAGACTAGTAGCAGTAGGTGTAAAAGGCTAATCCAAGGGATCAAACTAGATAGTGTTAAAGTATTACATCCGTTTTAAAAGATAATAAATATATTTTTAATATAACAAAGATATTATTTATTTAAAAAAAAACAAAAGCAATAATTAATTCATAAAAAATATAAAGATAAAAAAAATAACATATATAAAATAATTTTTGAAAATAAAAATATTTATCTATTTTTTTTTTAAATGAAGGTCCAAGTCCCTTTCTTATCCACTTCTAGGTGGGTAGGCTCTAAAATATATACCATGATAGCAGTGGTATATAAGTAGGATTAATTAAAATATGTATAATGGCTACTTGTGTAATTATTTACTCTATAGTATGAGTTTCTTCCAGGACCCAATAATGATAAAACCTAATGGTAACTGTCAATTTAAAGCCTCTTAATGCTCCGCTGTCCCCCAGTAGCCAACTCCATGAGCTTTCTGCCAGCTTGCTACCTTCTAAACCAACTTTTTCTTCCTTTTTTTTTTTTTTGTTTTGTCGATTAATGAATGAATACTCCGTCGTATCGTATACAGCTACATTAAACCGGTGACGTGGGACGTTTTTACGAGGGATGTGTTTTGTTTCTAGTCCAAAACTAGAAGTGATAAGCAACAGTCGGTCTTGGGTTAAATTTGATTCTACGCTTTTGCCACGTACAAGGACCACGGCGCTTCGTGCGTCCGCAGCAAATTTATTGATACGCGTGGAAATTATTATGCAAATAATCGTAATAATTATAAAAGTATGATGATATTAAAAGAATGGATTTTTTTTATATTAAAATAATGAATTTGAGACTTATAGCATTGAAGTTTAATCGTGTAAGTAACTATAATAATGTCATCCGTTTGTTATGTTTCTAATTCTATTTTATTGTACAATACCTTTTCACAAAATGTACCAAGAGTTATATATTTTATTAGTAGTTCTAACAATATGCCATTTTTTGTTCCAATTAAATAAGTAAGACATATTAAATCTAATATACAAATATATTAGTAAAAGCAAATAATTATTTGTTCATAATTCAATACTCTAAAGATAGACATAAAATTCCGATATATTATATATTATCGACCAAATAGAACGTTTTCTTATATTACGGAATAAAAAGATCCGAGACATGTATAACCTAATATGAAGTTAATCCGAGAAGATAAATAGCGCGATCAAAATCAAATAAGAATTTTGACCAAAATTAAATTGATTTAATCCGGTAGTTACCTGATATAATATACCTTTTCGGAAGCTCCAATAATATGTGTATTTCCTAATCCTAAAACGAAAAAGGTGTGTAGATCAAAGGTTTTTTGTTCTCACACGGCAGTGGAAAGTAAAAGGAACACGAGTTACGTTTTAACTAACTTGTACTTACTGTTTAAACCGACGTACATTTTCCATAGATTCAATGACTGAGGAAAATGTAAAAAGAAATAAATAAATAAACCCATCGAAAGGATCACTTCCTGATTGTCTTAGGTGCCCGAACTTTTCGAGTCTCGACTTACGTCGGACGGTGCGGTCACATAGCAACAGGAATAGCTAATAAGCCAAAAACTAATCATAGTTCCAAAAATTATACTCCGTCCGAGCGGGTCCTAAATGATGCACACAATTTATAATTATTATTTATTTTTTTATAAAAGCTAATAAGTTTATTCATTTATCATACGTTGGTTAATATGACAGATATAAAATAAAATAAAAATGCATGCGATGTATGAAAAAGAAAAGATATATTCGTATGAGATTTATGCTAAGAGAAGGAAAACATAGCCAACTATTCATGCTTCTAGAAGGTGTGTTTGTGTAATCGACGACCGTGCTTACGTTTGAATCTAGTTAGCAAAAAAGGATAATTATTTATTTTAGCAGCTTTTTAGATTATATTTGTTTTTTAATATAAATAAATATATAATTGTTTGGGATTATATTGCTTGCCTACAACGAACGGCTATTAATGAGCATGCTTTTGTGAGACCCAGCCGTACAAAGGAATAACAATTTAAAAGTTAATGGATACTTTATTGTCAGTATTATTATGGCTGGTCGGATGTGAATGCGAGTTAGTAAAATTACAATCGTGCGGCTATTATTAGTTCGTATTTGACTGTGTATGATTAAGAAAAGGAAACTTACAAAAAGATATCATATATAAAAAATTATGAATTAAAAAAAGGAAAAGTTCATAAAATAATTTTTTTTATATTTGCTATGAAGAAGATGGGATGCAACAAAAACCAGAAATAAGAAGATATTTGTGGAAGAAAAAGATGATGAAACAGCCGAGTTTTCACTTATACGTTGGAGATAGATCAGAAAAATTGTAAAGAAGAGAAGAGTATGTATCATGTATCTTATTTTATCTATAAATCTACCCCATAGTCCACATACCTAACGCCTCAAGGACGCAAATAAATAATAATAATAAGAAGAAGGAAGAAGGAGCTAGAAAAAGAGAAAAGTATGGTGATGATACATTGATAGTTGTACACAATTCACAGTTCATACTAAGCCTTTGCTACTAGTACATCCATCCTAGCTACAGAGTAATTAAGTATAGGAGGTGACGATCGAAATTAAAATAAAAAAAATAAATAAAAAATGTGAAACTCACATTCCTTCGTCACTACTGGCTCACTGCATATACAAACTAAAAAGAAAAAAAAAAAAAGGAGTAGGAGTGTAGGACTGGAAGCAAAGGCGGAGAAAAACAAAACTAAAACAAGTAAAATAACAAACGTAGCATAATTTATTTTGAGTCCTCATATCCCGCAGTAAAAGCCAGTAACCACCGCACCACTATCTCCTCCGGCCACTACAGACACGTCGCTCCCTTCACAAAAGTACCCACCAAAGCTGACGTCCTCCGCCCAACCGATCCAAGACGGCGGATTCAGCCACCGGTCCACCGAGTCCGACCACACAAGGCTAGATTCGAACGAGTCCACCCCCTCGTCCAGACTCGGCAGCTCAACGATCTGACTCAGCCCCTCCGAGGTCGAGTCCTCCGACGTCCCCAACGCGGACGTCGACGTCGACGTCGACGGGGATGACGTCCGAACGCTCCCTTCCTCCATCGCCGCCGCCTTCGCCGCCGCAGCTTGGACGTCGCGAGGCGCATTCGAGGCGGGACGAGGGAGCGACTCCGCTAAGCTAGGAAAATTCAGTATGGCCGACTTACCCTTTATACAGAGGGCCGCCACGTCGTGGGCCCTGGCTGCCATTTCTGGCGTAGCGAAAGTACCGAGCCATATGCGGGATTTCTTCCTGGGCTCGCGAATTTCAGAGACCCACTTCCCCCAGGCCCTCATTCTCACTCCTATATAGACGGGGTGCTTTCCGCCGTCTCCTCCCCTGCACCGCTTCTTGGTCCTGCCGGTGCGGCGATCATCACATGAGTCGCAGCCACCGGGGTCGGAACCCGAATTAGGGAGTGGCGGAGGGCTAGAATTAGAGCTGCTGTCGTTGGTCGCCGCGCTGCTTTCAGAAACAGGGCTGTGTGGCTCGGGGGCCATCGCTGTGTGTTTTTTAAAAGCCGGCCGACTCTGTTCCTGACTCGGTGGGAGTGTTTATAGCTTATTAGAGTTTCCAGGTACCGAGCAGCCTTGGAGTGCTGTACGGAAGGCTTAAGGTGTGACGAGCGGCAGGTCCCTTCTACACACTATGAAATGGTCCGAGAGGAAGGAAAAAATAATGTGCTTGTCCAAAGATGGGAAGTGGTGAAGTGTATATATATAGAACAAAACATTTAAAGAATAAGATGGGAGGGGGAAGGGAGGAGGGTGATGACTGATGAGTGAGCGAGCGAGCGAGCGGTGACAAAGCGACAAATGAGAACAAGCACCCGCGTCGGAATGGAGAAGGAACACGGAGGAGGTAATATAAAGAGAGAGACCCAAGTGAATAAGGACACCAATAAATGAGGGAAGCTTGTATAATTTTCATTTTCATTTTCATTTTTATTTTTTCATCCCGTAATGTTAGAGAACGAATACGCATCTGGGCTTTGACCTGCCAAATTTTTAATCGAATGTTCGGTTAAGAGTTTTTATATTATTTTTTTTTCTTCTACAAACAGATATTACTACTGTTGTTCTCCAATAATTAAATCAGTTAAGACAATTTATTACCATATAACTGTTCATATAATCTACCTGAAGCAACTATTTCAATAAATAAAATCGTGTACATTATTTTTTTGATCTAATGTATTATATATATATTTATCTTTAATTATAATAAGCTGAACATAAATTTTACCCATTTCAGAAATTATATAGTAGTATATTAATTAAATAAAATCAAATAACGATGGTTGGAGCCTTGGGGCTAACGGATAGGTGGACTTTTGTTACGGATGGGAGCTTCACAGGCTTATACGGCTGGTACGCTCTCTCTCATAGTGACTTGCAACCTACCTCCGCTAGTTTCTTTTTAAGTTCCCCTAAACCCCCTCCCCTCCCTCCCCTCTCAGTACCTTTTAGTTTTACGGTGGGCCTTAACGAGAAATAATATCGCAGAGACAGCTACAACCCACCAATATCCCCCGCACACGGACTCTGAGGGAAAAAGAGAGATAGATAGCAAGCTAACTAGGTACCCCAGATAGCTGTGGTCATCTTTGAAAAAACAGAAAAAATTGTCACTGGTTTAACGTATGTCTGTCTTTTGCGACTACCGTGTAATTGTATTGTTGCCATCTTAAGTCAAGTAATCTTCACCTATATGCTTTTGGTAATTTTCAACGTACTGACTCACTAGTTACCCCTCCAAACCCCCCCCCCCTCTTCTGTAATCCTCTTGCGTATGGTTATTCTATGATTATTTAATAAGCAGTTCTAAACTTAAGATGGGTATATAACTTATTTAATAAAACAAATGACTTGAGTTGAATCGAGCCCATGGGTACATATGAGGACTCGGAATATTTGTGTTCCCACGCTGATTTGCTATTTTTCCTTTTTATATCCGACCTTTTTTTTTAAGGAATTTTAACATTTATTTTTTAGAAAATATCATTTGAGCTCTGAGAAAAAAATTCAGTTATGTTCGTAATAAATCCACTCTATTTGGTCTAATTATGAGTAGGACAATTAGAGTTTTAGTCTGTTGCACCTCTATCATTCATTTCGGTAAACTTTGATTTTTCTTTCTTGAATTAGTATTATTTTGATTTATGATATTTTTTTTAAAAAAAATCTTGGTTTTAACCTCTTCTTTTAAGGTATTTGAGAGTTTACTTTTTCCAACTTAAGATTTTGCTATTTGGTGTGGATTTTTGATGAGCTTACAAGTAAGTCGTTATTACCTTTGGAATAGGAAATAAATGAGTATGTGAGATAGTGTAGGTTGTAATTTTATGATCTTTTCATGATTATATGATAATGTTGGCATTTTTACAGCTCATGCGAGGATATATAAGGATTTTGAGAAATGTATGGTTTTAGAAATATGTTGTTGACTTTCTATAAATGCATCATGATTTAGTATGTGGGTATGTTTAATCTTAGTTTTCTATAACAGAAATGTTATGGTTTTCATGTGGTGGAGTTTGGAGCTTTAATCATTTTTAGAAATGCTTGAATGTATCGTCTATAAGCAAACTAATCAACTGGTTAAGCCAAATTGATTGAATGGTTTCTAAAACAATCGACTTATTAGCCTAACCGATCGACTATGTTGTCTATGGTGACTTTGGTTGCTCTCTATTGGAACCCATCGAATAATTGTGCCTAATCGATCAATTACTTGTTAGAACAACCAATTGGTTATACTAACCAATTGCCTTGCTATAGTGAATTAAAGAGCGTAACAGCGCTAGAGGATCGACGGCAAAATAAGCCAGGTTGGTAGGTAGGCCTACTATGCTTGTCTCCGCTTACTGAATGCAATGTTGTTGCCACTTGTTAGGTTGGGTATATATTCAATGATGGAGTTGGCCATTTGAATTAGATTGACCGGTATTATAGTAGTTGACTGATTAAACTAACCGATCGACTGATTTTGACAAGGAACTCTAGGCTTAGGCTAAGCAATACCAATAAACTGAATGTCCAATTTATCCAGAGAGTGTATTATTATTTCTTTTTATCTTAATATGATTTGAGATTTAATATTATGCTATAACATGACTCATTAATGATGAGAATACATATAATATGAATTAACTTGCATATATAGATGGATTCATTGTTTTATAATTCATGGTATTATCATTAAATGCCTTGAGAAGGTTTAATGGAAAAAATTGGAGTAAATATGCTATGATGCAACTCATAAAAGGGTGGAATAAATGGATTAACTTAATAGATGGGTCAAAATTCGTTGAGTAGTAATGGAATTCTCATCACATGTTTGATGGTACTAATGGTTAATTTGGAGTGATCATATGGACATGTTGTTTAGTTGTTATATGAGTCTTATGTGATAACATGAACTAGGCTAATAAAATAATAATCACTTAAAGTGAAAGATGATCAAGCAATATGTGGCTCTAGATTATCCAATCATCCATTAGCTATAAGGGGTTAGTATGCCTTTAGGAATTTATGGTGCATTTAGGATTGCTTTCGGGTGGGATCTTAGTAGATCCTAATGCCTTACCTACCCTAGACATTGATGATGTACTAGCGAATATAGATTCTAAAGGGTCTGGTCACTTACATAGCTCATTTAGCTTTGGTTGGACTTGATGTTCATTAGTGGTTACTTGGTTTTGATTGAACTTAATGTCCATTGGTAGTTACTTTGCTTTAGCTGGGCTTCATATCCATTAGTGCTTACTTAGATTCGACTTGACTTTTTATCCTTTGGCTTAGTATGTCTTATATGTATTGAGAGGTTAGTGGATGTTAATATCATCCATTGCTTAAAAATAAATAATGGCTGATAAATAAATGAACTAATAGATTATGTAAAATTGGAAAATTGACCTAAGAGGAAATTCATGTAAGCAAGATGTAAAAGTGCCTACTTAGTTGTTTGAAGAAATTTTATTACTTGATTATTTGTTGTAATCCATGATATCCATATTATGATGATAAGCGTGATGACCTATGAATTATCTAAGTTGGTATGTCACAAAATCGTAATGAATTCCATGACTATGATAGCACACATGAATTTAACTGTATTGAGAAGTATAATATGGTGTTATAGCCTAATCCATATATTTATCTTGGTATTGCATGCTTGTGACTCCAATTAATAAGGTAACTTGACTTACTTATTATGTATCATATTCATGTATCAATTTTTTCGGTCACTTAATATCGTGAATAGAAAGACCATGTACAGGTTTTTGAGGATGGCCAATAGACAACCTACCTTGTGTTGGGCTTAGGGCATACGAGCATGGACATCTGTAGATATTTTAAGAGTCCTTAAGGGACCACGATTTTAAATGTTCCCTACAATTGTTTTTGTTGTATTTTAGTACTCTCAATTTAGCATTTTGAATATTTTTGGGGACTTGATGTGGTATTGGTTGTTTATTTATGGTATCCCTATATATAGTACACACTCTACTTCTTATATTTGGTTTGGTTGGTTTTCTTACCCTTGTAGCTAATATGGGGTGGGCATTAGATGTTTGTTATGTGTTAGCTGTGGCGATAACACCTCACTTTTCTTAGATGTGTGTGGTATTTTCTGCTTTCATAATGTTTTTAAAATAAAATTTTTTGGCATTGAAAAATAAGGGTGTTGCAGGTTGGTATTAGAGAATTGTTTTAAAATTTTATTCACTTTTTATGTTTGTGGTTGATACCACAAATTGGTGTCAGAATTTTATTTAAAAAACTCCTTTTCTTTTTAAACATATTTAGCTTATACCCTAGATTATTTTAATACCTTTTTAACTATTTTGAGTTTTCACCCGAAAGATTAGGTGTTTTTAAACCCAAAAATATCCATGAGCAGGAGTGGGTTAGGAATGTGTTATTGACAACTTTTATGTTGATTATGTTATGTGAGCCTTAGTTCTTGATAAATTGGTTGCTTCTTATTATTCCTAGTCTTTAGGAGTCGATGACTACCAAGCACCCTTATGGGTGCATTGAGGCATTTATGATGACTATTTGTGTCTATTTGGAAGGTTATATTTGATCTCCACAACCATTACAACCACTAGTGCCAGTACCAACACCATTTTTAGAGGATTGACTCAAGAGAGTTGAGCATAATCATCCGACAATTGTTAAGGATCAAGAGGGCCTTGATGTCATGGAGAGATGGATCAAGGACATAATTAATAGATTTTTTTTCTTTTGGTTTCCAGTTGGATAAGAGGTTTGACGTGGTGGTGTACTACTTGAGGGACCAAGCATATATTTGGTGAAGGAGCATTCAATGTAGAGGTGAAGAGCTTACTACTTGGGAACCCTTCCTTAAGATACTTTAAGCCAGATTCTACCCTACTCATATTCATATAAGGAAGTATGATGAATTAATAACACTTCGTCAGGGGAGCACGACAGTAGAGGAGTACTTCACAAAGTTCATAAACTTAGTCCAATTCACTCCTAAGGTAGAGGCTTGCGAGATAATGTAGGTCAACCATTTCATGTTTGGCCTGGTTGACTTAGGGGTCAGGTACTTGAAGTTTTTGATTGGATTTTCCCCACGAGATATAGTTGGAATGTACAAGCATGCATTAAAAGCTTCTAGAGTCATCCAAGTTAGGAGTGCCTAATTAGGGGGGAGGGAATTGAGAGTCATCAATATCCCAATGGAAGGAAGAAGGTATGTTTTTGAGGCAGTATATCACATTGGTATGGTAAGAGTACGGTTTAGCACCCCAATCAATAGGTCATTCTAAAGGATGTTTTGAGGATATGAATTACCACTATAAGAGTTGAGGAATAGATCGCCTAGGGGTGGATTATAAGGGAAACAAGGTGATTTTCCATGGTTGTGGTATGACGAGACATAGGGTGTATGAGTGTTGTGTTGGAGGAGCCATTTTAGAGCTTAGAGTATTAGATCGATTCAACAGCCAAAACAGACTTAGAGAGTGCCTTGTCACTAGCTAGTGTTTCCAATTGTGTTAGCTAGCCTAGGGGGTCAAAAACCTCTCACCTTTCAACAGGGTTAGAGGTTAGGCAATGCTACAAAAATTTCCTTTAGGCAAGGAATTATACGTGATTAGTTAGTTTGAGGATGAGTGTTGGGTTGGTGCGGTGACTGGTATGCTTATTATTTGTACCTTTTCAATGCGGTTACTATTTGAATCTAGTGCATTGCATTCTTTTGTGTCATTTGCATTCATTGCTAGAGTTATTTTATCTCTATCCTATAGTATTTTATACTTGTATTGTTTACCTTTAGAGATAAGATTGTGTGCTCTAGGCTTTATAAAGGGGTGGCTTTGATAGTTTGCAGAGTAGAATTCCCCTTAGATATCATGGAACTTTAGTTACGTGACTTTGAAGTAATCATTGGAATGAACACGTTAGGGAAGTACCAAGAATTGATAGTTGTGTTGGCTATCATTTTAAGTACATTTGTTTGAAAAGGTTATCTACTCGTCTTATGTAGAGATATTAAGGTTATGAGACACCACCGAAGCAGATTCCAATAATTTGAGAGTATCATGATGTGTTTCCCAATGAGATTTTAGGCATGACACTAGTTTGAAATATTGAGTTCACCATTAACTTATTACTAGGGATGGAGCTAATGTACCACCCCAATTTTTACGAACCAAAAAAATTTATTTAGAAAGTTAAATGTAGGAGCTAAAATAATAATAACGAAGGGTGTTACTGCCACATTTAGTAAAAGTCCGATTTCCGCTACCATTATCATACCAAGTGCTAAGGCTAAAATCATTACTCTACTTAGATTTATACCGTGATTATAATAAAAAGAATAGAGGAGACAAAATATAAGCGTTGTGTTACATAAAAGCAATATCATAGATTTAAAAAACTTAGAGGGAGAGAATACTGAAGGACACAGGAATTTGAAATACAACTGAAATAAAAATACCAAAGGTTATCAAATAGCCCTAGGCTCTCTTAATCAAACTACTAGCTCTGAATAGACTCAGAAGGTAACTTACAAAAACCACCACACATTGAATAGGTAAGGGCCCACGAAAGGATCCTTTTAATACAACAGTACTGAGACACCTTTTATACTAAACCAAAATAAAAAATCAGCATTGAACACATGTAAGGAATCACAATAATACATGGTATAAAACATCAAATTGTACATGCATCAATTAACCATTCATATAGTCACATATCATAAATACCTCATACCAACCATAGTCATTCATCTTGAAATAACGGAAACTTGCCAATGGAACATCCAAGCAATACTCTTTGTAGTATAATTAAAAACAACATCAAACTAAGGCCAAAATAATAACCACATGCCACATAATTCATCATCAATCCCGATAACTCTCATAACACAAGAAAGCTCACAATGCTACTACCGGACCACACCTCTTTATTAGATATAATCATTTTTATTCTTTTATTTACATTGAGTTTAGAGACTCTATTATTCTTTAACCAATGGAATGGTTTGAAATATCTCTCATGGATAAAATATCTAGGCCATTATTATCATTCCGTGGAATGGATCAGTAAAAAAAACACCTTCTTAGGGCCAAATGCTCCTGAGCCACTATTATCATCCAGTGGAATGGATCAGAAAAGCATCACTGTGATCCTGACTCTTCCACTTTAAACCATTAATGTCTTATCCATGAGGTTAATCAAATCATATTCTTATTTATGATGAGTATAGGGATCCACTATTCTTAATCTAGTGGAATGAACTGAGGTACCTCTTAGGTACAACACACTTGTCATCTGGTGGAATGTATCCATAAAAACACATCTCAAGGAAAAATGCTCTTGAGCCACTATTATCATGCGGTGAAATGGATCTAAAAAACATCACCTTAGTCTAATTCATGTGATATTTTATTTTAAATAATTAATATCTTATTCTAATTAATTCATAGGCACAAAATAATTTAAAGCAAGTAAGCTCATCACGCAGGCCATAAGGTTGTTCTTTAGAGTTAAGATCCTTATTTCCCTAAAACCTTAATTTTTTAATTTAGGCATAAATTCTCCCATGTACATTCCAAAAACACTAACGTTAACAACATATTTTAATTTCGTGATCTAACTCCACCATTTTACACATGCGATAATAACCTCCTTGTTTTAGGGTTACTATTCCTAAATCAACCTTTTTCATACTTTATCAACCTGATATAATTCACAGTTACTCAAAATACTTTATATAAATTCCTTAGTACATTTGGATTATATAACACCTTAAAGTTGCCATGATTCTCATATTCAATCTGAGTTGATCAAAATACCCTTATTAGTCACAAACCCTCATTTCATGCGAATCTTATGTGCTTAGTAACATTACTTCCAAATCCACGTCTTTCTCCATAGACCTTATCATACTCATTTCACAATAATTATACCATTAATAAACCCTTGATAAATCCATATTTCACACTGAACACTTTTCTACATAAAATAATTATACCACTTGATCTTTACTTACTCATTTTCTATCATGTAATATTAACTGCTTATCATGGTATCAGCAATCATATATTAATTCACATAATAACAATATCACGATACAACACAAATTCATGCATAACATATTTCGGACACAAAATTCTAATATGTTATCATGCAAAATTTACCATTCGAGGATAGTATAAAAGTTAATTGATTTTCATAAAGAAATATAAAAGCAACAACAACCTAATAAATACTACAAGATTCCACTAATCAAGTTTCATACCTAAAAATAATGCAAAATACCCAATTAATATTTTAATGCGTAAAATAAGAATAATAATAATAAATATTTATTTTATAAAATTACTAAAATACCCTTATATATGTATAAAATACCATACTTACTTAAAAATAGCTCAAACTCATGTTGTGCATGTAGTGTGAGCCATGCACACACGAAGAGGGGGGAGGAGAAGTTAGTTGGTTGGTTGGGTGAGGGAGGGGGATAAGATGGTGGTAGTGGTGGAGGCTGGTGGCAATGGTGATGGTAGTGGCTCGGTGGGTTGGTGTTGGAGGGAATGGTTGAGCTAGGAGGTGGTGCAGGGTATGCGAATGGTGGAAGTGATGGTGGAATGTCTTGGTCGATGCATGAAGGAGAGGAGGGAAGGCAGCAGTAGATGACGTCGAAGTCGTAGGGGCAGCAATGACAGAAATTGTTACTGCCTAGGGGTGAGTTGCTATATGGTTTCTGCAAGGGAGGGTTGAGGATCGGCGAAACCTGCCACAAAGAAGGGGGAGAAAATGAAAGGTAGGGCGGAAAGAAAGAAGGAGGAGAAAGGAAAGTTTTCGGCAATGAGGAGGAGGATAAGGGTGTAGGGCAACAAGTGGTGTTGGTGATGGTTGTGTCTAGGAATAGTGAGGCGTAGGCTGCTAGGTGTTGGTGGTGTGTTGTTGTAGTGGCTGAAGTACTTGCCTATCATAATTCATAGGAAATGGAGGGAGTAGCAATGACAAGAATTGCCATTATCTAGAGGGGGTGATACAGGGGAGTGAGTTGAGGATTTGGGGAAGGCTTTGGCATAACCTACCATAGGGAAGGAGATGAAAGAATGAAAAGAAAAAGAGATGGGCAATAAAGAGGAAGAAGAGGGAAATGAAGGAGGAAGAAGGAGAAGAAGAAAGAAAGAAGCAAAAAATGAAGGGGAGGCCAGGTGGAGGTGTGCACGAAGATGGATGGGGAGGTAGGAGGTTGCACACGTAGGAGAAGAGAGAAGCGAGTGTCTATGAGCTATGTGTATATGTATTGCTGAGGACTTCTTTGTTCTTTGCCAAGAAAGGAGGAGGCAAGCTAGGGTTATGGTTCTGTGGAGGCGATGGATGGTTTGATAAGGATATCGATGTTGCGTGAGGGAAATGGAATATAGGGAAATGTTGTCAGGGCAACGGAGAATAATGGGACATGTAAGGATAAAAGAATAGGGGTGTGTAGAGGGTAATTTCAGGGGTAAATTTGTAAGGTAAAAGAAAAATAAGTATATTTTATATTAGTTTTAGATTTAATTTGAATAGGTTAGAATATTGGGTAAAAATAATTAGGTTTATACTAGGTCTAGCAAAAACAAAAGAGGTAAAAATAATCGGAAAAAATGGTTAGGAATTTATTTAGGCTACGAGTCGAAGGTTATTAATAAAAATAATTAGGTTAAGGTTTAAGGATTAGTTTTAAATAAAAGGCTAACCACCCAAAAATAAAGGCTACAAAATTTTTGGGTGTTACAGCTAGTATCTAAAGCACCGTACTGTATGCAATCACAAAGATAAGAGAGCTTAAAGATTAGTTGGAGGAATTGTTGGAGAAGGTGTAACACCCCCAAAATTCACTAATGAAAATTTTCTTTTTATTGAAATTTGAGTGGAAACCAATATAGTAAATTTTGGAAATGTTACAGTAACACTTAGTACCAGACCGGTTTCCTTCTACCGTTCTAGTACCAAATGTGAAGGCTTAAAAAGAAGATAACAAATTTTACACAAAAACCAAGGTTACAAAACTAAATCAGAGTAGCGTGTTAAATACATTACAAGAATAAAATCCACTATTAGTGGTTATAGGAGAAAGATCATTAAATAAGAGAATATAAAAGTTTAAAGGAAAACCCTAAAAGCTTCTCGGATAGTCCTACGCTCTTAACCCCAAAAAAAGCTGGAATAACACCTACAGGCTAACTTGAAAAGGACACTATCATTAAATAGATAGGGGCCCACAAAAGGAACTCTTTAGTACTTCAATGCTGAGCAATCCTTTATACAGAACTAAAAGGTAGGGCTCTCATGCAACACATCAATTAAATCATAAGAACAGTAGTTTACACATATACATGGATAGAGATAAAATAAACATTAGGATGGACTTGTACTTCAAGAATCATATGTCACATGGTTCATTCACTTAGCATTAATAGCAATTACAAATAGAGCATCCAAGTGAAGCTCTTTGTTGTATAATTAAAAGTCCAACCTCATACTCACTCGATACACAACAACACTTAATTCAAAGGCAGACACCCAGGGCCGTTATCATATCATAACAACATATCATGATGGGATAATCAACATTATTTAGACTTAAGCCATTAATTAAATATTATTCATAATCATATCTCGAATTATATCCACGTAGTTTCGAGGACTCCACTATTATAATCAGTGGAATGGGCACAAGATATTCAACTCTAGAGCAAAATGTGTTTGGCCACTATTATAACCAGTGGAACGGTAAAAATATACCATCTCCAGGGCAACACGCACCTAGCCACTATTATAACCGTAACTGGTGGAACATTAAACATATACAATCTCTAGGGAAACATACACCTGACCACTATTATAGCTAGTGGACAAGTACAAATGATATAATCCATATAGTTCTGACCTACGTGGTGTTCCACTGTAAGTGATTAGTGTCTTTCTATTTAATTAGCACACCAATTCTATTTATTTAACTCAAGGGTGAGATCATGAACCCGGAGATACAAAATTACACCAGTTATGCTGGCATATACAAGCAACACAGTACCCTCCTGACTATCAACCTAGGAACGCAAAGGTACCTGGTCGCACTGGTGCACAAAGGGACACAGTACCCTATCGACAAGAACACATAATCCATAAGTATGCATATCCATTAAGTAGGCCCGTAGAGTTAAATAGTGCAGGGTTTGGCTAGGGCACTAAGGAACACCAATAAAATTCAGAATAATCAGGGGCTAAACCACATCTTTAAGGTGGGGCCTCCTAGAGAGCCACCATTCCCTATCTCGAAGTCTTTCACTTTTAGTATTAATATCTTAACTAAGGTGGCCATAAGAAACATAGCAATCACATACTTAATTATTTTTATTTGTGTATATTATTGTTAAGTAACCATTATTAGTATTATTGTACATGTTAACTTAAATAGTCATCCTAGCTTTTAATTCTTATACTTAGGAACCTTAGGTCAAAATGACCAAAATGCCCCTAAGGCTAAGGCTTCCTCTTATCATCCACTTTCATCATATAATTCATTTTTTTATCCACATATCATGATTATACTGGTGATTATGAAGTTAAAGTACCCTACACCAAATGATCATTTAACACATAAACCCTAATGTGCACTTCTAGAACAACCAACACATATTCCCATGTATAATTAACAATTAAGGCACTTCTTACATGTTTATGAACATAACATCATAACACAACCAAGTTTACCAATTTACCCCTAGACCATGCGTATTCATTATGATACACTCTAATTTACTGAAATACCCCTAACCTTATAATACACATGATTATACTTACATATGTAATACTAAGGCCATAAACCCTTATTATCTTATTTAACATTACTTATCACTTATCATAAAGGTTCATTAGACCAACTTCCATACTATATGTAGAGTTACCAAATTACCCCTTCTTGCTTACAAAATTACTAAAATACTCTTATAGCTTGCAAATTTACTAAAATACCCATTTACTTGGCAAATTACCAAAAATGCCTTTGTTACTTGTAAAATTACTAAAATACCCTTCTTACTTACAAAATTACCAAAATAACCTTCTTACTTGTATAATTATCAAATTACCCTTCTTGCTTATAAAATTACTAAAATACCCTTCTTACCTATAAAATTACCATAATACTCCTTTTTCATACAAAATTACTAAAATAATCCTAGCACATAAAATATTAACACCGATGGCCCACAAACATCATTTATCACCACAAACCCTTATTATTATTCTTAACACTCATTATCACCTACCATGCACATTTATTTAGGTCACTCATTATGTACAAGTAAAATTACTAAAATACTCCTAAGGCTCATATTAGCAACATTTCTACTACAGGTGTCCATACTTACTTAGCATAGTATACATATGCATAAAAAATTGTTATTAACATCAATACCCTTTCTTAACCACTATTTCCACACATGTCATATTTCATACAATATAGCATGTTTTTCATTCTATCTTCCAACATAACATTAAAAATCATGAAATGAATAGAAACACATCATATACACACAAAATACATTCCAAAACACTAATGTGCTAACATAAATTTTTAGTATGGTATAATGGTTGCCTTATTTTCATAAATAACCAAAATTTACCGCTACCCTGGTTTAAAAGCTTAAGCTTTGATCAGTAAAAATTATACCTAAAAATAATATCACAATTAGCATATTAGTAGTAGATAAATAAAAGAATATTTTTTTTTTATCAAAAAGGCTTATTAAATACCATTTTTACTAACCATATGATACCTCAAATATTAGTTAAATCAACTTAAAATGATGCAGTAACACTCACGCTGCATGGGCAGCATGAGTTCCCTATATAAAAAGGGGAAATTAGGGAAGAAGGAAGGTTTGGATGGAGGGGAATAAAGGGTCTCGAGTGGTTGGTTAAGGGAGTGATGGAGGGGAGTTAGGGTAGTTATTGGGTGCAGGAGAAGTGGCAAGGTGTAGGTGGTGGATGGGGGTCAAAGAGTGGCAACTTAGGGCGGTGGAGTTGGAGGCAATGGTGGTTGGAAAGAGGGTACAAAGAAGAGAGGGAGAAGAGGAAGAAAGGAAAAGAAGGAGGAGAAAAGAAGGGGATACAGGGGATTTCGGGCAAGGTGAGGTAGGGAGGTGGTAGGGGATGTCAGGTGGCTGAGGGGTGGCTTCAACGGCAGTGGAAGAGGGTAAATGGGGGTGCAAGGTGGCATGTAGGGAGGAGGTCAAGAAGAGAAAAGAGATAAAGGAAGGAGTTGGCTATAGTGGAGGGTGTGGTTGCTTGGGGCGGTGTAGGGAGGAAGTAGGGGAGGTAGGGGATCAAATGAGGTGGCCGATTAGGTGACAGAGATGGTGGCTAAGGGCATCGAAGCAAAAATAGGGGAGAAGAGGAAGAATGAAATAAAGGGCAATTGGGAAGGAAAAGAAACAAACGGCTTGAGGGGGAGAGATAATAAATAGGAGAATAATAGAAAGAGAAGAAAAAGAAGAGGAGAGGAGGGAAGGAGGCAAAGGTGTAGGGGTTTTAGTGGGTGCAAGGGGAGAGGGTAGGTCGGCATGTAGGGTGACAGGGGGAGAAAAAGGAGAAAGGGGAAAGGAAGGGACACACCGGAAGGTGTTGCGGGGGTGTTTGGTCAAAATGGAAGGAAAGGGATGGAAGAGAGGGGTAGGCAGGAGTTACAGGTGCAGACATGGGGGTTTTTTAGCTCATCGATGCAAGGAGAATAAGGAAGAAGAAAAACAAAAGAAAGGAGAAGAAGGCTAGGCAGGGGGAGGAGAAACAAGCAGGCCAAATCATTTGAGGAAGAAGAGAAAAAAAAAGAAGAAAGGGTTGGACTAGCCCAACAAGGGAGAAAGAAGGAAAAGAAAGGAAGGAAGGGGGAGGGATGTGGGCTGGATAGGCGAGAAGAAGGTTGGCGCAACCTAGTGGGGGAAAAGGGAGGAAGGAAGCTGATTGGCTCGAGAAGAAGAAAGGAAGGAGAAAGGAAAAAAAGGGGAAAAAGAAAAAAAGGGGGAAAGAAAAATAAAATGATTTTTAGAGTTAAGATTAGAAATTAGGTTGATGGAAAAATTATTTATTAAATTTATTTATTCAAAATTTTAAAGTATTGATTTAAGAGGATACTTTTAGTAAAAATATAAGTTTGGAAATTTATATAAATAAAAAGTGTATTGTAAAATAATAAAATATTTATTTTAATTTATTAAATAATCATATCCTTTTTTATAAATCAAATGTCCAAAAAATAATTGAATTAATAGTTTAATATTAAATTATTCCAAATAATAGGTTAATTATTAAATTTTAGGTTTTAAAATTTTGGGGTATTACAGAAGGGATAAATTTAACCAAGTGTATCACTTTGGGGAGCACTAATGTTATTCATCAAAAAGAAAGACGAAAGGTTGAGGTTGTGCATCGACTATCGAGGATTGCATCAGGTTATGGTAAACAACCTTTATCCTCTACCTCTAATTAATGATCTGATTGACTAACTTGGAGGAGCCATACTATTCTCCAAGATTAATCTTTGGTTGGATTACCATCAATTGATGATTGCTGAGCTAGATATTTTAAAGAAAGCTTTTCAGATTAGATACGACCATTATGAGTTCACATCTACACCTTTTGGACTCACTAATACACTAACAATATTCATTGCTCTCATGAACCATATCTTTAAATAATTTTTTGATTATTTTGTCGTGGTATTTATCGATGACATTTTGATCTACTATAGAATTCATGAGGAGCATGAACAATATCTACAACATACTCCAGCATTGTTGAAAGCACACCAGTTATGTGTCAAATTTTTGAAGTAGGAATTTTGGTTGGATCAAGTAGCTTTTATTGGACATGTGATATAGAAGGATGGGATGGCAATAGATACTTTCAAGATTCGATCATTTTACAAATGGCTAAAATCAACATCCATTAAGAAGGTATACAATTTTCTAGGATTGGTAGCCTATTACCTTAGATTTGGCGCAAACTTCTCCAAGATATCTCACTTATTGACCAATTTGCTGAAGAAGGCTACACATTTTCAATGGGATAAGAAGTGATGTGAGGCCTTCAAGGATTTAAATAGGCATCTGAATTCATCTCTAGTGCTCACATTACCGAGTGGATCATATAGTTTTGAAGTGTATAACAATTATTTTAAGTGTGGATCGGGTTGCTTGGTGATGCAACATGGGAGACTAATGGCTTATGTTTCTCATTAATTGAAGCTGCATGAACATAACTATACAATGCACAATTTAGATTTTATTGATTTGGTGTTTTCTTTGATGATTTGGAGGTATTATTTCTATGGCATTTAATTAAAGTTTTACACCAATCACAAGAGTCTCAAGTACATTTTCTCGTAGTGGGAATTGAATTTGAGACATCAGTTGGTTAAGGATTATGACCTAAAGTTGACGCACTATGAGGGTAAGGCTAATTTAGTGGCTGATACTCTTAGCCAGAAGACATTGCATTCCCTAAGAATAATTGTGTTGTTAGATTGTTTGTGTCAAGAGCTCAAGGAGATTAAAATGATTTGATCACTGTTGGTAGTTTGGAAGTAAGGATAAGTGCACTTATCATTACACCTTCCATATTTGATGAAATCTAAGCTAGTTAACTTTGTGATGTCAAGATCAAGAGGATCAGGAGTCATATTATAGAAGGTAGAGCCAAGAGATTTAAGAACCATGAGGAAAGAAGTATTAGGTATCGTGGTAAGTGGGGTCTATCACATGGATGTATTGAGCTCAAGAGAAAGATACTTGAGGAAGGTTATTGTACTCTTTATTGCATCCATCTTAGAAGGGACAAGCTATATATGGATTAGAAGAAGGCATATTGGTGGCCCCATATAAAAAGGGAGATTACAAAGTTTATCTCCTGATGTCTAAATTTCAAGAAAGTTAAGATTGAGAATAATAGGTTGGTAAGGTTATTACAACCACTAGAAAATTCATAGTGGAAACGAAATAGCATATCCATGGATTTTATGGGAAGTATTACGAGGATTTGTAGTGGTTTTGATTCTATCTAGGTTAATATGGATTATGTGACTAAGTTGGTCGTATTTATACCAATGAAGTTGACATTGAGTATTGAGCGGTTAGTCAATGCTTATAGGAAGCATATTGTGATACTGCATGTGATCCCTAGAGACATTATGTCACATCAATATCTTAGGTTCTTATCATACATTTGGTAGAAGTTAAAAGCCACTTTTGGAACTCAATTGAGGATGAATACTACATTTTACTCAACTAATGATAATCAGATATAGAGGATGAATCATACCTTAGAGGACAAGCGTGATGGACTTTGGAGCCATATTGGAGGACCATATAGACTTGAATGAGTTCTCATGTAACAAAATTACCATGCGAGTATCAGAATGACACGATTTGAATCCTTATATGAGAAGAAGTATCATAGCCTCTTATGTTGCAGTGATATCAATGATGAGACATATCAAATTATTTTAGAATCATATGAGAGTTGCCTAGGATCTATATAATATCTATGCAGACTTGAAGAGAATGGTTGATGTGTTATAAAGTGGGTGATAGAGTCCTTTTTAAGGGTATTTCCCACCAAGAGAGTGATAAGGTTCGATAGGAAGGGTAAGCTGATTTTGAGGTATATTAGTCTTTATAAGATCTTAGACCAAGTTAGTATGTTTCTTATTTATTAGCGCTACCATAGAGTTGTGTCATGGTGTAACCCTTTTCCTTGTCATGTTGAATTTGATGTGGACTTTCCATGTTATCAAATGATGTTACTTAATTTTGTTTAGTAGGATTCAAGGATATAGACTCTTTTAAGGGGATAGCATTATAATATCCCATAAATTTAAGATTTATCAAGTGTGAAATTCTTTTATTTAATGGTATTTAGATGATTTTTTTTATCTTGATTTAAAAAGGGATTGGAAAAGTTTGGAAAATTTGAGAGAAAATGAGTTTTTCTGGCATATTAGTCAACTAGCTCTATGAATTGATTGACTAGTTTATCATTTTCAACTAGGGATTTAGTTTGATGGAACCAATTAACTAGTCTTGAAAACTAATAAACAAGTCTATATAATAGGCGATTGGTGAACCTAACGGATCAATAAGTTTGTCAAGCTGAGTGATTTTTTTTCAAGTTTGATTTTTCTAGAAGAAGAAATCTTCAAACATTATAAAACCTTAGTAATCCAACTCTGATATTTGACTCTTTTGATGATTTACCCCAGCCTTTTCTCTCCTTGAATAGATTATAAGGTTTGAATTGGCAATGAACAACAAGGATGATCTCATCCCCTTGTCTTCTTCATCTTCTCTCCTTTATGCAAATCTAGATAGATGATCCATTCTCGATTTCCATTGCACACATGAGAGATGTTTTCCCATACCGATCTATCCCTTTCCTTTCTTGTGTTCAGCTTTCTTCAGAGAAATACAAGCCTAAATTTTCCATATATATATATATATATATCATTTGAGCTCTAAGAAGAAAGTAAGTCATGTTCTTGATAAATCCATCATATTTGGCTTGATTTCGTGGAGGATAATTAGGGTCTTGATCTTTTACACCTCTCGTCTTCATTTCTTAACCAATTCCTTGTGTATAAATAACCATTATCCTATTTCTCCTTCACTTCCTTTTAGCCATCATGATACTCTGAGTTCTTCTATACTTGTATTTCACTCTTCTTCCTTTCATGTCTCATTTATAATTTGTTCACCTCTTCTAATCCTTCCTCTAACTCCTTGTTTTATCCTTAAGCAAGATAAAGTTAGATCTAAGAAAAAGTTGAGCTTTTCGACTAATATTTTTCTTATAATCTTTATGAGGTGGTAAACTCTAATTTTTCTTTCTCAGATTGGCACTCTTTTTATTTATGAGGTTTTAAGAAAGATTTATGAGTTTTAATCTCTTATTTTAAGGTATTTGAGAGTTTCCTTTTTCTAATTGAAATTTTTTCTATTTGGTTTGTTTTTTTTAATATAATCTTACAAGTAAGTCATTCTTGCCTTTGAAATGAGAAAAAAGTGAGCATATGAGCTAATGTAGGTTGTAATTTTTTTTATCTTTGCATGATTATATGATAATGCTGGCATTTTGGTGATTCATGTTAGGATATTTAAGGATTTTGAGAAAAGTATGATTTGAGGAATATGTTCTTGATTCTCTCTATAAATGCAGCATTATTTGGTAGGTGGGCATCTTTAATCTTAGGTTTATATAATGGAAATGGTATGGATTTTATTTGGTTGGATTTTAGAGCTTTAATCATATTTAGATATGCTTGAAGGTGTTGCCTATGAGTAAGCCAATCAGCTGGTTAAGCCAAACTAATTGACTAATTCCTTGAATAGTTTAATGGTTAGCCTAATCGATCAGCTAGATTGTTTCTGGTGATTTGGTTTCTCTCTATTGAAACTTATCGAATGGTTGTGCCTAACTGATCAACTAGTTGTTAGGACAATCAATTAGCTAGCCTAACTAATCAATTGGTTCTTTAGTGATAATTCTAGGTGGTCTCTAGTTAAACCCATCAACTAGTTTTTCAAAACCGATCCACTCATCTTAGAGCAGTCAACTGGTTTAACCAATCAATTGACTAGTTTTGATAGGAAAATCTAAATTTTGGCCAAGACAGACTAATTGATGAGTTTTACCAAACCAATCGACTGCTTTGGCTAAAGAGTTTCATTCTTGTTTCTTTTTATTTTGAAAAGGTGTTATATCATGGTCTCTATATTTGTCTTGGCCTTGCATGCTTGTGACTCCCATTGAGGTGATAACTTAACTCACTTAGTATATTACTTAATAATGTACCTATTTGTTCGGTTACCTACACAATCTCACAAGTAGAAGGCTAGGAGTGTGTTTTTTAGGATGGCTAACAGTTGGCCTACCTTGTGTTGACTTGGGGTATAAGAGCATGAACATCATGTGATCTTTTGTGGGTCCTTAGGGGACTAGGATTTTAGCTTTTTCCAATGATTGATTTTATTGTATTTCAATACTATAAGTTTATTCTCTCTCTCTCTCTCTCTAGTGTTTTAGATATTTTTGGATACCCAATGTGGTCTTAGTTTCAAACACTTATTTATGGTATCCCTATGTGTGTGTGTGTGTGTGTGTGTGTGTGTGTGTGTGTGTGTGTGTGTGTGTGTGTATTGCACACTCTACTTATTATGTTTAGTTTAGTTAGTTTTCTTAGTCTTGCATCTAATATGGGATTAGCAGTGGATCTTTGTTCTATGTTAGATGTGGTGGTAGCACATCATTTTACCTTCGTGTGTTTGATATTTTCCGCTTCCACGATGTTTTAAATATGCATTTTTTTGTAGTGAAAAATGGTGGTATTATAATGGTAATGAGACCATGTATGTCTACATACATTACACTTTTGGACATAGTAATAAGGTATGTATATATTCATAAGACTCCATCTTAGACTTATACTATTAATAGAGCCTCATTAAAAACCTTACCAAGAAAAATTCAGTGAGATAAAAAAACATGAAGGAAAATAATGCAATAACACCCCCTTCAATCTAACAACATTGTTTCAAATGTAACATCCAAATGAATTAGTTGAATGGCCTTAATCGTAAAGACATTGTAAATAAGTTTGCCAGATTCATGTTGATTAAATTGAGCAAATATTGACTTCTTCTTTCCTTTGTATATAGTTCATGACCTAATAAAGTGAGACTAACCCCCTTAGCCTTATGGCTGTCAAAATCTCAACCCCATTTTCTTTTTCTTTTCAATTCTTATTTTATCATAGTTAAACATAATATCTTACCTATTCTTACCATTTCATTTCATCCTTCTCGTTCATATTCCGTCACATTCTTCTTACTTTTTTTCTTAGAAAATGACCACCCCTCCCCTTATTATCCCTCAATTGATCTTCTTTGGTTTTAACTTCTTATTCTTTTTTTTAACCTATTAGTGTTTTTATTAAACAAAAAGTGGATTAAAATTTGAGGATCTTCAAGAAAACCCCTTGTTTCTTCTTCCTTTTCATAAAATTCATCCATCTTAAAGAAAAAAATAGTCCCTTTTCATTTCCTTTTTCTTATTTTTGTGTTATTTTTGTACTTTTGATGTATTTTGATATGTTTGGTGATATTTACCCAAGGTTCAAAAGGAGTTTGGCTTGGAGGAGGAGTTTCTTTCCTTATTTGTTTAATTTTAAGAAAAAATATATTTAGGGGTAATTTAGGCATTTCTTTGGACATATTTTTTTGGTCATGATTTTAGGTTCTAACGTGTTCTTATTGCTATGTTTGAAGTGTATACAAATATTTACAATTTCATTCAAAGTGTGCTTGACTTAATGGTTAAATCATGTTTTAGGGTTTTTAGGGATATAATTGTATTTTTACATGTTTTGTTTTTCATTTTTCTAATTTAAAAATTCTAATTTGTTATATTTGAGATAAGAATGCTTATCTAAATCATGTTTATATTTGAATATAATTTCATAAATTTATAAATAGCCAATCAACCTCATATTGTTGACGTACTACCCCATTGGAACTCTTTAAATCAAGGCAGGCCTTTCTTAAATTACATTATTATCTAAAAATAGCTCATAAGTTAGTACTTCTTTAGCTCATCTTTCGTAGTACACGTGCAGGGGCGGTATCGTCATCCGTTTATATCTGTGACGTCCTACTCTCTTTCTCTTTGGAAGGGTACATCTCGGTACATCATGGGAAAGAAAACCTCAAAACTAGGGGAGCCTGAATATCTAAAGGCAGGACCTGAATTACTCGTTTGTAGACACGATGTCCAAGACGTCTAGCCACTTGGACAACTCAAATTTTTGATCCCTTGAAGTGGTTCGAACTCGGGTGTGACGAGAAAAAAGCAACATCCTTTACCATCGGACCACTGACACGGCCACGACTCTGTCTATTTTCTATCCATCATATTTCTGACATAAATCGATTCGAGTGATTGGTTGTTTTCTTCAATTATTTTTATTTTTATTACTGAGATGAGTCATGTGCATAATTGTTGGACCTTTTTGACACTTTCTTTGCCGGTTCTCTGTCCCAGCTCTTCCTGGGCCATACACTCTCATCATCGGTTGTTCATATTTGTACATTTGACTGCAAATTTGTACCCATGTCCTTCCAAGTTAGTTGGAATTATTTTCATAACAATCTAAGGCAAATTATTCACCAAATATGTCCAAATAATAAAAATTATATTACAATTTTTGGAATAGGGGATGACAATCATATGAATTTTATCCAAAGCTTGATAGATTTTACTTATTGGATATATTAACAAATTTGGATAAATGGATATAAATAAGGATATAGAGAGAGTAAAAAAAAAACTAACAGGTTTAGGTATGGGTATCCAAATCCGTACTCACCTCCATACTCGTATCTATACCTGCCTCAGTTTACCCGTATTAAAATAATTATTTTACTTTTTATTTAAATAACACAACGGTACATCTACTAAGATTAAAAATAAAAACAAACCAAATCCTAAAAATGTAACAAAACAATACACAGAAATAATTTTGAAATCAAAAACCCCGTCCCATCTCCTAGACCCACTTCCATTGTCCCAAACTCCCTGTCCTAATGATCGAGTCTCGCCCTTTGCCCCACCCTTGTCGGTTGCCATCATTTCATCTCCCATTCTCTTAGAGTATCAAATGGTCTCCAACTCCACTACTAGTGAATCTACCCTCAACCCTCATCTTGTACAATTCTACTTGTCTCCTTCTTGAGCCTTAATGCCCATCTAAGTCTCTCTCTCCTTCTCTCAGTCATTTGGTGTCAGTCTCAACCCTTATTATTCATTGCAGTAGATTGTTCCACCATTAACTTTGTCTCATCGGCATTGTCAAACAATTTTCTCTTCGTCGTAGTAACGTCTTTAGATCTCATTAAGTCGTCGGAATGCTAAACTCTCAATTTTTGCTATTTCGATCCTATTATTAAGCTCACTATTTCTCTCGTTGTCTTCATCGGTAATCTCCTACCCTTTTTTTTCCTCAGTCAGTCGACCTTCGTCAATCGGTCAATGCTTGTTGCAGCGGATCACCTTGTCTCATTGAGCATTCAACTCATCATCGCTAATATTTCAACTTTTATGTATATTTTCTTATAGGATTTGGATAATAATAACATGTAATTATAATTTGTCGAGTAATGGGTTTGGTGGGTAATAGGTATCCATCGAATGATGGATTATACGTCAGATATCGAGTATTTAATGGATATAGATATGGGTGAGGTAATGGATGCCTATTTAGATATGGATATTAATATATAAAAAATTATTGAATTTGGATATGGGTAGGGATACTTGATTCATACGCAGCTCGTTGCCATCCCTTTTTTGAAGTGTTTGTTACAATCAACTAGTTTGCATGTTAGGTGTGTGTATACTCAATAGCCATAATTCAGCTAGACTTGAATATCATGTTTAGATATTTTTTGCTTTGAGTTTAAAATTGAGGGGTTTTCACTCAAATTTAGCATTTGTTGTCTTACATCTCATAATTTATATTATTAGTTCAGATAAACTTTAGGTCATTTGTTTTATATATTATTGTTAGAACCCCATTATCTATATTATCTGTAGTATTATTAGTTTATGAGTAGGTGCCACTATTTTTTTTATCAATATTTAAACTAAAATACGCCATTGTCCTTATACCTTTATTAAATATACTCACCCATTATTTTTTTAAAATAAAAAGGGTCTAAAAGTATTAATATATACCACTTTATTATTCCTTTTATATAAATATAACGTGTCTATCAAATATTATTATTACTTTAGTTATAATATTAATTCATAGCAGATCAGATTTCAAAACTCCACCAAACGAACTCTCGGCAATAGGAAAAAAGAATAGCCTGACAAATTGGCCGGCCATGTTGTAAAATAAGATAGTCTGTGTTGTACGTAGTTAAATTAGCATGTGGGGAAGAGGGCCTTTGGGCGACCGTTTTTTAATCAGCGTTGGGATTGTTTACATTGAGGGCTTGCTCGTGCTGAACGTGCGTTTCTTCCCGCGGGTGTGTTGTTCTCAAATATGTGAGATCTTGTGTTGCCATCTGTGTTGGGTTTATAAGCACAAATGATAAGTAATACTTTCGCAAATCCTTCATAAAAGGCGGGAGGAATGGTCCACAATTGCATTTGTGAGGTAATTCTTACTGTTTTACTATTAGTACGTACTAATGAACATAACTATCAAAACAAAAAGGTTGAATTAGCATGCGTTTACTTTCACACACACGCGCGCATATATATATATATATAGAGAGAGAGAGAGAGAGAGAGTTAATAATGTACGAGATGGTGATTAAAGTTGTACAGAAATGACGGAGTCGACGATGTTGCACATGGTTAAATTGGCATATCTCCCTCCAGGCCTCCACCTTCCTAAGTTACAGCATAGAGGAAAATGACTGTATGAGAGAGTTAATAAAGTTGTAGAAACAGGGAATCTATTTCGTTTATAGGTATCAATTGAAATGTGTTCGTCTTCCTAATTAATTTAGTTTTACATTAAAGGAGGCATGGTTTCCAAGATTGTTATTCAAATGACATAGTACTATATATATATATCAACATAAAGTCTTGGTTCTTCATGGTTAAAATGAGCATTTACTCCACATTAATGTATAGTAGGAGGCATGTTTTGAAGAATCGGTTGTTTTTAGTTATTGAGTGATCGTCTTATACAATTTTATTGTATTTTTGTTATATATATATATATATATATATGTTGGACTAGTATAAAAAACACTATCCGTAAAAATTCTAATTACTATAAAGATGTATAAAAATCATAAAAGGTAAAAGTAAAATCAAGAATTTCTAATATTTAGGATTTCAAATGTAATCACTAGATTCTAATATCACTTGTTATACAAAATTTGTATCCCTCAATGATATACGATCCTAAAATTAAAATAAAATTAATATCGGATTCAATTGAGTATACATATAATAAAGACATCCTCTTAACAAATGAAAACCCTTGTTGCTAGTAGTTATTATATTAGGGAAGGAAGAGGAAGAAAATACAAAGAAAAAGCAATTATCATGGTACACATGAGATGTATTATCATGTGGCTGATCATTGAGAGCTTCATGATGATTTTAATTCATGTGAATCATATGTCTTATAACATAGAACCAAAAGCAAACCGATGAAATTGCAAGTTAATTGGAGGAGAGGAGTGGGGAATAGCTACTAGACCATGGAAATGGAACAATTCAGCCCATCCTGATATATAAATTGATCAATGTGTTCGATAAATTGCTCATAAAAATAAATAATCATATATATATATATAATCATATTCATAAATATATATAAATTATAGTTATAGTCATTTCTTTTATGTCGGCACCATCTGTTTCTATTTGTTTCTGTCGGCATTATTTTTATAATTATTTCGTCAATCAATCAGCAACGGCTTTTTCATCCCGAACCAGACCACCTTTTAAGCAGCCAGTCATAAACTAATGATTAACGAATTAAAAAAAGTTCGCCTTTTGTACCCATAAACAGAAAAAAAAAAAAAAAAAAATAAGTACACCCTTCCTAAGCTTTCAACGTACTATTTGCACCGAAATTGGCCCCTTGCCGTCAAAAGTGCAGCTCGTAGTCTTCACCGAGTTTGCCTCTGCATTCTGGTACCAATGGTAGGGTTTTGTTATTTGAAAAATATGTTTTTAAACATTTGTCATTTTTATTATCAGATTAGAGGGAGATTTTACCGCATCAACTTTTAATTCACTGACATTATTTACCATATCGATCTCCACTTCACCGGTAATCTTTCCCGCACCAACCCCGCGTCGACAATATGGGCCACACCAACGACTGCCAATCTAGCTTACACCATCAATTTTCCAACACCGATCGCCGACCTCCGCCGTCGGCAATATTTAGGACAGCCCTACCCTCTCTCCACCGACATAAATTGCTGGTTTCCTACCCCCACCATCGGCTGTTTTTACAGACACACACACACACACACATAGAGAGAGAGTGAGAGGAATGAGGGCATCCGATCAAATTACTTATTTGCACGTGATAGTCTTATGTGGTTCTGCCTAAAATATGAGTAGAAAAAAATTTGTCAGAAATATAAGGTATGGGTAAGGACCACTCTAGGCATGTATAGGAAACAAAATTTATCTGATACAAATATATTGTTTCACTTTTAACCGTTCGAATGCTTATATAAAAACAAACAACTTAAATGACTCTTATTCTTTGTTGTTGAAAAATCAACTATACGTTACAATATAAATTTTTCAAAATCACGACTTTATTTAAGCTTCAGATAAAATTTCAAATTCTTTCTTTTTTTAAACATTCATAATGAATAATTAATTTAGAAGACATTTTAATTACAACGAGTTTAGAATTCTAACAAGTTACAATAAGATCGGAATTCCAATGAACTACGATGATGAGTTCACAATCTCAACGTACTACGATGATGGATTTAGAATACATACAAACTAAGAATACACAGAAGAAATATAAATAGATTCTCCAAATATTAATTACAACTTAAATAAAGAAGTAATTTTTTTTTTGTTATTGTAAATTGTGTCGACGAATTTGGTTTGATAAAGTTAATACTTCTTTATTATATTATTATGACCAGCTCTTTTTTAAGGATATAGTGAATATATCTTTTATGACTCAAAATTATTAGAGATTTTTTATAACAAAGCAAATAGTTTTTGATTGTAAAGAATTTGTAATATAGGTTAAACAAATGGGTAGAACTAATAAGATAATTTTGATCATCAAACGTTCAATAAAAAAATTGTGTACGAGAATGTAGAGTTCCGATAAGATGTGAAAGAAGTAAAATGTACGTTCGTACTATATCTATAGATACCAAAGATGCAAGCAATACAAGTTCTAAATAGAATGATTGCCCCCTTTTTTATTATTAGTGTTGAAAATAATAATGGCGGATGACAAGTGATAGTTAGGAACTAGACACACAATCACGAATTGATAAATTATAAATAAGGGCATGTTGTTCTAAGTAAGTTTACAGAAAATAAAGTTCAATTTGTTGATGAAGTTATCACGATTTATATATAAGTCACGACAAATCATACCACTTCTTCAAAAATAATTTGAAGGAAATGAGAGTATGAGAAGGCATATTTAGAATGCCTGACAAAAGCTTAGGTCCGAATAAATAGGCGGTCAAACAATATTACAACATGTTGTTTGATAATTATTATTTTCAATGGCAACAAAGTGAGTCGGAATCAAATGTAATAAACAAACATCTATTTGTACATTCTGTATCTATTAATATTTTACGTGCATTTCTTTTTATTTTATAAATGGATTGCATGTATAAGACAAATATATGGAATGTCCTTACTTAAAATTATTGGACTAACACCAACACAAATAAATTTCAATGTTATAGGGGCATACATGTCATCTGAAAAGGAGAAAAATTATTTGTGGGTACTTGAGAGGTTGAAGACCTTAATGGGTCCATCTATTCTTCCCACCACCATTATTACCAACCGAAAATTTTCTCTCATTTCAACTGTGGAACATATTTTTCCTAGTTCAAAACATTTATTATATAGGTTTCATGTTAATAAGAATGTTGAGGAAATGTGTAAGAAAGTCTTTGATTGTTCATCATTAGCATGTGGTTTTGTGTCACAATGAAAAATTTTAATAGATGGCAAGATGTCACAGATGAACAAATATACAAGGAATGACTCTTGTCATTAGAAGAAGATTATATAAATATGTCTAGCCTAATTTTGTATCTAAAGATAAATTGGCTACAACCATATAAACACAAAATCATTTATGCTTTCTTTGGTGATATGTTTCGTATCTATCAAATTACAATGAATATGTATGACTTATATTTTATCTCCTTGTATAGTTGGTTTTACTTCTTTTTGTTAATAAAGTAATATAACAATTTAATTTTCAATGTGGTTGAAGGTGCTCACGAATCATTAAAGATATTTTTAGAGACATTACGAGGCAACTTCAACACAATGTTAAAAAAAATGCATACATTCCTGAAATTACAACATAATGAGATAAAAGCAATACTAGAGAGGTATCAGTTCAATACTCCTCATTTTGCTACAAGTGTCCTTTACACCAATTTAAGAGGTCAAGTTGCTTTATACACAATGGAGTTTGTAAAAAATATTGTTAAAGAAATAATTATGTAGGCACCGATGATGATTTATGGAGATGTTACATGAGGCGTACGCACGGGATGCCATGTACACACGAGATTAATCTGTACATTCATAACTATATATCAATTCCTCTATCGGTTATTCATCTGTTTTAAAAGAAACTCGACATAGATGGACTGATTAATCCACCGACTTTGCAAGAAACATTAGAGGTTGCACCTCATTTACTCAATATTTTCATAAAAGTGGTTATGAGCCAACCACTAGGAATACAGAATCAGTTGGTGAGACAGATATTTAATATTATAGTTATCCAAAAAACACCTCTACAGGAGCTACCGATATGACACCTTAGGTGTTACCCAAGGAACTCTACCAGAAGGGAACAATCTAGTTGGAAGTACACAAAACAACAATTTTCAAGTCGTTTGAGATTAACACAATGTCGGGCCTAGGGTCGAGGTTGAGAAGGACAATCGGCATTTATGCCATCAAGTCAATTACAATTTTCATATATGATTTAGATGAATCGACATATAATTTCATATATTAGTACCTGGTATAATGTGTTAAGAGATGGAAATTGTGATTTTAAAGCATTGGTGTATATTATACTAGAAGATGAGGAATGATCGATTCAAATTCGTATTGACTTATATCACGAGATATTGGCAGCACGACAATTGTATGAGAATATATTTGTATATAACAACATTGATCAAGTTCTTAATATTATTGCCCACTGGAAATGACCGACTCCGATGGCATACTGGATGGAAATGATAGATATTGGTCATGTCATTACAACTCATTATTGTGTGTTGTTTGCATATTACTTGTTGAATACATGTACTTCATTCCTACTTTTAGTGGCACAACATAGAATTCAAGGTCCTATAAATGAAGTGACTATATTTTTTTTGCAAGACAGAGTCACTACATATTGTTATACATGTGTTTTATGACTTTTTTTCCATTTCAATATTATATCAATGTCAGTTCTTATATTTTTGTGTTTGATGGGTATATCTTTTGGACAATTTTGCACTCCCACCACTACATGCAAATTGGAACAAATTATGTAATAGCAGCATTTCAACATGGAATACACTATATTCTTCAAGATTCCAACAATGGCGCTCATTGGTACATGATAGCACATAAGAGCCACATCCTCTATCTTCAGACACAACTTTTATCTAGAATTGTTGTAATTTATTTCTTGTTTTATTTGCATCTGATATTTGAAACATCTACATTATGAATTTTTATAATTATTTTCTTGTTACCTTTCTATGATAGCTTAAGTATCTGACCAGTGATAATCGGATATATTTGTATGTTATTCATCTTAAGTATCTTGATGTTTGAAGTGTTCAATGTGGATTGAATTATGCTTTCTTAATTATGAAATAAAATAAAAACTACATTATATAATTTTAACAAACATATTTTAATTAAAGTACATAACCATATAGTAATACATCAATGTCATTGCAAATGCTGACATCCATCCCCAAGCCCACGCCTAGGTCGAACAAATCCTAAATCATGTACAAGATTTTCAATATATGTAACTAGCTGTTGATAATTTGGAACTAACTCTCCACTTCAATAGAATCGATGGATAGTTTTACGTGCTTCATTTAGACATCTTTCGACTAGAATTTGGTGATCATCATTTGGATGTTTAGTCAAATATTATTCTGACATTACCAATACATACATATAAGTTATAGGAACATACCAATCCATATAGTTATGAGCCACGTCCCATGAGTATTTAGTCGGTGGTCTAAAAATATCTAGGTCTAATATGTGTTCATGCCACAAGAACCATTGACTAAGCATATATGCATAATAAATTTTGTGCTTCTTGGGAGAATGGCCTCTATATTTGTACCTTGTGGGATTGATAAGCTCATCGGGGATCACTTGTGTATATCCGAACAAGCGTGTCACTCTATTTGGCATATACGGTTCCACTTTCTTCAAATAGTATAAAAAACCATGATATAATGACATAGGACAATCCCTATATAGATTAGCTACTCCATATAGATCCCAAATGACTAAACTAAATATAGATATTGCTGACATAATATAGTAAGAATATGATAATTTGAGCATACCTTTGATGTAGTCATAAAATCAATCTTAGCTCAAAATTAATCGAGCGTCTCCAATTTATTTTCAAATTTATGTTCACAACGGGGATGGTTTAGATCATACCTGGATCATTCTACTCCAAATTCTGAAAAGTATTCATAAATTCATGTCTCTTATAATTTTTGGTTGTTTGAATTATAACTATTGTATCCAAGTAATATATATATGATCTTTGAGTGTAACTGTAATAGAGTGACACATCCAGACATTTGAGCAGAGTCAGCTTTAGAAGCCATGCCAAGTTGTCGATATATAAAAGCAAGTTTGGTGCACCCTATGTGTAACCTTCAACCTAGCTAAGATCTGAAAGAAAGAGTATAAAACATGGATTAACTTTATCAATTATCTTATTGAAAAACAAAGATAGTTCGATTAACCATAATAGATATCTAATCTCTTTTTCCTTATCTCCTAGCCAGTATGATTTGCATACTTCTTGTAGCTCTTTAAATGGAAGCTCACCCTTTCAAGTGACTTCATGCACTTGCATTTCCTCCATCCTAAATAAGGAACCCAATGCACCAATCAATTGCCCACACATGTCAACTATAATCTCTAAATATAATGGATGACCATCAACTCGTAGCCCTAATATACAATGTACATCTAAAAGGGTGATTGTTATCTCACCCCATGGCATATGAAAGCTATTAGTTTATGGTTGTTGTCTCTCAATAAATGTTGAAATAAGTGGCATGCTGGCATGATTAAATGTGTGGGCTAGAAGGTGTGACAATCCTATTTAGTGTATCAGAGAGATCATCCTTTCATTGATGCTTCTAAGATATTTTTTCAAAACCTTCTGTTTTGTGTGGATATTGGGACAACCACGATCATAAAAAATAAAAGAAATAAATGTAAGGAATATATATGATTGGTTACACATAAAATAAGAAATAAGTAATATGATAAACTTACCTTTCCTAACCATAAATCTAAAGCCGCATGACCATAAAAGCTCAGTATCAAATCTAGGAATATTGGTCCTCCAAGACATAACCCAAGCAAGTACCATTCATCCTTCAGTTGTACACCTCGTTTATCTTCACTAGCATCACCAACATCCTTATCATCGTCGTCGTCATCGTTGTCCTCGTCATCATGACATATGTATGTCGATGACAATGGTTGATCAGTAATGTGGGGTAATGATGCTCGAAAATCTAAATATGATGTATAACCACTGACAATCGGTGGGTGAGTTGAGAATGACGGTACTCTCATGTCAAGCTATAGTGGTAAGGTAAGAAAACCTATATATTCTGTAGATATTAGAAAACCTTCATACACAGAACCTTAGACCTCCAAACCTTTGTATCCCAAACCTCCAAACCCCCAAACCTCCATACCCTAAACCTTCCTACCCTAAACCTCCAAACCTCAACCCCCTTACCCTCAAACCTCTGTACCCTAAACCTCTATACCCCAAACCTCAAAACCTTGAACTTCCGTCCCCCGAAATGCCAACATCAACCATAAATGATAGACGACCTGCATAATCTGCAAATGTTGGAATGGTAGGAGTTTGATGACTAGACCTTGGTTGTTTGGGAACTTCTATATATTTTTATTGTTCCAATGCTTTTTTTAGTTCTTATTGGCCAGCTTTTTTGCCTCGTCATAATCCTTTAGCAAGAATTTTTTCCACACTTTATAAACGAGACATAAGATCAGGTTATTTTGTAGTATTTCTGTTTCATTGTGAAGAACTAGTAACATAAAGACCTTCAGTCCTATCTACTGTTTTGTCTTGCATGCGACTCATCTGAATTTCGATAATAAAATTAAGTATATGAATTGTAAGTAATAAGTCATCATATACATAAAACATAAACACCTAGGTGATAGTAATTTAATTGGTTAATAATATAATATCAACCCATATTATGATAGTTAAAGAGATATATATACCTAACCTTATAACTAAAATACATTCTCTTACACTAATTATCTACGTTATTAATTAAATACATCAACAATAATTTTATTAATTACTAGTAGTAGTTTAGTATAAATATAACAACTAAATTACACTTAATTATGGTATTCTATAAAACCAATCCCATTGGTAATCCTATACCCATCCCTCAATATATGTTTTTGATAATCCAACCAAATTTATCCAAAGATATTCCTTAAAAATTGGCAAACTAACTAAACATAATACAAATATATACATATTTAATCTATTATAAACAAATTTAATAAAATAAATAAATAAATCTAATCTATTATCCAATGAATGTGATTAAAAATATTCACTAATAACCCCCACCACATAATAATATTTAGCATATTTAATGAAAATATAAAAAATTCTAATAAATATCAAATAATATACAACTAATACAATAACGCAATTTTAGCCGGTTATTCCCATCAATTTAAATTACCGATTTAAACAAATTCAAACAAATCTAACAAATAAATATAATTAACAGATTGTAACAAATCTAAAAACATAATTAAATTTTTTTACCAAATTAACTATAATTTAAAATATATATAATTAATAAAAACATAATCAACAAACTATAATTAATAAATATAATTAATAAACATAATTATCTCTCCCAATAACAACCGAAAATCCTAGAATACCGATCATCTTTTCCAAACTCATTCCCCCCTAATGGCAAAACCTACTGATCTAACAAATAATTATAACAATATTTTATATATTTAATGAAAATAACATAGTATAAAAAATATAAAAACATAATGAACAAATTTAACCAAATTAATCATAGTTTAAAATCACAATTAATACAAACATAATTAATAAACATAATTAATAAATATAATCACACGAAACCCTCCCAACCCAATAACAGGTTTTACCGAACCCATTCCCCTCCCCCAACAGCAAACCCTATCGATCATTCCTCCCCTCTTAAGAAAAACTTGTCGACCCCCTCTATAACGGTAAAATATTCCGATCGAATCCCTCAACAACAATAAGTTATGCCAGAAACTCTCCCTAGCTAATACCAAAATCATACACCACTAGATCTAACCTTTACCCTTCAAACGACAAAATTTGCCAAAACCATTTATCATCTAGCAGCAAAAACCTCCGATCTACTCCATCCAACTTTAGATATCCATTTTTGGCGACATTAGCCATAAATTAGCCTACAAACGGTCTGCATAGCCGAACCTTTAGGCCCCACCCCCACAACACAATTATTCGGTTCTTAACCTCCCCAAATGACAAATATTGTCGGTCCTCTCCCTAAGAACGAACAAAAATGAACTTACCTTGCCTTGCTGGAGAGGACGACAACTAGAGAATGAGAGAGATTGAGAGAGTGAGAAAGATAGTGAAATGAGAGAATAGGAGAGATTGATAGAGTGTGTGTGTGAGAGAGAGAAAGGTTATAGGAAGAGAGATTAAAGATAAAGACAGGTGAGGGTAAAATATAAAAAAAATTCAACTTAGTAAAAACTTGGTTTCCATTCAACAGGAACGGTCGGTTGAATCCTTTGCAGACGACTTAAATATGCGATAGGGTATTGTAAGTGGTAGAGTGGCCTTGCTGCCACGATCCAATAAGATTCAACCCTATGTCGCTTCGATTCGTCCCTCCCCCACGACCCAACATACAACAACATCACGACTCCAGAGGTTCAGAAGAATTCGAACGCAACACCGGCTTCCCCCGTCGTACAGGGATAAAGCCCCCCACCTTCTCCTAGTCGATCACACAGATGATCTGTCCCTACCCATGCCGTCCTTACCCAAGCCAAGCCATATAGATGGCCAAGCCAAGCATGTGTCTACCCACGCAATAGATATATAATGGTATTTAGTATGAATCTCACATAAAGGTAATCTTTTGTAGCACAATGATGGATTCGCATAATCAAGGAATGGCCTTTTGAGGCCCTTGTTTGTTCCTAAAAGAGGGAGAGGAGGATAATTCAACTGCTTGGAAAAGTACAAAAATAAATTATTGGGTCTCATAAGAAAGAAGATTTTCGCAATAAATCTTGTTTATAGAAGTATGATAATAATTAATTTAATAATACTAGTATTAGCTATCAAAATGAATCTATAAAATCTCTATTTAGTTAAATATTCAATCGCATTATTTGTTTCAAATTAAGCATATGCGCACATACACACATCCTTGATTTCCTTTTTATTTCAGCAAAATTTAAAAAAAATAAAAGCTGAAGATATATCATTTATCATAATTGGATGAAATACAGGTAAAATTATGACTTTTTCACACACACACATCCTTGATTTTGTTTTTTATTTTAGTAAAAAAAAATTAAAAAACTAAAGATATATCATTTTATCATAGTTGGATGAAATACATGTAAAATTAGAAATTTTTAAAGAATGAAAATAACTTATATCTTGTTTGATACTATTTTAAAGAGATTTATCCAAACATAATTACTATCTTCCAAAACTTTTGGCCCTTTTTTTTAAAAAAAATATTGTTATTTTTTTTAAGTTGTTGGCACTTTTTAATGGACAATATATGTTGCCAACCTACAGAAGGAAACTCATCATTAGTGTTATGAACAAGATCATGATGGTGCTTCTCCACTTCGAATGTGGATACAACTCCATAAAGGAATGGGATGAAGGGAGAAACTTAGACAAGGAAGGTGGTATAATTCTTCTCTGCCTTTTCATTGAGTAATTCTAGGGTATGTAAAGCAATTCATTGCATGGCTCTAACAACCAAAATGCCATCATAATATAAACTAGATAATGCTAAGAGAAGATTTGCATAATAAAGATAGAGGTATGTATGTATTCTGACTCAATCCAAGAGCCTCAATGGAACATAGGCCTTGCATGTGTTGTTCCTAGGTTGTCCTCCTTGAGGGTTGGTCATCAAAATTTTCAATTCTTAAATAGTATGGGCATGCACCTATTGAAAAGGGTAAGATCAATGGAATAAAATTGGAGCATTCTTATTCAACGCACCATTTGAGAAATTAAACTATAAGGTTCCTTGTCCCCTGGTTGTCATATTTAAAAATCACCAGCTAAACTAATAGGGTCATTGCCTTCAAGAGCTTCTACTAGTTCTAGCATCATACTTCAAATCTCGATTGACTCAAGCTCATAGCAAGTCAGCTATATCTCGAGTTCTCATCCTAAAATCAATCGCCAATAGGTGGGGTAGCATATGGGTCTTCTATATTTTAAGATGTTGTCCTAAAATCAATGGACATTAGATTTCAACAATAGACATTTTGAGTTTTCATATATCTATATATATATATATATATATTATGTTGGGCAACATAAGTATATATCATTATTTAACACACGCAGCTACCTCAATGTATACCCAACGCCACTTTGTAAGGAAGCATGCGAAAGTTACTCTTGCTGCTTAAAGATTGATATATCTAAGAGTTCTTGCACAATTTAATGATATATTCTTACAATTTGAAGATATAATATCATGATTTTCATGTCATAAGTTCTTTTACAAATTTACTTAATGTATGTTTAAGTAATAGAATGATAAGTCATATAAATCAACAAATTACTAATGGATATAGTTAAATAATAAGTTTACCTTAAATAGATGGTTAAATGAACTTAGCACATAATTATATGATACATAGATGGGTTTGCCTTAATTTGGTGTGATAACTTACTTGATATATATATATAGACACACACACACACATACTTATTATCATCCACATTTATTTACAGGCTATATATGTTGCACTTCTTGTTCACCTAAGGCCTACAGTACTATTTCATCAACCTTCGTTATCAATTATCAAGTACCGCCAAATATAGCGACGTGGTATATAGATTCCATGGGCATATAACAACAAGCAAAATAGTACAAATGTACAATGGCCAAGGGAAGTAGTGAGCTTGGCTTGGAGGAGGAGGGATCGGATGGAGGAAATTTAAAAGTTTTTATAATAATTGAAGTGATTTGGAAATATAAAAATAAAATAGTATTTGAGAATCAGTAAATCTATATTAGTTGGATGAAGATGTTAGTCAAAATGAGGATCAAATTTTAGATTAATAATATTCGAAATAATTTTATTTACGAAATTAGTCATGTAATCCATCGTATACGGACACTATTTTAAGGGTTAGAATTCAAATGAGTCTATTTCATGTGTCGGTCTTGATTTGTTTGATATGTTGAACGTCTTCTATAATACTTACTCAATTATAAAATTAAAAATTAAAAAAAAATAGTGCAAATGTACAATTGGCAAGGGAAATTTCCTATATGCACGGGCCCTTTATAATATGCTGTCTTCAAGACAAGGTAGTGAATAATTAAAATTTTCTTGCTCTCACGCAAACACGTATTACAAAATGAACAAAAAAAAGTATAAGAAAAATAAATAAAGAAGAAGAGGACGAGGCAAGTAGTAAACTAGTAACCACAAAAGGAAAAAAGAGAAAAGGTAAAGGTCAAAAATTAATATTAGACACATCGTGACTCACATTGTCTCATATACTTCATGAATTATTACGAGTACCGCAATGTGCTTTATTATTTTTTTTTTATTTTTCCGTGCTAGTAAAAATTAATAAAGTGGTAGTGTTTTCCAAACGAAGTAGAAATATTAATGCTAAAATCAAAGGAAAAGAAGGGGAAGAAACAAAAAAAAAAAAAGACGACGGAAAAGTCCGGCAACGCACCCACCCCTAGGCAAATTTGTATAGTGCACCGGTAACTCCACAAAGTTTAGTAATAGACATCGTGACACACATTGTCTCACGTACTTCATGAATTATCACGAGTACGGCGATGTGTTTTATTTTTCCCTTATTTTTCCGTACTGGTATAAAATTAATAAAGTGGAAGTGTTTAAAGGTGTAAAATGAATAATGATGGTGTACGGGGGCACTATTTAAATTTTGTAAGGGGTGGGCAAAAGGAGAAAGACAGTGCTGCCCAGCTTTTCCGTATTCATTATTTTTCTTCTTATTCTTCTTTGATTTTAGCATCAAATTTTCTTCTTTGTTTGTTCCTCAAAAAGTTCCATGTAAAGATTAAAAAATAAATAAAAAAAATAAATGCCTTATACATGGTTAATTACGAGAAAAATAAAATAAAAATAAGAACTTTTTTTAACATTAGTTGTAAAAGAAGATGTATTGTGTACTTGTGTGGACTATTTTTTCTTTTTTTAATTCAGATAATTTTATAAGAGTAAGTATAATTCACCGTAAAAGTATAACTATATCATAAATATTAAGAGAAGAAGTCTAAAATTCAAGTACGGAATCTTAACTTTAATCACTAAACTATAAAAGATTAAATATTATTAAAATTTAAGAAACGAACGGAATTTTAAGTGTGAATGGATGCTAGAATATGAAAATACTCTTAACAGGAATATAATATCTTATTCAAAGATAATGTAGCATAAATAATTTTGTAATCTATATCATAATAGTATTTTTTTATTAAATTCATAGCGTCGACGTATCTATATAGTTAATCTACACTAATAAAGTAGTGAAAAATATGTTATTTTATCACATATAAATATACAAGCTACAAATTTTCTAATTTTTATAGAATCTTACGAACCTATGATCCTTTTCTACAATCCGATTCTCAGCTTCTAAATCGATCCTAGGTAAAATTTCGATTCTAACAATAATACTCCCTTACTTTTTAAAAGAAAGTTTTTAAAAATAATTTATATGGTATTTTAGAAAAGAATAAATATATTTTTAATATAATAATTATAACATTTGTTGAAAAATAATATGAGAATTTATATATAGAAGAGGAAAGAGAAAAAATATGGGTAAATATAGAAAATAAATATTAACTTTTTTTAAGAGAAATTTTATTTTTTAAAAAAAAAATTGAATTGATTTTTTGTTAAAAAACCGAGGAATTACTTATTAAAAAAAGCTACTAACTAATTAAAACACACACACGCTCATATATATATATACACACATCAGAGTTTGGCTGTGGTTTCAGTCTCTTCTGTTTAAGACTTGAGGAAGACGTATAGCTCTCCACCGATTGGCACTTGGTGAAAAATCGAATACGGGATCTTAGAGAGTCGATCCATAAAGTTCCATGCTGATTTTACCACCAAGATGATGGTGGTGGGGTTCTAAACTATAATTAGCAAATGAATAGTCACCTACTAAAATAGAAGTCGATGTAAAAGTAGTTCAATAATTCTTATTATTATTATGAAAGTAAAACTTTTGACCTCAATTTGACGAATTTAACGAGTGGCAGGCGAATATTTCTGTCCGCTTCCATGGTGTATTCCTCGTGAGCTAATGTATACCTCGTCCTGAAGAGTATTGACGGGGACCTTTCACCGAGTATTATAGAATTTTTGCACCTCTGCACCTCTGTGAAAGGAATTTATCGAATCAAGTGCTTGTTTGGTACTGCGGAGGTAAAAATTATTCTGTACTTTATATAGTATAATTAAAATTTTAAAAAATATTTATTTTAGATTTTAATTTAATTTAAAATAATATTTAGTTAATTATATATTTTATTTTTAAATATTTAATATAAAAAAATATAAATTATAGGAATAATTTTTTTCATTCGTGTTACTCCGTACCAAAATAATATATTATCTTTCAAAAGCTGTTTCATGAAATGTTTCAGAATATAAAACCTGCTATAACATTGTTAATTAATCGGATAGCTTGTAAGTACATACTCATATATATATACTCCTTGTTGAACTCATAGTATGTGGCTTCTTCTTAAATGTAAATTGCGCTCCAACCAAAATTACCTTCAATCTTTTCATATATCTTCCGCTTAATACTGCTGGTTCCTTTATTTCAAAGGCTTTGAAATCCTGGTTGAATTAGCATTTCGGATGGAAAAGAGGAAGGCTAAGAGAGAGACAGTTGTGACAGGAAGAAAGCGAAAGTTTTGTAAAATATATTCTTAATTTTTTCTCCTTTGTGATTGTGGTCCTTGCCAATAGAAGATTTAGAAAATCTAAAACCATTCCTAGTAACGTTTTTAACTATCTTCTTCTTCTTCTTCTTCTTCTTCTTCTTCTTCTTCTTCTCTCTCTCTCTCTCTCTCTCTCTCTCTCTCTCTCTCTCTCTCTCTCTCTCTCTCCCCCTCACATTTTAATTCATTTTCTAAACATACGGATCTTACTATATCTTTGGAATTATAAAGTGTATTTTTTTTTGTAAGATTAGCCAACTAAATTAACTTCATAAATATTGGAAGGATCACAAATATTATAAAAGAATATTCACAAAAGTAACAGCCTTGCAAAATTATGATTCTTTTTTTCATTGGAAAATATATGGCAATTAATTAATTAATACATTATCAAAGTATAATAATAACATAATAATAAAGTTTAGGGCACATAATTAGGATCGTTAATATATATAGCACCTTTAAATTTACTACGTATTATTTTATTTTATTTTACAAATGCTTTAGTTACAAAAATAGTTGGTGTTATCGCCATGCCTACCATAAGACTGACATATTCTATCATTCTTATACTAAGTGATAAGGTTCAAAGTTACTTCACTTAAAGTAACAACAACCATAAAAACAAAAACATAAATTTCAATGCATCATAATATTATCCTGATAGTCCCAAATATTAGGCAAAAAGTTACAATCTAATTAAGAAAACACATAGAATGGTACATGAGAGTCTAAGAAAAATACTAATTAAAAGATGTCGGACAAATCTTAGACATTCCTAACTCTCAAACCCTACTTGAAGTCACTAGGCCATTATTACCACATCATCATCCATTGTAAATATAAATTTTATTTTATTTATTAATTTATCATGAAAAGGATAAATTAAAATAATTAAATGACATAATATGTGAATAAATCACTAGACACGCCAAATAATCATTTTTCCCTTATATATAATTTTGCACGTAAAACCCTAACATATGTTTATAGAACATCAAATCACATATTTCCGTGCTCAGTAATAAATAACATATATTAGGCACATTTATTGGGATAAATATCATGATATGCTTGAAATGATGAAAATACCCATAGGACATAATCATGCTAAAATATATTTTTCTAAAACATCAAATCATGTACCTCCATATTTAATAATAATAAAGATATGTTAAGCATTCTTACTAGAATAACTATTACAATAAATTTAAATGACAAAATTTCCCTTAAGTGTGAGGAGGAAATGAGGCATATATAATAGGTAGGAGAGGAAAGTTAGGGAAGGTTGAGGAGGAGAAGGCGAGGACGTGGGAGGATGGTTGGTGATGTGATGATGGCAGTATAAATGTAGGGTAAAGAAGGGCATGAGAAAAGAAGGAGAGCTTAATGGGGTTGGTGGTGCTGGCTTGATATGTGGATAGTGCTTTGGTGAGGTAGGAGGAAAGGAAAGAGGAGGGAAGGAATGCAAGTGTGAAAAGGGTTGGATGGGGAAGGGAAAGGCATGCAAGGGGGCATACAGAGGGCTATTTGGGCTTGAATTGGAAAGGGGAACATACGTGTAGAGAGGGGCATGTTTGGACGGGGATGGGCGAGTTTGCAGGATAGGGAACGGTGATGCTCTGTTTGGTCGAAAGGAGAAGTGGGAAAGGGAGAAGGAAAAAGGGTGCATTGGCTGGGGAAGAAGAAGAGGAACGAGAAAGAAAGAAAAAAAGAAAGGGAATAGGTAAGGCTTGAGGAACAAGTTGGAGAAAAGGAAAAAGGTGGGTTTGGTTGGCAAGGAGAAGAAGAAGGAATGAAAAAAGAAATGAAGGGAGAGAAAAGAGAAAGGGAAAAAGAAAAAGGGAAAATTAAATAAATGTAGGATTAGTGTAAAACTAATTTATCTAGATTTAGGGTACTCGATTAGGAAAAATAAATTTGTATAAATTTTTTAATTTAGGATGGATGTAAATAAAAGGAAAAAGATAAAATAATTAAGATAGATTAACTTAAGAATTAATGTGTATTTACGGGCCTATTGTTGACAAAATAATTAAGCTAATATTTAAGGATTATATAAAAATATAAATTAATCGGGATTAATATTAGATAGCATTTTGGAGTATTATGATATATTATTAATGTTAAAATATAATATTGTTACAGTATATATCAAATACACCCATGCACGTTGAATAATATATAACCCTATTTGGAAATGCTACGAATGTCAATAAGTACACACCACTTTCCAAAGAAAATGGACTACCCACGTTCATCGTCGTTGGATTTCCAGTTGATTTGCAAGCATCGCTGTCGTGAAGCTTTTAGGGAAGTGTTTAGGCGTTCAACAACTATTTTGTAATTAGAATTATTAGAAATTTAGATAAGATTTAGTAAGTTAATTTAAAAAGAAAAAAAAAAGTTAAAGAATACAACCGCATAGCCAACCGCCGTAACTCTCCCGAACATACATTAATTTATTTTAACTAAGATAGTATCGACTCGATGCGATAAATATTTCACAAGTGTCACTTATTGTTTTGCCGGGAATGGCATTCGTATCATTTCCATGAATCGCAGTATTTGAACGGACCGCGGACGAATTTGGAAGGAGGCCCGGGGAGGAAAGAACCACAATAATATATACATGTAAGTTTATCACGAGGGGTTCCGGTGGTTGTTTGAGGCCGACGTTGATCGATGGAGCACATGCAATGATTGTTATTCGAACGTGTTCGAGATTAATTTATGAAACAAACGCCGGCTGATTAGACTAAAGAAATCGATTAAGTATATGTTGTTGAGATTTGCTTTGACAGAATTATTAGATCTGTCAACAGCGGAAAGCGTTGGTCCACCGTCCGGCAGGAGGCGACATGGGTCTAAAGGGAGATTTTGTTCCTTTTTATAATATTCGAAATTAACGATAATTAAAGGATTGAATATGCTCCGGAGATTTGGTAAATGAATGGATCTAGCACCTAGATGGAGCGCTTTTCAACCGACCAATATTTCCACACACACGCATATATATAAATAATCAAAGACCTACTACCTTCCTGGCAGACGCAAGGAGAACTCTGGATCGAGTTGTTGTGGACTCTTAATCTGCGTAAAGCTAGGGCGTTGAATATTGATCTCTTTGCATCCTACCGGTTTCCCCATCTTTTTCTTTATCTCTTTAATTAGTTCAAAATCAGAGCCAAACTAACCGTGGAAGCTTCTTCGGTACGGTGGGTGTCATGTCAACGTGACTGTAGTAGCAAGGGTGGTGCTGTTGGTGTCACACTACGCCCATTAATTTAGACGCAGTTCTATTAATTCCATGCATGGTACGCCTTAATTTTATGCACTAACAACGGAGTACTACCGCTTAATTACTCCTGCTTAATCTCAAAGAACTTGTATCGTAAGGTTGTTAACCCGATTGATGAAGAGTCATAATTCAGATCCTTGTCCGATAATTATTAATAGAAGATGGCCCACTTGTGAAGATACTGATAATACAGTACTAGTACATCATTTTATGTTCGTTGCTATTTAGTACTAGTAGTATTTATCAATGATTACAGTATTAATTTAATGATAGCTCCAAAGTTAAATTTAAAAAATTGATGATGATTAAAATAGAGTTTAATTGAGTAATTCATATACATACATATATATAATGTGTTAGGTTTGACTTTCTCATCTCATAGTTTTCGTGGATGCCGACTTCTGCGATTACAATGGCATTGGCATATAGCGCATATGTGAAGATAAATTACATACAAATTACCTTGTCATTCATATTATACGGCTTAAGTTACCACAAATCCATAGTTGATGAAGGCCAAGTGGCGGCTAAAATCAAAACCGTCTGATAGGACTACCATTTGTTATTTATTGAATTATTTTTATTGTTGTGGTATAAATGTCGGTGTCAATTACTACTATAATATACTATATGGTGTAGTATTTATTTAATGTTAGAATTATAAGAAAAAGGAGGGGGCGGGGGTGGGGGAATGCTTTGCTTAACTAACCCACCCAATCCGTAGGTTATGAAACACGAGCGTCGAAATAATAGTACTGCTCCTACTACCAGTTATTAAAAGCCTGTTGCATTCATTTTTGTTTTTTTTTTCCTCGGGCCTTTTTAATCTTCTAGACGACTAATCAAGATTAGTGTCGACTAATCAAGATTAGTGTCGACTAATCATATCTCTCCGCGGAACCAATCATGTTACGCGATTATTGTACGGCCATCTCTATCTCAACCACTACACCTCGTAATACCACTGTAGTAAATGTGGCGGTGTGACCGTAACCTCGCGAAAGGCGCGCGACTTTGTGGCATTCTCATCGCATTAGGATCTTTCATCCACCCACACGTTTGAGATTTTGTTAAATTTTAGGGTTAATTTCCAAACATAGGAGGAGTAGGACCGGGTCGGTACGGTTAAAAGCTTATTAAGAATGAGGAGACTGACACCTAATGTATCGTAAAATCCGGGCGTTTAGACAGCCCAATCCTAAAGACTAAATAAGAGTAAGCTTATATAAAGGCCTGTGGAAGATGCTCTCATCTCGGCCGACCGGTAGTAGACACAGCTTCATCAGTAAACTTGAAAGAATTAGGTGAGTATACTTTATAAAAATATAAAACTCACTCAGGTGCCGTATCGATCAATAAATGAATAAAGGTGTAACAATTGTTCAAAATGAATTGCAAAAAAAGGGGTAAAACAAAATAAAATAGAGGTCAATTTGATACTATTAAATTACGGTGTCACTTTATTGGGATCTCTTTTTTTTTAATTATTATTGTTGATGAATTTACTCGGTATTAAAAAATAGACCATGAACAACAGTGAACTTGTGTAATGTCTCATGTTTTTGTAACTGGTTGAATGATAATTATGCCAAACTTTAGACATTTGATTTTGATTTAATATTATGATTTGATTTGGGATAAAATTTTATTTTAAATCATGTTGAAAAATGAATTTTATTGAGTTTTACAGAAAAATCGATCTACTGGTTTATTATCTTAACAAATTTGCTTTTCTTGACTAAGCCGATTGATTGGTTTGGAAAACTCGATTGACTGGTTGTAGAACAATCAACTGGTAGACCCAAACCCATCAACTGGTATGTCGAGCTGTTCATATTTTTCGAGCTTGATTTTCTAAAAAATCATTTACACTAAAATGGAATCATACCAACCTATGTCAAATTGTCCCTAAGAGATTGCTAACTATTTTCGTGATGCATTTAATCCGAAATATTACCTCAAATCGATTTGGAGATCAATTGGAATAATTGAGGGAGAGAAATGCCCTCCACATTATCTTAGTCCTCCTCTCTCCTTTACACGATTCTGAGATCAACGCTTCGATCTCAGGCATGATTCTAAACAATTGGAAGATTGCTTCCATGCCAACCTTCCACTACTTCACTCATGTATGTTAATTCTGGCCTAAATGACCTGCATTCTCTAGAGATACCGTTTGAGCTCTAGAGAACAGGTCAACAAATATTGGACAAAATATGTCCATTTAGATCGAATTCAAACGATCAATTCTAGGATTTTGAATTGGTTCCTAAACCCTTAGTATTTTCCTTCAATTGATTGGCTATAAATAACTCCAATCATCTCTTATATGTACCTTTCTTTTAGATACTGAATTCTCTAAGTCTTATATCTATTCTCTTCCTTCTACACTTCGAGCATTGCTAACTAACTTTCTTACACTCTTCTGGTCATGTCTCTAACTCTCTCTTCTTTCAATTATTAAGCAATGAGGAGCTAGATTCTAGGAAAAAGGTTGAGTGGTCTAGTCGAGTTCTTCCCTGTTTTTGTCTCGAGTGGTATGTTCTTATTTCTTTATGTTTTTAAGTTCAAAATTTAATAAGGTTTTGGCGTAATGTCTGAGTTTAACATTTTGGTTTTAAGGTTTTCAAAGCTGAAAATTCTCACAGTTGGAATTTCTAGTTTTAAGGGGATTTTGCCTGTATCAAATAAGTGATTCTTGCTTCTAAAATATTTAGTGAGTATGCATGCATGTTAGGTGTTACCTTTAGTTAGTTTATGCATGATGGCATGAATGAATATAGTCTGTATAAGTGATTTGGATGATTAGATGGCATGATTTGAGTAAAAAGCATAAAATTTGGTAAAAATAGGATATGATGATTCCATGTTGAGAAATTCATGTTAATTCGATTAAAAATATGCTAGACTATGTTGATACATACTTTAACGTGGTTAAGAATGATATATATATATATATATATATAAGAATCTGCATGAGATTTAATGGTTTGGTGATATGTTAGGACAAACCGATCGATTGAATAAGTCAAACCGATCAATTGGTCCCTAAAATAGTCAATTAGTTGACCCAACCCATCAACTGGTAAAAGCCTATAGGAACCTTAGTCTTGCTCGCTACTTAAACCCATCGACTAGTTGAGTAAAACCATTTGGCTGGTCTATGAACAATTGACTAATTTGCCCAAATTAATCTACTAGTTTGAGAAAATGATGGTCTGGTTGAGTCAAACTAATCGAATAGTTGGGTCAGACCGATTAACTGGTTTGACTGGTTTGTATGATTTGTTTCTTTTTCGTTTGGTTATGCTTGGAGGTTATGTTTGGGACTATATCATGATAATTAATGGGATAAAATACATATTTTATCATGGATCATTGGTCTAATGAAAGGATTAAAATGAATTATAATATATGATATACTCTATGAGTAATATAAAGGATCAATGGATATTTCACTTATGACAAGTGATGATATCAAAAAAAGAGTAACACGTATGGGCTTGAACAAAATAATATGGTGGATATTAATAAAATTGGTAAAGTATAAACGGAAAATCCACATAGTTTGAAAGATGGAAAGAAAAAGGGTTGATATGGAATGAACATGGAAAATTGCCTGCTTGCTTTTTTGATTATGATGACTACACCAGGAAAATAAAATTCTTGTCGGGTAAGGAGGGATCTCAGGTTAAAAAGGTAGGAAGGTTTGAGGGTTAAATAGAGGTGATAAAGGTAATGTTTAGGGTTAGGTCACAATTAGGAGTCTGAACACTTGAAAATTAGGATTGGCAAATTTTAGGATGTTACATTAGGAAATCATTTTTCTAAGTAGGATGAATTAGTAACATCAATTATCTTATTATTATTCTTCTATAAAATTTAAAATTTTAATAGTAAATTTTACAAGTGTTATAGTCCTTCACCACATGTACTAGTGTTTTGAATGCGCCTCTAAAGACCTTACACAATCAGTCTATTGCATTCTCTCTCTGTTGATGCTTTCTCTTTGTTGTTAAGTATCCCACACTAAATTTTCCCATATAGATTCTTATCATATTGAAAACTTGCATTCCCTATAGTAATTATCATGCCCATTGATTTTCGAGTGTACCGACCTAACCGTCTCTCTCACATTGCATCACTATATCTAGTCAATAGCTTTATCTCTTTGTATAATACAAATATTTAATGTATTATCAATGTAAATATTACAAATATTTTGAAACAACAAATAAAACTTGTATATTGTAGATTTATAACTTTTCAATTTCTTCCATTTAACAATTAGTTAGATCTTTGATCAATCCTAGACTATATTTATGATAAATTTTATTTAAGTAACATATAATTTTGCTTAATAATTTCCTAGTATCTAGTGTGCTTTTAATAATTACATTCATATTTTAATTTTAATTTTAATTTTACTTAAACAACTAAATGAATGTTTACATGTAATTAAAAGGATAATATATTTTTAACAATTAAATGCTAGAGTAAAAATAAGTTAATATAAATTTATTTAAGTGAGATGATTGAAAATTTTTTATATATATATATATAATTTTATACCGAAATTTAGAATACTTATGAAATTAACTCTTATATTTTTCCTCTTTATTTGGTTTAAACAGAATAATTCTGATTAGACACCGGCAGGGACAGATGTTGGACCGGACCCTTTTGCGTACTAATTCACTGTACCTCTGCATCTGTCTATAATTATTCACGTGGTGTATATGTGGTAGACCGGTAGTCGTGCAACGGTGAAGTGTTTGAGGTTTGTGTCATTAGAATGCATATGGTGGGCCATATTCATGTCCCAAAGAGAGATTTCGCACATAATTGTGGTTACTTTCTAGGTTCCAGCTAATAAAGTTGTGGCAAATTTGTCAAAGTGTTCACTTTTAAACAGGGTCAGTAAGAAGGCATACGTCTGTTTCATTGTCCTTAAAGATTTCGACGCGTGAAATTGTTGTACGAAAAATAACTTGTTGCATGCGGTAGTACGTATTGCGTACGGCAGTGGAGGTTAATTGGCATCCAGGAAATCGATCTCAAATATTTACTCCTTCCAATTATAAAGATTTTTTTTTTATAATATACATACTATTTTAAAAGATAGTAAATACATTTTTAATATTAAAATTATATTATTAATTAAAAATTGATATAATAATTAATATTAAAAAAATTAAAAATAAGTTTTAACTAATCTAAAAAATTTTAAATCAATTTGCTACCTCAAAAAAATTAATTTATAAAACACTAGAGTAGTATTTAGTCTAATATTTTCAGGCATCTTATATTTTATATACTTTTAATTTGAAATTTTTATATTTTAATTTATCTTGATTAAAGTATCTAAATATTAAAAGTAATTATATTTCTAAATTTATATAAATATCTATTTAGATATTCAAGTAAAAAAAATTTCAAATACAAATGTGCTTAAATAAAATTATGCAAAATATAAAATATCCAAATTTTTTTATTTCAAATGCTAAGGTCCCCAATAGAGTTTGTCATTTAGAGAGTTTGATATGAGAATTTCAGTGATAATTAGAGTTGGATCGATCTAAATATAACCTAATTGTCTAAATTTTTCAAAGGTTTAATTTTAAATGTTTTGTATTATATTGGGAACATATTATATCATATTTGGATGTATTGTAATGTAATTCGATATATGATGTAATGCATTAGAAATATATTGAACGGGATATACTATATAATATATTATGTGTATTGTATTTGGTTTCAATAATTTTTCTTTAAAACTATATATCTTACTTTAAATTTAAATAAAATTAAATATTTTCGGATGCATTCAATATTAGGTATATATTTATTAATATATAATTCTAAATATTAAATTATTTTTTAATATCTAATTTGACAAATTAAATATGGATATGAATATTTTATGCCATCAAACATCTAACTTATACACAACTATTGAGTTCAAGACCATCCGTAATGGGTCAAAAATGGGCATAAAAAACATTCGGTCTCTTTTTTTGTGCATGACACAACATCAAAGGAAAATAAAGAAAAAAAACGTCGAGCAACACGACTCTATGGAGATGCTCATCAAGGACCAAGGAAAAAAAAAGGTTGTGGGGCCATTTGCAACATTTTTGTTAAATTTAAAAGCAAAATTAGATATAAAAATAATTAAAATTAAAAAAAATAATTATTTTAGACAAATTTAATAGGATAGAGATTAATAAAAAAATGTATATTTTAGTATTATATCAGGGATCATTGATTTAATATTATATTGGAAATCATTGATGTAGATATAAATATATAAAAATTAAAATGAAATTAATATACTATTTTATTATTACAATTATATGAAAGTGTGTGAGAGATAAAAAAAAATGGGGATCATTCATTATATATAGTCTTATTAGATTAATTTCCTTATAAATAAATAAATATTGAATATCAACTCCATACACACACACAATTGATTTTATCACAATGGTTGATTTAAATCTTCCTTAGATTTATTTTATATGAGTTTAAAGTTTGTTTTAATCTTCCCTAAAATTCTAAGTGTTTTAAAGGGTTTTGGTGCTAGTTAAAACCAATCAACTCATTGTCAATTCGATAAGGTGGTTTGCTTTTCATTATAGAAGCTTTAACTTTCAAAAATTAAACAAAAAGATAAGCTAGTTTTCACTTTTCAGCCCAACTAGCCCGTTCGTTGGGTGCATTTTTTTCTAGAAAAATAGTTTGGCCTTGACTCTAACACAACAATCGTTTTCCAACAAATCTATTGACTTATTTCCTCAACTAATTGATTAGTTGTTAAAATTAGACCGTGTGTTGAATTTTATAAAAAAAAAATCATTTTAGCTTCGACTTAAACACATTTACCATTTTTTTTCCAAACTAATGGACTAGTTACTTCAACCAAGCCATTAGTAAGGATATCAACCGAGCTAGCGGTGAGGATCCCATCACCTTCCTTGACTTCAAAATACATATAAATTCCAAAATCTACTTTAATTTATGACTTTTATTAATAGGGATTCCCCACCTCAATTCTCGAATCAAATCACCATCCCAAAACTCCTCCCCATCCTTGGAACTTGAACAAATTTATAATGAATTATTCTCATTTTTATTATACTTTCTATTTTTTAAGAAAAACTATAATGTTGTAATATATTAAAAAGAAATATTTAGTTAGAAACTAAAAAATTCACATGCACCCACACATATTAGGGTGGGTTCATGTAATATCCCAAAAATTTAAAACCTAGAATTTAATAAATAACCTTCATTTGGGATAATTTAAATTTAAATTTATTTAATTTAATTATTTTGTAGATTTTTGAGTATATATAATGGATATGAATATTTAATAAATTAAATTAAATTTTTTTATTTTATCATACTCATTTTATTTAAATAATTTTTCAAACCAATATTTTACTAAAAATTACTCTTGTTAAACCAATATATTAAATAATAATAAATTAATTTATTAAATTAATTTATCTATCAAAAATATTAATTTCCATTATTCTAAATATTATTTTAATTTATTTTTTCCCTTTTTTCTTCTTTTTATTCTTTTCCTTTTTCTTCCCCTTTAGGCCGCCAAGTATATGACTCTCCTCCTCCCTGTGCTGGGTCGCTGGTCCATCCCCTCTCCCTTTCTCCTCCCCCCCCCCTTCGCGTGATCGCCCCAGCCTGTCTCTCCCTCCTTTTTCTTTCCCTTTCTTCTCCCTCTCGATTGGGCCAGCCCAACTTCCCCTCCTTTCTTTCCCTCTCCCTCATGCGCGTGGGCCGACGTGCTACCCTTTCTTTCTCCCCTACCTGGTTGGCCTACCTCTCCTTTCCTTTTCTTCCTCTTCTTACTTCCTCCATCCTTCTCCTTCGGCACTACACGCCATGCTACCTGTAGCCGCCTACCTCCCCTGCAGTCCTACTCTCTCTCCCTCTCTCTCCTTTGTCCCTTTCCCTTCCATTTTTGGTCATACCCGAGCCTGCAACCCTCCCCCGCTTGCCTTCCATTTTCTTCTCCTTCTCCCTACAACCTGCCACCTTATCGCCTACAACCAACCACCTAGCTGGCACCATACCTCCCCTCCTCTCCCTCTCTTTTCTTCTTCCCTGCTGCTTCATTTCTACCCTACTCGAGCCCTCCTTCTCCCTCTATCAATCTCCCATTCTCCTTTATTCCCCTCCTCTCCCCCTCCCATATTGTTGCTACGCCACCCTCAACCACCACCTCTGCCACCCAACTAACCACCGAAGCCACCTCCTTGACATCCCTTTGACCTCCCTACACCACCCCATCACCCCTACACTCCCCTACAACTACCTTTATCCTCCCTTCTTTTTATTTCCCCTTCTTGGCCTCTACCCTGTACCACCACTGTCTATCGTCATTCTACCTCTTCCACATCCTCCATAGCTGCCCATCAAATCCCTGGAACCTCCCCTACCACCACCCATCTTCCCTTTGGCCAAAAATCCCCTAGCAACCCCTCATTTCTCTTCTTCTTTTCCATTCCTTCGTCTTCTTTGCCCATCCTCCACCCCATTTCCTAGCCCTGTAGCTGCCGCCTCTACCGCCTTGAGCCACCAAACATCCACCCCAACCACCACCTATACCCCTGCTCTATCCCTGCACCTAGGCTCCACCCTAACTCCCATCCACAAGCTCTCCACCTCTCTCCCAAAACCCTTACCCGAACTAGCCCCTTCCTTCTCCTATTTGCTTCTTCGACCCCCTTCCTGCTTAATTTGTTGCATGTAGCTCACACTGCTTATGCAACCTAATCCCTTCCTTTCATTTTGAGCATTTTAGGTTAATTTTGAGGTATAGCCATAGTTAATATTAGTATGTATTTGGTTAAGCTTTTGATAAAAAAAATATTCCTTTTAGTTTCTACCTTCTAATATAATAAATATTGATATTATTTTTAGGTATTGATTTTTGCTAATCAAAGTTCAAACCTTTAACTAGGGTATCGGTAAGGTTTGATTATTGTTGGAAATAAGGTAACTATTATACTCTACTAAAATGCATGGATATATGTATGCTAGCACATTAGGATTTTTAATATGTTTATATGTATGATATATGTTGTTAAGTATAAGGTATTTAGTGGCATATGTTGGTTGATGAAAAGAAAATCATGATAATTTATGTGTCATGTGTAGAAATAATGTTTAAGGGAAAGAGCCTTGTTATTAATGATAATGTTAAATACATATGTATGATATGATATGCTAATGTGGCCATTTGTTGTATAAATACTATTAATATAAGCCCTAGGAGTATTTTAGTAATTTATCTTGTATAAGGGAATGACCTAAATAAATATGTGAAGTAGGTGGTAATGAATATTCATAATAAATGAGGATAGTTGGTGGTGTTGGATGATGTATATGGACCATGTATATTAACATTTTACATAGTGAGGGTATTTTAGTAAAATTTGTATAATAAAGGTAAGAGGATAATTTATAAGTGTAAAGGGGTAAAATGGTAATTTAATAATAGAGAAGGGTATTTTGGTAATTTGGAATAATGGAAAGGGTATTATGATAAGTTTTATAGTAAAGGGGTAAAATGATAATTTAATAAAGGAGAAGGGTATTTTGGTAATTTGGCATAATGGAAAGGGTATTATGGTAATTGTGTAGAAGTAAAGGGGTAAATAGTAATTTAATAAAGGAGAAGGATATTTTGGTAATTTGGCATAATGGAAAGGGTATTATGGTAATTTTGTAGAAGTAAAGGGGTAAATGGTAATTTAATAAAGGAGACGGGTATTTGGTAATTTGGCTTAAAGAAAGGATATTTTGGTAAATTGGCATAAAGAAAGGGTAATTTGGTAATTTTGTAAATAAAATGGGCAAAATGATAATTATAATAATGAATAAGGGTAATTTGGTAATTTAACCCACCAAAAGGGACAATTTGGTAATTTTAATGAGTAGGAGGGGCAATTTGGTAGTTTAACCAACCCAAAGGGCAATTTGGTAATCTTAATAAGTGAGAAGGGCAATTTGGTAATTTAGCCAACCAAAAGGGTGATTTGATAAATTTAATAAGTATGGAGGATTATTTGGTAATCTAACGCATGCAAGGAATAATTTGGTAATTATGCAAACATGAAGGGTAATATGGTAAATTGGCAAATGAAATAAGGTCACTTGGTAATTTTACAGACAAGGGGTATTTCAGGAATTTTGTAAAGATGATAGGGGTGAATTGGTAACTTTTGTTTAACATGTCAATAGATTAAATGAGTTTCATAATCAGACCTAAGTAATAGTGAATAATAAGGTAAGGATATTCGATAAGTCTGTGAGTCTCATAAGAGTAGGGCAAAACCTAGGGTTGGATGGATAATTAAGGGTATAATGTAGTGTTTATCTCATAATTATACAAGAGGTGCCTGGTTTGTAAGTATGTAGGGAAATGTGTATTAGATATGTTTGAAGTACGTGTTAGGATTTTGTGTATATCGGGATCCTTTATATGGAATGCTTGATTCTATGGCCAATATATCTTTGTGTCTCTAGATTTGTGACCTTTTTTCTTCCCTCAAATTAAATAAATTGACATGTTGAATAAGACATGAACAAAGTACTAATTACGTAAAGTGAAAGATTATTGAGCCGGGTCCAGACCGAGCCACCAGCATAATAGTGGCTAGGTGCAAGATGCCCTGGAGACCGATCCACTGGCGAATAATAGTGGTTATGAGCATTCTGCCCTGTATATTTTCAATCCACCGGCTATAATAGTGGGGGATCCTGAGCTCAATAAACCAAACGTGGAATATTAATAAAGTATAAGAAGACACTAATCACTTATAGTGGAATACCATATGAGTCGGGGCCAGACCGGTCTACCGCCCAATAATAGTGGCTAGGTGTAGGGTGCCTTAGAGACCGATCCACTGGCGAATAATAGTGGTCAGGTGCGTGTTGCCCTGTATGTTTCCGATCCATCGACTATAATAGTGGGGTTCCCGCACTCACATGGATATAATTCGAAAGATGATGATTGAATAATTATTAATTAATGCCTTAAGACCAAAAGTATTGACTTCACGTTATGATCTATTGATATGATATGAGTTTGGCTTTAGTGCTTGTCCCTGCTTCGGTATATGATGGAATTACTAAGTATATGGATAGTGTTTTATGCATCGTTTATCGTATGTGGTGTTGCCTGGTGTATTGGTCTGGTATTGATTGTGATTTTCCTAAGCCCACACATGATATTGTCATATGTCATTATATATTATGTGTTATATGTGGGCCTTGCCTTTCAGTTTGGTATAAAGGATTACTCAGTACCATAGTACTGAATGGTTCCATTTGTAGGCCCCTGCCTATTTAATGGGTAATGTCCCTTACAAGTCTATTTCAGGTACTATTTAAGTGGGTATCAGAAAAGAGTGTAAGGATTATCCGGGAATGATTTTAGAGTTTCCCTTTAACCATTTATTTCCGTGTTCAAACCGATGTTTATTCTTGTAACCACTAACAGCGGGCTTTTATCTTTTGTAATGCCTTTACCACGCTACTTTGATTCTACTATGATTTAAATAAAGTTGAGTTCGAGCAAGTTGTATTTTATTCTTTTAGCCTTAGCACTTGGTACTGGAATAATAAGAGAAAATCGATCTGGTACTAAGTGTGGCGGTAACATCCCCGAAATTTATAGTTTTTTCTTTTTGCTTCTGCTGATTTTTAAGTAAAATAAAAATTTTTAGTAGTAAATTTTTGGGGTGCTACAGTTCAGGGATAGGGGCCTCGGCCCCATCTCATCCCCAAACCCAAAGCCTAAAAGTGCCCCGAACCCAAATAGAAATTCTTCGATGGGACCTTGAACTTGTGGGAAAATTTATTATCTCTAGCCATTGGTTGTAAAATAATCCTTTGGTTTTCATTTTGTATAAAGACCATTATTGTACGGCTTAAATTGTTCAAGTAGTTATAGCAATGGTAACATTTTCATATTAGATTAAAATAAAACCAAATGGTTAGTAACCCAAACTAATCTATCAGTCATGTAACCAATTGGCTAATTAAATAGAATGATCAACAAACTTGCATTAAATGCATTTTTCCCTATTATTTCACAATTTTTAGTGAATTAAATGCACCAATGACTATGAGTGTGTCTCATGCCTTATATAGATTTTTTTAGGCAAACTTAAAATAATTTTTCAGACTTTATTAATTATTTATTATCTTCTACTCTCTCTTGTAATTAAATTTCTCAAGCTACTCACTTCCAAAATTTTGAAATTCTTGAGAAAGCTCAAAAGTGTTCATTACTCATGCAACTTAACAAGAACCATTATCCCATTCTAATATATTGATCCTTCTAGCTATTGCACATCTCACTAATTGTTCTAACACTTTCATAGTTCAATTATTGTGATAATTCTTGCAATGATAATAACACATTGTTAAAAACTCATCATCAAGAGGTTATGTGTGTCTAGTATTCTTATAAACATTCTTGAGGTAAATCTAAAGAAAAAAACTAGGCTACATTATAAATCTATCTCAAGAGATGTCATTAAATTTATGCACTCATAAACCTTAGTGAGAATGTCATCAATAAAAACATTATGAAACCCCAAATTTTTATCTAATATTAATCCCAAGTACTTAATACCTTAACCCAATTCTTCTCAAGAAATCAATATTTTTGTCTTACCCTAATTCATTAATCTCAAATCTTAACCTAATCCTATTATTTATTTCGGGTAAATTATATTTTTTAACCCAACCTTAAATCTCATATGATCACTATCGTCATCTTACCTAATTTAGCTAATCACAAAATTTTAATCTAATCTTAACTATAAGCACACTCACAATTTTTCCTTTGCCTTTTTACTCTTTTTTCTTTCTTTTTCCTTTTTCTTCCCATCTTCCCGACCTCCTTTTCTTTTCTTATCCCCTTCTTCCTATGTGAAACATTCTCCCCCAAACCATGCCTCAACCATGTTGCCAACCTACTTTCACTACCCTCATCATCATCAACTATCATCTCCCTAAAATCATTGGGGTATGTCTTATTGTAATTTTGTTCATCACCCCCGATTGTGCATCTTCTTCCCTCATGCATGCCTTCTTCTCCATCTTTCACCATGTGCATGCCACCATACATATACATACATACATATATATATATATATGCCCTTCCAATATTTCTCTACCTCAATTAATATTCAACCAACTCCTCACCCTCAATTTCCCAATGAGCAACCACAACTTGAACACCTATCTTCTTCTCCTTTCTTCCCTGCTTTGTTTCACCGTCTAACAACCATCCCCACCCCCACACACCACCACCAACCACTAATCACCACCGTTTCACTATGAAATTATCCACCACTACCACCCCCTCATCCCCCCTCACCATCACCAACCATCGCCATCTCAATCCCTTCTTCCTCCCTCTTTCTGTCATGCTATGTTTCATTTTCATTCAGGCTCATGGCCTTGTGCACCTCACATGCCTCAGTTGTGCCCATCTCACGCATCTCATGCACAATTTTGAGCACAACCATGCCGACCCATTTTCTTCTCACTAGTGTGTTTTTTCTCATGCACTTTGCGTACAACTATGTGAACCTCACATTCCCCACTCGTGTGTGTTCCCAACTCTTGACTTGTGCATGCATTGCATATCAATGTGATACCCCGTTTATAGAAAACGCTAATAGTTATAACCAATAATTATGTGTATTAGTTATAATAATTATTATAGGGTGTTTGTACAAAAAATATTATTAATATGTGTAATATTATTACGACTAATTAGTTATAAAATGTAATTAGGTTAAAATATGCTAGTGGGTGCGTATTAAAATTTAAACCTAGATTTGGGTTGTGACCGGTATCAATTTCGTCAAATAAACTTATTCTGGTAACCGAATAATTTTTACCTGGATACTTTACCCCTACCCTATTTTATTTTCTTACCTCACCCTACTCTCCCTCTACCCCGGCAAACCACCCTTGCGCCACCCTCATACCATACCCCTACCCCATCAATTCCCAGTTCCTACGGTTGTGGGTTGGGGTTTGAAAATTTTTCCTGATCGTAGCCCCCTCCTCTACCTCTCTCTTTGTGTAAATATATAAATACATATACCTCATTAATGCACCAAAAAATACACCTCATGATTCCTCAAATTTTCTATAAAAAAAATCATCCCAAACACACTCCTTATCTCCCCTCCTTAGTTGTTGCCAAAACTGCCCAAAAACACCCCTAAAAACTCATTTTCGGCAACCATTTCCGCACCTCATCCACCACCACCAAAAAAACCTTCCATTCTCTCACCCTTAGCTTCACCAAAGCTCACCAAAACACCCTAGCTACAGAAAAACCACCCATTCCTACCCCCCAAGTTGCAGCAAAATCTACCGAAGAACAACCCCAAACTCACCAGCAAAACTCACCAAAAATCACCCCCTATCCTTTGATAAAAACCACCAAATCACACCTAGCCTCAGAAAAAATTGTCAAAGCCTACACCCCCTTCCAACAGCCCTCACCTTTGCCTACCCCCCTTTCAGCCCTCATTGTTGTTGCTAGCCCCCTTTGTCAAAACCACCAAATCACATGATTTTGAGCATAATAAGTGATTAGTACCTTATTAATTATTTTTTAGCTCATGGTTAAAATGCAGACATAATATAAATATGCAAGCCACATAATACAAACTCAACATAATCATTCAAAATACATAAAGCACAACCACATGTATATTTAGATATCCCCTAAGGTAAAATGGCCATATTCCTCTTAAGAAAATCCTAGTTTCTTAAGGTGAGCATAACTTCTTCCATAATAATCATTTATCCATAAAATTTAGTACTCATTTTTAAAATATTATTTATGGCAATATATTCACAAATCAAGGTCTAACTTGAACGTCTTACAAATTTAATAAAAGCCCTGCCCCTATAAAACCCTAATTTTATAAGTTAGACATAATATTTCCCATAAGGTTCATGTAGCATCCAAATTTTATACACATTTGTAATTTTTTTTATTCACAACATATCCTAAAATTAAGTTATAACTCCAACTTTTTACACATGTAATGACGACGACTCACCTCGAGGGTTACTATTCCCTATTGAAGAATTTTTCTCATATTATTTGGTTTATACCAATTAAAATTACTCCAAGTATTCCATAAGATGTATTCATAATATTTTTAACCACTCAAATTATTAAAATATCCAATATTCTATTTTAACCCATAATAACCCAAAATTCCCTTAAGAGTGCCAAGATATGTATATTTCCACAAAAATTTTATGGGTCCCCATATGAATAATTTTCAACCTCAAACACATATCATCACAAAAATTCTTAACCATAAATATATAAGAGGCATACATCATAACACAATTTGAATCATGCCAACTTATTCAATTTATAAGACAAGTTTAACCAACCGATACACTTAAACACATACTTTCACATTTCACTCACCTTTCCATAATAATGAATGGCATATCTTACACCAGTATTATCATCATGACAGAGTACATTCAATAATACCAAATATGATATTTCATATAAAATTACACATTGCATACAAAACCCAAGTTATGACATATATCTTTACCAAAAAAAGATCACCGGTGTCTAAGCACGTATAACCCTAAGACTCCTCCTTCGATAATCTTGGAATTTTTCCTAAGAATCAAGAATAATAAATCATTTGAACTTAAGAAAGCAACCATGAAAATTTAAGGTAAATGAGGATGGAAATGGAGCAAAACTGAAGCAAACCAAGTCGCGTAAATCTTAAACTAGTTGTGTTAGGATTTGATGCAATTAGAGGGTGCACAACATGAGAGAATCACGTATCTAGGGGTTTTGTGTGAGCTACTCATATTGGTGGTTGAGTGTGGTATGCAGACTTGTCATTGGTGTGGTGGGTGCAACATGAATGGTTCATGTTGGTAAGGATAGAGTGGTATGAGTGGTAAACACAAGGGAGGGTGGTTTGGCATGGAGAAGTGACACAAGAAGTAGTGTTGCAGTGTGTGAGGTTGATGTAGCTAGGTTGGGTTTGGATTGAGGAGGATGATGCGTGAAGTTGTGGCATAGAAAAGAAGTGTATTGCATAAGAATGACATGCATATATGGGTGTTTGGCATGCGTTTGTGATGAAACAAGGCTTGAGCAATGTGAGGTGTGATTAAAAATGAAAAATTGCTGCACAAAAATGGCAGATCTTGAATGAAGATTAGAATGTAGACGAGGAGTTTAAGGAGAGTTTTCATGGAGCATAAATGAAGTAAGGAGTGAAGGATGGAGGTATTTATAGGATTTATGAGGCAATTGAGTAAGCTTGTTAGAATGCATGCACCGGAGCATCTCACAAAGTAATGGCATGATAATTGTTTACCCAAGGTGAGATGTGATGGAAGAGTGTAGCAGTAACAAAATTGGGGTAAGTTAGTTGGGTTGTATTAAATCATTAAGGAGGAAAGATTTTGGGAAATAAAATAAAGTTTTGAGCCAACGTTAAACTTTCTAAATTAAATAATTAAGGTAAGATAAATATAATGAACCCATGGGAGTTGGGTTCAGATAAAATTTAAGATTAATTTATTTGAGCAAGATTAAAATATTCATTATCCTGAACTATGGTTAGGCTAAATTTTTGGGGTATTATAATTCTAGACGCAAGTACTGATGTGTTAGTCTTAGAGACACCTGCTTAATCCCACGAGCAATATTCTAGTTTTTGATGTGAAAATATTTGATGACTATTTGGATGATTTGATATCTTGTCTATGGTAGAGATGTTTTCGGTTGTGGTGTAGTATTATAGTTATCCAAACTTCTCATAAAATGTTATTACTCTAATTGTGTGTGTGTGTGAGTGTACGAGAGTGTGTGTGTGTGTGTGTGTGTGTGAGAGAGAGAGAGAGAGTATAATTCTCTTGTTTCTCTTCTGTTTTATAAACTTCTAAACAAGGATTAAGTGCTTCCAATACTTAATATCTAGTTGTTAGTATTTTTTTTAGTCTTGCTCCCGACATAAATTGTGTATAGAGAGTACATTTTCTTTGCTACATGTGATTGTATTACTCACAATTTTATAATTATGCTTCCACAAAATAAAATTCTTGAGTAGTAAATTTTAGGATGTTATAGATATAAATTTCATTTAAACTAGATTCTAATTTTGTTTTTATTGGAATAATAAATGACATGAAATAATAATTAATTAGAGATTAGTAAATTGATTACCTAGATTTATCACCTAGTTGAATTAATTCCTAAATGAATGATAGGATAAAATAATTAATTCATAATTACTAATTAATTTATCAATTATAGAAAAGGTTATTAATTAATCTTGTTTAATCAAAGACTGTTTGTTTATGATTCCTAATGACTATTTATTATTATTTTTAATGTTGTTATTAATTGAATCTATAATTTGTAACATTGGTTATAATTTAGTGAGATAATAAATCATGAGTTCATTTGATTTATTTGCATAACAGAAGCTAGGAAGTGAACATTAGTGAATTTCCAAGGGTTAACCTTATAACATTTATGTGTTCTTCAACAAATATCATATGTTTATATTTGATTTCCTCCCGCTATATTTGTTTACTACCCATTTGTGTTTTTGCATAATTAATCATTATTTCAATAATAGTATTATAAATTTACTTTAAAAAGTAAATGAGTATTGATCACAAAAATACAAAGTATTTCCTATTTTGTGTAAGGTTCAACCCTTTCTTTCCACTTACTACATATTTGGAAAATAGGGTTAAATTTGGTTATAAATGTCAAAAACACATAACAGCTCATGAGAAAAAGTAAAATGTAGCATACTTGAAGCTAGAAGGATAATGATGGATAGGATAGAGAAACAAGAGAAGTTGAAACTATAGCATCAATGATGACATCGAGGGTGGAGTTGTATTCGTCGATGGCTACTCGCTCTGAAAATTAAGGATAAATGTTGAAATTGTATGTTTCTATATGGGTTAAAATGAACAACCAATAATTAAAAAAAAGGTGGAATAGGTATAGATGATGGTTGGAGTCATAAAACCATCATCTAAACTTGTTTTTGGAAAAAAAAAATTAAAAACTATACATGGCTGTTAGGGCAATAAAACTATCGTATATATGTATCTACATTTTGTAAAGGGATTATATAATTATTCTTACTCACAACTGTCATGTATAGTCCTTTCATAGGTGCTAAAATCACCGTCCCCTAATTTTTTTTTTACTAGACAACCTAGTACACAACATGTCAATTGTATACCTCTATATACTGATTGTCATGTATTATCACTCATGTGGTAGTGAATAATTAGCCTTTTGTGATGATCGTTTGTCATCCTTTGAATTAGGATTTTCATAGAATGAATGTTGGGATTTGATGCCACTTTTATACTTTATAGGCATCTCAAACTGTATAGAGGATATGCATAATAAAATGATTAGGTATCTTAGTTTTTGGTGTTTCTGGTTACGTTTTGGGTGGGCTAATATGATTAGTATCATTGTGTACTAGGTTAGATTTTTAATTGGTTGAGTATTTTTCTTCTCAATGGAATATAAAAATTGGATGCTCTCATTTGTATGAAGGCCTTAGCCTTCATTGTTTGGTTCATATTCCATTATCATGTGCTTGCTTTCAAGTTGGTCATTTCACATAACGGATTCCTTATCTCATGATTTTATATGATTATTATCACACGTATCATGATATTATATGTTTATTCATTAATGGTATCTCATGCTTTTATAATTTTGATCACATATTGGCCTTTTGTGGTCCATGCTATCTCTTTAGGATAGATTTTATTATTCAATAGTTTTATAATGACAGGTAGCATTTTATAGTCATCTACTCATTCAATAAGCAAATTATAGTGTGTTATATTGTAGAACTTTGAGGTTGATCCATTTGCTTGATGTTCCCCCGGAGAAATGTTATTCTAGGGTTGAGATGGAGAATTGTAACTTGCATCTCTAACTTTCAAGAGTTTCTTTTAAACTCTACCCATTCCTGTAATTTTATTTTGCTCTTTCTTCTTTTTATTATATTATCTAGAGTTAATTTTCGTGCTTTATTCTTACATTTAATCATATTAAAAAAGTTTACTATTTTTATTTACTTGGATTTGTGTTGTAAATGTTTTAGCATTATATCTGGCATGAGTTAGTTAAGCTATCATACGTATCTTAAAGTTAGATGCAGTGGTAATACCCGATAATTTATTTTACTATAATAAATTTTTCAGACGTACCCATAGAAGTGTTATTCTAGGGTTGGGATGGAGAATTGTAACTTGCATCTCTAACTTTCAAGAGTTTCTTTTAAACTCTACCCATTCCTGTAATTTTATTTTGCTCTTTCTTCTTTTTATTATATTATCTAGAGTTAATTTTCGTGCTTTATTCTTACATTTAATCATATTAAAAAAGTTTACTATTTTTATTTACTTGGATTTGTGTTGTAAATGTTTTAGCATTATATCTGGCATGAGTTAGTTAAGCTATCATACGTATCTTAAAGTTAGATGTAGTGGTAATACCCGATAATTTATTTTACTATTATAAATTTTTCAGACGTACCCAGAGAAGTGTTATTCTAGGGTTGGGATGGAGAATTGTAACTTGCATCTCTAACTTTCAAGAGTTTCTTTTAAACTCTACCCATTCCTGTAATTTTATTTTGCTCTTTCTTCTGTTTATTATATTATCTAGAATTAAGTTTTGTGCTTTATTCTTACATTGAATCATATTAAAAAAATTTACTATTTTTATTTGTTTGGATTTATGTTGTAAATGTTTTAGCTTTATACTTGACATGAGTTAGTTAAGCTATCATACCTAGCTTAAAGTTAGATATAACAGTAATATCCGATAATTTATTTTACTATAATAAATTTTTGAGCCATAATTTTTTTCAGTTGGACTAAGGAATACTCATGGTTGCATATTTTAAGTATATTTCTACAATATTTTTGGTGTACTTTTATAATAGTAAATATAACACAATCATACTAAGGTTGTACCTAGTTCAGTACGGACCTAGTAATCGTCCCTCCTAAACACATCTACCCCTCATTAGTGACCAGTAAGCATCCAAAAAAATTGACAGGAAAGACGCAATTTACACTGCGAATGTAGAGCAGCTTATTCAAATCAAATTCATATTTCGTACAAATGTCGACGGAATTGAAGTTATTCAGCTTCTAGAGGCGGATCCTTATCATACTTCCACTCGTGGGCTTTCCATTCTGGTAACTGCTGGATGACAACCTGAATAATTACAAAATAAAGCACATCAATTAATTGAAGTTTTTTTTTTCATCGTACCGACAGTGGTAAGCTTTTCCTAAAATCAATTCCGCATAGAGAGAATGAAGCTTAATTTGTTTTAGGAGAATGAAGCTATCTTTAGCAAATATTCAAATGAGCTACTTCAGATTTTTGTAAGAAAATTAAATGGACAGTTTTCAACATTATCATTTTTTCTAGGCAGTCAAACCTAAGAAACTATTTTAATTTTCCCCCCCCCCTTTCCCAAAACTAAACGGATTGTACAAGGAAAAAAGACATAATTTTTTAATTTCTGGGAGAACAAAAGAAAAGAACATACACCAAAATAACCCAAAAAAACTACTCTTTGATACACTTTTTTTTTCTTACAAGGACCCTATGAAGGTGTGTATAATTAACCATAAATTATTTGTTATATCAACTTGAATAATCACCTTAGATTATAATAAATACAAATTAAGAAAATTAACGAACAAGCTATCTAGGTATATAAGTGAAAAATCAAACCAGGCCACGAGAATCTCTTGTACCAACGGTCGTCTGACAAGCGAGTCTCCAATTTTTTGGCTTCTGCAGTTGTCCGTGGGCACAATATAATACATTAGACTCCTCGGTCATCATATACACACTAGTTTAGCTCAAATACACTGATTTTGTACAAATTAGAATTCTGATACTTCGTGAATTCAACGTTAGTAGTCATACCTTCTTAAGTATCTCATTCTCCTTATCTGTCCTAGGGGTTAGGATCTCCTTTCCTTCAATTACCTATGAAATGAATCACGCATGCACCTTCAAATTAATCAAATGAATGTCTCGTAAAGATTGAAATTACTTAGATCATGAGCAGGAATATGCATGAAGAATATCAACAAGAGAGTCTCGGGCGGTTTAAAAGTACGTTAACGCACCTCAACCATGCATGTTCCGCAAGTTCCTCCACCAGCACAGTTGCCTAAAGCTCTAGACTGAAATTTCAATGTGTAGGATATGCTTATTTAATAAGTCAATTCGTATAAATCTTTGCTACCTATGTTAATTCCAAACTTAATTGACATTGTCAATAATACTGATTATTATTATAATTATAATAAAAATTCATTCCGAATATATATATATATGATTAGGGTCCTCCCAAAAAAAAAAAGAACAGAGCAAAAAACATACATACGGTCCATAAAGTTCAATGTTGGAATCCAACATTATAGTTCTAAGTTTCTGTCCGCCACATGCCGTCCGAAAATGTACATCCGGCGTTCCATCAGGGAGCAGCACTGACTAATTAACCAATGAGCAAGGCAAATTTGATCAACAACCTCTCGGTATATGCATACCCACCAAGCTACTTGATCTATAAAAGTTGAAGGGGAAAAAAAAAAGGTAGTAATGCTCACATGGACAAATGCAAAATCAACCGAAGGTGATTCTTGTGAATCTGTAGCCTCTGATGCCTTCTGATCAGGAACCGTTCCAATCGCCTTAACTACTCCTTTCTTTATAAAATTGAGACTCTCATTGTTTGTCTTCAGATTTTGTCTATAGAATTTGCTCTTGTATTTGATGTTGTAATTAGAAGCCGACGAAGATGCTAAACGGTAAGTATTTACATGCAGGGAGCCCATATTTTCATGGAGTAAGGAAGACAGGCGTTTTTGCGTGGTTAAGTGGACACGGAGCATAACTGGGATGGGAAAGCGCGGAGGGGTTGTATCGGCGTGATCATTTTGCGATGAGGTGGGTTTGTGTGTGGCTCATAGTTATCTTATCCGCGGGTCTTATTTTATTTTAATTTATTTGAACTTCTGGGGGTTTATTGCACTTTTGGGACTCCGCAGACGGTCGTGTCAATATATATTGAGAGAGTAGAGTTTAGAGTTCGGGAGGAAAATTTGTTGATTTTGATAGGTATCGGTAACATTAAGCTGGGGGGAACTCTGACTATCGGGTGTCTAATTAATTTTGTGGTGGTATTTTCTAGCATATTGTGCTTGGACGGTGGTTTATAAAACATGGAGTTGCGGTAGCACTATTGTATAAATGTTATATCAAAAGTTTGATACTTTGATAAATATATTTTTAGTTCTTCGAATATAAGGCATCCAATAGACAGAATATTAGTGTCAATCATTAGACTATGATGTAATCGATTTTAAAATTTTAACGGTGATTTTACTATATATTTGTTACCTAATTTGACACGCATATAATAAATTTAGATTAATGAAAATATACTCGTGGACCAACAAAATGAATCGGTGTTACAAGTTGAGGATTACGGTCTCAATTCCCACCTCAGGCCCAAGATATCTCCTTCCCTCTTATATATCATCCAATACTCAAAAACAAAACATGGACTAATATACAAAAAAAAAATCGTTTATTTCTGACATCATAATATAATACTATTAATTTATAACCAACTTTTTTAAAGTATTTTGGAAGTACATAAAATTTAAAATGAGTATTTGATAAACTGTTGTTTAGATTATTTCTTTAAGTTTGAGAAAGCTATTAACAATATCAATAAAATAAATTTTGTGGATTAACTTATTAAGATATGTATTTTTTTTATTAAAACTATTTGTAAGTTATTATTGCTATAATTTATATGGTGCGTGAGATATTTAAAATGATATAATTATAGTTCATAAATATGAAATTTGATTAGCGATAATTGTGGTAGTATGTAATATATGTTTCAATTATAATGCAATATAAATATCCTATTCTAATTATGCAACTAATTTTATGAACTTGTAAAATAAATTAAGGATTGAGATAGAATAAGATTAATTATAAGACTAAATGTTCAAATATAATTAAGATGTTGTTAAATATAAGAATTATTAAATAGTACAAAAAATCTTCTTTTTTCAATTTTATTATTAAGAAGTTAGTTATATTCTTAAATGAATTAAGTTATTGATGATAAGTTTGTATTTTTATCGGAAAAAATTCTTTAATATAAGGATGTAATTATAGTTATTTTTATATTCAAAAGTAATTTTATTACCAACTAATATCATTGATGTGGTTACCTAAGACTACTTGGCATTATAAATATAATGAATAATATTACAAAAAAAACTATAAAAATGACTAATGATATCCTTTAGTCAAATAAGCTAATATAATATTCTATTAACTAACTAATATTACAATTTGCTACTCAATATTGGCTATCAGTTATTAGCCAAGTACGACCTTGGTTTGCATTTGGCAAGCCAAAACCTATAACCTAAATTATATTTTCTTTGTTTAATCATTAATAAAGTTTTTTCCACAAAATTAATTTGTTTGATAAGCAAGTTGATATCATAATGTAACACCCCAAAATTTACACAATTTTTTTTTAAAAATAATAATACTTATAACTTAAACCGTAAATTCTGGAGATGTTACCGCCATACTTAATACTAGACCGGTTCACTCCTACCGTTCCAGTATTAAGTGCTAAGGCTAAGAAAAATGACTTGAAAACATTAATAAATAATCCAAATTCATGATTACGAAAATCAAATACGCGCTATTCCTTACACAATCCAAAGTACAAGGATTAGTTCATCGGGAAAGGAGAAAAACTGTAATAATAAAACTGTTTCTAGAGAACTAACTATAATTAAAAGAAATGGTAATAAAAATCTCAAGGAAAGCCGACCACGTCACTATGGGAACAGGTCCCGCCCGAATGTCACTCGACCCCTCCTGATGACCCATAAACATCGGTATCATCATAAAAGACATCTCCTACCTGCAGGAAATCAGATGGGCCTTCTACTCGTTGGAATGAGCAGCACCCATGAAACGGGTGATCAGTACGCTATGTACCGAGTAAGGTAACCGAGCGCTAATGCCAACACATAAGCATAGAGATTCATACAGAGGACATAACAGAGGCACAATCACGGTAGCATAATATCGTACAATCAATCGAGTAGATACATAAAGACCCAATTAAAGTCCAGATTATTTACTTAATTGATCTTTTATCGAAAATCGATACACATCATGCCTTTTTATCAAATCCATGCGAATACGGGAGCCTCCACTATTATAGCCGGTGGATCGGAGGCACATAGGGTATCATACCCTAACCACTATTATAGCCGGTGGAGCGGATACACATAGGACTACGCGTCCTAACCACTATTCTTAACCGGTGGATCGGTTGGCCCCGACTCGCATGGTGTTCCACTGTAAATAATTAGTATTTTTTAGGTACCTTGCGAACTATGGTTTATTTTTATTGAGCTTAGGAACCCCCACTATTATAACCGGTGGATCGGTTACGCATAGGACATCATGCCCTAACCACTATTATAGCCGGTGGATCGGTCATACATAGGGTAAACACCCTAACCACTATTCCGAACCGGTGGATCGGTTGGTCCCGTCTCAATGATCTTTCACTTTAAGTGATTAGTATCTTAAGTATCTTATTCAACAACTTTCATCCTAGATAAAACCCTAGATATGCATGACCAACACTATGCAACCCTAGCTCCACGTAAATTACACTTCCAATCGAACCCTAATCCCCACACAAACCATACTCCCATGCGAACCCTAACTCCACGTAAAACATATTTGCATGCAAACCCTATCTCCCATGCAAACCCTAACTCCACGTAAAACATATTTCCATGCAAACCCTAACTCCCATGCAAACCCTAACTCCACGTAAAACATATTCCCATGCAAACCCTATCTCCCATGCAAACCCTAACTCCACGAAAAACATATTTCCATGCAAACCCTAGCTCCCATGCAAACCCTAACTCCACGTAAAACATATTTCCATGCAAACCCTAACCCATGCAACTCCCCATCAATATTTTATAACTCCATCATTATTTTACGACCCCATCATTATCTTACAACCCCATAATTATCTTACCGTTCCATCCTTATTTTACGACCCCATCATGCATGTCTTAAGGCCACATTATACAACAATAATAACATACATGTACACATGATTCTCATGCCACCATTTTTCCACACCAACATACTTCAATCCCATAATCATGCTGTATTAATAACAAGTATACAATATTCACACGAAATACACTATAATTAAAATCACATGGCATGCATAACATAAAATCACATAATACAAGTATGGCCTTAGCACCCCTTACCTAAAACGCCACCTGTCTTGGAGCACGCTCCTATATCACTTGAGGGCTTTGGTTGGGCTCACCTACTATAGGAAAAATACTAGGATTAGGTTTTCTCTTAAGAATGCTATTATTTCTAACTTACCCCAAGACCTTATTTTTAATTAAAAATTATTATATTAGAATTGACTCTACAAAATACTAGTAGAATATTAATAATAAAACTAATGCAGTTCAAAACAAAAAGGTGATATAAGGGTTTCTACCCTTCACCAAAATAATATGAGTAAAGATAAAATAATAATAATAATAATAATAATAATAATAATAATAATAATAATTCTAATAACAACTAAATATTATAAATAAAGATAATATCAAGAATAATAATAATAATAACAATAATATATAAGCTTTAAAATTTAAAGTGGGGTTTCGACCCTACTTATAACTAATGACCTACTATTTATTAATATTAATAATAAAATTAATAACATATATAATAATATTGAAATAATAAAGATAATGATAATATTATTATTAATGGTTATAAGAACAATAGAAATAATAATACTAAAATACATAAGTGCGAATGTTAATATAAAATTAGGGTCTAGGATTTTCCAGAATAAATAAATAAAATGTTAATAATAATTATTCTAATAATTATAATATTAATAATAATAAGAAGAATGATAATAATCATATAATAATTCAATTAATAACTTAAAATTCGAAACTAACAATAAAATTATTTTATTACCACTCTCCACCCTGTAAGTACAATTCAGCATAAATTTTATATCAAATAATAATAATATTAATAGCAAGGAAATTATTATTATATTTGAATAGTTACTAATAAATAAAATAAAAATGGAATAATTTACAATAAATAGTAAATAATGACTAAGGAGGTCTAGGGTTTCACCTTGAGTCAGCAGGAATGGACGGCACCGACGGTGGTTCACGGCGGTGGCTGGAAAAATGATCTAAGAAGGAAAAAGATGAAGAAAAAGAGAGAAGGAGCAGGAGAAAAATTAAAATAAGGTTATGGTTCGGTGGAGGAGGATTAGAGAGAGTTTTTGGGTGATTCAGAGGGCAGTAGAAGTGGCGGAAATGGCGGCGGACAGCGGCTTAAGGGTTTCGGGGTGAAAATTCTGGCGAGATGAGCAGCAAACTTGGCACGACTATGGAGGCCCGTGCAAGAAGAATCAAAGGTTGAAAATGGTTTAGTTAATTAGAGAAAATTTCAGGAAAGAAATTGGAATGTTGCGGTGGCGCGGAGGTTGGCTATCAGCAGCGGGGGAAGCGTCTGAAGTCAGGGTGGAGGCCAGCCCTTGCTTAGGGTTTTCGGGGAAGAAAACTCCAAAAACTCCTACAACTAGGCTATTTATAGATGGTAGATGGGATAATAGGGTGTTGAAGCTCGACGGGGAGGTATTAAGTGCAAGAATTTGGGTGGCCGGTGGCAGTAATTGATCGGCCATCATTTGGGCTGCTTTAGATTTTTGCGAGGCTGGGGAGAAGAAACGGGCGAGATATAACAGACAAGATTTATGCCAATTTATTCCTTGAGTAAAGAGGAATACAATGAGCCAAGAAAAGGCCGGTCAAAGGTCTCGTGGCCGGAGATGCCATTGACGGGGTCGAAAGGTTGCAGCGTAGTGATGGAGGAGGACGGAGGAAGAAGGAAGAAGAAAGGGAGGTGGGCCGGTCCGCCGGGAAAGAAAATAAAAGGGGAAAATCGAGCGGTTCGCGCGCGGGTTAAAGGCGTTTAAATGGAATGACGCGTCTAGGGGCAAAACAAACATAAAACGCGGCGCTGGGGGAAGGGACGTAGGAGTTAGTCGCGCGGGCTGGGCCGCGCCGAAGGAAAGAGGAGAAAGGAGAAGTGGGCCGCGTGAGAGGCAGCCCAAATAGGGAAAAGAGGAGGAAAAAGAAAAAAAAAGAAAAGAAAGAAAGGGAAAGAAAAAGGAAGAAGAAAAGGAAAAAGAAGAAGGGAAAAAGGAAAAATGATAATATTTGGTATTTAAATTAATTAAAATATTGGATATATTTAAAAATAATAATATTTAAATAAAATAATATTTAAATCACTTTTTAGGCTAAATTAGGATTTTTGAAAGATTTTCCATAAATTCTATATTAATTATTAAAACACCCTAATTTTCTCCAATTAAATTATTTATAAACTTAATATTAATTTGGAACTATTTCCTCCTTCTTGTTTTAATAGAATAGTTTATTCAATTAATTTCCAAAATAAGATCCTTGATTAGTTAAAATGCCCAAATTCTCTCCTAATAAAAATAGTTATAAATTTCTTCTTGATTTATCCTAATTAATTAATTCAATTTCTTTTAATAAAAATAATTTATTTAAATAATTTTTCTAATAAATATCATTTGAAAGTAATTTATAAAATAAGAAATTTTCGGGGCATTTCACATAAAACTCTTAACCGCTTATTATCTTAAATAATGATGGTTTGTTGCTAGTTTGGTGATTATTGTATCACTTAAAACCCAAATAAGTATTGTATGAAAACCAAATAATCATCAACTAAAACTAAAATAATCTCCATCTAAAAAAAATAATCACCAAGTGAAACAATATAAATCGACACTTGATATATAAATAATCATCACATAATATAAAATAAGCATCAATGTAAGGAAAAGAAATACAAAAATCATAATAAGTACATACTTATTAATAATTAATAGATATAATAATAATAATAAATATATTTTAGCTAATATTATTGTAGATATAATAATTATAATTATATTAATTAATTAATTAATTAGTGATAACAATAATAATATTCATCTATTATCATTAATAGTTATAAAGTTGGAAGCTTGTTGATTATCATATAACAAAGTGATACTTCTTTGTATTATGACTTAATATAAGGACGTAATCACCTCCTTTGTCATTATGAGTATCCTATCACGAATTGTTGATTACTATAAGACAATTTGGTCATTATGTAACAGAGTAGTGGTTATGGTGATAGTTTGTTAGTACCATGTTGATTATTATATCATATAATAGAGTGGTATAATTATGTCTAGTTTACTAATTATCATATCATTGAGTGGTGATTATTATACAAAAATTTAGGGATTATCCTGCCATATAGTGGTGTCTATGTACATATAGTCATTATTTTGTTATTAGTCGGGCGATTAGTGTATCATATAAAAAAATAGTCATTATTGTGCCCAACTTTATACTCATTTTGTCATAGAGTGATGAATATTCTAGAATGGTAATTATTCTTTCCTATTTAGTTTATTTTTCCTATAAATGCACATATAGTAAAAAAATCTAAAATTATATTGATAAAAATAAGATTTAAAATTCAGATAAGTAATAACTTTTCCTTTCATTCCCACAATGTTAAGGTTATAAGACTAAAAAATAAAAATAAAACCTAAATTGAGATGATAATAAAAAATGTTTGTTCTTCACCTAGACATTTATGTAAATAGTGATGTGCAACCATTACCTTTTAGTTTTAGTGCATGATTATTTTAGTTTTAATTTATGATCATTTTCATATTTGATGATCATTAGTATATTTTTACTTGATGATCATTGTAATTTTTTTAGTTGATGATTATTTTGATTTTAGTTGATAAATGATTGATTTTTAATTAATGCTTATTTTTATTTTACTTGATGATTGTTGTTTTCATTTGGTTGTTATATAAACATACATACATGTACATACACACACTATAATATTCCAAAATTTAATCTACCTTAATTTTAGGTAATTAATATTATATTCTTCTTCCTAATCCTTTGGTCCTAATTTTAATTATGACTCTAAACATTGGCACATTTCCCTTTTCTTCTCTTTTTTTATTTTTTTTACGTCCCATGTGGTTCCCCCCACCAACCGAATTGTGCTTGGTTTGGTTACTCAAACCAATTTTCCCAACTTTAACCAAACTCTCACTCTAGTGTCATTTCATCCTTTTCTATAGTGATCTTCCACATAAGACCTCATCCCCATCTCTGTTCTCCTTCTTTTCTACACCTAGCTTTGTTTCTCAACCTTCCTCCTAGAGTCTTGCTAGGCCATCTCTCCTCCATGCAACCAGCCTTAAAAATCTCTCTCTTTCTTGCAGTAATTTATTACAAACCAACCAAAACTCTTTTATTCTTCTCTAAAAACTTGTCCCATTCTTTAACCCTCTTCTTTGTCATCTTTCTACCAGTTATCTTTATTGTCATTGTCATCGACATTGTCATCAGTGTTGTTACCCTTGCCCTTCATAGCTCACCTAGCCAAGTACCACCCAACCTCCTTCATCCACACCCGTTGTTTGTCATCCATCCATCGCATCCACTACCCCAAATTTTGACTCAGTCGCCTCAACCATTGTGCTTTCTCTCTCTCTCAACCAAGTTGTGTTGTTCTCTTCATTCTTGGCTAGTCTTACTGAGCGGGTTGAACTAAATGAGTTGGTTAACTCACTAAGCTGGTGAAAATTCTCCCCCGGTCTTGGTTATGTGGCTAAGCGAGTTCATTAATTTCTTTATTCTCGGTCTTGGCCCAACCAATTTCCTTCCCCTTAATCTCAACCAATCGCTCCCCTTGCTGAGTATGTTGGTTACTTTTTTTTTCTTTTCATTCATCACTCCCAATCTATCTCTTCCATGTTATTTTACTCTTACGTTACCTTCCCTTGCTTGACTTTCCTTTGGAGTAATGGTGTGTTTTTCTCTTAGCCTTAGGTGGTTCCCTAGTGGCCTTGGAGGATGAGGCATATAGCTTTTTCACTTGCTTAGAGACTAAAGATGATTAGGTAAGGATATATGTCTTAGTATAGGGCCTTCAATGCTATGCGTAAATTAATATCTAATCTCATACCAATATCTTTATATTTTGTAACTCATGTTGTGGATGTTATTGTATGATATTGTTTTATGGTGTTAGTAAAAAGTGATTACTATGTGAAAGCATGAGCATATGTGATATTTCTTATTATAAGCACTAATATTGTAACCCTAGCATGTCAGCGTGATCCACTATCTTATTTATGTTGCAAAATGGGTTGTAAATGTGGATAAGTATTATCATATGCTGCAGTTGGAAGTTGATAATGTTGGGACTCGTAGGGTTTTTGTGAAAGTTTGGATGCTTATCAATCTCAAGGCTATTTGGGACATTTCATGATAATGGTGGAAATAAAGTATGGCATGGTAATCATTGAGGATGTTATCATTTATTTCATGAGTAATATAATCAAGTGTAGGTTGAGTATGACACAAGTTGCCTAAACAATGGAATTAAACTGTCAGGGCAAGATAGGGGTATTTTGGTCAGTTCAAATTAAATATATATTTTTGGTATTTATAAAGTGATATAAAATTAAAATATTCTAAGTATGTTACATAAAATATATAGGGTAATTATGAGCAACATAAGTCTAATAGAATGAGAAAATGACTTAATTTGGGAATAGTAACCCTAAAGGTAGGTTCGTCATCACATGTGTAACATTGGAGTTAGATCCTGATTTTTGGCTATTTTGTGAACCATAATATATTTTAAAAGATGTATTAAATTTGGTGTTTATATGAGTCTTCTAGAAGAAGTTACGCTTATCTTGTGAATTTAAAGTTTCGTAGGGGCATTGTGGTCATTCCCCTTAGGGAATGACCCTAAGTATCTTTCAGTTATGATTTATGTGCCTTGCATATATATGATAAGCATGTATACCATTAACAAATAACCAATAGGCTAATAAAATGTTAATATTTAAAGTAAAAGATCACGTGAGTTAGAACCGAGTTATATATATTTATTCAACCAGACGAGAATAGTTTTCCTGAGCGTTATACCCTAAGAGTTATATCCATTCTGCCAAATGAGAATAGAGGTCAGGAGCATTATTCCATAGGATTTTTACCTATCTTTTCCACTAGACTTGATCATTCTTCTTTAGGAGTCTTACTAAAGCTTTCTGGCCTAGGAGTTGTATATGTTCTTTACATCAAACGAGAATAATGGGGTCCCTAAACTCAACATAATTAACTAAATATATTTTAAGTATACCTAATATGAAAAGCTAGTTCGAATCCTCTCTTGAACCATTTCATATTATAATTAATATGTATGTGACCTTATGTGTGTTGTTTATCTCTTTCATATGATTATATTGTTACCTTACTCAATATAAAAGTATTGATTTTCATTTTTATGGGTGTTGCTCATTCTCATGAATAGAAGACCCAGACTTTGTTCTGCATATTATTGATGACTACCTTGATTTCGCTACTTATTATTATAACAGGCAATCAGGTTGGCATAGGTTGGGCTTGAGTCGGGTTATTTACGAGTCATTTTTCTTTGCAGGTCGGTTGTGGGTTGGTTTGGGTCATTTTGGGTCACCTTATTGTTTGATTTGGGTCAAGTTTGGGTTTAGGTCATTGTATATTCGAGTTGTAACAAGCTAATTTACCGAGTCTAGTTGGTTCTGGGATGAGATATCTAGAATTCGGTCAGGTCGGGTTGAGATTATTTCAGGTTAGCTTATCGGGTTGGGTCTAGACATGTAAACGGAGCAAATTTTACCCAAAACCTGATATATTTTATCCATCGAATACTTAAATAAATATGAATAAATAGATATAGAGGATGTAAAAAAATATGTGTTGGGTGTAGGTACGGATACGAGTATAAGATATCTATACCCATACCCGTACCTATTTATCAAATATATAATTACCCTTTGACCCTTAATTTTAAAATAAATATACTATAAATTAAGGTTAAAATTATCATTTAGTTTAACTCTACATGAGTTTATCCATCAAATAATGGATTTATTTGTTGGATAATATTTGTTAACAGGTAAACAAATTATCCATCAGATAATAGATATCCAATAGATACAGATATAGATATGCTAGTGGATACTCGTTCGAGGTAGGGTATGAATTTGGGTAAGGATTTTCTTATCGGAAGCGGATATGGGTGTGGATGTACCAGCCCTAGCCCCTCCCCGTTTACATCCTTATTGGGTCTAGTTTGGGCTGAGCAAACTCGCACTCATGTGATTTTATGTTAGAGTTAATTTGACGGGTGTGATTTGGGTTAATTTGACAAATCGGGTCCTTTTAGTTTTCGATGGGTCAGGTTGGGTCTTGGCCGAATTGGTCATGGATCGAATCACTTTGGATTTTGGTTAAATTAGACATTGACCATAAAAATTAGTCTAACTCATTAACCTCATAGGCAAGCATTAAGTTAACTTCATGTAATCATGTGATTAATAATATATTATTAATTGATATTTGTTTATTATTATAACTTTTTAATGTTGTATTTTTACACAAAAAAATAGGTAAAGTTATAATATCATTAGTGAATCAGTAAATTTATAATAAAATTAAGAAAAATAAGTAAAATTTAAATAATAATAGATTTTTAAAATATTTAAATACACAATAAGACATGTGTATTTTTTTTTTTATCATAACTGATTAATATCAAATTTGGTTTTGTTGAGTCAGGCCAAGTTGATGGCGGGTTATAGGTTGGGGTAATGTTGGGTTAGCATTGGGTTAGATTAGTTTTAGATTGAATTGATGAATTTATCGGGTTATGTCGGGTAGGGTCGGGTCGTTTTTGCCAACTTTACTTATGATGCACTGTTTGTAGAGGAGTGATTTCATTCTATTAGGTTTTGGATGTATAATTAATATTATCTTGTACCTAATTTTGTCTGAATACCTTTTAGAATTTTAGTTTCATTGGATATCTTCCTTTTTTTTATGCACTCAAAGTTAATCTCCAACTCTTATATAAGTTTATAGAAACTTCTCTCTTTCTCTACTTGTCTTATTAAGTTCTTAATATTTTTCTGTATATTCGATGTAACGATGGTATAATAGGCTAAACTTACTTTGAGTATGACGGTAACACTCAATTATCTTGATATTACACTTCTACTAACATAAAAATTTTTAATAGTAAATTTTATGGTGTTACACACGCATTCATACATACATAAACATCAGACCCTACCAATGATGCTATAACGTTATGTTGATGTGTCATTATCACTTTTGCTAGATCGTAGTGGTAATAAGTATTATACATACTCAATGTCACCATCCCAATCCAAATAATTTATAGATTTTGTTATAATTATTATAGGCATCAATGAAAAAATTTAATAAAAGGCCATAACGCTTCATTTTAATTAAGGTAAATTTATGTTATGTTGAATTAGGTAGGTAAGTTAGATTAGGTAAAATTAAATAAAAATTTTAAAATATTGTTCAAGCATAAAATACCCCCATTTTCACAAACTATTTTTTTCCTTTTTAAAATAGTTTTATAGAAACCAAAAATGAAATTTTGGGGTGTTATAACTCATCAAACATAGAAGAGGCACTCTCTATACCCAATTTATGTCAAATATAAGACTAAAAGTAACTCATATCTAGAGATTATGTGTGGGAAGCATATGATCCCGTAATGATATAAGATTATAAAATGGAAAAGGTAGAATAGAGATAATAAAAAATAAAGGACTAAGAGTCTAGAGAAGAGAGATCCAAATAACTATACACTAAATTTACATAAATTCACATAAATTCACTCACCGCAAGCATCACACCAAAAGTATCAAATCAACAACAATTACCTACAAAATAAGGCGGTATTTTTTGTGGGAATGAGCAACATCCATGAAAATGATTATTAATATCATACATATTGAGTCAAGTAACAATATACATCAATAGAATAAGACATGCACAACACAAGAAATCATATAATATGATAGATACTATATTTGCTTGAATTGCTCATGATATGATAATACTTATGAAAAAACCATAATATAATTCATACTTAGTTAATCACGCATTTTTTATTACTTAATCACATTAAGACCAAAAACTCACTCGTATTACTGTCACTCCTTTTTCTCCCATATATGGGAAATAACAGTTAAATGACTTTCTATTTTACTTTACACTCATCTTTTCCCCACACATGGGAGATACAAATCAAACTGAGGTAAAAGCACACTAAGTAACCACTAGTAAACCACTAATCCTTAAATACACTTATTTTCTACTGGTTGGTGGTTTTGATTTATATAGAGTAGATTTAGGTTATATGGTTTTGATAGAACCATAATATTATCACTGAGAACTTATGTAAGACCCCAATTTTTAGGACTCATAAAATTTTGTTTAAAGAGTTAAGTGATGAAGCTAAAACAATAAAAACTAAGGGTATTACCGCTACACTTGGTACAAGCCTCATTACCACTACCATTCTCATACCAAGTGCTAAGTCTAAAACCATTACTCCATTTAAATTAATAATATGATTACAAGAAACAGAATAGAGAGAAAAAACAGATATGTATCGTGCTAAATAAAAGCAACATTAGTGATTACAAAACTCAACGAGAGAAAGTATAGGAGGACACAAGAGTCTAAATATAATTAGAATCAAAGATACCAAAAGGATACTAGATAGTCCTATTCTCAACCCATATTACTAGCCTTCAGTTGATCTCATAAACTAACCTACAAAGACTACTATCCATTGAATAAGTAGGGGCTCACATAATGAACTCTTCTGTATAACAGTACTAAGTAACTTATTACACAAAACCAATATAAAAAAAATTAGCATGGAACACATATAAATCATTACAAAAATACATGCTATAAAACATTGAAGTATACATATGTTAATTGAAATACAATAGTTATTCATATAACCAAATACTATCAAGGTCATATACTACTCATACCAATTCATTTGGAACAAACTAAAACTTACCAATCGAACATCCAAGGGATGCTTTTTGAAGTATAATTAGAACCAACATCACTCAAAGCATAATGATAGCAACAGTCACATATCCCATTATCAACACTAATAAATCTAATAATATCATAGGTAGGCTTACAAGCACAAGACTAATAAAAAATCTACAACATTATAGGTAGGCACGAAGGCTACTACTAAAAAATAAGTAGGCACAAAGGCTGCTACCGAACCATAAGTTAGCACGAAGGTTGTTATTTAACCATAAGTAGGTACAAAGGCTACTACCAACCAAATCAATAATCATTTCAATCCATTCATAATCATTTTCATGTTTATTTATTTATTTACATTGAGTTTAGGACCCCCACTATTATTAAATTGGTGGAACGATCTTAAGTACCTCACAAGGATAACACATCTGAGCATTATTATCGTTTGGTGGAATGGAACCAACATCTTTTAGGGAAAAACGCACCTGAGTTATTATTCTTAAATAGATGGAATGGTCTAAAACACCTCTTAAAGATAATACACCTGAGCCACTATTATCATCCGGTGGAACGGACCTAACACCTTAGTCCTAAATCAAATAGTTTTTCACTTTAAACAATTACTATCGTATCCATTAGTTATTTTTATTAACATTGAGTATAAGGCCCCACTATTCTTAAACCTGTGGAATAGTCTGAAGCATCTCTCAAAGACAACACACCTAAGCTACTATTATAGTTTAATAGAACGAACCCAACACCTCTCAAGGTAAAATGCACCTAAGTCACTATCCTTAAACTATTGGAACAGTTTGAAGCATCTCTTAGGGAAAAAACACCTTAGCCACTATTATCGTCTGGGGGAATGGGCCCATAAAATACCTTAGCCCAACTCATGTGATCTTTCACTTTAAATGATTAATATATTATTCAAAATTGCTTATATCAAAATTCATCTTAACAACCTCATATAATTTGAAAACATGCAAGGCACAACCATATAGATAAGAAGGCCATCCTTAAAGAATAGGTCCATAATTTTCCTAAGAAACCCTAATTTTCCATTATAGTCATAACTTCTTCCATATTGATTGTTTATCCACCAAATTTAGCATTTCCCTAAAATACTACTAAATCTAGTTTATTTATTTATTTGTCATGAAAAGGCTAAAACATAATAATTATATTATTTATCATGCAATTAAATTATCATATACGCTAAATGACCAGTTTATCCTTATTCATGATTATGCACATAAACCCTAGCATGCGCTTCTAATCTATCTAGAATCACAAAATCTCATGTCCAATGATATACAATACACATTAGACATGCTTGTTGAGATAAATATCACAATACCCATTAAATGACCAAATTGACCCTAGGCCATGCAACAATACTAATTATAGCACAATTATGCCTAAACATGTTCGACCTATCTTTTTACACGTACATGACACACACACACATATTATTCCCATAATCTAAACCATTTTAGCATACTTTCATACACATGAAATTTTACGTAAGATAACATGCTCATTTTTCCTGATTTTTATGCTAACAATAATAAGCACATAATTATAATGTAACAAATCATGCTTAACATATTTCACACACAAAAATCCTAATGTGTTATTATGTCTACCATTTTAGTAGAGTATGAAAGTTACCATATAACAAACTTACTTAAAATAGTTTGTACCTCAAAAACCCCTAATGTGCTATCATGTAATATTTACTATTTTAGTAGAGTATAAGAGTTATCTATTTTCCCATAAAGCATAAATTATTAGTATCTTACTAAAATTATAAGGGCCGCTAATCAAAATTTTATACCTAAAAAAATAATACTATATTTACCATATTAATATTTAACAAATAAAATAATAATTATAATATTAAAATATTTATTATCTAAAATTAAAAAAATACTTAATTATCAAAATGGGTGCTAAACATTTTATGAGGAAAAACTTCATCACGCTACATGAGCAACATGAGCCCATACATGAGGGGGCTAAATGGGCTAGCTAGGTTGAGAGGAAAGGTGAGGTAGTGGTGGTGGTGATGGTTTGTGTTGGCTTGGAAGGTGGAAAATATGACTAGTGATAGAATGGCTTCGAAGGAAGGTGGTGTAGGAGGGAGCACAGGCAGGGTGACGCATAAAAGGGGTGGAGGTGGTCAGTGATCGTTGTGGTCGCAAAATCAAACAAGGACAAGGAAGGGAGAAATGGCTAGATGGTTATGGTTGTGGTATAAGGTAGCCATTGGGTTTGGGGATGCTACAGTTAAGGGTGGCGTAGTAGTTTTGGCACTACAAAGAATGGTGATGCAGGATAGGAGGTGGCTGAGGGAGAACATGCCAAAGTAAAGGGTAAAGTGACGATAATCTTTCCCATTGCCCATGGGTGTGCAATAGAGGGTTTGGTTGCAGGGGAGGAGAAGGAAGAATTTAGGGGTGGTCGGGGTTAGCTACAAGTGAGGTGGTTGTGTGATGGTTGAGGTTGTGATTGTAAGTGATAGGGGAGCACAGGTCGTTGCATAGGCCATACATGTAGGGGTAACACACAGTTGGAGCCTGTGGCTAGGGCACGGTTGTGCGATGAAAAAAATCAACCAGACTGAGAGGAAGAGGAGGATAAGGATGAAGAATAAGAAGAAGGGTTTATGCCGGGGAGTTCTCACACGAAGGAAGAGGACGAAAAGAAAAAGATGATGAAAGGGAAACTCAAGGGGCTAGCTGAAATGGACAAGGAAGGGAATGGTGTTCGGTGTTGGTTCAAAAGAAAATGGAACCAAATGGAGCTAAGAGATAGGGAGGTAGGGAAGGATGAGAAGGTCGATCGGGGTTGAGGCAAATATAGAGGGGTGGGAAAACAAATGAACAAAAGAGAAGGGTGAAGTGTATATATGTATGTATATGCAAACAAGGGGTGATGGAGTGGGTTCGATAGAGGTAAGATGATGGATAAAGGTTGCGATTTGAGAAGGGGGGATTTAAGGATAGTGTTTAGTGGAAGGAAAGGGGCAAGAAAAAAGTTACGGGAGAGAGAGGGCTGGTAGGTAGGATATAAATATTTTTTTTTAGTTTTAGGTTAGGTTAGGATACTGGGTAGGAAAATAACTCAATTTAAGATAGGTTTAACAAGAAAGAAAAAATATAAAATAATGAGGAGAAATATTTAAGAAATTATTTGGGTTACGAGTTAAAGGTTATTAATAAAATAATTAGACTAATGTCTAAGGGTTAGTTTTTGAATAAAGGCTAAGCACTCAAATGCAAAGATTACAAAATTTTGGGGTATTACAAATTACTTTCACTTAAACACTTGAAATCACTTTAGTCCTAACTCATATGGTCTTCCATTCTGAGTATTAACGTCTTATTTGATCATTAACTAAACACTTAGCACATAACAATGGACCACATAATTTACTTATCATCTTGGCATTCCCACTTGCGTTACCTTTGTTACTTGTCATATAGGATGCCATTTATCACTTATCACTTGTTACATGAAATATTGATTATTACCAAGTTCTTACCAACTATTTTTATCATTTAAAACACTTAGACTTAAACTATGGTTTATTAAATCAAACATATTATAATCACATAGAGCAAGGATAAAGCATAAGGAAGAAAAATAAATAAAAATGTAGATATTACACTAGGTAAATGCCCTTATAAAACCTTAATTCACAATTAATTCATAACTTCCCTCATAAACTCACTAAACTTAACAAATCATGCCAACATGTCATTTTTATTACCATACCCCAATTAGGATTTAACTCCAAAAATTTTCTCATAAAATATCCATCATACCCCTATGGTGTATAAGGCCATTTTAAGTTGTTTTCACATAAAATTAATGCTTATGGTGTAATACTCCTAGATTTTAGATCCTTAATTTACCTAATTATATTTCCTAATATGAGGAACTAACCTTAACTTAACATGTGCTTGATTGTGAGTTAGATACATTGCCTTAGTTCTTTTATTAGTTTCGGGTTAGTAGTGTCGCCAATCAACAGGTTTGGGTGTAACCAATCAACTAGTAGTGTTTGTTTTGTTTTTTTTTCTCTGGTGAGCTAGTCGAGTGGTCTTACCAAATCAATCCAATGGTTTGTTTACGTTTTAGTTTTACAGTCTATGTTGATTCCTTGATCTTATATAGTCCCTTTCTAACCTTCTAATCTTGTTTATATTCTTATTGATAATCATTTTTATGAGTTGTATGCTTATTCTCTTAACTTCTAAACCTTATTTCAATTAATTCATCAAAGATCTACCAAAAAGTACTTTTCTTCCTACCAAAGTCAACCATTTTCTCCCTCTTCCCCTCACTTTACCCCTACTAGCATACCTTTCCCCAAAATTTTCAAATTGTTAAACAACAATCACCACCCTCCATTACTTTTTTAACTAAGTTTAGCATAGCTTCCTTCAACCCTTTTACACTCTACCTTACCTACACTCCACCTCCCACTTGTTTTTTTTTCCATTTAATTGTGTTACAAGCAACTCTCCTTCTCTCTTTTGTGATTAGAAGTGTCAACCCCCTATCCCCTTGCATTTGTTTTGGGTTTTTGACCTTCTCATTCCTCATCATATCTATTTTTATTTGCTTGGTTTTTATTACGTGTGCTCACCTATTTCTTCTCCTTATTTTTCCTAAGTGTTAAAGAACTCCTTTTTTATTCTTATTGAGAAATAAAGCACTCATACTCTCAATTCTCCTCCATTTCTTTTGCTTGTTATATTCCTAGAATCTTTTTTTAGGCCTATTATATTATTCTAAGTATAAGGGCCTTAGGCTTAGGAAAATTTGAAGATATCACTTTTTTCTTCCCCTCTCGATGCATTGCCCTAGTGTTGGAAGAAATTTATTTGGAAGCTAGAGCCTTGGGTGGCATTTTCTTTACTTAATTTTCTTGATTTGCTTGGAATAATTTATATTCATTCTCCTTCTAAATGTGTGATAGTCCATGATGGTAACATAACTAACTTTTAGAAAATAGGATTATGTGTTAATTGTCTTGATATGTTTTAATATATGTATGACTATATTTATTTTGAATATAAGAATGGAATAATATCTTGGAAAATCTATTATGATATATGTATGTTGTTATCATGTGTATAAACATGAAACTTGGATGAGAGAATAATGTGCATGATTTCAACATATTTTTATGCTTACTGCAACTTAGATGAATATATTTTTGTTACCCAATGAATATTTTGTTGGCCACTGATGAATATCCAATATATTCATGATGAAGATACCTTGACCCAAGAGATTTAAATAATTAATTTCTAATCATAAGTTGAATGTGAAAAACCTATCTTAAAAGGGTTTTTATGTTTAAGAGCATGTTAGAAATACATGGACGATTTTGAAATTTGTTTACGTTAACCATGTGAATTATGGAATTTTTTGCTCAATGGCACCAATCTAGTTAACTAATCAACAAGTTAAGCTAATTTTTGTCATTGCCTCTATTTTGGTTTTAGTTAATTAATAAGTGAAACTAATTAGTTGGTACATTAGTCGACTAACCACCCATATACCATTCATTTGGCCCCCTATTTCAATTCAATTATTCTATTTTGGTTCATGAACCAATCAACTAGTTACTTAGGGCAGTTTTAGGATATTTTTTAGGGTTTACTATGAGTTCAACCTTAGCATGTGTGGTTCACCTTTTATTTATGTTTAGCCTTGAATAATCAAAATTAAAGTAAAATGGTTAGATATGAAAGTATATTTTATGTGCCTTATATATGGTTAGTCATCACTTCAATAAGATATTAATATTTGATGTAGAAAATCTCAAGATAAGGTAGGAGCCCTATATTTGGTTTGGTAATTTTTTTGGATACCTTAGCATTCTAAATAAGCCCATAGTATACTCTATTTAGTTATTGGGACTCCTTAGATAATATGCATACTTAATGATTAGGTTTCCTAGTATGGGAGGGTATTATATTCCCTTGGTACACCAGTTAGATCAGTACACTTTATAAATCTTCAAATTGGAAGGTCAGAGGATATTGTGTTGCATTAATATACTAGTATGACCAATGTACTTTATATGTTTATGGGTTATTCTTATATCTCCTTGAGTAAATTAAAATAGAAGTAATTCTTGTATTATGGCATTTAGATTGGTTTTGGTATGTTAGTTTGGTAGTTCCCTTAGTGTGTCACCCTTTTGTAAATGGGTATCATTTTAGTGGATGGCTAGTAGTTTATTTAGTGCATTTTTCTTTTGGTTATGAGATATGTGGTGCTAGTTTTGTATATGGTTATCTATGGCTTTGGTTCTTCTCTTTTGAAATACCCCTCATATGTGTTAGTTTACTAAAATGGTAAGAATTATGACATGATTATGGCATTTAGCTATCATGTGTGCTCCTTGATATGTTTACGTCATGATTCTTTGTGTTACATTATATATGTTTCATGTAACATTTGCATGTTTAGTGTTCATAGTGGTTTACTTGGTATTGTTATAACAATGGGTTCTATTTTGTGAAATGTTATCAAAATTGTGATTCAAATCCTAGGATTGTAGGATCCTATGATCTCAAAATATAAACTCAATCTGGATTAGTTGTAAAACTATCTTGGTTGTAGGATCGTTCTAGGACTAGGTGATAGTATTTAGGATTGGTAGAATTATGATCCTATAGCTGGTTCCATTGATCCTAGTGAACATATTTTGTATCTAAAAAAAATTAATTAACCCGTTTTTATAGTTCACAAAGTCGTGATGCCTGTCCCTCTCATTTTACTTTCTACTACTTTTCTCCAATTCTTCTCCCTTGTCGTTCCCTAAGCCCCTGTCTTCTTCTACTTTAGTGATTGCACCAATAGGCATAAACAACAATGAGACCAACTAAATTCACCAACGAGCTCCATCAGTGTGGCAGCAGAAGTCCAGTTCTCTTAGAAAGGATAGTGCATTAGGCGAGTTGAATGGTTCTCCAGTGATGGTGCGTTAGTCAAATGGTTCTCTAGAAATGGTGGCATGATGCATTAGGAGAGTTCTCCAAATCTCCAGTCTATCATTTTCAATTAGTTATTAAGTTAAATTTCCTAGGCTATTTCTCTAGATCCTCATCTAGTATAACCACCATTATCATCAATCGGATAATAAGTTCAAAAGTTTTTCATTTCTCAAATCACAATAAGCTATTTTCATGATTTTTTTTGGAATATTCATTAGATATGGTTTTGAATCAAAATTAGGCCTATATAATTTTGAATCAATTAAGTGTTCCCTAACTATAAGAATCAACTAATTTCTAGATTTTTAAGTGTTCTCCACTATGTGATGAATTGAATAATTTTTTTATTTCAAAAGTTATTATTATGTTATATGTCATTTTTAGATATAGTTTTGCTCTCTAAAATTTGTAGGTATTTATTGCTATATGAATTGGATGACTTTCCATTTCATTTCACATATTATTCTATTATTTTCCATATTTAGATATAATTTCGTGGCTTTAAAATCAATAAGTATGGTCACTTATAATTTTTTATGTGCCACTTTTAGATTCAATTATTAGCTATTTTATAATTATCAAGTTATATATTATATGGCACTTGATTTGGTAGACAATAATGATGTTGCTTGATGCTAAATGTCTTGTTACTTGTTATATGAATATTTCATTTGTATATTCTTTTATAGATATGTGATGATATTTTTTTCATTTAATTGTTTACAGGTATAAATGTCATCTTCTACTTATATAAAAATCAAAAGAAAGAATGCACCTATTAGTAGATTAGACCAAGGTTGGGAGCATTATACTAAGGTAGATAGTGTTGCTAGGAAATTAAGGTGTAAAAATTGTGGAATTGTGTGTGTTGGGGGTGTTTTTAGACTAAAACATCAGCTTGTCAAGACTCACCAGAATGTTGAACCTTGTTTACAAGCACCTAATGATGTAAACAAAAAGTTAGAGACCTTTTGCTAGGTATCAAAGAGGAATCCCAAAAAATGGAGGAAATTTAATGACATTGGTGAACTCGATTCTCCTAAAATTAAAACGTCTTGGATTCTTTTGTGAGCAAGAAAAATCCACTACTACAAACCACAATTAATCAAAAGTATAAAATGGGATAAAGGGAGGAAGTTTGCCAACAAATCACATGTTTTTTATACACTAGTATTATTCCCTTTAATGTTGTGAATAATCTTGACTTTGCACTCATGGTTTAAATGGTTAAAAAGTATAGTATAGGACTTAAACCACCAAGTTAGCATGATATTAGAGTCAAACGTTTAAATAAGTAAATGGTTGATGTGATGACCATGCTTGAGGAGTATAAGCATGAATGGAAGCGATGGGGTGTACTATTATGTTTAATGGATGGAGTGATAGAAAAAATGTTCAAGATGTAATTTTTTGGTGAATAGCCCTTGAGGTTCAATATTCTTATAATCTATTGATACATCTAACATCTCCAAAATTGTTGAAAAAGTTTTTAGGATGATAGATGCAGTAGTGAAAAAGAATGAGGAAGAAAATATTATTCAAGTTGTGACTAATAATGCTTCAAACTATAAATTAGTTGCGGAGATGTTGATGGAGAACATAAAAGGTTTGTATTGGACACCATTTTAGGTTCATTTTATTGATTTGATGTTAGATGATTTTGATATAAAAAAATTAAGGTTTGTAGTTCAACAATTACAAAGGCTAAAAGGGTAACAACATGTACATAATCTAGAACATTACTCCATAATTGGATGTAAGACTTTACCAAGAAGAGATAGTTGATTAGGCCTAGTGTGACATAATTTGCAACTTCATATTTGACCTTGAGGTATATAAATGAGTTGAAAGGCCCATTAATATCCATGTTTACATCTACCAAGTGGAGATTTAGTAGTTTTTCTTCATTAGTTGAAGGGAAATGAGTTTAGAGGATCATTTCAGATAGTAATGGGTTTTGGCATGGAATTATCACATGTTTAAAAGCATCCTTACCACTTGTCAAAGTGATTCATATGTTGGATTCAGATGAGAGGCCTACTATGAGGTTTTTATATGAAGCCATAGATCAAGCAAAAAATCAAATTAAAGAAAATTTCAACAATGTACGAAGGAAGTAAGTTTTTAATTACATTTGTATTACAACTAAATCTATTATATTAGTTTTTGTCATTTTTATTAATATTTTATGTTCATGTATTTCCAATAGCTATGGACATATTTAGGAAATTATAGATGAGATATGGGAATCTTAGCTACATAGGCCATTTCATGGTTCTACTTATTACCTCAATCCATAGTTTTAGTATAAGCTAGATTTTTGAGCCACTATAGATATCAAGATTAGCTTATACAATTATTTACAGAGCATGTGTAACACCCTAAAATTTTGTAACATTTACATTGGCCTAATAATTTTATTATTAACCTTTGACTCATAGTTGAATAATTTCCTAAATATTTTTCTTGATTATTTTACATTTTTCCTTCTTGTTAAACCTATTATAATTAGATTATTTTTCTCAGATTATTTTTCATACTTGGTACTCTAACCTAACCAAACTAAATCTAAAACTAAAAATACAATATTTCTATCCTACCTTACTATTTTACCCCTCCTAATTTACCCTTGCATTACCCTTTCCCCCTCCACCAAACACTCTCCCTAAATCCCTCCCCTTATCACACTACAACCTTCACCATCACCATACCCCTCACATGTAAAAACCACTCCATTTTCCCCCATCTACATATACATACATATACTCCACCTCTCTTTTTTTCATGTGGTTTTCCCCAACACCCAAACCCCGATCATCCCCTTGCTTTCCCTTGTCCTTCCTCCTCTCCTCGACCAACCTATTACCAGCCACCACGATTATGCGTCACACCCTCTACACCATCACCAACGCATGTCCCCACCATCATCCTTGAAATGCCCCGAAAATTCTAATTTTATTATTATTATTCAATAATATTTTATTTTGAAAATTAATTAAATAATTTATTTTTATTAAAATAAAAGAAAAATAATTAGGGCAAATTAATAAGAAATTTTATAAATAATTTAATTAGAGTAAATTTGGGTATTTTAACTAATTAAAGATTTTAATTTTGAAATTAATTAAATTAAGAAGGAGAAAATAGTTTCAAACTAATATTAATTTTATAAATAATTTAATTGAAGAACATTAGAGTGATTTGCTAATTAACATGGAATCTATGGAAAATCTTTTAAAAATCCTAATTTAGCCTAAAAAGGAATTTAAATATTATTTTATTTAAATATTATTATTTTTAAATATCCCAAATATTTGAATTAATTTAAATACCCAATATAGTTTTTTTCTTTTTTCCCTTTCCTTGCTCTTTTTCCTTCTTCCTTTTTCTTTCTTTTTCTTCTTCTTTTCTTTTTCTTTCTTGTTCCCTCCCCCGAACTAGGCCTGGCTCGCAGCCCAGTTCCCCTCTCTTCTCCTTCCTTTTCCTTCGAGCCAGCCCAGCCACGCGGTGCCTCCTTCCTTTCTCCGTCGCGCTGCGTTTTAGCGTTTATTCCCCCTAAACGTTGTGTTTCATTTAATGACCTCGGCCCTCGCGCCCGGACCGCCTGGTCTCCTCTTCTTTACTTTCCTTCTTTTCTGAGTCGAGATGCCTGATCCAACTTCCCCCCATATTCTTCTTCCTCTTCCAGCCTTGACACCATACTTGCAACCTCCATCCTTCCCCGAAAATGGCGCCGCCGGCCACACGTGTCGTGACCAGCCTTTCTCCCACCCATTCTCTTCCTCTTGACACACAGTCCAATTTGAATTGCCCCACTACCCTTTTCTTCTCCACGTTTTCCCCCATTTTCCCCTATGAGGGTCGGGCACGATATGAAATCGTGCTGACCGACCAACACCATAACTGCCCCATTTCTCATCGGCTTTGACCTCCTAGTAACCTCCAGAACTCGAACCTACCCTCCACCACTATAAATACCCCTCGTATGGCCTGGTTTTGAGATTTTTTCCCCAAAACCCTAAGTACCAGTCTGTGCGCCACCGCAGCTTTAGACACACCATCCTCCACCTTTAGCCAACCTCGCCGCCTCTTCTTCCTCCCAAACTCTTCCCTGCAATGCCCTCTAGCTAACTAAACCATCCACATCCTTCGATTTTTCTCGCACGTGCCTCCATAACCATGCAAAGTTTGCTATTCCTCTCGCTAGAATTTTTACCTCGAAACCTTAAATCACCGCCCACCACCACATTTGCCGCTTCTACCACCCTCTGAGCCACTCAAAATCTCCTGCTAATTCTCCTCCACCAACCCATAATTTTCTTTTCTTTTTCTCCTTCCCCCTTCCCTCTTTTTCTTCATTTTCATCCCTTTTAGATCACTTTTCCGGCCACCTCCGGGCACCACCGTCGGTGCCACCCATCCCCGCCAACTCAAGGTGAAACCCTAGACCTTTTCAGCACTTCCTTTCGATTTATTGAGAATTATTCTGCTTTTATCCTAATTTTTAATGTTATTTTGATTTTAATTATTATAATTATAATTATAACTATTATTATTATGGTTATCAACTGTAACCTAATTGCTAAATTTTTTTGACAAGTTTGGGAGTATTCTTGAGTTAGATAAATTATTATTCTCGAATTTTAGTTATTTAATGGAATTATTACATGTTTACTATTATTAATAATAATATTATTAATGTAATTATTTATTTAATATTGTAATTATTTCAGGGGGTCGAAACCTAAAAATTTAATTAGGTCTCGCACCCTTGCTTTGTATTACTATTATTAGCATTTTTAACATTATTACAATTTATATTATTATTATTATCTTTATTAACTTTTATATTATAAGTATATATATAGTATTAATATCATTATTACCATTATCGAATAGTATTATTATTAAATGGGGTGGTTTCAAAATCCACCTTGTAATTTTAAGGTTTATATTATTATTAATATTAATATTCTACTAATAAGAGTATTATTAATAATATTTTACTTTTATTATTATTATTATTACTATTACTAATACTATTTTGGTGAAGGGTAGAAACCCTTATATCACCACTCATTTTGAATGAAAATAATAATTTATTTGTATTTTTAAGCAATATTTTGTATAGTTAATTATTGTGTAATATTGTATTAATTAAAAACCAAGTCTTAGAATAAGTTAGGGAATAATAAAATTTTAGGAGGGAGCCTAATTCTAGTATATTTTTATATAATAGGTGAACCCAGTCAAATACCTCAAGTAGAATAGGAGTGTGCACCAAGACTGGTGACAGTTTAGGTAAGGGTGTTACTAAGGCCATTTGTGTGTTTATATGCATTATGTGCTCATATGCCATGTATTCAATGTTTATCATTATTAATTATTTCATGTGCGGTATAAAGTGGAGTTGAAGTATATTGGTATGAATAAATTGTGGCATGAGAATTATGTGTATATTTATGTTATTATTTTTGTATGATGTGGCCTTAAGACATGCATGTTAGGGTTGTAAAATAATGATGGGGAGTGTAACAATATGGTGTTAGGGTTTTGCATGAAATGTTATGGGTTAGAGTTTTGCATGAAATGATATGGTGCTAGGGTTTGTATGGAAGCATGTCTACGTGGTGCTAGGGTTTGCATATGAATTAGGGTTTGCATGGAAGTGTGGTATACGTGGAGCTAGGGTTTGCATATGAATTAGGGTTTGCATGGGAGTGTGGTTTACGTGGAGTTAGGGTTGCATGGAGTAAGGTTTGCATGGGAGTTAGGGTTTGTATGGAAGTGTGGTTTACGTGGAGTTAGGGTTGCATGGAGTAGGGTTTGCATGGGGGCTAGGGTTTGCATGAAAGTGTGGGTTACGTGGAGGTAGGGTATGCATGGAAGTGTGGGTTACATGGAGTTAGGGTTTGCATGGAGAAAGTATGGTTTACGTGGAGTTAGGGTTTGCATGGGAGCTAGGGTTGCATGGAGTTAGTCATGCATGTTTGGCAAATGTTTATGAATAAAATATTTAAGACATTAATTACTTAAAGTGGAAGATATTGAGACGGGACCAGTTGATCCACCGGTCAGGAATAGTGGTTAGGGTTTTACCCTATATGTAACCGATCCACCGGTTATAATAGTGGTTAGGACATAAGGTCATATATGTGACCGGCCCACCAGTTATAATAGTAGGGGATCCCGAGCTCAATAAAGACAAACCAAAGTTGTCAATACTATTAAAAGATACTAATTACTTGCAGTGGAACACTATGTGGGCATGAACCAAGCCGATCCACCGGTCAGGAATAGTGGTTAGGGTTGTACCCTATATGTGACCGATCCACCAGTAATAATAGTGGTTAGAGCATGATGCTCTATGTGTGACCGACCCACCGGTTATAATAGTGGGGTGTTCCTGTACTCGCATGGATTGATAAAAGGCATAATGTGAATCAACTTTCGATAAAAGGATGATTAAATAATTAATCTGGACCTTTTTGGGCCTTATGTGTGGGGACTTGTTGATTATGGGCTATGGATTTCACTTTATGCTTTTTCATGTATCACATGTGTGGGTTGTAATTGTATGTGGTCATTATCCTACATGATTTAATGTGTTATATGTCAGCCTTAGTACTCGGTTACCTTACTCAGTATGTAGCGTACTGATCACCCGTCTCATGGGTGCTACTCATTCCCACGAGCAGAAGGCCGGTCTGATCTGTTGCAGGTAGGAGACACCTACTTTGATGCTATCGATGTCTATGGGACATCGGGAGGGGCTGAGTGATATTTGGGCTAGATCAGTTCCTAGAGCGGCGTGGCTCTTTTCATTTTTTTAAAATTATGACTCATGTTATTTTTGTTATGTTTGAATTATCGAAACAATTTTACTAATGTTGTTTAGTTATTATCTGGAAAAACAATAGCTAGTATTTCAAATTATATAAGACTTATACGTACTCTGATTCTCCTTTTTAGCAAGTTAGATTATTAATATTATTATTAAGAGTGTTTTCTTAGCCTTAACACTTAGTACCAGAATAGTAGGAACGAACTGGTATGGTACTAAGTGTGGCAGTAACATCCCCAGAATTTACGGGTTTTAATTTAAATATTTCTATTGTAATTTCCTCCGTAAAAAATAGTGAATCTTGGGGTGTTACAATCCCTCCCATGCATGCCACTCCTCCCTCTCCAACTCAACCAAACCAGCCTCACACCCCCACTGCACTCTCTCCTTCAACGCCCTTTTCACCCAAACACAACCCTCCAACCCCCTTACTTCTCTTAACTCTAGTTGGTTCCACCTGCACCATCTCTACCAACTTTAACCATCCACCACTTCCCTGCCCTATTTTCCTTCCTCTTACACCAACCTAAAACCACCACAACATCATCCTTTTTCCTCTCTGCGCTAACACCACTACCAACCACAACCTTCCCCTAGCACTAGATGAACCCCTCGGTTGCACACCCCTGGGTAATGGAAAGAAATGTTATTTCTTTGCCCCTTGCTTTGGCATGTCCCTCCAAAACTACCTAATAGCCTACATCACCCTCCTACACAGCCTCCTACGCCACCTCCCTCAACCTTCTACTATAGCCACAACCGTCCATTCCCTTGCTCCCTTTTTCAGCTCTATTTAGTTTCGCCACCTCTTCCATTCAAACCATCACCATCGCCAACCCCGCCTATTTATGCCTGCCACCAGCAACTCCAACTTCCTTTCTCATTTATTATTGATACTCATCAAATCCAGTCCACCCCTTTTGGTTATTTCCCCATTACTTCCCCTCGGTAACTCATTCATATTGTAGTCTCCTAACTGAGCCATCCTCCACACAACCCATGCCGTCGTCGTCCTGCTCCCAACCCTAGCCTACCAAGCTAGCCCCCAACAGCCAGCACCACCACTCACATCCATCACCTACACCATAGTCAGTCAGCCCACCTCCAACCCCTTATTCATGCACATAACTCACGGTACATGGGTAGTGTAAGATCTTGGTAATTTTGTTAACCATTTTTAATAGTAAGGGTATTTTGATAATTTTGGATAATAAATATTTTATTAATATTATTATTTTACCTATTAAATATTAATATGGTAATTATGGTATTATTTTTATGTACAAAAGTTTGATTAGCAATGCTTAATAATTCTAGTAGGATACTGATAGTTTATGCTTTGTTGGAAAATACGTAACTTATATACTCTACTAAAATGATAGATATTGCATAATAGCACATTAGGATTTTTGTATATGAAATGAGTTAAGCATGATTGTTACATCATAATTATGCAGTTATTATTATTAGCATGAAAATCAAAAAGAAAGAAGCGTGTTATCTTGTAAAATACTTCAGGTATAAAAGCATGACTAAAATGATGTTAATGTTGGGAAAATGATTATGTATGATATGCATGTGAAAAATGTTAAGCTGATCATGCCTACATATATTTGTAGTATAATTATTATTATCGTATACCCTATGGGTAATTTGCTCATTTTGAATGTATTATGGTGTTTATCCCAACAAGCATGTCTAATGTGTATCATATATCATTGAACATGAGATTATGTGATCTTAAATGTATTAGATACGCATGGTAGGGTTTTATGTGCAGAATCATGATTAAGGGCAAAATAGTCATGTGATATGTATGATAATTTAAATGCATGATAAATAATTTAATTATTGTGTTTTAGCCTTTTCATGAAAAATTAATAAATAATATGGAATTTTGATCTCATGGGTATTTTGGTCATTTTTAGCCTGATCTGCCCAAATGTAAATAATTGAGCCTAGAATGGCCTTAGTATATCTTAATATTGACCTTGTTTATGACCATGTTTATAGATATCTTAAATAAACAAGAATTATTAAAATGTTTAAGGATGAAATTTGATCTTATGATTAGTGTGTGATTTTGTGGTCACCTTAATAAAATGATAATATTTAAAGTGAAAGACCTCGAGATCAAGAATGATGGCTCTTTAGGGGTTATTATCCTCAAGACATAGTTTAGCCCATGGGCAGTGGTATTTGCTAGTTAGTTTGCGAGATCATTTGAATGCTAGTAATATAAGTTGAGAGTGGGATAATCCAATGTCCTTTTGGTATATTTGATTTTGGTTGTATTTGGGCTCTTATTTCCTCATGTACCTTCTCTCATTGAGTTTTGTAATTGCTGATGTTACTTTTATTTAGCATAATACTTATATGTTTTTTTCTCTCTATTTTGTTTCTTGTAATCATGTTATTAATTTAAGTGGAGTAGTCATTTTAGTCTTAACACTTGGTATGAGAATGGTAGAAGAAACCAGACTTGTACTAAGTGTAGCAGCAACACCCTTCGATTTTTATTGTTTTAGCTTCTGCGCTTAAGTTTTTAAATGAAATATTCAAGCCCTAAAAATGGGAGTGTTACAAGATGGCTATGGATTCTCAAGAAAGACTTAATATTGATTTGTAGTTGGATGCATTTGAAAATGCAAGAGGATTTTTTTTAATTTTCCTACTGCTATGATAACCAGAATAAAAAAAATCTCTAAGTTGGTTTATTTTTATTTTTTGCAATATCTTTTCAAAATATTTAATTCTTACTCCTAGTTAAATTAATATTAAACAATAAAATTTTAGGTAGCTGATTGGTGGGACTCATGAAGATGAATGCCTTGAGCTAAAAAAATTCCATGAGAATTTTAAGTCTAACATGTGGCTCCTTTGGTTGTGAACAAAACTAGAGTGCTTTTGAAATAGTAACGTGTTAACCTGTTGTTTTGTTAATTTGATTTATTTAACAATTAATCATCCTACTATAATTTTTACATTTTGTTTAACAGATTCGTACAAATAAGAGAAATCATTTACACCAAAAAAGGAAATATGAATGACTTGGTTATTGTAATGTATAACCGAAAATTGAATTGAAGCTAAGAAAAGTGAGTGGCTAGACTAGAGGGACCAATTATCCTGGAAGACTTACCTTCAGATGATGAATGGATTATAGGGAGACATAGTTAAATTTTTTTAATAGTGCAAGTAAGAGACATGCTAGAGAAGATGAGAGGAATGAAGTTGAAAACATTGATGAAGAAGGTGATTTTATATATTATTTTCACACTTTCTACTAAAATAGTTGAATGATTCAATCTTATATAGTTACATTTTTCTTTATTTTTTTCTATTCAATTTTTAGGTGAGAATATTGAAGTCTATGAACTAAACGATAATGAATTTGCTTCAACATGTATTACTTCCAATGAAGGTGATAATTTGGATGATTTTGATACAAGTATTCGTGATGATGATGACACAATAGGGAAACCACTACTAGTAGGAACACATAAGTTGGAAGTGAGGATGTAGATGATGTGGAGGATTATGATGCTTATAAATGGTTATGCCTCTATCATGTTAATTTAATTTGAACCTCCTTTAGTATTTTTGTTGTCTATGTCGTTGACTTATGATAAACTTGTTAATATATAAGACTATTTTGGTAATTCGGGAACCTTGTATGTTGTTAAAACTAAATTCACACTATTTTAGATTTTAACTAGTAGTTTTTTGTGTTATTTAGCTTCAAATATGACTAATTTATAACATATAGGTATTATATAATGCTATTTTTTATTTATATAGGATCGTATGATTCTACGATCCGATCCTACGGCCTCATATCGATCTTATGTAGGATCCCAACCCCTGTTTATTCAATGAGAATTATTTGCCTTGAAGGAGTATTTTGAGAGCTCCGTTTGAGGTAACTAGAGTTTGGGGTTGAGATTTAGGATCATCCGGTATTTGTTTCGATATCTTTTGATTTGAATATCTCTTAGACTCTTATGTCCCATTTTGTACTTCTTTTCTTCTCGTTTATATAACATTGTTCGATCTTTTTTGTAATTTTGGAATGGTGATAAATTGTAATATAATATCTCTATCTACTTCTAAAAATTGTTGTTCTCACTCCTAAGCAGACAAATATTTTAACCTTAACACTTAGTACAATAAAGGTAGATGAGATAGAACTTATATTAAGTATGGTGGTAACACCATGTATTTCAATGTTTTAGCTTTTGCAATATCTCTTTCCAAATGAAAATTTTAAGTGCGAACAATGGCATTGTTACATGTGGTAATATTAATTAATCCAATTAAACACATATCACACTTATCATATTTCAACCCCACCTGTAACCTCAAATTTCCAAGTTTTACCCAAAATGATAAGTTTGGCTCTATAAGCCTAAACACCACAAATCTTATTATAATCATAAGTTAACCCAAATATTATTGAACCCAAACACGCTATGCATCAAAATTTAAGTTGAAACCCCAAAAATTATATTTAAATTCTTATAATTTACAAATAACTCACTACTTTGACCCAAATGCCCTTATGATTTATTCAACCCATAAACACCCAAATTTCAACATTCACTAAACTTCACTAATCTGGCGCATAATACTAAATACCCAAAAATGTAATTATATTAAGTTAAATCACTCAAGTTTGAATACTCTTAAATGCTAATTATTATTATTATTATTTGTAAAATAGAGCATGTTATCATGGAAATTAAAATAAAACACATATATAATCAACAATACCTTAAGCTAGAGATGTGTATACCTACCAAAGCTATATTGGTCCTTTAGCAAAAATACTCCTAAATATTTCCTTCCAATATCTTAGGATCACCTAAATAAAATAGGAAATATAACTAGATAAAAGAATAGAACAAAGGTTTAGAAAAGGAAAGAAAGCTAAAGGGAAGAGAGGAAAACCTTAGGCTTGACAATGTGGACAAGAACAAGCTTGAGAGCCCTTCACCAATAAATAAATTCAACACTTTTCTACTTGAAACAAGTACCAAAGAGTTAAATTTTAAGATTTTAGAAGTAGAAAAAGTAAAATGGGATGGATAGAAGAGAAAGGGGAGTTCACCGCACACAATGGAAGGGTTAAGAACCAACCAAGCATAAGATGACAAAGAAAGAGGGAAAAGGAATGAGTGAGAGTGAATTGTATGAAATGATAAGTGTGGAAAATGAAAACCAAAGGAGATAAGACCCTATATGATTGTTGACAATCAGAGAGAGAACATAAGGATAATCAAATTTGGGTTTGCTTGTAAACTAAAGAAGAAATGAAGTGTGAAGGAATCGAGTATAGTCGTGTAAGAGTATACAAAAGGTGTTAGGAGATGTAAGGTGATGAGATTATGATAAAAAAACTTGGTTGAATGCTAAAAGACAAGTGTAATCTGGTTAGGGAAGGTATGGAAGGGTTAAGAACCAACCAAGCATAAGATGACAAAGAAAGAGGGAAAAGGAATAAGTAAAAGTGAATTGTACGAAATGCAAGTGGGGGAAATGAAAACCAAAGGAGATAAGACCCTATATGATTGTTGACAATAAGAGAGAGAACAAAGGGATAGTCAAATTTGGGTTTGCTTGTAAACTAAAGAAGAAATGAAGTATGAAGGAATCGATTACAGTCGTGTAAGAGTATACGAAAGGTGTTAGGAGGTGTAAGGTGATGAGATTATGATAAATAAATAAAAACTTGGTTGAATGTTAAAAGACAAGTGTAATATGATTAGGGAAGGTATGAAGCAAGAATTTTGTGGTCAAAAATGAACTTGAAAAGTTAAAAACAATTAAAAATTATTTAGATAAGATAAAAAAGTCTAATAAATGTGTATAAATTGAGAAAATAATCAAATGATTCCCAAAAAAATATGAAAAATTAGAGAAATGTTTGGAATTAATCTAGGAACCTAAATATATATTAAATTTATGGGCATGGAAATTGATTTTGAGTCAAAATGAATTAAAATAAGGAATATATTGTAGAATCACCCAAATATGGTCGACTGGGGAAGGTCGACAGTCGACCACCGGAGACACTAGACGAACAGGCTTGTTGGCTATATGTTGCTTTACCAAAGGATAACGCTCAAGTAATTGGAATAAAACAAGGGTTTACAAGGGTATTATGCTATAAAAAAAAGGTATATTTTGGGTTAATGCAAGATATAAAACAATTATATGGGGTTAAGAAAGGAAGTAAGAGACTAATAGATAAGAGATTTGAGTTAAAGCAATTGGGGTGATATAAGGCATTTATTAAACTAATTGATCTAGGAAAATAAATCATAATATTTTTTGGATTACGTTGAATGATGTGGGTATATTAAGATCAATAAAATATTAACCTTAACCTAATTCAACCACTAATTTAAAGGTTAACAAATTTGAGATGGATTTAGCATAAACTAGTTAATGCTTAACATCACCAAACCTAAGTTGTACCAATTATGGAAAGAAATGAAATTTCAAGAAGCAAATTTTTTTTATCTAGGTCTTAGCTTCACTTGCTCAAATATATAATCATACTCCAATGAATGAAGAATCAAAAATCAAAATAAATAAATTTCAATCCCATTAGTTTTTTTCAACCAAATTCATACTTGTTTTCCTAGCTTCAACGTGAGTAAAATAATTCATAGTGGCATAGTTATTGGCTTATAGCTTTTGTCCTTACCATCTATAAACCTCAGTGCCCACATCAATCACCCTTTCTTGGCACCAGAATCATCACAATATCTTTTGGCCATTGCCCCATTTTTCTAACCGGCATGTAATGTAAGATGAGCCATCTTCAACTAAGGATGAAGTAGAAATTCTTAGGTGAGGTCAGCTCACCATCAATATTGGATCACATAAATGTACAAATCACATGTCAGTGTATTTATCATTTTACTAGTTTTTCACCCATGCAATGCATGATATATAATGTAATTTGAGTGTCATACAAAAGTATGTGGAAAGCATGAAAGTGAGGTGATTACTTAGACTTTGAATGAGATTTTACTAACATAGCTAATTAAAAAATTGAATGATATATTAACAACTTCACATAATGATTTATTTTATTTATATCAATGTATTTTATTACAAATCAAATAAGGTTCCATCATATATAAGCCCTTAACTCTCCCTCCAATAGATAGGCCATTCTTTGCGGTCATCAATCCTCATAGTTAAACCATGTAAATGGCATTTATGTAGAAGCCCTTACCTTGCAACTTAATTTTCCATTTACTTCCTTCCCTTATATGTGACCTAAAAGTTAGTCCAAAAATATTAATTATGTCAACAAAACATTTCCTATATGAACACATATAAAAGATGAATCGCTTATGATTATTGGTTGAGTCACTACTTTTTGTTTCGTCGACTTATGTATGCTAATCATCTTAAAATATTTGATTTCTACAGCTTGATGGTTACTAATAATTTCAATTTTATATATTATTTGCACATGTAAAGTACATTTAATAAGTTCGAAGTATAGAAACATATGTAGATAGTCGTACAAATTCAAACTTTCTCAATTCAATGAAACATGTATATTTCCATTACATTTGCACATGCTTTAATATTTGCAAATTAAAGCTTAATTTTTTTAAATATAGTAAAATTATTATTTATTAAAAGAGAAAACAATGTTAAAACATTTTAACTGGAAATAAAAATCGATGGAATATACTTTTCTGAAAATGATAACAAATAATATAATTTACACTATCAAAAATTATGGAAGTATTTTATAAACTCTTCGAATAATATCATAAAAAATAAATATGGTTATTCATATGCCCAATATGACTTAGTGTAAACAATGTTGAAGGATATTTCATTGCCATAATGTCCCATGCATTCCACATGACGAAAAAAAGTAGGTGCAATATCCTTGTAACACCCCCAAATTTCACTCCCGAAAAAATTTTTTTTTTAAAAGAATAAAGCGGAAGCTAGGAGAGAATTTGGGAAATGTTACCGCCACATCTAACACAAGATAAATGCCAACCATCTATCTCATGTTAGATGCAAGGCTAAAAACTGTCAAACAATTAAATCCGAATTTTAAAAGCCTATCAGAGTATAAAAAATTAAAAGTCAATTACAAAGCCCTTGGAAATTTAAAAACAACACTTGTAACTTCCAAAGATGAATACAGTTGAACAAAACAAATCTTAAAGGATCAATATCCGGATTGCCTACTCACTCAATCCAAGCCTTCCACCCCAAAACGGTATTCGATCTTAAACCTGCACAAGAGATCTGCTCCCCACCATTGGTGGATCATCACAGGACCCATTCAACCAAGATAGTATCAGTACGGGTCCAATACTGAGTAAGTTCCACTACCCTATTTTATGGGAGAGACATAACTATACATCAAGTGCATATTAAATCATGGTACAATACGTTGATACATTATTACGCATACTCAAAACCTACATTATAAGTCCTACCATACACATATAATAATCTGTGAAACATATGTAATATCTAGTTTAAACATATGAATGGAGTATGACCGAAATGTAAAGTAACTCATGTGCCTCAGGTAGGATTAATCCATACTATTGACAACTCATTACATATCCCCAATCATGTAAGCCGCATGTAGTAATATAGATAATAAAAGTCGGTTATGGTCCACTTAGACTTATTTTCTTTTGAATCTCTGTTAAATGTAGTCATTTCACACCACAATCTTTATTAATCCACGTGAGTACGGGAACCCCACTATTATAGTCGGTGGACCGAAATACATACACTCAGGGCAGAACGCTCCTGACCACTATTATTTGTCGGTGGATCGATCTCCAGGGCAGAATGGTCCTAGCCACTATTATTTGGCGTGGACCGGTTTGGCCCCGACTCACATGGTGTTTCACTATAAGTACTTAGTGTATTTCCCATGGCTTAGTTTATTTACTTTGGTTTGTTGAGCACGGAATACCCCACTATTATAGTCGGTGGACCGAAAAGTATACACTCAGGGTAGAACGCTCCTGACCACTACTATTTACCAGTGGACCGGTCTCCAGGGCACCCCGGCTCCTGGCCACTATTATTTGCCCGTGAACCGGTCTGGGTCCGGCTCAACATCTTCCTCTTTAAGTGATTAGTGTCTTAACATATATTATTTGAAAGTGTTTTACCCTTGACATGCATGGCTAACTATATCCACCCTTATCCTCCCAGGAGGGCCCGTCCCAAATCTTGGGACTCTGGCGCCCCTTATCACACTTTGATATCAATTTCCTTTTATACTTACACATAATGAAAACCAACTCCTAAGGGTGTGAGTTAAGGCCCAATGCCTCGTGACATCAGACTCCACCCGCTATTAGCCTCTAAGGTTTCCCTTGAAACCCTAATCGGACATATGTGAATTTTATCTAAAATTTATTTCGAAAGGATCCAAAGGATTAAAATTAATAAAAAGCTATATAAAGAATTTCGGAAACATTTTTCGAAGAATTTAGCAACGAACGTAAAAATTTATATTAATTACGGAAATATATTATAAGACCTCGAAAAATTATTTAAAAGTATGTAATAAAATATTTAAGTCAAATTTGAATAACCGAGACTAATTTAAATAATTTATGAAATCAGTTTTTCGTAAATCAAAATGGTAAAATAGAAGAAAATTAATTTCGGAAAAAAATTCTTAAATAAATCTTTTAAATTTAAAACTCCCAAAAAATAATAACTATTTTCAAAAATGAATAAATTTAGGGTCAGAAATATTTTCTACTGATAAAATCATTAAAATAAATTTAACTATTTAAACCGAAATTCTATAACTTAAATAATATATTTTGTTAATGAAATATAACTCCAAAATAAAGCTGTAATCACATGAGAAAGTTATAATCGAAAACAAATTTAAAATATTAAAAATCAAAATACGAGAAAGCACGAGAATATATATTTTTAACCGAAAATCGAATTCATAAGAATATAATAAAAGCATTGTCGTGAACGAATTTATCTAGAATGGTTCTCAACGACAACGATTAATTAAATTCAAATATGAATTCGAATCATTGATAAATCCATAAAACGAATCGAAAATAGAATAATTAATTATTTACATCAAATTACGCTAATAAAATCATTAGGTTTAATAAAATTAGATTTTAACAATATGGGGTATTACAATCCTAATTATAGGACCACAACTCCTTCACTCAAATAATTAAAAATAATAGAGTTAGACACCTGTCAACAATCTAACTCAATGTTATATATTTCATCCATGATGATAGGAAATTGGTTATAGGCATCAATAGAAAAGGACTAGTCATTAACCACCAAAGAGTAATCAAAAGAGGCAATGAAAATAGGGCCATTTGTCTAAGTGTGTATACAGATAGACTTATTTACAAGAGTTAACAAACAACTAATACAAAGCCTTTCACAAAATTAGAATCCAATAGATATCATTCAGTTATCTCTCATCATCCCTCATCTATATTGATAGTGGCTAATTATTAAATGGAAGTAAGATTGATTCAAATAAATTTAGAATAATTTAATAGTTGGTAGTCTATCATACATCCTAAGACACAAAATACCCAAGATGGAACTAAAAAAATTCATTTGATTACAAGAACCAACTAACTCAATGCAATAAATTTGTAGAATTCTCTAATCATAGTTCATTAGCCCAAAACAATCTATGTTACCAATTTGTAGGTACAATATGAAGGAGTAAGTTAGAGTGTTAACTTATTTAGGATCTAAGAGAGTGGAAAAATATGGTTAACCTCATATGGGTATTTTTCTATAATGTAATTTAGGCCTTATTTTTCTCAAACATACCCCTACTATTACACTACCTTGCTAAGTTATAACAATGTCATCTCCTTATTATGCATGGACAATGTAAAATGATGTTTCCTATCATAAGATAAGAGATATACACAAATACCCACTTCATGTACTTTATGGATGGCCTATAACAATTGTGTTCTTTAATAAGAATGGAATATTAAATTCAATATCATTAAATTGTTAAAGTAAATATTTCATTCGTTATAAACCATACATCACTTATGCATGCATTGTTCTTGGTAAAGGTAATGAAGGTCATCTGTTTGGAGTAGCTAAACTTATCAATCTCTCTTACATCTTTTAGAAAATTTATAAAATATATCTTATCAAATGCATCTCAAAACTATATATTATTAATATAAAATTCAATATAAGATAAAATTATATTCCATCTCCATCATACATGAATATCAAGTTTACCAATTCATAAATAAATAAATAAAAAATCAAAAGAAATAAGCATAACTAACAAATACTTTGAATCTCCCAAAAAAAATTATATTATGCATAAAAATCTGACATGAACTAATATTGAATTATGCAAATAAAATAGGTGGGCAATTAAGATCTTAAAGAGCCTAATGGTTTCTTTATCTAACTTCAACAGTAAACCTTCACATCAGAGTAGCAAATGAAATAAAACTTTATCCTTGACTGAACAAGGGACCACATATGCTATATAATTAATGAATATATATCACCCTCTTTTTATTCAAAAGTACTCAATCGAGGCCTCCAAATACACCCAAAAGTAACAATTCATGATCATAATCATCCTTTTCAATAAAGTCGAAAAGATACCTAACAATAATTAACATGAAAAGCATTATTTTATAGTTAAACATATATACATGTAACACACTTTAGCAAAAATGATATTTGATAATGTTGGATGGATAACAATTAAAGTAAAATCAATGATAATAATGGGAACGTGTCCAAGAGCCACATTTTAATAATAGTTATTGAAACATATCCTTTTTTGAACCCTAATTACTATGTAATTAGACTCATAATACATTTCTAAAATTTATTATATGGTTTTTCAAGCCATCCATATAACATCTGAGGCTGTGGGAAATTTTTTGATTTTATGTGATTTATCCAATCTTATCATTTTTGCTCTTTTATAATCATCTTGAACTTACAAATCATTCCAAAAAATATTCCCAAGCACTTTTTTTTTTCATTTTGATGTTTTTATTATCATTTTTTAGATTTATGTTAATCATCAGTTCATTTATAGAAATATTTTATTCATTCGCAAAAAATTATAATTTGTGTGATGTTCTATTTTGAGTCAAATCTTGATTTTTTTGACTCATCTAATATTTATTCTCACTTATAAAAATATTATAAGCCTATATGTGTGCTCTAGACACTCTTAGCTTCTTAAATCACTAAACAACTAAAAATTAATCTATGCAACAAACATTTGTTGTTAATTCATCCGTTTTCATCAATTTAAACTCTGAATAAATATTGTGATCAAATATCTTTATATATTTTTTACTTTCTAAATTTATTCCATATTCATTTTTACTCTTTTGACCCTTTTTTAATTATTTCATCCACTTGTAGAAAAAAGTGCTTCCATGGATTATTCAATTTAGTCATTTTCACTTATTTTCTAATAAACGAGCTTCATAATAACTCCAATAAGCAATATTTTTATATATTTGTGTTTTTAAAATTATTTCTTAACTTTCCACAAGTGTTTGTAATTTTTTGAGCTCGTTTTCTATTTTCTCCAAAAATATATATTTTTAGGCCTTTGTTACAATTTAATATATTAAATTAAATTGTAACTAAACTCATAACTATATATTTTAATACTAACCAACCCATAACTATATTCCAATCATATTTTTATCCTATTTAAATTTATTCAACCTCGATATTTGTTAAAAGTATAATTGTCATAATTTTTGTCCTAAAATTTTTACATACGCAGCCTCTCTTTACAGACTGTCATTATATGATTTCATTCAAATGTGTAACAAGTTAATCACTCTCTCTCCCATCAATTGATACACAATCTCAACAACCCCTTTATGCCCAAAATCGTTCCCCTCAATCTCATTCAAAACATCACATGGAATCACATTTTATTTTCCCCCTTTTCCTTCAACTCTATAGCTGGTCGAGATGACACTTTGCAACACCTCTATCCACCTCTATACTTATCTTATTCCTCCCATTTTTTTAGTTGAAATTAATGCATTTCATACTCTATTTCCCAACCATTCTCCTCTTTGTTTTGTGGCATTTTCCCTCTCATTTCACCATCTCAACTTTAGATCACAATTAGCTTGGGCACTATCGAGATTGATTTCTCTAAATTTAACCATTTGCCACAACATGGTATTTCACTTTTTAAACTCTTTTATTCTTGGTTTTTTCTCCTTTCAAATTATACTTCATTTAAGAGCCCATATCTCCCTTAAGTCCTTGCATCTTCCTTCTTCTTCTCACCTTCCATTTTCCTTTGCTCCTATATGTTGTTGATTTAATTATGTGTGGCTTCTCTTTCAATTTCTTCTCATCCTTTCCTTTTTAATTTAATCTTCCAAACATTCAACCTTCATTGAGCTTCCTTTCTCCTCATTTCATTGGTTTTAGGTGCTTTTTTTACCCCCAAATTTATACTTTGCTTTTTTTGGTTTTTGCTATTTCTTGGCACTTTCTCATCAATCCCCTGGTTCATCTCCTAAATCACTTTATTTTAACTCTTTAACACCTTTTCTAATAATTTTGGTGTTAAAATGTAGTGAGAGTGGAATTATAATCTTAATCCCCTTAGGTGAGGAATTGATCAAGTTAAAGTATCTTCCTTGAGGATTTAATTAACTAGGTAATATGACGATTCTCTAGATATAGGGTTGATATGATTTTGTTGTGTTAATTTAATACCATAAATGCATGATAATATTATGTTAAAAATTATAATGAAATGATAAGTATGTGTTAGACATAAATGAATGTTTCATGATTGTATGTGAGTATGAGCATGTGTTAGTTCACATTGGGTAGAAAATGACTAAGACTCTTATGTATTGTTAGCCCTATGATTTAATGTAGGTTTTGTTGTTTTTAATTTTCACTAAGTATGTTTACATGTATTTTGTAATATGATAGCATGTATTTTTTATTATTATAATATTTTGTGGGAAAATGGCTAAGTTAACCTAGTGTGTGCTCTTTAACCTCTATTATTGTATGTGAGTTTGGTTGGGTTTAATTTGTCTTGAACACACACACATATAAGGGTGTAGGAGCTTTGGTATAAATTTAGGAGTCATTGGAGTTGTGATGTAATCTAATGGCAAGTGTATGATTTTGAAGTATCTCTCAAGGTCGATCCCACAAGAACTAGAGAGTGAACATTAAAATAGTGATCAGACTTCTCTAAGTGTAGACCACCGAATAGTTGATTAATTGAATTATTCTAAAAAATATGAAAATTTTGTCAAAAAGGAAACACTCAAGACACATAAATTCAAAACATTAAAATTAAAACTATAAAAGACGATGATAGGTTCCAGTTAAATTCTTCAATTTATGATATGCTAAATAATCCATCCTAACCCAAAATGTGTACTCAGTATGTCAACAAGGATAGTTATCGTTATACTTTCTCAAGCTGCAATGACATTTTTCCAATTACATGTCCAATTATCTCTAGCTTGGATCTATAAAATTGTCAAATCAATAAATTCAATTCTTCCCCCCTTGTTGTTGTATAAATTAGATTAACGTCTCTTGACCTGTTCATTTCTGAATATCTAATTGTGTTATGTAGGTCTAATAATCATTCCCATATCTTGATCTCAATGGAAGTTACCAATATCAAATTTTGATTAATATTTTGGCTAAGACATTCAAGCACAATAGAATCCACCTGATTACAAACTTAGATCAAAACATATGTAGAAAATTCAACACATCGGGATCAGAGAATTCTCCCTTCACCTTAGCACAATAAAATTAGAAACACATTATTATAAAATCAAATATATGAATCATATTGAATATGTCCATAAATAAAAGCATATGAATTAATAAATTAATCTTGAAATTGTTGGTTCTGATCAAGAATCTCTAATTCAGAATTACAAAGATAGAAAACTCCAAATTGATTTTCTTCTTCTCTCTATTAAGATTAACGGAGAGGTACCCATTTTTTTCTCTAAAAAATCTTATCATAAAATCCTAAAATATTCCCTTTTATATCCTGAAAATATCTCATAACCAAAACCTTCAATTACATAAGAAAAACAAAGGAAACCATGACATTCTTAAGAACAACATGGTTGTGTCAAACAACATGGGCACCTCGTGTTGTGCCCCACTTCATTGTTTTTCTCCTATGCCCAACACGGCCATGGTGGAGACCACAGGTGGGTTGTGTCGGCTCTTGACTTGTAAGATAGCTTTGACAGTGGAGCATATTTTGGATTATAGCATATTTAGCATGCTTCTAAATTCAGATTTCAACATGGTTGAATATGTCTATCTTTCCATCCTTTGCACATTTTGAGTGCTCCTCCTTACTTCTCCTTTGTTCCAATTATTGTGTTTTAGCTCTTTTTTATCATAATTTATCCAAATATCTATAAAATATAATCAAGAGTAATAAATAAGAACAATTGGACTCAAGTATGCAAAATTCATCACATAATTTTATTAAGTATTTCTATTGGAGCTCCAATTTACTAATGTAAATCATACCTATCAACCTCCCCCATGTTTTAAATATTGCTTGTCCTCAAGCAACCAACACATATAATAGCACATAGAAGAAGTGATAGGCAAGAACGAGATCCCTTTTATCAGAAATGACTATTCAAACACTCACATCACACCAAATCAAACTCTTTAAGACCCCAAAACTTATCAAAATATAAAACACAATTATCAAAAATATTTGTAGATTGCATAGTTAGGAAAGAAGTGGGAATACATTGTTGAATTCTTGATTTAAAGCCATGCAAAGATGAACATGTAAGGATAACATGTTGCACAGATTATAGGTAACCATAAGCTAAACTTGTTCAAGACTCACGTTTAAAATTGGAAAACTCACTTTAGACACTGAGACACTCCTCTATATATCTATTTATATGAATAAATTTTGAAGTTTCGCTCAGGTCCTCACACTCATGAACATGATCGCCCATATGCCTGCAATGCTCTTCAATTCTCCACCATTATAAATACTTATAACACGCAATAATCAATAGGTATTATTAAGGTTGTAATGGAGTCAAAGATAAGAAGGTTAGGATGGTTTTTGTTTTGGAAAATTGGGTTAAAAGTCTAGTACCAATGAGGTGTGATCAATAATAACTACACAAGACTCTTCCACCTTACTCAATATTTTTTTTTCTTTTCTATTTCATTTCTTTTTTTTCAATAATATTTTTTCATTAGTCTCAACATCTTCAACATGATAAACAAACCCAAACTTTTTATTCATTTTTTTCCTTTCTTTTCTCCATCTTTTTTTTTCATCCTACATAACCATTCACCTTTGCATGCTTCCCCCATGCTTATCTTAAATCGCACTCCTATATGTTTTATTAAATCTTACTCAATACCCCATTGGTTCTAGATTAAGGTAGGAATATATGAGATTGGGATACAAATGTGATTAAATCAAGAAGAATAAGCCAAAAGCACAATAAGGTTAACAAAGGATAAAATAGTAAGTTTAAGCTATTTGGCTAGTGTAGGTTATATAAGAAAGGAAAATTTGCCTCCATCATCTTAATGTGTATCATAAGGCATATGTAATTTTGAAAAAAATCATTGCAAGTTCTATTTTCACAAGCCATAGTGGGACATCACACAAAAGAAAGATAATGAGACTATATTTGATGAACAGATCTTTTAGGTTAAAAATCTCTCAAGGACAAAACAAAAATGCTAGTACTACCTTTGAATCTTAAAACAAGTGAGCACATTAGTTACACTATAAGGAACAACAAAAAAGTCTCAATGCATATATGACCTTCGATTTCACCAATATAGTTACACTTCCTTCATAAAGGTTCAACCAAAACATTTTAAGCTCAAAACCAAACTCATTTTCAAGGAAACGCTAAGGAGCCTCAATAAGTTAAGTCAACTCAATGCAACCTTATACTAAACAATCTTCTATTATCATCAATGAAAGGTCATTTCCTAATTTTTTTTTAATATTTCCTTTTATATCCCCAAAATATCTCATAACCAAACTTTTCAATTACATAAGAGAAATTTTGAAAATTGTGACACTATTAAGAAAAACATGTCCATGTCAGATGACACAAGCACCCTATGTCATGCCCTACTTTAGCATTTTTCTCATGTGGTCCATAATGCTGTAGTGGGCACCTTAGGTGGGTCATGTCGGCTTTCGACTTATGAGATAACTTTGATAGCGCAACATATTTTAGCTATAACTTCTTCATTCAACCTCCAATTGAACTAATTTTTGATGTGTGGGAAAGTTAACAAGACGATATAAAATTTATGTTTAGCATGTTTCCAATTTTGGATGGTAGAATGGTCGTCCATCCTTTTCATAGCTTGAGTACTACTTGTTACTTCTCCTTTATTCCAATTATTGTGTTTTAGCTCCCTTTAATCATAATTTATTCAAATACCTATAAAATATAATCAAAAGTAATAAACAATAACAAAAGGAATCAAGTATGCAAAATTCATCATATAATTATATTAAATATTCCTATTAAAGCTCAAATTGACCAATGTAAATCATACCTATCAAGTTATAGGGAATTAATTATGAAATTTACAAGTTTTAAGGTGATTTATGCAAATAGGGTTATTTTGGGTCTTTAAACATTAATTTTGGAATTTGGAAGTTACAATGAGTATTATTGATAATAAAATGAGATAAATATATTAAGTAAATTAATTGAGATAATTGTAATTAGTGTAAGTTAAGGTTCGATAAAATTGTATAAAATAATCACATAACATATTAAGAGTAAAGTTATTATTTTATGTACATAATTTTGAGTTTAACCTCTATTTTTGGGTTAATCATGGATAATATGAAGTGATTAAGTATTATATTAAATTTGGTAAACTAATGAGTTAAATTGGTTGTTAACTGTCTTAAATAAAGAATTAGGGTCTATAAGGACTCTTTGGCCTTTTCATCGTTAATATAATCTTCTTAGTTCATGTTTGGCTTTATGATACCCTTAAGGGGTTTCCTAGGTTAAACCGTTGAATTAAGTGAATTTTTTTATTTAGTTATGTTTTCCTTAAGCATTGGTTCAATTTTTAATTCCTCATTTGTTATATTATATGGAGTTTTCCTTATCTGACTTTAGCATAATCTTACTTGTATAGTTCTATGTTAAAAACACAATTGTTGGAATGAATTCATATGAGTGATAAATGGATAGTAATTATATAAGTGTTAAGAATTGTGTGAACCCTCAATGATAAGTGTTAAATAATATATATTTGATAATATATTAATATTAAAGTGAAAGATCACAGGAGCTAAGGTTAAGTTTTGTAACTATTATTTCAACTTTGGTTATATCAGAACCATGGAAAACCTAATATACTCTATATATGTTTGTTCTACTAGCCTATTGGGGTACGTGTAATTAGGTATTAGTTTGTCAATTAGTAGTCCTCATGTGCATTTTTCTCTAGAAAGTGTTATATGTCAACCTACATTGTACCTGATACTAATTGAAATATCCCAAAATCCTAATTTATAAAATTATGGCAAATTTAGGGATTTATTAGGGAAATTAATTAAATAAATTATTCTATTAACATAAGAGGGATTAATTAAGGCAAATCAAAAGAAAAATAGTAAATAATTTAATTAGAAAAAATTAGGGTGTTTGCTAATTAAAATGAAATTTAGGAAAAAATGGTCAAAAAATCCAAATTAATCTAAAAAGGAATTTGATTATTCTTTTTCTAAATATTATTATTTTAAATAATCAAAAATACCAAAATATCCTAAACACCCCCAACCAACCCATTATTTTTCCTTTTCCTTTTTTCTTTTTTTCCCCCCTTTCCCCTTTTCCCCTTCTTTTCCTTTTTCTTCTTTTCTCTCATTTCTCCTTTCTTTTTTCTCGCTTCTTCCCTGATTGGGCCAACTCCTCGCGGCCTAAAACCTTTTTTTTTCTTCTCCTTCTGCATGGCCCAAGCCCGCATGCCCTTCCTTCTTCCTCCCCTATTGCCCAGCCCTAGTCCACTTTTTTTTCCTTTCTTTCCTTCCTAGACCACCCGGTCCAACCTCCCCTTTCCCTTCCTTCTTCCCCCTGACCCTCTCTCTCCCCAATGCCCAGCCACTCTGATTCCCAATGCAAGGCCTCTACCTTATCGCACGTCAGCCTGCCATCCCTATCCCCTTCCCTGTCACTCCTTCTCTATCCCCTTCCCAATGCAAGGCCTCTACCTTATCGCAACCTCTCTCTCTCCTCACGCATGCCCCTCTCACCTTTCATTTCCCTTTCCCGAGCATGCTATCCCTTGTAAAAATGCGGGCCTACTCCGGCCATAGGCCGCCAGCCATCACCTGCATGCATGCCTACTTCGACCTTAGGCCACCGACAGTCACCTGCAGGCATGTCGCCGACCTTCCACCTTCCCCCTCTATTGTTCCCCCTCATCCTTGGCTATAAATACCCCTCAACCAACCCCATTCAACTCTTTTTTCTCTCAACCCAGAAATCCTCACCTCTTGTGGTTGCCGTTGTCCAACACTATCACCCAAACTACTCCTTGCACCACCCTCCACCGAGCTACACCCCTCACCACCCCCAGTACTCCCTGCACAAGCCACCTTGGCTATGCAAAGTTGGACATTCAACTAACCTTAACCCAGTCGCCGCCCTTTGTGCCGCCGTCCACCGCCACTCCCACCACAACCACCACCCCTTATACCCTCTAAAATCACCAGCAGACCTTTCCCTACCTTTCTTTTTCCATACCTCCCTCTCCACCACTCTCGGCCACCACACCTTGGTTGCCTGCACCGCCGCCTCTAGATGTGCCGCCGCCACCACTCCAACACTCTCCACCCAGGCATCCTCTACCACCTCCAATCTCCCTCTCATACCCTAAAAACCCAACTTTCTACCTTTTACCCTCTTTCCCCACCACTGTTGTGTGCCGCCACCGGTGTCGCCGGTCACCACCAAGCCTAGGTGGTACCTTAACCCTTAAAACCTTAATTGTGATACCCTTATCTCTTTTATTTGTATTATGATATTATCCTTATTATTAGTATTATTAACTTTATTATTATTATTATTAATGTGGATATTATTATTGTTATTATTATTATTATTATTATTATTATTATCATTATTATTATTATTATTAAATACTGCTTTGAAAATATTTATACTACTATTATTAATGGTCAAACCTTATTATTGTTGTTGTTGTTGTTGTTGTTGTTGTTATTATTATTATTATTATTATTATCATTATTTTATTATCATTAATATTATTTTTATCATTGTTATTATTATTATTATTATTATTATTATTATTAATGCTAACTTGGGCATAGTATTACTATTGGTGTCATTGTAAAAATATTCGAATCCTTATATTATCATTATTTTGATTATTATTATTATTGGTATTATCCTTAGCAATATTATTATTTTTGTTAATATTACTATTATTATATTATTATTTTTATTACTAACCCTAGTATTAGCCTTAACCTTAATAATACTAGGGTTTCTATTACTACAAGTATTAGTATTACTATTATTATTAATATCACTATTTTTGCTACAACCAGTATTAGTACTATTAGTAGAAGAAATAAAGCTATTAGTTTTAATAATATAAATATGGCTATAAATATTAACATAAGCCTATTTTGACTAATGATACCCTAGTAGGCTAACTTGAGAATAAAAACCCTATTTTTACTTGTAAATTTTCTTTCAATAATAGTAACCTTAATATTAGAATAAAGTAGGAAATAATAGTATTTTTGGTAGGAAGAAAATTAATCCTTAGTTTTTCCCTCTTATAGGTGAACCCAACTAAAACTCTAAGGAGGCGTAGGAGTGTGCTCCAAGATCGGTGATGTGTTAGGCAAGGATGTAGCCAAGGCCCTATGTGTATTATGTGTCTTGTATGCCTTGTATGTCATTTATCATGTTATGTTGTGTATCTTATGGTTATCATTATACTTGTTTTATGTGTAATGCAGCTTGAAGTTGAGGTATGCTCATATGTTTTCTTATGGCATGTGTATAATATGTATATGTTGTGATGTGCTATGGCCCTTTAGGACATACATGCTAGGATATTTAATGTAATGATATGGGGTGAAAGGATGAAAAAGGAAAATGGGAAAGTAAGTTGCCCAAGGGGAAATAAGTTGGCCAAGGGAAAATAAGTTGACCAATGGATATGGGATTAACCTAAATATCCCATGATCCATGAAAAGGAAAATAATAGAGGGCTATGAATAAAATAAAAGAGTGGGTGAACTTTGCATGAGAGATTCTAGGGTTTGCATGGGGATTCTAAGGTTTTGCATGGAAATGTCGAGGGTTTGCATGGGGTAGATGGAGTATGCATGGGGATGATCGTTACTTGTGAAAAGTTATCTTGGGGTGTAAGTAAGGTAAGGAAAGAGTTGTTTGGGTGATTAGAGGCTTTAGGTGAAAAATAGTACGGGTGTTAGTATAAGGGCGCATAGGAGACCTGGCTAGGGTTTGGGAGGAAAACCCTAATTTGAGATGGTTGTGAAAGTAGAAATAATTAAGGGTGAGTGGAGTAAGAGATGATGATGGAGGAATATCATATGTAGGGTGAGTATGGATATCATGGGAAAGTCAGAGTGGAAGGCGAGAAATTGAGGGGTGACATGTGGAAAAGAAGGATGCTAGGGTTTGGTGTGGCCACCTAGGGTTTCGTGGTCATACGTGTATTTGGGGGAGTAAAGTGAAATGATGAAGGTTGAATCTAAGGGAGGTGATGTGTGGGTTGCTAAAATGGCCTTGGTTGTGTAAGGTAGAGAAGGATGGGCCACATAGACCCAAATTAGGGTTTTTGGAGAAAATCCTAGGATAAGGCAGTGAGTCGACTTAGATATGTAAGGTAGTGGGTCTTGACCCACATACTTAGGAGTTGGGCCTCCAATGTGAGTAAGTGAAAGAAGGAAAGGATGTTGGGGTGTGTTAGGAGGGTAGAAGTCTCAAAATATGGGACGACCCTCTTGGGAGAATAAGAGTATATGGAGTGTGACATGCTTGTTTAGGGTGAAACTTGTTGAATAAGACATGAATAAGATACTAACCATTTAAAGAGGAAGAATGTTGAGTCGGGCCCAAATCTGTTCACCGACAAATAATAGTGGTCAGGAGCTGGGGTGCCCTGGAGACCGATCCATTGGTAATAATAGTGGTTAGGAGCATTCTGCCCTGTATGTTTTCGGTCCACCAGCTATAATAGTGGGGGATTCCATGCTCAACAAACCAAACATAATTATAATAAGGCATGGGAAAGATACTATGTACTCATAGTGAAACACCATGAGAGTTGGGGCTAGACTAGTCCATCGGTGAATAACAGTGGCTAAGAACACTTTACCCTAGAGACTAATCCACTGACAATAATAGTGTTCAGAAGCATTATGCCCTATATGTTTTCGATCCACCAGCTACAATAGTGGGGCTCCCACACTCGCATGGAATGATAATAAGCATGGTGTGAAATAAGTATTGATTAAAGATTTAAAGAATCGGTTTATCTGGAATATAAGCTAGCCTTCATTTATCTGTAATGATTGTATGTTGTTTATGTGATCATGCTTGTGTTACATGTTTTTTATGCATGGTATTGGCTGCATGGTTACCTTACTTAGTACGTAGCGTAGTGACCACCCGTTTTATGGGTGTTGCACATTCCCAAGAGCATAAGGCCCCTCTGAGTTTGTGCAGATTAGTGATATTGTTTTTTATGCACTCGATGCTTACGAGGCATCAAGAGGGGCTGAGAGTTGAGCATGGACTTGGCCTGGGGATCGAGAGCGATGCGGAAAGATTCACTTTTTATGTTCCTCTTATTTTGTATCTGTTTATTCATACTTATTTTATCATACTGTAGCTTTATTTCCCTTTGAGGAATTTTATTTATGTATTATGGATTGTAAACTCTTTTTGCATACTCTGATTTCTATTTTTGAATGTTTCAATGCTTTTATGAAGCCTTGTTGATTTTGAATTATGATGTTGTTAATTCTCCTTTAAGCCTTGTGGTTATTACAAGACCGACTGGGAGCCGAGCTTATACTGATTAGGGCGGTAATATCCCTAAAATTCACAAGTTTTAATTTACCTGCTTCCGTTGAAATTCTAATAAAATAATTTTTTTAATAGTGAATTTTAGGGGTGTTACACTAATAGTTATCCCTAAGTGCGCTATGCCCTAGAAGGCACTTTATGCTACTTTTGTCTCCCATTTACTCAATGTGATTAAGTTTGGAAGGTTGTGATAACTAAGTAAAGATAATAATATGGCTCACATTTTGTAATACCCAAATTGAGTGGAGTGTTATAAGGATTGATGTGCCTATTTATATCAACATGGTATACCATCATTTTGGTAATTTCATTCTAAAAACTCCATAGTTAAGCGTGCTAGTTGTGGAGTAATTTTAGGATGAGGTAACCCTCTTGGAAAGTTTCAAAAAGTTTTTGAAAATTTCTCAAGAAGCGCGTGAGTGGGGAAAAAATGCGCTGAAAGGAATTGTGTTGATCTGCGGGGCCAACCGATTAATCCAAAAGCACTCCAAGGTAGCTCTCGTTTGGTCATATCGATTTGGGGTATTACAAATGGTATTAGAGTGAAGCCACGATCACGTACTAAACTTGGATGAGCCTGTCGGCCGCCCAGTGGGACGATTCTTGGGATAAAACTATATTGAAATAGTTAGTGGTTGAGGCACAATGAGAACATTGCTTTCTTTGAGTGTGGGTGGATGTAATATCCCAAAATAAGCGGAGTATTATAAGGATTGATTTGGCTACTCATATCAATATGGTATACCATCTTTTTGGTGATTCGGTTATAAAAATTCCACAGCTAGGCATGCTGGTTGTAGAGTAATTTTTAGGATGGGTAACCTGCCTTAAAAAGTTTTGGAAATTTTCTAAAAATTACCCAAGAACGTTTTAGTGGGAAAAAATGCGCTGAAATGACTCATGTTGATATATGGGACCAATCGATTAATCTAAAAGCATTCCAGGGTAGCTCTAGTGTGATTGTATCGACTCGGGGTGTTACACATTCTAAATTCCATTTTATGTTATGAATGTGATCATATCTTGTGTTACCATATGATTTATTTGAAGTGTACCATGATCCATATATTGCATGCTATGTTACTAGAATAATCATGTTATCCAGGATAATATGTTGTTATTGTTGTTGTTATCATCATCATCATGCATAGCCTTATGTGTTTATCATGTCGCATGTATGTTAAACATATTATGTTATGTCTCTCGAATTAATATTATTACTTAGTACGCAAGTATTGATGTATTAATTTTATAGCCACCTATTCATTCATATATGTAGATGCCACCTTATTTTGTAGATGTTGTTGATATCAGTGATTTAACATGATGCGTGTAATAGAGTGATGTTTGGGGTTGTGGGCGTAGTGTCATGGTTACCTAGATACTTTCCTACACTTATTGTATATATACCATTCTCTTATTTATCCTTGATTTCTCATATCTATTTTATAATCTTGTAACTCTTTTTAACCTTACGCCGGGCATGGATTGTGTATAGGAATTATATTTTTCTATTCTTGATGTGGTAGCAAAACCTATTATTTTATTATTATGCTTCCTCAAAATAAAAATTTTTAGCAGTAATTTATGGGTTGTTATAGTTATTAACAAAACCATGATTAAAAGTATACTTTATCAACAATTTTTGAAAGCCATTGCTATTAAAACCCTTACACACTGTTTTTTTTGTTAAACTATTATCGATACTTACACGTTCTTATTTTTATTCCCCACCCCTTTTATTGGTGTCATCTCTCGCCCTCCTCTATAGTTCCAATCCCAATATTTAATTTCTATCATCTTCTAAGTTCTATCCATGTCTTCTCTTTCAACCCATGTCTTTTATTAGGGTTTCTTCCTTGTTCCTAGTGTGATTTGAGATTTGGCTTTCTAGATCTTACACTCAAGTGCTTCATTTGGGTTTTCATTTTCAAATGAGTTCTCTTGTCTTAAATGTCCAAGAGTTACTGAAAGCTTTGTTTGCTTTTGAGAATTAATGGTTCAATTAAATCAAATTTGAAGAGTAGGGCCTCAAGTTACCAATTAAGTATTGATTATTGTTTCTTATTATCATATCTGAGTTGTGGGTGTTCGTTCTTCTTTGTTTGTCTAATTTTGGTCTCAAATCTGTAGAACCTAGTAAATTTAAGACAAGTCTACGTGACTTATATCTCATTATCTTTTCTCTCTACACCAAGAACCTTGTGCTCTTCATATAGCATAATTTCATTGCTAGAAATAATCCCTTCTTACAATCATTCATTGAATCTTTTGTTATTTGATCATTTATTCTTATGTATGTAGTTATTAGACCAGGATTTCTTACCTTCTTAATCGCTCAATGCTGGCAATGAGTACACATTTTAGAGTCCACACTATGCTCATGATCTCAGAGAAGTTGCATTGAATTAGAATAGTGAAGAATGTTTGATTATTTATCCTTAGGTAAGTTATTGAATAAATGGTTTTGTGTTGCTCTATTTTTTTTTATATCCACATTGTGTATTAGATTTTTGTGGCAATCGAATGCACTGGTTTGTGGTTTTAGATATGAAGATTTTGATTTCATTTACTTTCTAGGTTTTTGCTTTCCATTTGGTCTTAGAAATTTGGTATACCATGGAGTGTATGGTATATAATTTTATTGAGAACTATAAGGGTTAAATTCCTTCATACTTCAATTATTAGTTCATTTTATATCTTCAAACTACTATGATGAGAAATTTTTTATGGAGGTTGTGATTGTGAATGTCTTGGCAACTATTATTGATATAAAGTGTTATTAAAAAAGGTTTTGGCAAAGAACTGTTATTAGAACTTACTTTCAATAGATATTTTGGAACCATTATTGAATAATAACACATGATTTGACAATGGTTCAAAACTATCATTAAAGTTCCAAAGTAATCGTTATTAAATTCTCATCACAATAGCAATTATATATTCATTGAGGATATTATTTATTCCCATAACTTAATTATTAGCATTCTTGGGCACTGCCAAGTTCATACAATTACGTGTGCCCTCCTAAACTTGACAATTGGAAGCTATATATGGGAAAACATATTTTTGATTTAGGGAAATAATGCCTCAAAAATTGTGACCCGTGATTAAAAAAAATGGAAGAAAATACATCATATGGTCAAATACTAATAGCTCATGAAGATAAAATGATACTTCTATCCACAATTCATAATTAATAACTAATACATGAGAGTCCAACAACGAGGAAAAGGAACACATTTTGAATAATCAAATACTTGATAACCCAAAGTGAATAAATAAAATATTAATATTAGTTGCTAAATACTACCAAGGTCTTTCTTAAAGATTAAATAATTGGCATACAAAAACTATAACATACCTAGACAGAAAACTTATCAACGGAAAAAATTCATCTCCCTAAATAGGCCATTTATAACCAATAACCATTAAATCACGTGTTAACATGAAATTACATCAATGCATGAAACACTGGATTCATCAACTCTATAATTTTAAAACATAGAGCTATTCTCCTTCACCACCATCTTTCTTTGATAACTTGGGATTAATTTTAACTAATTAAAATACAATTAGTTGTCATGAACTAGACTACAAAAGAGGAAAATCGTGAAATATATTTATCTTGATGTTCTTGAAGAAGCTTAGCAAAAAACTTTGCATCCAAGTATAATGAATTAGCTTTCGCAATTTTAGGTTGCATCATTAAACCAAAAAATATTCATATGAACAAAATTATTTAGATATGAAAAATGATTACAAAAGACATTTAAAAATCATGGCAACTTGATTTTTTTATCCTACCTTACCAATGTTATCTCGACCATTGATTACTGCAATAATGCTGGCAAACGATAATAGCTACATTATACATGTGTGAAAATAGTTTCAACATATTATTTTCATTATAGAAGCAACACAAGCAACTTTAGAGATTCATACAGACATAAATAAACAACTCTTGTGTGCACATTGTAGAGGAGAAGACACTTTCAGCTCAAATAGAGTCCAACATTGCAAAATCCATCCATGGGGTGAAATTTTAAATTGTGTGCACACAATTTTGTAATGTTGACATTAGGTAAATTTATAAACCCTAACCGTGTGCACTAGGTAAATATATACAGTTTTTACAATTTTAAAATAGATGGATTGTCATGAATGGTGATATTAGGTAAATTTACAAACCCTTACCTTGAAGGTCATGATCATTCTTTAAAGGGAAACCACCTCATCCTTATTTAATTAATAAAAAAAGCAATAGAGAATATTTACATCAAAAAGAATTATTAATATAATTGGGAAAATTTCTAAACCCTAACCTTGAAGGGCATGATCATTCTTTGAAGGGAACTATTCATTAACATCATCACTTATATAACTAGGCAACTACTTGGAGAATTGTTCATTGGAGGGCAAACAAACTTGGTAGAATTCTTAACTACGAAAATTGAGCCTAGTTGGAGCTATATTTTGTAGTGCATCATAGTATCAGAATCCAAATAATGTATTGAGTTCAGATTCCCCTCATCACCCTCTAGTGGATGGGAGCTACGAGTGGGTGAAGTTGGAGCTTGAGATGAGAGTTTGAGTTTGATACTTTAAATAGTATGTTGAGAGGCAACCTTATTTCTTTTCTCATTTGCTCATTTGAAAAGTGAAGTAATTGATGCACAAAGGTAGTGGTCTTGTACGATGAAACCTTTTATTTTATTTTTCTTTCTTTTTTAATGAAAAATGATTTTTATTTGAACAAATAACACATGGGTTTGATTATGAATTGATGCTTACTTTAGAAGCTTTGCACTGATGGAAAAAAGAGGTAAAAAAAACGTAATTAGGAACTCCATTTTTATGTATTTTTAGATAGATTGTCATATGATAAGGTGTATGGTGAATCATACTCACTATACATTTTTTTTAAAAAAAACACAACAAACATCACTTCCTTCAAAATACAAACAAAGGAGAGCTGCAAAACGATTCTCTATTTTTCTTCCGGTATTTTTCTAACTTTTAGTAGATTGTTCATGTTATTCAATATTTGATGAACTTATTCAATATTTGAATGGTTTCGCTATGAAAAGCTAAGTAGTAACTAATTGGATTTTTTTTCAAATCAAATAATTAATCCAGTTAATCATAATTAACTAAGATATCCGATCCGATAAATTTTATGCATACATGCTCAAAAACTATTTTATATATATGTACTTTAAGATATCCAATTCGACATAACATATTATTATATATTATCATATAAGCACGTGTATAAATATAGATATAATTTAAAAAGAGAATATTTATTGTAAATAAATTTTAGTTTATAATATAAGTGCGTGTGTATTATTTTTATTAAGGATTTAAATATTATCTAAATTTTAGAATTACTAATTAAATATAATATAATTTAAGACTTAAATTAAATTATTATATCATATTAGTTCAAATTAGATCGATTTATTATCTTTTGATGGAATTTTTTATTTAATATTTTTTATTTGTGACTTGTTCGAAAATTTAAAATATCTGATGAATTAATTTTATTTGATCTAAAATTTCATATATCCAATTTTTTTTCCCGGACATCTAAAATGAATATTTAACTTATGAACAACCTGCCTTTAGAACACTTGATGAAATTACTAAAAATATAAAACAACACTAATATTTAATAACACTACCTACTACTACTGAGACAACCCATTTTTTTTTTCATATATATAAAACAAAATATTACTATTTTACTCGCTGCTATTTTACAGGGGCGCAAAATGAAATTCACGCCCGTATGGTATAATTTGCCCCGGCGGAAGGTCTGCTGCCGCCACCTCGATGCGGGTGGGCAGGTGGGCGGGCGTTCCCGGTTCTGCAATGAATTCCTGACCGTCCGAATAGTGAGCACCATCCTTCTCTCGTGCTTAAACCCTCGGCAAAAATTAATTCAATGCCTCAAATAACAAGTCTCCGCCGCCTCCTTATGAATCATCCTCCTCCGCTTCTCACTCTTCTCAAGCCTTCTTCTGTGTTGCCAATCCTCTCCAAATCTTCAAGAATCCATCAACCTCTTAGGGCCTTCTCCCACTTCACAGTCTTCTGCTCCTCAAGTAGACGACGTAGAAATTCCTCAACTCCTCTTAATTTCCGAAGCAGAGGCAAGGCCTCTGTGGCGGAGAGGAAGGAGGGCGGAGATAAGAAAGAGAACGTAATGGAGGAATCTGAGCTTCCTGGGTTTAACAAGCGGAGGGCTGAGGGTAGAGATAAAAATGATATGCCTAGGAAACTTGCAAGGAACACTAGGAAGCCTAATCCTGTTAGTACTATATGTTATGTTCAGGTACGTAATGTTCGGTTTTTTGTTTTTGCGATTTTGTTAGTGAATCTTATCCGTTGGGGTTTTTCTCGCTGCTGCTTGGTAAGATTGAACTTTTCGGTATGGACCGGGTTTGAATTTGATTACATGGAAGGATGAGAGTTTATGCTAATAATAATGTTTTCGTCATTAGCTGTTCTGTGAAAGTGTTTAATTTGGTAAATTTCTTAAGGATGTTTTGGTGGTCGCTGTGAAACTTATTTAGGTGATTGAGTTGTCGATTTTATGTCGCGAACTATTTTATCAATGTGGCAATCGGTTGTTAGATTCGATAAATAGACTTTCTTATTAAGATATAATGAGAAAGTCTGCTCATTTATAGAATTGCTGGTTATATATTAGCATTTCTTGTGATAAGTTGGTGACTGGACTTGAGATTTTTACAAATTAAGCAATTATCAGCATCGATGACTTGTGCATGGATAGAGTACTAACGAGCTTGTTAATTTTTTCGACTCTGCAGATTTTGGGAACTGGATTGGATACTCAAGACACATCTCCATCTGTCTTGCTTTTCTTCGACCAGCAAAGATTTATATTTAATGCTGGAGAGGTAAGCTTTTCCAGTTGAACTTGTGAACAACTGCTGATAACTTTCTACCTAAGGCGACTGTTGTGTTTTAATTGTATGAATTGGGATGGTTGAATCCGTTTCAACATGATTGTTCTCTTCAACCAAGCCGTGATTCTCTTGAAAGAATACCGTACCATATTTTTGCAGTTCTGGCTGTGAATTTGTTTGGTATTAACTGATATGTGGTATCCATAGCTTACTTAAGTGGTACATTAAACACTGATTTCATTGTTGAGGGCCTTGAGGCCAACACTTTCACGGAGACATTGTAACGAAAGTTGACTCCTTAGTAGCATGCACTAGAAGGAAACAGCAGAAGGGGTAAGAACCGTTAGAACGTTCTGAGTTCCTGGACCTTGGCCCTCATTTCTGAAAGTTCTTATTCTCTTGCGTCATGCTTACCAATCAGGATTAGGTTTAAGCTGAAAATTACAAAAGTGATCGAAATGTGGATGCCACCTTGTAACTATGGGGAAAATGGTGCTTTCCTTTTGTTGGGCAAATGCTGATATGGAGAAATAGTAGTCCTCAGATTTTGCTCTCTTGGACTCCATTTTCTCTTCTCTCACCCCTGCGTGCCTATCCTCTAAGGTAGTCACCTTTTTTGGCACCCAATTCCTCGAAATTTTACCCCCATGCATTTCCAGTTTACCTGGTGTCATAATTTTCAATTTGTTGTTGATTTTGCTCCAACTCTATTGGTGATTATTTATTAGATGAACATTGTCGTCATTTCTTTTTACTCTCTCCCTTACGAGAGGTTAGGGTGAGGGCCTATGGGTCTCGTAGTTTAAGTACTTTTACAAATGACCACCACCTTGCAACTTTCATCAATTAATTAATTAATATTAATAAACTCTGAGTGTGCTTTCAGATTAAACAGAACAAGACTTAAGGGATCATATTGGTAATATTGAATATGAGGTTGGGAGGTCATATTGGGAAGTTTGACGGGTAAAATGCATCATTGATACCTATTTGGGTTCAATAAGATTCTTTGTATGAAGAATCTAGGTAGAACTGAATGCAAAAACCACATGAAAGCTGGCCTATCCTCGTCATTTGGTCAGTATTCTGTTCTTCCCTATTTTATTTTGATGAGTGTTGCTATCTTTTTCCTTGGTCATTTCTTTTGGATTTTTTATCTAAAAAAAAAGCAAAACAAACAAAGAAAAGAAAAGGAAATGACCCTTCATTGATGATATTAAAGAGAGTGTTTTGTCTTGCAATGGCATGAGTGTTTAGTTTGGCGTGATAAACCCTTTAAATCATCTTTTGAAAATGGATTTCTATGTGCTTAAATGTTTTGGTTGCATTGTTATGAGACAAGTGTAATTGTGTTTGAGAACTTTAGGATTATATATGCCTTAACATTCTTGTGGTATTGTAGTTTGACTTATGCTGATTTACTCTTTGCCAAAAGTTGTTAGAATTAGAGAATTTTGGACCTAGTGAGACTTTGAGCCTTTAGACTGATACATCACTACAATCTCTTATTTTTTCTTTTGTGTGTGTCTCCCACCATGACTTGGGAAACTAGAACTTGTAATGGTTTTCTTCAAAGCCACATATGACTTAGACTTGCATTAAAATGATAGAGGCACTTGTTTTTTTTGTCATAACCTACATTAGCCAAATAGCCTGACCTTCACATTTTATCCTTTGCTAACCCCGTTGTGCTTATGGCCATTTTTCTTGATCTAAACACACATGTAACCCAATTTCCTTTATCCCTCCCTAAGTCTAGAATCAATGGTTGTTGTGCAATTTGAAAAAAAGAAGAAGAAGAAGTTGGGAGTATGATGTAATCTAAGTATGGGGGAGGTGTGAAAGAGTAAATGGCTGTGTATGATGAAAAGCAAATCGATATATCTCTTATAAAAGAAGAAGAAGAAGAAGAAGAAGAAGAAGAATCAATAAGAAGTTTGGGGTGCTTGTGTTTCGTGATGAAAAGTTGGGATGGTAAAATATATGTTATTAAAAAAAAACATATCTCATTGGTACTAGACTTTTAAATCCACTTCCAAAAAAAAAAAAATTCCGTCCTAACCTTTTAACCCATGGCCCCATTACAACCCTAATAAGACCTCTTGATTGTTGCGTGTTCTAAGTCTTTCTAGTGGTGGAGAATCGAAAAGCATTCCAAGCATATGGATGATCTTGATCATGAGTGAGAGGACTAGAGCAGAACCTTTAAATAAAATAAAACACATGAGAGGTGTGTCCACAAGACCTAAAGTGATAATTCTAATTCGAAACTTTGAGGGATGAGTGAGTTGGTATATGGCTGCCTGCTGTCCACTGTTGGATGTCCTTTATTGCATGGCATGTCCCTAGAGCTCGATGGCACGGTTACATTTCTCACATGTGGGGGCAACCTAAATATCTTTCAAAAAAGGATTTTGAGCTTTTAATTGTTATATTTTTGGGTCTTATTGCTCCTTACTTGACTCTTGTGCTATTAAAGGGCTAAACACACTTTTCTGAGAAAGGGATCTTGCTACTTTTCCTTTTCCTCTTCCTCATGGTGGGTTTCTTGTATTACTTTGCTTGGGGACAAGCAAATGTTTAAGCATGGGGGAGTTGATAAGCGTAACTTTTACATCTTATTCCTAAGGTTTATCAGAGTTTTTATCTTTACTTTTAGTCGGAATTCTCCCTTTTTATTCTTGTTACTGCCTTTGTGTTGTGAAAATTTGCAGGGTCTCAAGCAACAAAAAAATCATGAAGGATGAAGAAAAAGAATAAACTTAAAGGGAGAAGAAAGGAGAAAAAATGAGCAAAGAGGAGCAAAAGTTAAAGTGGAAAGAGATTTAGAGCTAAAATGTAAATTCTGGAATAAAATGAAAGCAATAATGCATATTTAAAGTATATGGGTCTGAAAGAAGTGAAATTTAGACCAGGAAAAGGTCTGAATTTGGAGAAGCTTTCAACATCAAAGTTGTAGATCTTTTTAATAGCTTTCCAACGCATCCAAAATCAGTTTAATCGGAGTTATGATGAAAAAGTTATGGTCAAAATAACCATCATTGTCAAAGCTGATACGGGAAGCCCATCTTTACCAATACCCTAGCGATCCACGAGGCGGCAATATAAAAACTCTTATTCTAATATCTCGAGGCAGCCTCCACTCCCTCTCTTTTATCTCTTCTCTATTCTCTTCTCCAATTCATCAAGATCTCTCTTGTAAATTAGAGACGGAGGTTCAAGAAGTTAAATTTTTGCAAGAATTTGTGAACATCAAGGGTATTATCTAATGATCTTTTCTCTATCTATGGAATCTCTTATTGTTTTTAATATTCTTGCTATGAATTTGATGGGCTAGATTTTGTGCTAAGGTGAAGGGGAATTTTCCCGGATCCTAATGTGTTGAATTATTGCATCCTTTTTTATTCAATTCATAATATATATGTTGTGTTATTGATTGATTGATGGATTTTTGAACCACGGCCGGGTTCTGATTTTCGGTGTGGGAAATACCGGTGAGATCGAGAGATAATCCAATATTAGACCCAATAGCACAACGGAAGATTAAATTGTAGGTCGAGAGACGATCGATTTGACCTCTACAACAATAAAGGAGGAAACTTTATAGACTTTAATGCATTACATTCTATTAGACTCTAAGCTAGAGATAGTTAGGGCCATAGATATGTAATAGGGTGGTTGTGGCTTGAGAAAGCACAACACTTTCTATCCTTGTTGGCATGATTGATTATGATTGTTGAATTATTTTGTGATGTGATCTTTGATTACATGTGAGGATCGGGGGCGATGAACCGGAACCTTAGCTCTTCTATTTATTTGAGTCACTTGAGTGCTATTTTCTTTTCTTTTTAGCTTATTTAGTTATTTTAGCTTACAATTTATTATTTTATATCATCTCGTAGTCTAGACATAGTTAATTTCTATCATTGTCCTAGTGGTCATTCACCAATCCTTGTGGGATCGACCTTGACTATTACTCTGACCCCGTGCACTTGCGGGTAGGAACGTGTCAAGTTTTGGCGCCGTTGTCGGGGTTCGATCCCAAGTAGTAATAGACCCTGGGGCTAATGAGTGTAACCAACTCTTAGCCTTATCACGTAAAGAAAAAGGGAACAATCTAAGCCTAATTGCATCATTAGAAACACCATTTAGCTTAAAAGTGTCACAGATTTCTACAAAGTTAGCAATGTGGGAGTGGGGATCTTCATTAAGGTTACCTCCAAATTGAACTGATGTTTGTAGCATTTGGATAATGGTAGGCTTGATCTCAAAATTATTAGCTTGTACGACTGGTCTTCGTATGCTTGAGGTTGAGCCATCAAGGCTTGGTGTAGCATAGTCCCGAAGTGACCTAGGAATGGGAGCTTGCTCTTGGATAGGAGCTTGTTCTTGGAGTAAGATGTGCCCTTGTGGTGGGATTTGTCCATCATGGGGTGGAGTATTGGTTTCCATTTCAATGTTTGTGGTATGTGACCTGCGTAAATGTGAGATGGTCCTCTCAATCTCGAGATCAAGTGGCACTAGATCACCCCCAGTAGCGCGGGTCATGCACTAATGCACCTGCACTAAATCAAAAACTCCTATACCCAAGATTAGTCAACCACAACAAAAAGAATGTAAAAAGAAAAAAAAATGTCTAGATCACAATAAAGTTCTTGAGTCCTAATGTCACTCGCTGCCAATCCCCGGCAACGACGCCAAAAACTTGACACGTTCCTACCCGCAAGTGCACGGGGTCAGAGTAATAGTCAAGGTCGATCCCACAAGGATTGGTGAATGACCACTAGGACAATAATAGAAATTAACTATGTCCAGATTACGAGATGATATGAAATAATAAATTGTAAGCTAAAATAACTAAATAAGCTAAAAAGAAAGGAAAATAACACTCAAGTGACTCAAATAAATAGAAGAGCTAAGGTTCCGGTTCATCGCCCCCGATCCTCACATGTAATCAAAGATCACATCACAAAATAATTCAACAATCATAATCAATCATGCCAACAAGGATAGAAAGTGTTGTGCTTTCTCAAGCCACAACCACCCTATTACATATCTATGGCTCTAACTATTTCTAGCTTAGAGTCTAATAGAATGTAATGCATTAAAGTCTATAAAGTTTCCTCCTTTATTGTTGTAGAGGTCAAATCGATTGTCTCTTGACCTACAATTTAATCTCCCGTTGTGCTATTTGGTCTAATACTGGATTATCTCTCGATCTCACCGGTATTTTCCACACCGAAAATCAGAACCCGGCCGTGGTTCAAAAATCCGTCAATCAATCAATAATACAACACATATATTATGAATTGAATAAAAAAGGATGCAATAATTCAACACATTAGGATCGGAGAAAATTCCCCTTCACCTTAGCACAAGGTCTAGCCCATCAAATTCATAGCAAGAATATTAAAAACAATAAGAGATTCCATAGATAGAGAAAAGATCATTAGATAATACCCTTGATGTTCACAAATTCTTGCAAAAATTTAACTTCTTGGACCTCCATCTCTAATTTACGAGAGAGATCTTGATGAATTGGGGAAGAGGATAGAGAAGAGGGAGTGGAGGCTGCCTCGAGATATTAGAATAAGAGTTTTTATATTGCCGCCTCGTGGATCGCTAGGGTATTGGTAAAGATGGGACAATGATGCGTATTTTGACCATAAATTTTTCATCATAACTCCGATTAAGCTGATTTTGGATGCATTGGAAAGCTATTAAAAAGATCTACAACTTTGATGTTGAAAGCTTCTCCAAATTCAGACCTTTTCCTGGTCTAAATTTCACTTCTTTCAGGCCCATATACTTTAAATATGCATTCTTGCTTTCATTTTATTCCAGAATTTACATTTTAGCTCTAAATCTCTTTCCACTTTAACTTTTGCTCATTTCTTCTCTCTTTAAGCTTATTCTTTTTCTTCATCCTTCATGATTTTTTTGTTGCTTGAGACCCTGCAAATTTTCACAACACAAAGGCAGTAACAAGAACAAAAAGGGAGAATTCCGACTGAAATTAAAGGTAAAAACTCTTATAAACCTTAGGAATAAGACGTAAAAGTCACACTTATCAAAAGCTAGTGTTACGAAATACACTAGGCATTATAGCAAGCTGATATGATGAACAAATTTAAGTGGTTCATGAATCATGACTTCAATGTCAATGAAGGGTCACGTGCATATGCAGAAGCAGATATATTCAACGTGTGAGAAAAAATATTACTGAGTACAGAGTTGCCAATATCTAAGTAGCTAAAGATTTTCTAAGGAGTCATATACCACTTCTAAAACAGATAACTAATCATAATAGGCCACACTCAAAACTAAAATCCTATCAGGCCTATTCAAAAATATCCTAGACCTTTCAGGTGACGAGTCATTGATGTAGGAATAACAGACAGGGCTCAGGACATTACAATTGTTTCCATGGATAGAAATTTAGTTTGTTGCTAACTTCTAAAAAGCAACGTATTAATCAAATTGGAATGGTAATAATTTGATGGAGAAGCGTTGAAAGAGCAAACAGAGTTTGCTAGTTGATAGGATTCCACCATAGCTAGATATGTATACAGGAAGTGGTTAAGTCCATTGACGCCCCAACTTCGATAATTTCTCCCTTGGGCATGTGCACGCTATCATTGGTATCATATTAGCTCACTGCTCTCTACCACAAGGGCTAATTGGCATCATTGTTGTGCTTCTATGATAAGATCCTACATCTTCTAGGTACCAGTGTGTAGATTGGTACTTGAGTCTGACATCGTTCTCCCTTGGGCTCAAGGACCCTATCACTGGTAAAGCCGATTACGTCCTTGCCTGAGCAAAAAAAAATATTTGGCCAATCTGTACACAATGACTAAATGGTGGAACACAGCCAACTAGAAACGTCTACCAATTGTACAGGTTGAGTAAAGAAAAGACGGTCATTGGATTCTATATTTTCACGATAAAGACAACATTTGATGTCAATTGGTTCACCATGTTGAACCCTGTTGCCCCAGCAGAACCTGTTGAAGTCAAAAACCAAAGCCAAGTATAGCCAGTAAGTGATCACAACATATTGATCTAGGGTGACAGGTTCCATAAATTTCTGTAAACTGTAACTCTAAATTCTTCACTATTTTTTTTTTCTATGCTCAATAATGTAGTTGCACATCTTGTTGATATCCGACTAAATCTCCATATACATCAAGAAAAAACACAACTCATCGTAAATCGTAGTTAAATATTGGTTTGGCCCCTCTAAGTCTAGAATATAAATCTTTCTGTTTGTCACTGAATTAAAAAAAAAATGTTCAATCTAGTCCCGCTAAATCTATTTTTATTCAAATTGGTCCCTCATCCCCTTGTGATTAGTTAACCTTAGCATTCTCTCTCGAAGTCAACAATATTACTCCTAATAACCTATCTTCTTACTAGTTTAATAATTTAGCTATCTAATTCAATTTTTGTTTCAAATTGAACTAATTGAAATCTATAATTGCCCATTTTAGCTATAACAGTACATTAATTGCATTAGTTTAATTTTACGTAAAATTAAATAAGATAGTTTAAATTATTATATTAGTAAGTACATAGATTGTTAGGAGTTAAATTGTTAACTAGGAGAGAGAGAGAATGTAAAGTTGGTATGAATCGGTGTTTTTCCCCAACCCAGACGAATTTTCCCCACCCCTTGGACAATATAAATCAAGAGAACCTGGAAAAAAGATAATAAGAGCTGATAGTATTAATAGCCAAGTCGATAACACAGTTTGAGCATTCGAGAGGCTCAATTCTCTCCGATTACAATCCTTTCTCTCCTGTTTTTCCCTCTCGGTCCCCCTTTTCCCTTTTTATATCTGTATCTGCTATAACCGTCTAAAGCTACCCCCCCGCTCATTCTATGCCACCTCATCATTTGGGTGTTAACTGAATTACAGTGTGTTGCCCTCCTTGCCCTTGCCCCTCCTTCTTGCGTATGTGACCTTCACCTGTGCTCTAGGAAGGTTCATTACATTACCCCCCTCCCAAAGTTTCACCTTGTCCTCAAGGTGGAAAGTAGGAAACCTCTCCTGTATGACTGCTGCATCTTCCCAAGTGGCTTCGAATGCTGGAAGATCCTTCCATTTGATTAACACCTCCCTTTTAGCTGTCTGCCCCCTTTTAGTCGTGCGGATATCCAAAAGTCCTTCTGGCTGGACTACTAGCTCCATGTCTGTGGACATTTGGGCTAGAATTGTTGGAGAAGCAGGAGTGGCACCAATGGCTCTGCGGAGTTGGGACACATGAAAGACGGGATGTATTTTAGATGTTGGCGGGAGACTGAGCTTGTATGCCACCTGCCCCACCTTCTGAATAACCTGAAAGGGGCCATAAAACCTTGCTGCCAGCTTTTCATATGGGCGTCTGGCCAAGGACTGTTGCCTATACGGCTGCAGTTTCAGATACACCTGATCTCCCACTTCAAATGATTCCTCTTTTCTCTTTCTATCTGCGGTAGCCTTCATCCTTTGCTGGGTCTTTAGGAGGTTCAGACGCAGATCATCCAATATCGCCTCACGTTCCAGCAAATACTCTTCTATACTATCAACGGCTGTATGCCCTCTGCCCAACCTCAAGACATGGGGAGGGTCCCTTCCGTATAACACTTTGAAAGGTGACATTTTGGTGGAAAGGTGAGGAGAAGTGTTGTAGGAGAATTCAGCCCAATGAAGCCATTTTGACCATGTCTTCGGTTGTCCTGCAACAAAGCATCTTAAGTAGGCTTCCAGCCCCTTGTTCACTACTTCCGTCTGTCCATCCGTTTGGAGATGGTAGGCTGTGCTTCGTCTCAACTCTGTTCCTTGAAGACGGAATAACTCTGTCCAGAATTTGCTCATGAAAATTCGATCCCTGTCTGTCACTATGGATGAAGGAAAGCCATGAAGCCGCACCACTTCTTTAGTAAATAACTCAGCTACCGAAAAAGCACTGAAGGGGTGTCTCAGTCCCAAAAAATGGGCATACTTTGATAGTCTATCAACCACCACCAGGATAGTGTCCACCCCTTTGGACATGGGTAACCCCTCCACAAAGTCCATGCTTATCTCATCCCAAACCATTGAAGGTAGAGGTAGGGGCTGAAGCAAACCTGATGGGTTCTGAGTTGAAGCTTTCTGTTGTTGGCAGGTCGCACAGTTCCTTACATATGCAGCCACCGCTTTCCTCATGCCAAGCCAATACCAATCCGAGGCTATTCGTAAATAAGTTTTCAGATCTCCTGAATGGCCACCAACAGGGGAATCATGATATTCTCTCAGCAACATAGGAATGGAAGTGGAGGATTTAGGAATAACATAACGCCCCTTGTACATCAATCTGCCCTCCACTACATGGAACCCCACATGCTGCTTCTCCCCGGTCTCCAGCTCATTTTTAATTCGTTGGAGCATGGGATCAGCAGCTATCTCTTGTGTTAATGTCTCCCATGCTACCCCTTGAGTAGTAACAAGGGCTCCACACTCCACTTCCCCTTCAGTCTTGCGCGATAAGGCGTCAGCTACCCTGTTAGCTACCCCTAGCTTGTATTGTATTTCAAAATCAAACCCCAGCAATTTACTAACCCACTTCTGGTAGTTCGCCCCTATCTCTCTTTGCTGCAGAATATATCGTAGACTCTGCTGGTCAGTCCTCACTAAAAAGTGTCTGCCTAACAAGTAATGCTTCCATTTCTGTATAGCTAAGCAAATGGCCATTAATTCTTTTTCATACACAGATTTCAGTTGATTTCTGGGGCCCAGAAGTCGGCTAAAATAGGCAATGGGTTTGCTGTCCTGCATTAATACCGCCCCAATCCCATAACCTGAGGCATCCGATTCCACTACAAATGTTTTCTGGAAGTTGGGCATTGCCAGCACTGGGGCTGTCACCATTGCTGCCTTGAGGGTCTCAAAGGCATATGTAGCTTGGTCTGTCCACCCATAATTGTCTTTTTTCAGTTGATCCGTGAGGGGTTGTGCAATTTGAGCATACCGGACCACAAATTTCCGGTAATACCCAGTGAGTCCGAGGAATCCCCTTAGTTCCCTCAGATTCTTCGGAATCTGCCACTCAACTATAGCCTTCACCTTATCCATGTCCATGGCTACCCCCTTACTAGAGATCACATGTCCCAGGTAGGCTACCTCCTGCTTCCCAAATTCACATTTCTTGATGTTAGCGAACAATGTGTGTTCCCTTAGGGTGTTCAATACTGCTTTCACATGATCCACATGTTCAGCCAGGGTAGCGCTGTAGATCAAAATATCATCGAAGAACACTAAAACAAACCGTCTCAGAAAAGGTCTAAAGACATCGTTCATGAGAGACTGAAAGGTGGCTGGGGCATTGGTCAGCCCAAATGGCATGACCAGGAATTCATAGTGCCCTTCGTGGGTTCGAAAAGCTGTTTTATGAGTGTCCTCCGGTCTAACTAGGATTTGGTGATAGCCAGCCTTCAAGTCTAGCTTTGTGAATATGGAAGCTCCATGCAGCTCATCCAGTAGCTCATCGATGACTGGAATGGGATATTTGTCTGGCACCGTTTCCTTGTTTAGAGCTCGATAATCCACACAGAATCTCCACGACCCGTTCTTCTTTCTGACCAGCAATACAGGGCTCGAGAATGCACTTGTAGATGGTTGGATTATGCCGGCCTCTAACATTTCTCTGATGAGTCTTTCAATTTCATCCTTCTGAAATTGAGGATATCGATATGGTCTCACCCCAACCGGGTTACTGCCTTCCTTGAGTATTATTGAATGCTCATGCCCCCGCTGAGGAGGCAGCCCGTTTGGCTTTGCAAAGACCTCCTTGAACTCCGCCACAGTGGCTTCTAAAAACCCCGGTATCTTAGGCTCTGTTTCCGGTTCTCCTTCCACCTGATTTAATTCTAACCAAATCCCTCCCCCTTCCTTGCGCAGAGCCCGTATCATGGCCTTCAGGGAGATTCTTGTTCTAGTTAGGGATGGGTCCCCCTTCAAACAGATAGCCTCCCCTCCCTGTTGGAAACGCATTTCTTGTGTCTTCCAATTGGTCACCACCGAACCCAGTTTTTCCAGCCACTGCACGCCTAAAATCAATTCGGAATTTCCCAGCCTTAAGGGCAAAAAATCCTCTATCACTCGTACTCCTCCCTCCAATTCCAACTGTATTCCCCTGCAGACACCTGAGCCTTTTACAGCCTCGCCGTTACCCAGAGAAACGCCAAATCCTTGCGAAGGCGTGATAGGAATCTGTAATTCCTTAACGGTGGCTAGGGAAATGAAATTGTGGGTTGCGCCGGGGTCGATCATCACTATCACCTCACGCTCCCCAATTCTTCCTTTCAACTTCATCGTCTTCGGGTTAGTCAAGCCGATGAGTGAATTTAACGAAACTTCAGTCGGAATCTCCTCCGTCGGCGGCAGCGAGAGCTCCTCGTCCCCAGGATCCCCTTCATTTTCCTCCATATCCTCATCGTCCACTAGCAGTACACTCAGCTCTTTCTTCCTGCACCTATGCCCGATACTCCATTTCTCGTCGCAACGGTAACAGAGCCCTTTGGCTCTCTTTTCTTGCAGCTCCTTCTCGGTCAACCTTTTGACTTCGCCTGTGGACCTGGACGACTGGGCAGAGATCCTTGGGATGCTGGCAGAAGACTGGGTTTCGCTAAGGTTTGGAGCCCAACTTCTGGCTGGGGCGTGGCTTGACGATCCCCCGTTACCCTGGAACCCAGAAAGGGGCGCTCGGTTGTAGACGGAATAAGGCCCAGATTTCGCTGGCCCGTTGTAACTCTTCTTCAGTCCGTTTACTCTATTTCTCTCCTCGATCCGGATCGCCAATTCCATGGCCTGATCTAAGTTGAGGGGGTTCAACAACCAGACTTCAGCCTTTATCTCTTCCTTCAGCCCATTGATAAATTGACCCAATAAGAGACTCTCCGGGATATCATTCAAGGGGGCCGCCATCTCGATGAACTTCCGTCGATACTCCACCACCGTCGACACTTGAGCTGTCGCCAGCCACTGCTCGTGGAGTGAGCCGGCGTTTGCCGGTCGGAATTGTTGAAGTACCAGCTCCTTCAGTTCCACCCATGATTTGATCGGTCGGCGTTTATTCTCCCACTGGTACCACCTTAGGGCGTTGCCCTCCATGGCCACCACCGCCGCCTCCAGCTTCTCCTCATCATTCAAGCGATAGAAGGAGAAATACTTCTCTCCCCTCAAAATCCACCCATCGGGATCACTACCTTCAAATGGGGGCATGTCCAGTTTACGATATCGCCATCCCCCACCTCCACCTGTAAATCCCCGACTTACACCCCAGTCCCCGGGGCCTCCCCCTGATCCTGCACCCCCATTGCTCCCTTCTCCTGGAATCCCTCCTCGGATCCCTTCATTCATCCATGCCTGCTGGGCCTCATAGTTTTCGCGATTGCCAGTCATCCTCTCCTCCAGCCTGTTAGCCACTGCCTGAAGTTCTTCTCCCTGTTTTTTTCCCGCCCTTTGGAGATCCTCCGCGAGCTGCTCCATCAAGGCTTGCCTCATCGCTCCCATCGCTCGTTCCACTACTGCTGAAACTTTCTCAGAGATGGATTCCTCTAAGAGAGTCATCCTTTCCTCCAGGGACTCCACTCTTTGTGTCGCGGAAGGGGCCATTGATCGGTATGCTCTGATACCACTTTGGTATGAATCGGTGTTTTTCCCCAACCCAGACGAATTTTCCCCACCCCTTGGACAATATAAATCAAGAGAACCTGGAAAAAAGATAATAAGAGCTGATAGTATTAATAGCCAAGTCGATAACACAGTTTGAGCATTCGAGAGGCTCAATTCTCTCCGATTACAATCCTTTCTCTCCTGTTTTTCCCTCTCGGTCCCCCTTTTCCCTTTTTATATCTGTATCTGCTATAACCGTCTAAAGCTACCCCCTCCCCCCTCATTCTATGCCACCTCATCATTTGGGTGTTAACTGAATTACAGTGTGTTGCCCTCCTTGCCCTTGCCCCTCCTTCTTGCGTATGTGACCTTCACCTGTGCTTTAGGAAGGTTCATTACAAAAGTTTACCTTATAATAATAAGTTCGTGTGGGGATTAGGGACTGATTTGAACAAAAAAATAAATTTAGACGGACTTGGCATTTTTTTTTATTCAGGGACCATAACTCTCGTGAATCCAACAAGATTGTTGTTTTATCCAGAAAATTCATTTTGTAGATGACCAAACATAGCAGTAGAAAACCAAATATAATCGAAATTAGTCCACCTTTTGCAACTCTGTAGATGTGCCACACTGTCAAAGCATGAATGGCATATAAATTAGAAAAGCTCTGTTGAATTTTTTTTAATCTTCTTTAATACCTTAGGGGGTATTTTAACTTTTCTCTTATAGGTTTTAATAACAAAATGAACAGAGTTGGCAAGGTGAAGTCACCAGGATGGAAAAGTAATTTGATGGCCACAAAGCTAAATTCTACCAGCTAGTTAAGGCAGCTTCCCTGTTTTGTTACAATTTTTGTCGGGTGGTGGAATTTTTCCCCCTTGGGAGGATTTGGTGTTCAGCTTTGCAACACATAAATTTGATTAAGTTAGATAACTATTTTGATGCATTTATTAATGATGTTTCTCATATTGAGAAGTTTTTGTGGAAATATGATTAAATCTTCAACAAGCCTTTGCTTGAGTCCACGGAGGGTGAGAGTGTGAGCGCTTATAAGCTTAAGTGAGTTTCCAAGTTTCCAACCTATAACCAATTGGTAATAGATGGAGTAATCACTATACCTTTTAGGCGATCATCTTCCCTCTTCTTTTCCCATGTGGTAGATTATCCCTCTCAGCACAATATGCATGTGAGTCTCTTGATACTTGATAATATTTAGAGGACAGGACTCCTCATTGGGATAGGATTCCAGTTGAGGTAGTATTATTTTATGGCTGATAATATTGTTGGGCCTTATCTTCAAATCCTTCATTTGCTTGAATATGGACCCCTCTCTTCTTGGGGCTAGCAATTAAAGATGTTCAACAGGTACCATGGTAAAATCTTCAAGGGGCCTTCTCGTAGGCTGTAGGCCCATGTAGGAGGAAAGTTCTATTAGGACTAGGCCCAAGTGAGGTTCCGTTCTAAAACTGTCGTGGGTGGAGTAACCTGCTATACTTATAAGGTATCCTCTACATTAATCCATGCCTTTCTACAAAAGACATCCCCCTCTATTTTGGGCGGGCTCTCAGTTCTGTTGTTTCATGGTGGAAATGAGGTCCTGCAAGATAATGCTATTTCCTCAAACTGAATGCCGAATGCTTGAAATTTTGTTAATTGATTGATTATTAAACTTATAATTATGAGTTCTTCTGAATGATTTTTTATGCATATAAAAAGAAAAATTATATTTTAATTGTTTGTAAAATGATAACATTATCATAAGCAAATATTTCCATCACCATCTCTCCATTATGAAATATATGCTGACTACATGAAGGATGAATCAAGTAAAAGTTTTATAGTATTGTTTTTTCTTCAATTTTGATTATTAAATTGAGAATTATTATTTATTTTTAGTTGGCTGGCCTTGGTGCAGGGGTTGCAACGCTTTTGTACGGAGCATAAGATTAAATTATCTAAGGTATGTAACATCTTACAGCCTAAAATGAAAGCTTCTGTAAAAGTGGTCTCTCTCTCTCTCTCTCCTGACAAAATTCATTTCTCCAGATAGATCACATATTTCTTTCTCGTGTATGTTCTGAGACTGCTGGTGGACTTCCAGGTTACGTGTTCATTGGCCTATAGTCTTCTACGTAGACTTTTATCTGAATATTCAAAAATGGTGATGGAGCTTTTGTGATCTTGATTCCTATGTGTGCTACAGGTCTTCTGTTGACTTTAGCTGGCATTGGGGAGGAAGGATTGGCAGTAAGTATCAAATTCAGTGAAGTATATGTTTATACTGTGCATTGACAATGTGAACTTGCAATTTTCACCTTTCCAATTGTAATGAAGGTCAACTTATGGGGTCATTCAGATCTGAACTTGCTGATCAGTGCAATGAAATCCTTTATTCCAAATGCTGCCATGGTTCATACAAGGAGCTTTGGCTCCTCACCTAGTTGTGAAGGCAAGGATAATTCGGACCTGAAGAAATTCACAAAAGCTATTGAGCTTATTAATGACGAGGTTGTCAGCATATCTGCTATTCTTCTGCGTCCATGCTACTCAAATATGACTAGCCTTGGACAACAGATGCAGATGTTTCCTGGTTCCCCTGAAGTTGGACCGGGGGAAGATGGCTACCAAATTTCAAAATCAAAGGTATTAAGTGGGGAAGATGGGACAATGCTAAAGCCAGGTGATATCTCTGTGATCTATGTTTGTGAGTTAGCTGAAATTAAGGGCAAGTTTTATCCAGATAAAGCTAAGGCTCTAGGCCTTAGACCTGGTCCCAAATACCGTGAACTGCAGTTGGGAAATTCTGTAAAATCAGATCAACAGAATATCATGGTAAACTTAGCAATACATATTAAGTCTCTAGAGGCTTCTATGAGATTTCCTGAGTCATATATCTTATGTTATCGTTGTTGTTTCAGGTGCACCCAAATGATGTAATGGATCCCTCTGTACCTGGTCCTATTGTACTCTTAGTGGACTGTCCAACCTTATCTCATTTTCAGTGTTTACTGTCAGCAGACTCTTTAAATGTTTATTACACAGATAATGTAGGCAATCAGTCAGAAAATGCCAAAACAGTGAATTGTGTGATTCACTTAAGTCCCTTATATGTCACAAGCACTCTTGATTATCAGAGTTGGATGAAGAGATTTGGTGGTGCTCAACATATTTTTTCTGGGCATGAACCGTGAGTTAATATTGCATACTATCCCCCTTTTCTGCATTATAATTTGGCCGTGCTTACCATATACTCCCTTCAATCTACCCGGCTCTTGTATGATGTGCTACCCTTATTCCTACTGTTGTTGAGTGATCCCTGGCGATGCCAATAGGATGACTGCTTCTTGTCCGCATGCAGAAAAAATGCTGGAATACCAATTCTAAAATCCAGTGCAAGAATTTCTGCACGGCTGAATTATTTGTGCCCACAATTCTTTCCAAGTTCGGGATTCTGGCCACTTCAAGGCATTAACAATTTGCCACTAAAATCCAATCATCCAAGTGAGGTTTGTTCAAAGTGTTGGTTTACTTATCATTGTCAAGATAGTAATGTGGCGCTACTTATTGATGGTTCAAGGCTGAAATAATTAGGAATATATTTATTTTATTTTTCTTTTGTGCAGGGTCTTCATGGTACTTCTGCCGAAAATCTCCTGAAGGTAATATCCCTGCTGGAAACATTACAGCAAGCAATTGTCTGCTCTTTATTCTCTCCTTAGACTTCCCTGATATTCAACCATGTTGTAATTGGATAATATTTAAAATGATTGGCAATTTTTTTTTGGTGTGGGTGTGTGTGTTCCAACCATTATATTTCTTTTTTTTGACTGGTCATTAGGGGAAAAAATAGAGTGACCATTTCAGAAACCAGTCAAACTTTTTAAAATCTGTGAAGAGAACAACCTGGTTCAAAACTGGAATGACCTCGGCTCTTTAGCTGTTTTTGTTGTTTGTGCTACTCAAATTTTTGTTCCACTAGGAACCCATTTACCCTTTAGTCTCTTTGAATTTTTTTAGTGCAGGATAGAATGTGTCTGCAGCACCTCTTGCTTTGATTTCATTGATATTTGCACTTTAGCTTTGGCAACTTAAGCCGAGATTTCAGAACAGAGAGAGAGAGAGAAAGTGAGCGCTGGGGGTGTTTTAGGCAGTATTTTGAATTTCAATTCTTCAATTTTGATGAGTGACTTGATGGTGAGAGTTGGATGAGATAGCTCTTGAGCTTAAAGCTGGTTTCTATTTCTAAGGTTGCATTTTTTCGTTTTGGCTTACAATTGCATTCGTGGATGTTTCTTTGACGGAGGAGAAAGTCATTATTATTTCCTCCTTTTCCTCTTTTCCTGTAGGAGGTAGAATAATACAGAAAGTGAGGAAATAGAACAATAAGAAAGCAGAAAAGGATATTGATAGGGATTAATGTTCTATCACTATGAAAGGAAATTTCAGAGAGCATTAGTTGGAGTAGAAAAGAAGATTTTTATATTATAGAGATGTAGACTTAGTGAAATACAAGTCAGGTTTTGGGGACCTGAATGCCAAACCTCCCTAAGATTCCTCTCGATTCCTTCCTGAACAATCACTCCTTCCACACCTTTCCTTTATCAACGTAGACTGTGTGAGAACTAGTCGAATCTCTCTCTCTCTCTTGCGCTCATCATATGCCATGTATGATTATTTGTTGAGCATTTTTTCCTCATGTTTCAATTGACAACTGCTGATAATTTCTGTGCAGTTTCGCTTGCGTCCTCATAAATACCTTGGTGTAGACAAGTCTGAAATTCCAACCTCAAGAGAACATGCAGATATTATCGATGAATTGCTTACCGAAATACCAGATATTGTGGATGCTGCTGAATCAGTAAGGCAGCTGCGCCCTGATGTTCATAAAATAGAGGAGCCATGGTTGAATGACTCTGGGCTTCCTAGTTGCTTGGAGGATATATCACGAGAAGACATGGAGATTATTCTTCTTGGGACAGGCTCATCTCAGCCATCCAAATATAGGAATGTCACTTCTATCTACATCAACCTTTTCTTTAAAGGAAGCATGCTTCTGGATTGTGGTGAAGGAACTCTTGGTCAACTGAAGAGAAGGTAATGTGTCGGTCCTTTTGTGAATCTGCATTTTATATATGCTGTAAACACACCAACACACGTGACTGGCTATATTATTTGACCAGGTTTGGGGTTGAAGGTGCAGATGATGCTGTCAGAAAATTAAGGTGTATCTGGATTTCACATATTCATGCTGACCACCATACAGGTCTGGCAAGGATTCTTGCTTTACGATGCAAGTTATTCAAGGGAATTCCTCATGAGCCTATACTTGTTGTTGGTCCCCGACAGCTGAAAAGATTTCTAGATGCATACCAAAGACTTGAGGATTTAGATATGCAATTTCTTGACTGCAAACATACCACAAAAGCTTCTTGGGACAATTTTCAAAGTTCTTTAGAATCAAACATTGGTTTATCACTGGCTGGAGATTCCACAGATTCCCAGAATACTAACATGAAAACTAACATTACTGATATTGAAGGCACACTGTTTGCTCAGGAAGGCCGTATGCAGAGCTACTGGAAGAGACCGGGCAGCCCAATTGATCATGGGGCTGCATTTCCTATCCTGAAAATTTTGAAAGATGTGCTTCATGAGGCTGGCTTAGAGGCTTTGATTAGTTTCCCAGTCATTCACTGTCCACAGGCATTTGGTGTTGTTCTTAAGGCAGCTAAAAGAACCAATAATGTTGGTAAAGTGATACCAGGATGGAAGCTTGTTTACTCTGGGGACACTAGACCATGCCTGGAGTTGATAGAAGCATCCCGTGGAGCAACAGTTCTTATACACGAGGCAAGTTATCCTGCAATATTCAGTGTTGCATTTTTTCAATTGTTCCCCATATTTTGGCTCACGTGATGTACCTGCAGTATCTAACAAAGGTTTGAAAGAATCGTGGGTGTAATCAAAACTAACATGAAGACAATGCTTTTGTAGGCAACCTTTGAGGATGGTTTGGTGGAGGAGGCTATAGCTAAGAACCACAGCACCACAAAAGAAGCTATTGAAGTGGGTGATTCTGCTGGTGTTTATCGCACAATTCTCACACATTTCAGCCAAAGGTATCCAAAGATCCCAGTGTTTGATGAGTCTCACATGCATAATACATGCGTAGGCTTTGATATGATGAGTGTAAATATGGCAGATTTGCCTCTCCTTCCTAAGGTCCTTCCTTACCTCAAACTTCTTTTTAGAGATGAGATGGGACTTGATGAATCAGATGATGTTGTAGATGCTGCTGCTGCAGCTAAATAGCTATAATCTACGTTTTTCCATTCATTTACGTAGTTTATAATAATGTAATATCCTTGAAGATACATAATTTATAATTTTGTAGGGTTAAAATTGTTCACAAATCGTCAGTATATTGAAGCTTTGCTGGTGGTGTTTAGAAAGAAGGGTCCTTGGTGGTCTATGGACTCTGATAATTTTTTGTCTTGTCTTTTACCTGTTATATGGCAGTATCCTTTTTATTTTTTAGTCATTGGCTAACTATGTTTTGTATTCATAAATATTATTTTCGAAAGCAACACGTGACTTCATTTTTTTGAAACAAACTTTTGCGATTTTCTTTTATAGCAGAATTTTCAAAGGCTAAAGTGATATATTTTACTTATTTGTCTATTTCTTTTTTCTTTTTCTGTAACTTATTTTATAAATCCATACATTTGTATTTATAAAAAGTATATTATTATTATTATTTTATTAATTCTTCATGCATATTATTTAGCATTTATGCAGCTTTTTAAAAATAAAAAAAAACTTTTAACTTCAAACTTTGTCAAGTAATTTATGAGACTAATCATATTAAGTGGTGTATAATTTATAATACATGACTGGATAAACAATTGTTATCTAAAAACATAATACAAAAAATATCATAGTACCAAGATAGAGGAATTGAGTCAAATATTGTATTATTTAAGTGGGATTTATTTTTAAAAACATGACATAAAAATTTATAACTAATATGAGCTAAATAATGATTCTATTTTCTAAACAAATAATTTGGACTAGCGATATGATTCCAATGTATAGATTCCCTTGTCGATAATTTTTTGTAAACTAAGTATTGTTTGGTCTTAGATTATTACTTTATCTAAATTGGTCAATGTCCATATTGATTTACTTTTTAACTAAATAGTGATTCATCTCTTCTATAATAATCTCCTTTTGTTAGTAATTATCTTTCCAATAATCATCGGCACATCTCAATCTATCTATTTTAATAACATAAATACTTTTTGAGTTTAAATATTTTTTTTAAAAAAAAATTTAAAAACTCTCCTTCCTTCTTCGTCTTTCTTTCTTCCTTTGTGAATAGTTTGATATATACATAGCTTATGATATATTACAATGAGATAAAACTATTTTTCTTTTTGAAAATTAGGATAAAAAAAAGGGGAAGAATTCCAATTGATGAGCAAGCCAACAATTGCTTGTGTCTCACAAGGATAGAGGTTTATTATTATTTTTTTATGAAATATAAAGACTAGATATCTACTCTATCCTTTTTCACTTATTTAATCCATCCCTACTTCCTCCTCTCCCTTCCTCTTTGGATTCATTATTCAACTAACAAGGCTATGAATAGCTTAGATAGCAAAGAAGAGTTGTATATCTATTGCCACTATTTGGAAAACTCATTATGAAAATAGCATACTTTAAGGTTTGTCCTTACATTTACATTCCTATATCCAAAGTTAGATTTTAAAGGTTTCAAAATTTTAGAGTTGCAAGTAAGACATTTTTTTTTTCTTTCTTTCTTTCAAGTAGTGCAAGTTTCAGTCGACTATATAAGAGGAACTTGATAGCCAAAAATAATGGTGTAAGCGATGATTACTTTTATAGAAGCATTTGAGTAAACTAGGTATAATATATTTTGAAAAATAATTGTAGGAAAAATATGTAAGGAGATACAAAGAAAAGAGAGAAGAGAAAAGGGAACTAGTAGGAGGAAGGTTGAAGAAGGAAAAGAAAAAAATCCTCTTGACATTTATCTTGGAAAAGATGGAAGAGGATATGTGTAAAGGAGTCTCTATGTATGAGAGAAAAATACACATTTTAGGAAGGTAGTTTGATGAAGGGAGGAGGCAAGGGAAGAAGGTGGAAGCAATGATCATGGAGAGAAGGAGTAAGAGATTGTTAGAATCTTCCTGATTATATTTGCACTTAATAACTGATTAAAGTGATTTGAATGAAGTATATTATAATAAGTGATTGTAAGGTAGATAATATTCAATTAGAAGGAAGAATGTTTTTAACCTGTTATTCCTAGTTATGAGGAAGGCAATTGACTAATTGAGTTAAAACAAATATATAAGGATCAAAATGAGCTTATTTATATATTTATTCATGGATAAATTTAGACTCAGTGATAATATAGAAGAATCAGTATTTAACTCTAATATTTGTTGATCGAACTACTGATGAGTAGTGAGTGTCATAGGTTTTAATGTGCATACGATGCAAATTGTAAATATTGAAACCCCTTGAGTGTTAACCAACTATAGATAAGTGGTAACATTCTAGCTTTTGCAACCAAAAATCCATCTTGTTCCTGGCATCACATCCTTGTAAAAGAGATTTTACCTTCCCCTGTCTCTCTCTATTTGCAATTCTCAATCTTATGTCTCCGCAACCTAGATTGTAGTTTCTTTAAGGTAAAGTTAAGTTCTGATGATAGAAATGACTCTCTTATTAGTGACTCCATCTACCCACTTCCATCTTCTTTGATCAAGTCAACCGATTTGTATCATCATCCCCATTGTCTCTTAGGGTAATGACACCCTAAAGTGAGGTGACTCACTTATTCTTCTAAATATTGATCTTGCATCCATTACCTACCATCCAATAATTTTTCTTTCTAGTAAACCACCTTGCTTCCAAAGCACTTATCTAAGTATAACTCATCTTATTCTCAATCATAATATCCATGATATCACATCTAGGGTAGTGCCATTACTTCTACATGAGAGTAATCAATGAACTTCATCTTGCATTAATCATCAAATTTGCTTACCAAAAAGTACATAATTAAACCATACTTGATCTCTAAGACCTATTAAACTTAAAAATTTTGTGCCAACTTATCCAGCATATCCTTCTTTTTGGAGCCTAATGTCCTAAAAAAATTCATGTCGAAATACTCTAAAACATAAAGGGTATATGGTAGCTTCGTTGCATAAGAAGATATGACTCAATCAACCTCCTTTATAGGCACTCCCTTCCCCAAAAGTGAAAGCAAACCCCATTTCCATATTTTTAGCTTCTTCCTGATTCCATCCTTGAGCACTTTGAAGATCACCTTCTTAGAATTTCAAATTAAATTGGATAAGTTAAGATAGTTGTTGCAATATTTCATCTCTGCAAACTAATGATTGCCTTGAATTTGCTTTTCCCTACCCTAATATTTAGACTTAATACCACCTCTAACATTTTCAAATTTATTTTTTGTCTAGAATCCATCTCATGCACCATTAATTGACATAACTCATCTATAGTTTCTCTAACAAAAAGGATGTTATGATTGACAAAGAAAAAGTATGACACCATAGGCGTTTTCCTATGCACACAAACCTCATGCAATTCACCCAAAAACCTTTTAGTTTAAGCTTAAAAAAGCCTTAGCACACAAGGTATATTTTATGATATATTTTATCCAATTTCCTTCTTTGCTCGAACAGGGTACATGTAGGGTCTTCTAATATTACAATGAATAATACCATAGATGCATACATCATAATAGTCTTCACTCACTTTTCATCAAATATCATTCTAACCATCACATTCTCTAAGAATCTCCACTCTACTTTATCATATGCCTTATGCATATCAAGTTTTAAAGATACCCACCCTTCTAAATTCCTAAAATTCTTATATTTTAATTTAATATCTAAGAATTTTACACACAAATCCTAAAATGTTATCAACACAAGTTCTAATTCCTTACCGATTTCCTATATAATCCTTAATTCAATAGGTATCCCTTTCAACTTGTAACACAAAATATATATTTATAAGTAAAAATTGTTTTAAGAAAATATGCTCTATATTTATATTCAACAATGACCTTTTATATTAAAAAAGTCATAAAATCAACTTGCACTTAGAAGTATAATCTATGGTTTCCAAATTTCTTGGATCCATCGTATCATAAACCAAACAAAATTGTTTGGAGAAATATTATAAATCTTTAACTTCTTTACTTAGTCTAGCTAAATTAAGTTTCATAATACCATTATTCGAAACCTAAACGTATATGTTAAGAAACTATTTAATCTAAAAGATTTTACAAAACAAAAATATTTTTATTAAAGCAATTAACCAAAGCCAACCACCAAAACTCATATTTAAGCAAATCGATGTTGATTGACGAAAACTTAACCCGTGTCAAATATGTAATACCCCCCAAATATACTATTTAAATTTTTTATTTTAATAAAAGTAATTTCATAAAATATTAGGTATTACCATTGTATCTAACATAATGAGAAATATAGCCAACACTTAACCCATGTCAAATGTAAGGCAAAAACAACTCAAGCACAAAGATTAGGTGTGGTCAACACCTAATCTAAGGTTGAGATAAATCCAAAAAATGAAGAGATATATTTAAATAATTGCAATCGAAAGACATTTACGACAACAAATTACAACCCTAAAGCAAAACCACAAGTTACACTCAATAACCCTAAATTCTCTGAGCTAACCCAAAAGTTGCCACCAAACGTACATGGTAGTGACTACCCATTGAATAAGCAAGCAACTATGAAATGGAACACATCAATATAATGACACTAAGTAAAATAATGCTATCCCAAGCAAGCTAAGGCCATATGAAACACATAGGAGGGTGTCATATATCATGCTTACATATTAATTCTCATGTGATAATCCAAGGATCACAACAACCAAGAAATATACGATATTTAACCATAAGGATTCAACAATTCATCATGGCATTTATTTCTCACATCAAACAGTTCAAATGGTGTTTTTTTATTAAACTAAATAATTCAACATACAATCCAATTATCACTTACATAAGATAACCAACCAAGGTATAACAAGAAGTCGAACAAAATTCAACATCAACCCTAATCTAATTATTAAGCTTTAATTAAGGTAATCAAATTATAATTTCAATTCAACCTTGATAATAATGTAATCTCATAATCAAAGACAATGATTGTTGGGGATGAAATAAAACTAAACCAGTAATTTAGAATAGCAGGTCAAAGAACTTATATGACATAAAGTCATATATACACACCTTTAACACCCAAGTCTTTAAGTATGAATACCCTCTATAGGTTTTCTGAGTCCATAAGAGAATAAATGTTCCATTTGATCTACAGGTCCATCTATGCACTCAGAGGGTTGAAGTTCAAAGGCATGAGATTCCTTTCTCACCTGAAATTTATCTTTCGCTTTAAGTGATTAGTGTTTTATTTCAAATCAATTCATCAGTCAAATACGGGATACTATATCCACATAACAATCAATCACATTTGACCATAAGTGTCACAATAAAACAATATCATAGAAGGCTTGGGGATAGGCATCAAGATATAACCCAAACACTTAACTATTTTAATCCTTTACAACCCTTTTATTTCCAATTATCCAAAAAGTTAACTTAGATTCATCTGTCAAGAGAAAAGTCAATGGTCAACATTAAAGGCCACCAAGGTCAAATAAGGTCATCTTAATCGAATTATTCCAATACTTAGGCATATTTTAGCCATATATGATTGAAATACCCTTAAACCCTAATCTTTCTAATTTTAGCTATTTCAATACCATTTTTTTATATTTAACATAACTCATGGACAAGCTAAATAACATAAGAAGGATTCTTTAACATTAAAATATCAATTATGAAAGATACCAAGATAACAAAAAGACTATTTTTCCCATATTAGCATAATAAGCATATTTAGTACAAAAAACCCTAACTGTGTATATCCAACATACCACAGCTTACATTATTATCATACATAAAATACCATGGTATATACTTGACACACATATTGTAAAAATTGTAATGCATATGCAGAATGATAGATTTGCCCCAAGGGCTTACTAACTTTAATCATAATAATTAAGCCTAAACATGCTTAAATCCCATCATATTTTATATCAAAATCTATGTAAAATACCCAATAAATTCAATTGATTATATGAAAAGGCATAAAAATTACTCAAAGGGACAAAAATACCCTTTCCAAGATGTGCACAAAAATAACAATTAATTTATATGTTTTCACATATTATCACATGCTCAAAATTACATATTTAGAAATAAATAATTAAAAGTGTAAAATATGTCATCATGTTCTTATATAATATTCAAAAACCCTAAATTTGAATGCTAACATATTTTTCATGCTTCTACACAAATGATATAATCTAGCACAAAATACCTCTACTATGCTTAACATAAAATAATAGGAAAAATATAACTCATGCTTATAATACTTAGGCATAAAATCATACACATGACCACACATTAGGCCCTATCATATAAAGAGAATAATTAATTTACCAAATTCCAAAATCAAGCAAAGGGAAAAATGTCCTAGGATTTTATGCTCTATTGAATATCGTTCAATCACAAAAATTACTATAAAAAACTATAAAAGTCAATCATAAAACAAAAAAAATAAAATTAAGAAATTATAAGGGAGGAAGTATCGGAAGTATTATATCTTTCAAAATTAGATTAGTACAAAAGAAAGAAGAAGAATGTCAGTCTTCATAAATTAACCAAAACCTTAACTCTCTTTACTTATTTAAAAATAAATAGAGGTTAGACAAGAGAAATTATATAAGAGGAAATAAAATAAATTAAGAAGAAAAGAAAGGAAATATGCTCGATTAAGACTTCAAGAATAAGGTCTCAGACTTAGCAAAAACTCACATAAAGAAAAGCGAGAGGAGGGAGAAAAAAAGAGAGTTAAATGAGAGGAAAACTTAATGAAACCAAAATAATACAAAGGTATATGGGGACAGATTGTCAACAATCATATTAGGCCAATGAGAGATAGGGTTTAACTTGTATAACACTTAAATGAAGAAGTACAATGATGGTTGAGCCTATAAAAGTAGGTAATGTGTGTGTAAGAGTTATGACAAACCAAAAATCAAGCTAAATGTGAAGGAAGGTGTGTGCATATATACCTAAGGTAGGGAAGGGGTGTGTTTGGTAGGTCAAAGCACTAGGAAGGGAAGATGAGTAGGTTAAGTAGAGGAAATGCAAAAAGGACATAAAGATGTACACTTAGAATATGAATAAAATCAATAAAATACTCAAATAATAAAATAAATTATGAAACAAGCCATATTGTGCCCCAATATTATATTTAGGATTGATAGATTATTTTTAGTGAAGGAAAGATCAATCAATAGAAATTAATTAATAAAAATAACAAAATGAGTCCCAAAAACTACCAAAATTTTGGAAATGTAAAACATAAATTTAGGAATCCAAATATATAAAAATATAAATAAAATTGGAGAAAAAAATCAAAATCACAAAACCATAGCAAAGTACTACAAGCTAGCCGATCGCCCAACTAAGCTAATTAACCATCAGTCTTGGTAGAGAAGCAACCAAATAGGGGGTCTAGCTAGTTGATTGCTAGCCTTGAGCTAGAAGATCACCTGTTAAAAATATATTTTCTAATTATTTTTAATTTAATTAAATCAAATAGTTAATCACCTAATGATATTACACATAACATTTAACACAAAATATATTACAATAATGTTTATACATAAAACATAATTTTCAATTATGATTAATAAGAATGATGTATTACAAAATCGCTACCAAAGAACCCTAGATCCATGAAAGGAAACCTCACATGAATTGGATCTATGCCTTTCGATACCATAAAAACCAAATCTAATCAAATACAAACTAGATTAGAAGGAAAAAAAAATATATAAAAAGGACAAAATTGAGTATAATTTAGAAGAGAACTTTTCCCTTTTAACTTGGAATAGCTCGAAAACTAGGGAAATGTATTTAGTGTCTTAAGAAATGAGCTAGATCCATTTTTTTACCATCTCTAAAATATTTTAAAAAAAATGATGGAGAAGAAGAGAGGAAATGCTAAAACAAAGAACTTAATTCTTTTTAAGAAACTATGAAATGAAAGAGATAATGGAAGGACAAAGAGCTTTAGTACATTTTATGGTACAAACTATCTCATTGAGCTCAAAAAGTAACTTTTGCACCCTCACTTATATTTCTATGGATTTTAACTCTATAACATAAATCCCAAATTTATTTTAGAATATATTATTTTCTCAATCTATACCCCACCAAATTTACCTATGAAATAATTAATTATTGATATATATTATTTTTTTTTACCTTTTTTATTGCATAGTAAAAATGATATTTATAATATTTTTTTATTGATTAATAAATATAAAATTATATTATTCTTTTATAGAATATCAATTAGTTACCTTTTTTTCATTTCAAAATCTCATTTAAAAATACTAATTTTACTTATATAATAATATAAATATAAATTATTAATGTTTACAAATATTTAAACACATTATATTTAAAAGATTTTTTTAAATAATATAAAAATCAAAATAAAGCTACCCTACCCCCACTCCCCTTCCTAATTCCCCTCTCCCTCCCCTTCTTTTCCTCCTTTTTTTTCTCACTTATATTTAATCCCACTCTCGCTTGCCCTCTTTCCTTATTTCCTTTTATTTTGTCTTTTGAACCTCTAAGGTAACAATCTATGATTCTATACTCAAAAAAAGGTTTTAAAGTTTGTATCCCTTATCACATCTTGTAATACCTTAAAGAGGGGGTTGATGTGTGAGGTGGCGTGTAACACATGTTTTAGCATTATTATTATTATTATTATTATTATTATTATTATTATTATTATTATTATTAATTATTAATTTTATTATTATTATATGGACTAGGGATATTTTGGTTATTTTGAGTGTATCATGCTAATTATTCTAATAAAAATTCCTAATATGTATTATTTATTGTTGAACACGATAATATGTGTTTTTAGAAATGCATGTTAGGGTTTTACGTGCACGATAATTGTACATAAGGGCAAAATGATCATTTGATGTATCAGATGATTTAATTACATGATAAATAATTTAATTATGGCATGTTATATTTTTTTTATGAATAGTTGATAAATAAAATGGAATTTTTAATGGAAATGGATGATAATATGGTAACTTTAGTCGTAGGAGTATTTTGGTCATTTTGGCCTAAAGCGCCTAAGTATGAATAATTGAGCCTAGGATGGACTTAGTATATTTCTAATGTTGACCTTGATAGTCACCATGATTATGATTGTCTTGGATGTTTGAAAATGAGTAAAAATGGTTAAGTATGAAAATTTGGATTTATGTGATTGATATGTGGTCTCATGGTCACCGTTATAAAATATTAATGCTTAAAGTGAAAGACTTAGAAATTGGGAATGATGTCTCTTTAGGGGTCGATACCCTAAAGACATGGTTTATCCCACAATTCTTTATAGATTTTGCTGGTGCACCTTAGTGCCCCAACTAGGCCTTATATCTTACTTTATTTAGTTCTATGGACTTATAGAGGGTATGCATACTTATGGATTAGGTGTCCTTGTCATTAAGGTACTATGTTACCTTCGTGTACCAGTGTGACTAGGGTACATTTACATCCTTGGATTGATAGTCGATAGGATATTGTGTTGCCTTGGTGCGCTGGCATGACTAGAGTACTTTAGCGTCTCCAAGTTGATATGATCTCCCCTCAAGTAAATAAAAATAAAAATTATTATTATTAAATCTAAATGATTATTGGATTAGTTGGCATTAAACTTCATGCCTACCTATGGTTTGGTAGCAGTCTTTGTGCCTACCTATGGTTTGGTGGTAGCTTTTGTACCTACCTGTGGTCACTAGTAGCCTTTGTGCTTACCTATGGTTTGATAGTAGCCTTCATGCTTACCTTTGGTTCAGTTGAAGTCTTCGTTCCTACCCATGGTTGGCAGCATCCTTCATGCTTACCTATGATTCCATAGCAACCTTCGTATCTATTTGTGGTTCGCTAGCAATCTTTGTGCCTACCTATGGTTTGGTAGAAGCCTTTGTGTCTACCTGTGTTTCGGTAGTAGTCATTGTACCTACCTTTGATTCTATGAGTTGTTATTCATCTGTGTTGGTGAGTCTACTTATGTTATAAGATTTATCAGTATTGATAATGAGCTTTGTGACTGTTATTGTGATTTGAGAATGATGTTGTTTCTAATTATACTACAAAGAGCGTCTATTATATTTTTTATTGGTAAGTTTTATTTAATGCTAGATGAACAAGCATGATTAAGTTATGACCTTAGTGGTATGTGGTTATATGAATGATTTTTGTATTTCAATTAACTTATGTATAATTAAATATTTTATATCATGTATTGTTGTGATACATTTTATATGTTCTATGCGGGCTTTTCATATTAGCTTTATATAATGGATTACTCGGTACTATTGTACTGAAGGGTTCCTTTTCATGAGCCCCTACTTATTCAATGGGCAATGGCCTTTGTAGGTTAGCTTGCAAGATTAGTTGAAGGCTATTATTTTGATTAAGTATTTAGGGCTATCTAGTCTTTTGTCCGGTATCTTTGATCTGAAAGATTCAATATTCTTAATGTCTTTGTGTATTTTCTTTCATTAAAATTTTGTAACCACTGAAAATTTATTTTATTTAGAATGATGCTAAATTGATTTAACTCTCTCACTACTCTGATTTTGTAATTTTGTCATTAATTTAAGTTGAGTAACGCTTTTAGCCTTAGTACTTGGTAATAGAACTGTATAAGAAACCAGACTTGTACCAACTGTGGCAGTAATACCCTGCAATTTACCGTTTTAGCTTCCACAATCAACTTTTTAAATGAAAATTTTTGGTTCATAAATTTGGGGGAGTATTACACCTTTATTTTGGAAACTTATGCTCCAAATAAGTTTGTTAAACCCCTTCATATACCCTTATTGCAAATGTTCTAAGGAGGATGATTGTTTTTGGTGGTATTGGGGGGTGGGAGTGAGTGAATTTCTTATCATGACCAAAAGAGAAAAAGAACTTTTGATACAAGTGATTCTTATGAATTGAAATAAAGTAAAAAAAAACACAAACAAAAATGTGAGTGCACAGGAGTTTCACTTCATGCTTCTTCAGACTTCAAGTTCATGTAAAAGAGAAACTTTTTCAATTATTTTCTTTCATTTTCTTTTGGCAAGTAATGAAGTATTATTTAATACCAAATGAGGTTTACAACCACTAATCAAAACAAAAAAGCCCTTACAAAATCTGTAGTAGCTCTAGACTCAAATCTTTTATAAGTTATCAATGCATACCTTCTATTGTATGCACTTGCATTCATGATTAGAGGAAAAACATCTACTAGCAACTATAAAACTGATTTCTTTCATCATGGAAGGAGTGATTCTTGAGCAATTATTGAAAATTCTGGAGTTCCAGTCATACCAAATAGTAGCAATAAAGGTGACATAGCATTCACACAAGAAACTATTTTTTCCTTTATGTTGTTGAGTCTTCTTTGCAAAGATCATAATCTCTCTGAATCTCTACAATAAAAAACCCTCATAATTTTACTCCATATTTCAAAGTTGTAAGGCTATTCAAATAATAGATGAGAGTGGGTCTCAACCCCTATTGAGCGCATGACATAATTCAAATTAGTGGACATCCCCATACGTTACATTCTATATTTTTTGAATAATCTACCTCGGATAGCTAGCCACATAAGAAATTTATAGTGCAGCATGGTGACCCATACCAAGGGTACCACTAGAATTTGTTAGTTTTGTGCCTTAATTCTTTATAAGCCTTATGGATACTATAATGAACTCCTGTATTGTCAATGTACTGCAGTAAGGATCTCTGATAGAGGTTGAAAAACGAAGTCTTCAATTTAAAAACTTGCTGCAGATACCATGAGCATCTACCCATACCCTTGAAACTCCACACATCTACCCCTTGCAGACAAATGGAGTGCACCTATTTTACCCATAGTGAATCCTTCTTTTTCCAAATGTCCCAAAGTATCTTTCCCATAGCAGCTTTGTTCTTGATCTACATATCAATTAGCCTAGTCCTCCCTCTTATTTTGGGAGGCACACCACTCTCTAGACTACCATTGCTTTTCTTGAGTTATCTATCTTTCCTGTCCATAGGCAACATTTACATAAGTTGTCAATTTGATGTATAAGTTTCTAGGGAAGAATGAAGACTTGGATCCATTATAATTGCATGTTAGAGACTACTGATTTAATTAATTGAGCATGACTAGCATAGGAGAGAAGCTGAGATTGCCAAGTCTAAAGTCTTTTGGCTACCTTGGATACCATATATTAGATTTGATAACATGTTAGCCTAGCAGTAGAGAGTGGAACCCCAAGATAAGTAATTTCTAAAGGAGTGTGTAGTTCTCCATTGAGCAGCAAAGAAAAGGAAACAGACTGCCCACAAGCAAGGATGAGTCGAACAAAATGGAGGGGAAATCCCAAAGCATGCAAAGTTTGCTGCAGGAACTCCCGGCTAATCGAGTCATAAGCTTTCTTTATATTCAATTTTATCATACACCTGGGGAATATATTATTCTAGGTTTCCTCACTAACTCAGTTGCTAAAAGAATATTATCTCCAATATTTCTTCCACTAACAAAGCCAGCTTAGGGTAGATCAATCAGATATGGCATAATAGGTTTAAGCTTATTGGTGAGGATTTTTTTAAATCACTTTATAAAGGAAACCACAATAAGCAATAACTTTGTAATATGTCACTCTAGTAGCATTATCCTTCTTTGGGATGAGGGTGAGAGATGTGATATATACTTGCTTTGGTAGGAAATCCATAGATAAGAATTTCATGACAACTTCAACAACTATATTTCCCACTACATTCTAGGCTCTCTCAAAGAAAAGTGCAGAGAAACCATCCACACCAAGGGCCTTATTATCTTTACTAGAGAAAACAACTTGTTTCAATTCTTGTTATGAGACTTGGGTTAGAATAGCATGCTTATGTTCGTCTAACAAGAAAGGACCTTGGGACATCACATGACTTTCATTGCATCCATTAGCTTCCCCTTTATTTCATAGGAGTTCTTTGTAAAAGGTAAGAAAAGCCTACCCAATTGCTTCATTATTAGTCACTATATCTCCATTATATACTACCAATTTGGAGATGTCATGTCTATTTTGGTGACTCTTTACATGAGCAAATAAAAATTTATTACTTGCATCCCCAACATTCATCCAATGGATTTTTACCTTCTACTTCAAGAACAATTTCTCATAGTGATTTATTCTATGATAGGTGGCCTCATATTGTAGGGTTTTCTACCTTTGTTCTATGTTTGACACATCCTAGAGATAGGTTTGTTGATTTTTATGCATGTTATCCCTGGCTTGCTCCACTTTGCTACCAAAGGATCCATATTTGGTTTAATTAGGGTTTTTAAAGACGGGTTTGATTTGCTATAGATTCTTTATAATGGTAAGAAGTTGGTTCCCAAATGACTGATGTTTCCAGTGTTCTTTAACAATGGTTAAGAAATTTTCATCATCCACCAATAATTAGTTGAATCTAAATGGTTTCTTAATAGGTTTATAATCTTGTAATTAAACATTGATTGGGCAATAGTCAGGGATAGATGGTGGAAGGAACTCAGCATAAGCTCGAGTAAAAGCATTAAGCCGTCCTACATTAACCATAGCATGGTCCAATTTACATTCCACCGCCTCTGTATTCGTTCTTTTATTACACCAAGTTAAGAAAAAGCCATATCCTTTAAGATCCACAAGACCAAGAGAGTTCACCACCTGATAAAATTCAGCCATTTCCCATTAGTAGGGGGTGCCTCCTCCAATCTTCTCATCAAACCTAAGCCAACATTAAAATCCCCCACAAGAAGTAGAGGATAAGTGACATACATGTGCTCCTTCATCAGCTAAGCCTAAAGAGATTTTCTAGTTTTTGCAGTATTAAAAGCATAAACAAAACCCACTATGAATTGTTTCCCATATGTAAGATTATAAGCTGCATTGAGAATGCATTGATCACATGCTTGCAAGAGCTGAATCTTCTAGTATAAAGGATCCCACAAAATCTAGATTCATCCGTTATGGTGATAAGTATAGATATTAAGACTATGCCAATGTCGTGCTATATTCTATCTTATTATGTTAGCTTTACCATGTTTCACCCTGGTTTCCAAAAATCTAATAAATCTATGTACTCCTCTTCTAATCCATTCCTTTATTGCATATTGTTTGGACAAGCCATTTATTCCTCTAACATTTTAGGTCACTAGTATAATTCACTCGGGTCAAAGGTAAATTTCCTCTCCACCTCCTCTTGTCCTTCTAACTCCTCTTCTTCCTCCCGCAACATCTAGAAAGCATTGGCTATATCTAGAGGTCTTTGGGAATTTTGTAAGCCATATCTTAGAGCATAGTTTTTAAGGGGTAAAGTCTGGCTCTGAAATGAAGATCTTTGGCTATTTCTTGATGTACTAGATTGTCGGGTGGCATCCTTAGTAATAGGTAGAGAGTTTTTCTGGTCTTGAAGAGGATACTCTGGATGCTTTCTTGAGTTACTAACTGATATATCTCTTTCTTTAGAGTTTTGTTTAGTGGGATACTTAATAGTATCATTACGTCTTTTATCCTTAACCATCACCCATTCCTGTCTCTTCTAATCAACACTAATAAGAGTCTTCATGTTTCTAGGACAATTGACTCCATCATGGGTTGAAGTGGCACAAGAATGACAATACTTAAGATTCCATTCAAACTCCACTTTCTACAGGAATAAAGTACTGCCTGGGTTCTTTATGGTGACACTCTCACATAAAGGTTGTTTTGTATCAACCTCCACTAACATTCGAGGGAATGTTATACATTCTTTCCTCATGGTAATTGCATCAACACAAATGGGTGTGCCCACTAAGCTTGTGATCATTTTTAGATACCGAGGTGACTCGTATTTGAGAGGCAGATGGGGAAGCTTAATCAAAGGGGGGCGAATTGAAGTTCCTTTTGTGAGAGATTCATCTTTATTTGCCATCTTTTGAGGATGAGAGGTTTGGTGTAATAAGTCCAATGGTGGGAGAGTATGCTATTGTAATCTTCCTCAATGGCAAATTTGAAAACAAAATAGCCATCTCCATGGCATATAATATTGGGTGGCATAATTTTGTTCCAGTGAAAACGAATAAATCCCTACATCTGGTTGTATAAAGGAGAATCATCATACACATATCCAACCAGAGCATACTTCCATTCATCAAGTTCTTGGTCAATGACATTTTGTTCCAATTTTATTATGACTTGACTATCTTTAATACAAGGTGGGACATAGGATAGGTTCAAACATTGATCTGGGCATCTATTTGATGCAACGTGATCTCTCTAAGAAATAACTGATCCTTCACCTTGACTAGGAATGATAATGGGTTGGGTCTAGGTAGGGTCTCGCCAGATCCAGGCTGGAACCTATTTATATTACTTAGACCCAAACTCAACCTAAATCTATCAGAACTTAAAGGTTCTAACCCAAACCTAGATCCACTAGGTCTAGCAGGTAAATAGGTCCTAAATAGGGCCAACCATTTTTGAAACAAATAGTTAATAATTTATGTAAATACAAATACATTTATGTTTTATATAGCTTAATATGCAATTTTTGTTAAAAAAAATCCTTTAAGTGAAAAAAAATCATTTTAAAATAGTTACGTTGAATTTTTAAATAACATTTTAATGCTTTTGGAATACAATATTATACATATTGCTTATAAAGTAAATATGCAACAATGAAATTTAAAAAAATGAATAAGGAGCTCAAATAAGATTATGACAATAATGACAAACATAATATTAGTATGTGTGTGTGTGTACTAAATGGGTCTGGCAAGTTGGGTATGAGTCTGGAAATACTAGACCCAAACCCAGACTTATTTAGGTATATATGGACCCAAACCTGTTGGATCCAAAAATTATAGACCCATACCTGCTAAAAGGAAGGAGGGTCTAGCTGGTTTGGGTCGAGTCTAGGACCCATTACCATCCCTAACCTTGACTCAAATTGAAAGGGTTTTTTGGTAGATCTATATTATATCCTTTCAATGTAGTATTTTAACTTTGATCTTTCTTTGATTCATTATTCAATGGTATTGAATTCAAAGCCATAGGTTCATCAGCCTCGTCACAGTTTCTCCACATCTTGTCTTATCTTTTTCATCCATGGAAATTTTGAATACCTTCACATATGTTATCCTTTCATTCTTCTTCGAACCCTTCAAAATAAAAATTGAGGGGGGATGATGTAGTCATTAATTCGTCCACACTTTTCTTAGATTTTGATGAACTGGTGGATCATATGGTGATTGAGATTTTCTTGCATGCCATGAAGAATGTCGTGTACCCAAGGGGGGGGGTACTAGCGTGTTCTTACAGCAGAGAACACTTTTTTTTTCATTTTTCAATTATTTTCATGTAAGGCAGTATTTCAAATATTTTTATATACCTTTTCCTAAAGATATTATATAAAAATAATTTATTTGACTATCTTATTCACTTTATATTATTAATAAAATTAGAATTTTACTTGCTATGAGTACTTATAACTTATTAATCCATAACATATGCATATAAAGCAAATAAATATGTAATTAATAAAATCAAATAAACCCACACCAAAAACCTCACGATTGACCCTAAATCATTTGAGTTGAACATAAATGAAGTTATTAGAAGTAAAAGAGAACCTCAAACATAAGCATATGGATCTATCATGTTGTATTTTTGTGTGTGTGTGTGTGTAAAAGGAGGAAGACAAGAATTAGGAATGGATGGCATAGGAGAATGAAGAAAATGGAATAGGGAAGAGGGATTATAGAAAAGGAAAAGACATAATATACTTGATAATATATTTTTCCAATTTAAACTATTGTCTCAATATTTTTATGATTATATTGAACTAACATTACTCTACATTTGTTTAGTTTGTCCTATGGAAACCATTGACATTATACATTTTGATATCCTAAAACTATCGAATCAAAAATATCTTGAATGGAAATATGATGTAATGGGTTATAGACAAAAAACTTTGTGCATGTTGTTATGGAAAATAATAATGTATCATGACAAGAAAAAACAAAGGCGATAAATTTAATCTACCATCATTTACATCAAAGCTTAAAAATTGAATAATTATTCATAAAATATTCCAAGGAATTATTGGATAATTTTCAAGAGAGGTGTGGACACCTATAAAGAGTCATCCTCCCTATTGTTTAATATGACTATACCCATTTGAGATTCTAGCATTATAAAAGTAATAACGACTAAAATGGAAGTCACTAATGAGAAAATTTTAGAAAAATATAGTATCCACTTTTCATGTATCAAAGGTATTATTGCAATGGCAATGTAGATGAAGGAATTTTAAAAAAATATTTAGAATTTATGTAAGTCCTAGTTGTAGCTAAGCAAAACAATGAGTGGTCGATAAAGAACCACAATTTAATACCTACAAAATCTACAATATTTCTTGAATTAAATGTTACATAAAAAGGTGAATGTGGACATTATAACAAGGGAAGATGTGGTAATTAATGTGGTTGAGGCCATAGAAAGGTCATTTTGGCCATCATAACCGTAAAGGTTCAAGTTTTTAAGAAAATGAAAAACAAAATCTATAAATTTTGAGAGGGAAAAAGAAACTCCCCCAAAATATGAAAACATTGTGCTAAAAATGTGAAATGATAAGGCACTAAACTTGTAGTTTTGGAGCCAAACATCTTGTATATTTGTGATAAAATTCCTCCACAGATAAAGGGAACAACATTGAGGCAAATTCCATGGATAATGCCACTACTTCTACTACTAGCCTAGATGTCTTGAATTTTTAGATTTCTTCATGGATAATGTTGAAATTAATGATGAGTTTAGCATTATAGGAAATGCTACAAATTAAGATAATATTATCTCTAATGTTTTTCTAATTTTCTATTATCATATAGTTTATGTTTTTTATGCATTATGTACTTATGTTACCAAGATAATATTATCTTTTTTTGAAAAAAAAAGATATGGACGTGTCTAGATTCCAATCTAGTGGAAAAGAAAAATGTTTAGTCAACTGTGCCACTATGAACATCATTTTGAGAAATAAATAACATTTCTCTCAATTAAAATATGTAGACATCAATATGAACATAAAATTAGGTGTTGCAAAGGTCATTAATGGCTCTAAAAGATCTTGCATATCATTCCTTACCATTGTAAAATTAATAATAAAAAATATGCTCTATATTTGAGCAAAGCCCGGATATATTTATTAATTTTCAAAGATTTTTGTCAAAATGGTGGTTATATGGTAACCATGAATGACAATGGAGAAGAATACTTATACATTATGACAAATAAATTTGGTAAGAAACGTAATTTTGAGAAAATGATAGAATACATATATCTTAAGATTGTATTATACATACATAAGCCCTATTATGGTAAATATGATCTATATAATACTTTAAATTTAACCTTACATAATCTCAAGTATTTATTTTAACAAAATCCTAATCCCAAATAATTAATATTTTAACTTTTTCCAAATAATTTAAGCCTAAACTTTAACCTAACCCAAATATTGTGGGGATTTATTATTATTATTATTATTATTATTATTATTATTATTATTATTATTATTATTGTTATTATTATTATTATTATTATTATTATTATTATCGTCTTACCCTAATTATTTAATCCAAAAACTTGAACATACCTTTAACTTGAAACCTAAAAGTTTTATTTCCTTTCTTTTTCCCTTTCCCCTTTCTCTTTCTTTTCCCTGAAATATTTTCTTCTCCTGTGGATAAATTTTTCTCCTCAAGTTGGTGAATATGATCTTACTACCTTACCCCAATTCCATTGCAACTACACTTCACCATCACATCTCACTTTGGGAGATCAAATTTCATGTCATTCTTATGCCAGGCGCTCCAATGCACACCTCCTACCCAAGCTTCCCTAGTATGCTTCATACCTTCTATAAATACCCTCTATCATTCATTCCTTACTTCATTTTACGCTTCACACAAACTCTCTTTCTCTTTTCCCCAACTTCTCTATGCTTCATCCATCATCGTCTGCCATTTTCATTTATAGAATCTATGTAAATCATATACAACATATCACTACACCACCCTCACCTATGCCATTACCTTACATTACTCAAGCCCTCCTATGTGACATCCTCAGGACACACACCCTTCATCCACACCAAGACTTCATGAAACATCATCTTTAATCCATGTCAATCATAGCTATATGACATTCCCATGAAACACATACCCTATTTGCACCACAAAACCCACGAAGTCACTACCACCCTTGCGTCACCCAACCACACAGAACACCCCCTCTTGTGTCACATAGCCACACTACACCACTCTCCTCTTCATCTCTACCTCACACCATCCTCCACTTATTGCGTCAACCACCCATGCAGCCACCCTTCTAGCAATTTCCAACACCAACACATCCACCACCTTCATGTGTCACCCAACCATGCACCACCATCATCGGTTGAGTCGCTAAGCCATGTAACACCACCCTTGGTTATGTCACCATTCCATGCAATAACCCCATGGTTGTTTCACCAAGTCACACAAAATCCTCACCATATGCGCCACTCTCCCACACAACTTGAGCTCCTCAATGTGCTTTGGTTTTACTCCATTTTTCTATTTTTCTTTGCCCATGGATATTTATCCTAAGTACTAACCATGTGTTATTCTTTAGTTATAGGTGATTTTTTTGTGGTATTGGAGGAGTAGCATTAGGGTTAGTATGTTCTTAGAGACCGGTGACATTTTATGTAAGAATACATGACATGACTAAGGTTTTGTATGGAATGTGAAGTTTTGCATGAATCTTATTTTTGACATCATTATATGGATTGTGTCATGATGATAATGCCATATTATGATATTTTATGTTGTATGGCGGAAAAATAATTAATACATGAAAGTATGCATTTATGAGTATTGTTTAATTAAGCTTGTTTTGTAAGTTGAGAAGTTAACATGAATCACTATCTAAATTGAGTTATGGTGTTTAACTTAGATATAGATAATTGTGATAAGTATATTCATGATGAGATGAGTAAGAGGTTAGAAACTATTTATATTGGGACTCGTAGGCTTTTGGTGAAAATATGAGCTAGTTGGCAGTCTTAAGGATGTTTTGATCAATATGGGCTAAACATGGAATCTTTGGTAGTTAAAAAAGTCAGTTGGATTAAAATATATTAGGTATGTTATATAGAATAATTAGGATAAATCAAATATTATGATTAATTGGCTTAAATTGGAAATATTTACCCTAGAGATGGGGTTATTATTATACGTGTACAATGTTGAATTTAGACCTTGATTTTTAGATATGCACAAAATTTGGTGGCCACATAAATCTTATAGGAAAAGTTATGTTAAATTTGTGAAATTAGGGTTTCGTAGAGATAGGGTTGTTATTGTATATGTAAGACATGGGAGTAAGACCTTGATTTTTTTAATATGCTGTTAAAATGAAATTTTAGGAATATGCATAAAATTTTATGACTATATGAGCCTTATGAAAATTTTTATGTCTAACTTATGAAATTAGTTATTGCATGTGTAAGACATTAGATTTATATCTTAATTTGTGGATATGTTGTCAACACTAATATTTTGAGAATGTGTACTAAATTTAATGGTTGAATGAGTATTATGGAAGAATTTGTGCTAATATTATGAAACTAGGGTTTTTCCTAACATAAATATGTCATTTTTCCTTAGGAGATGTCTCATCCTCCATGTGGTTATATTTTATGTGTTTTAAATAATTAAGTTAAGGTTGGATTATATTTCTTTCATATCTATATATATGTATGCATGATGAACCCAAGATAAACAACATTAGATAATATATTAATTACTTAAAGTGAAAGATCACGCAGGTTATGACTGAAGTGGTATGTCTATTTCACCAGATAATAATAATGGTTAGGAGCATGTTGCTTTGGTATATGTTAGAACCATTCTATTGGATGATAATAGAGGATCATGTGAGTTCTAATGACTTTTTGATGTCTAAACCTCTCAAGGTGCTTTAGTTTATTTCACGAGATTAAGAATAGTGGGGTCTCTGAACTCAATATAAATAAGAAATCACAATTTGTGATGATACCTAATAATGATCTTATGTTTCAGTTCTCCTTTTGTATCATATCATGTTAAAATAGTATGCATGTTTTTTCTATTATGCTATTGTATGTTATTTTTACCCTTACTTAGTATGTAACATACTAATAATAGTTTTTATGGGTGCTACTCATTCTCATGAGTAGACAACCTAGGTGATTTTGTGTAGATCATTGAGGACCATTTTAATGACTTTGATACTTTTGGTAAACTGCCTATAGAGGAGTGATTCTTTATGTCTTGGGGTTTGATGTACAATTTTTGTTATCCAGTTATTTATTTTTATCCAGATACCTTTCAGAATTTTAGTTCCAATAGACCCCTTTCGATTATATTTTCATTTATGATGTACTTAGAGTTAATTTATAAACACTTGTTAAAGATTTATAAAAGTTTCTGTCATTCTCTATTTATCATGTTTTAAATTCTAATTGGTTTGCCTTATGTTCGATGTAACACCCAACTATATTGTTAATATACTTCCACTAAAATAATTTTTTAGTAGCAAATTTTGGTGTTAGAGTCTCTAGCCGAAAGTTATAAGATAAGAACATATTTACTTTGTGCTATGATTTCTTGTGTCTCCTAAGCACAATAATGATGCACAAAATTGTGAAAAAAATCACTTAGATATTCATCAAAGAGTATTAGAGTTATTTATCTAGTGATCTCTCATGTGTTTCTTACTCACTTGCAAAATTGATCATCAAGCCTTCCATGTATAAAATTTCCATAGATTCTTCTAAATTTTTAGAGAGAATACACAAGGATATTTGCAGGTCGATTATCCTTTAATGTGGATCATTTTTATATTTTATGGTATTGATTGATGCATCAATATATTGTTCACATATTAGTTTATTGAAATATAAAGTGGCATTTTCGAAACTACTTACTCAAACAATTCAATTCTCAAATTATAATATAAAGAAAATATGACTTTATAATGTTAGTGAATTTATGACCCAATTATTTTATGAATTGTTTATATTGATTGGGATTGATGTGGAGCATCCAATATATAATGTTCATACAAAAAATGCATTTGATTAATCATTGATCAAATGATTACAATTAATTGCTATACTGTTATTATTGACATCTAGTTCACCCTTATCAATATAGGGACATGTGATATTACATGTAGTATCTTTGATTTGTCCAAGACTAATTGTTTATCATACATACTCCTCATTATAATTGTTATATAGTAAAGAACCAAATATACCACATTTGAAAACATTTGTTGTGTTTTGTACTTACCCATTAATGTTGTGCATAAATGGATTATAATTGTTAAACTCCCAATTCTAATCTTACGATTTTACGATTATGTGATCTAACAATTACTAAATGATCCAGAATCCTAGGTAGACTCTTAAAGTAGTAGAATCTTGGCTGGATCTTACAATCTAAGGTGGAAACTTACAATTCTACATAGTGACTATAATTTTTTTTTTATCTATTTACCATAAAATCTATTTTCCCTTTTATTCCTACTATATTTTTTTCTTTGCTCTAAAACTTTATCCCTATTATTTTATACATACTATATATTTAGTATCAAGAATTGAAAATGAAGCACAAGCAATATACTATTAAAATCAATTGTTGAAAAAAATACTTATAAAAAGTTCAAACTCTATATGTAAAGTACAATAAATATATTAAATGTGTGATAATATTTGTTTACTAATTTATATTTAATTCATAATTAGCCATTTTATTTTATTTTGTGTTGTTAACTTTGTTATATATATATATATATTCCATATAACAATAATTTTTATGCACATAATTAACAATTTGTGTTGCTTGTTACTTTCTACAACTTGATTAGTCGCCAAGTAAGCGCTTAAGAAAGAACTTTTTAGTATTTTTTAACTTCAATTATAGGATTCTATGGTATACAAATATACTAAGGTCATGTTTTTTTTGTTGGTATTTATAGGATCTTATGATCCTATGATCCGATTCTATAATTCAATTTTGATGATCCCTATAAGCTCTAAGTGAAATTCTAATTCTAATAACCTCAAACAAGATATTTATATCTGATTGTTTTATTCTTTCAAATATTTGATTCGGTCGGATATTAGATACTCTCTATGTGGATTTGCATCCCATCATATCAAATATCCCAAAAATTGGATTGGATTACCGATATATTTGGACATATACAACTTCTTAAAATAAAAATTAAAAAGTAGAAAAATTAAATAAAAAATATTAAAGATATTATACGTAAATAATATCTTAATACAAAGCATATGAAACCATAAAAACTATTTCTTTTTAGATCTAGTACATTTTTATATTTGATTAATTTCTAGATTTTATGCCTAATACAAGTATTTCTAATTTCTAAATCATACATATGCAAGTTATGTAATTTATTTGTAGGCTCTTAATAAATGTATTCAAAAGCTTCTCAAATCTAATACATTCCCTTGTGATGTACACATATTGAAAATACAAGTATAACACCTAATACTAATTGCAAGCCTCAAAGACAAATCAATTACTTAATCATTTGCAACACATAAGATATCTCGAGCCTTTCTTCTCGATTGATTTCTCCTCTAGCTATACCTCATAATATTTCATTTCATATAACAAACTATTAATTCTTTTTTTTTCTTAATACAAGAAAATATAATCTTTGTCATTGAATGAACAAGACCTAAAACAACTACAAAAATATAGAAGCAAAATAGCAATAATAACACCAAATAAGAGGGGATTTTATAATGGATAATAACTCATCCCACTATTGGATTTTAATATTTTTTATATTCAATGCTTGGGGCTATTAATGAATAATAAAACACATAATTAGCTACTAAATAAAGTACCATAAAAATTTAAATTATAAAAATAAGGAATGATTCCATTATAACTAATTGTGTCTAATTTTTGAAACTCATACAAATATGGAGATTAAAGAAGAAAAGGTTGTGAAATGAAGAAAATAAGGAGAGGAAAGTATGGGAAATGAAATATGATCAAATGTTAGTAAACATAATGAAAACCAATGATCCAAAAGATCACCATTGATCCAAAGATCCCTCAAAACTTGTAGGAAAATCCCAAAAATAAAAGGCCACAAGCCACAGAACAAAGTCCAACATTAAAGACAAGAATCCATAAGAAAACTTTTCTAAAAGGAACAATGGTGAACTTATTACCAATTAAGAGTCCCAAAAATAAACTAAAAGTCATTTGAAACTAAAGGTAAGACTCTAAAGTCCAACCTATCATATTATTCATCTATTTGGTCATTCAATGACCAAAAAACATTTTTAAAACTTGAAACTCAATTCATAATTTTAAATAACCCCACATGAGGGGAACAACACTAAAAACTACTTATTGTAGTTACGATCAAAATTAGAAAAAACCATAAGTACAATTAGTTTAACCAAGTTAAATAAAGGTCCCATGCCAATTTAAAAAATAATACTTTTCACAACCCAAAAAAGTGACGTTTTATCCTACGAGGCTTAAAAAAACCATTAAAAAAATTATTACTAGAAATTACTATTCACGAGACTTCACTATGCATAGAGATTTACTATTCTTAAGGGTAAAATGGTCAAATGTCAAATGTTGAGGTCAACATTTGACTCTAAAAGTCCACTAGATCCTTTTACAGATATTTTAATCATATTTGGGTCAACTATTTCAAAAAATATAATTGTTGAAAAATTAAACCCTACTTAGGGTAATTAGGGTGACATTAGCTAAGAATAGTTTGAATACCATGAAGAACGAAAACTAAAACTTCAAGAATTTTAACCACAAATTGAAGCACCCAAAGATACTCCAATGAAAACATGTTATTGTAACACATTGTGTCGCTAAGACCATGCAGGAGTCACTTGAAAGCTACCTAATAGCACTTTACACCTATACGAGTTGCATAGGTTACCCTAGTGCTTTTCATATTGATTACCTAGACTCATAGATCAACATGATTCCTTTCGGCACACTTTTTCCTCACTCACGCACTTTCATAAATGTTTTAGAAAATTTTGAAGACTTAACTATGGAGTTCCAAAGAGGGTTACCCATCCTAAAAATTGTCTATGACCAGCACACATAACTATGGAGTTCTTAGGATAAAATCACCAAAAAGATGGTATACCATATTGATATAAGTAGTCATATCAATCGTTATAACACTCTACTTAATTTTGGAGATTACATTCACCCCCATTTAAAAAACACAATGTCCCCATTGTGCTCAACCACTACTTGTCTTAATACAATCTATCCCAAGAATCTTCTTACTAAATGACTGGCTGATTCATCCAAGTTTATTTCATTGTCGTGGTTTCTCTTTAATACCATCTGTAACACACCAAATTGATACGAACACACTAGGGCTCTAAAGCTCTAGCAAGCCCTGTGGACCTAGATGGCTACCAAGTGGCCTCCATGTGGTCGTATTGATTCGGAGTATTATAGTTATATATAAAAATTAATCTACAAATTACAAACTACAACATAGTATAATCAATTTCATAAAAACTTAAATCATACAAATGTTCCATAAAAAAAATAAAAGATACTTATAATCATCCAATCATAACAAGCTATATATCGAAGTTGCACTACAAATTACCAAGATTAACATGATATAGTCAATCTGGCAACCCAAAAAGGAAATCAAAAAGGCCCAAATTCAAGTATCTTAAGAATTTAAACTAAACATAACATCAGCAAAATCAACAAAATCAAACCTGTTAAATATCAAAATTCTATCTACTAATAGTATATTTATGTTTATCATTAGTAATCTTCAAGAAAATGGAAGATTGATGAAAATAATTAAATCCTCCTAATCACTAAATATTAACTTGTTTCATTTAATTAAAAACACCAACAAGTTAATCTATAGCTTAAAAGACGAAGAAAGGTAGAAAAATAGTGGATTTGTGGTGGTTTTGGTGGTGGCACAAGGCGGTGCCACGGTGGCTAGAATTTTGGTGGTATGGGAATTCAAGGAGGACTTTAAATCTTGGTGATGAAGTTATGAAAAGATAAGATCAAGTGGTAGATATTTGGGTAGATATTTTGGGGATATTTTAGTAATTTAGAAAAGGCAACAAAGTTATAATGGTAATGTCAAGGCTTGATATTTTGTGCATGTATGGAAGGATTTTAGATAGATTATAGGATTATGTCAGCCATTAGTTGTCTTACCTTGAAAATGGAAGTTGAAATCAATTCTTATAAAGGTTAAATTAGGTTTGAAAAAGAAAAATCAAATTTAACGACGTATAAGTGTAAAAAAAATCTCTAACTAAGTCCAAAAATTATCAACTATCTTTAAATAATTTTAAGCTCAAAAAAACTAAAATACAATGATTCCCAAAGTTTCATAAATTTTATATATCTAAAAGGATTACTTAGGGGCTTAACACACATACATAAGGGTAATCAGGCCATGCCACTACTTTTGTTTAGATATTGTCAAATAAAATTTTGAAACAACTTAAGATATAGAGAAAAAACCAATGATTCCAAAAATTATAGAATTAGAATGATATAGAATAATCTTGATAGTTAAAGGTGGCTTAAAAGATCTCACAAAAAATGAACTTGTGATAAATGGGTTACCAATGGAAATGAAATGTTTCAAAAATGAAATTAGGGTTTCATTTTAATCATGTGATGTAAAAACTATACAAAACATGATAATTTTATTTTAATTAAAGCAAATCCTCAAATTTTAATACCCCACAATCTTATAAAATTTTAATTTTGATTTATTAACATTTTAATCTAATTTAATTTCTAATATTTAGATTTATTTTATTTTATTTTAATCTAATCCAAGCCTTGAAAAATTTATAGATAAAATTTTTATACTTACCCAAAAAAATTAACCCTAAACCTAAACTTAAATTCTACACTCAAAAGATTTCTTTTCTTATTTTTATTTTTTTCTTTTATCTTTTTTTTCCCTTTTTCATTCCTTTTGCCTTTTATTCCCTTCCCCTCCTTTCCTGGGCACACGTGCCAATCGACCCAGCCCAACTTCTCTTTTATTTATTCTCCTCATCCCTTGGGTGTCGTCTAGCCTAGATGTCCTTCTCTATTTTTTTTCTTCTTTTTTTCTTTTATCTGCTTCTTCTCCCGCCTATCGCCTTCCTTGCTTCCCTTTCTCCTTTCCTATTTTGTCCTAAATAGGGACTTACCTATTTCCCTTATGCAAATTCCCCCTTACCTCTCTTACCCATGCAACCCCTACCATGCATGCTACTCCACCAATCACCTTGCCACCATACTTCACCACCCTACGTCCCTGTACACCAACACCCCGCACCCCTAGCCCTTTTTCCTTACTCACCCTATATGGTAAGACCCCCTGGGTTCCCCCTTATCGCCTTCCCTCTCCCAACCATGTTGCTTATATATACCTTGTAGGTATCCCTCTTTCTTTCACCTCCTATCCTTTTCCTTCTTGTTAATGAGCCAGTTGATCCCCCTTCCCCCTATTACTCCATTTTTTCTTGTTTCTTCTTCTCTATTTTGCTTCATTAACACTAATGTCCTCTCTACTAGCCAAACCATCCTCCCTGTCTGTTATCACTCTAGCTAACCTTCTTGGCACCTCCTTTCCCTTTCCTTTATGACGCCAATCACCCTCTCTATCATGACCTCTTCCCTTCTCCCCCCTATACGTTTGGAGCCACAACTAGCCACATCTATTTCCACTAGCATTGCACCACCACCACCAACCTTCTCTTTTCCCCCTCCTCACCACCACCATTTTGGTAGTGCCACCACAGACACCTTAGCCCATCATTACCACCACACCAAGCCCTCTCTTCTCCATATTTCTCCCCCTCTCTCAGCCAATCCTTTTATCTACACTATTAAGGCCACTACTACCACCCCAATTTTCACCTGCAGACCACCACCACTACCCTACCATGCCTCGCCAACTCCACGTCACTCCCCTTTCCTACAGTAACCCCTAACTACCAACTATCTTCCCCCAAGTAGCCATCACCACAATCCACACTACCTCGACCACCAATAACCAACACCCCTACCACTACCTACCACTGACATCTGTCAATCCCAACACCACCATCACCTCAACCCTATCTACCAACCATCATCCCATCCTTAAGTTGCTGCCACTACCATGACCACCTTCATCGCTGTCATGACCAAGCTTCCCATTTTGGTTACCTTTGTTTCCACCCCCTCCTTTGCTTAGTTTTCTTTTAGGATTGAAATTCTTAAGTCTAAACTTTGTATATTTTTATTTCTAGGTGATACTCAGGTGGTGGTGGAGGAGGAAGTGTAGGTTTTACGTTCTTAGAGATCAGAGCCAATTTGGTAAAGATACATGTCATAGATAGGGCTTGATGTGTTATAATATATATATTTGTTGTGTTGATGTACTGATGACATTGTATGAAATATTACCTTAACTTTGGTGTTATATATATTATACGGTATTGCGTGTCAGAAGAAAAGGTAAGAAAGTTGTGAAAATATGACTTGTGTTAAATACAAAGTATCTATATATAATAGTGGTCTTACATTTCATGATGAGGGTATGTGTGGGAGGTCAAAAATTCATTCATGTTGGGAATCTTGTGATTCGGGGGAGGGGAAGATAGATATTTTTGTTGCCTAGGGGAATTTTGGTCAACATTGTTAAAAAGTGGAATGTTGAGTAACTTGGGGTGTTGGCTAGCTCAAAATAGGTTAAGGGAGCTATATGAAATATTTGGAGTGAAAATGAAAGGTTTATGGCTAATAAAGGAGGGGAACGACTGTAAACGTGAATAACAAAACCTAAGGGTGTTGTCATGATCATATATGCGAAAGGCTAGATATTGACCTTAAGAATTTAATATGAGGTTAATGTTGGTGTCTTGGGTATGCATACTAAATTTGAGATCCATATGAGTTATAGGGAATGAGTTATGACTAAAATATAAAATTAGGGTTTTATAGGAGTTATAAATAGTAACCCTAAAAGTAGGCTATTATCGCATGTGTAAGATGGGGGATTTAGACCAACATATTGGGATATTATGTCAACAATAACAATTTGGGAATGTATAATAGAATTGGTATCCATATGGGGTCTAAGAAAATTGTTATGATAAAAATGTAAAATTAGGGTTTTGTAAGAGACTCGAGTAGTAACCCTAGGAGTAGGTTATTATTACATATGTAAGATATAGGATTTAGATCATGATTTATGATTATATGGTTAAAAAAACATCCTAAGCTTGGGTATGAAATTTGGGGGCTAAATGAGTACTAGAGAAGGATTATGTTAGGTTTGTGAAATTAGGGTTTCTAAGGGAAATAGAACATGTTTTAGGATATATGTGATGACCTTGAAATATATGAAGTAATAATAATATAATAATCACTTAAACTGAAAATTCATATGAGTCAGAACCAATAGTACTTGTTCATTCCACAGGACAAGAATAGTGGCTAGGAGCGTTTTATCCTAGGATAGTGCTTATATTACTGTTCTACCGGTTGAGAATAATGGAATCCCCAAAATTAAGTTAAGTAAGACATTTGAATGATCATAACCCTTTATAAGATACTACTCACTTATAGAGAAACACCACGTGAGTTAGGACTAGTTGTACCTATTCATTACATTAGACAAGAATAGTGGCCAAGAGTATTTTGTCCTAGGTTTTATATTATTAGAACCATTCCACCTGTTGAGAATGGTGGCCAAGAGCATATTTCCTTAGGGTTGTACTTTTACATATTTCACCGATTGAGAATAGTGGGTTCCTTTAAATCAATGTGAATAACATCATAAGTATTGATCATATTGCTATTACTATACAATTTGAAAAGAAATAAATAAGTTGGCATCGATGAGATTATCCTATGAGCATGTTACATCTTGTTTTTTTGTTATGAACTTGTGTGACTTTTCTTAACTATATTATTACCTTATTCAGTATGTAGCGTATTGATCATCCTTTTTATGGGTGTCGCTCATTCCCACGAGCATTCCCCTTTTGAGCCTATGTAGGTTAATGAGGACTAGTTAGATGATTATGCTGCTTATGATGCTTTGATTAGGGTAGAGTGATTAAGCCTCACGTATGGGGTTTGGGAGTTGGAGAGCTATGTTATGTAGTTATTACTTTAAATCAATTTCCCTTCTTTTGTCATTTTCTCTTCAAATATTTACTTTATGCACTTTAGGTTTTGTTTTCGAATATAAAATCCAAAGCTCTTACTTATGTTATGAATTGTCCTTGTTCTATGTTTATTATGTCTCACACTCTAAATTATTTTTGCCTTGTAATTGATGTGAGAGTGGTATATAAGCTAGATTTATGTCAATTACAGCGGTAACACATGTTCATGTTTGAATTACGTTTCTACTTAATCAAAAATTTTCAGTTGTAAGTTTTGAGGTGTTACAAGTTGGTATTAGAGATTATGGTTCAACTACCATGTCTTGTCTTCAAAAAATTCAGTTTCAAATGATCTCCTATCTAATTTTATCATTTTTTCTTTGTATTTCAAAAATATCAGTTTTGTGAAAACCTGGATAAACTTGTGAGGAATTGAGCATGGGTAGCTTAGGTGGCCTCTAAATTTGATATGTGTAATAAATATTAGTATGCTAGAAAGGTTTTATCTTAACATGTCCTCTATTTTGTAGCAAGCTTGCCGCAATAATGAACGGATGATTAGGACGCTTGGAGGAGGCATTTGAGGCCTTTATAGAATTCATTCAGCATTAGTGTTAGCCTTAGCCTTATTCGCCACCCCTACCTCTGTAGGATCTATAAAAGATTATTAGGGAAGACTAGCTTTGGAGGGTTATAGGACACCACCCTTCACTCTATGCCCATGAGAAGGATCTCGTCATTTTGGAAGGGTGGATCCAGGACATGGACCAGACCTTCAAGGCAGTTGACTATCCACTAGCTTGGAAGGCGAGTATAGCAACCTTCTTTCTCCATGGGACCACCGACACTTGATGGATAGGTTGTCATAGTTAGGGAGAGCTACCAATGTCCTGGGATGACTTTAAGATGGAGATTTCTACCCATACAGCCTCAAGAGGGACAAACTAATAGAATTCATGCATTTGACTTATGAAGGCATGATAATGAGGCAATACTATGTTTGGTTTATAGAGCTACTAAGGTTCACACTTGGCATAGCGATTAGTGAGTCGACAATGGTCTACCAATTCGAGTAAGAGCTCCATTTCAGCATATGCAGGATGATGGGTGTTGTGGCCTTCTAGGACATAACCACCTTGTATGAGCGGGCATGCATTATCACCATTATAGTACAGGATTAGGCTTCTATATTGGGAAAAAGGAAGCCATAGATGTAGGGTTATGGAGGCAAGATCCATCCCTAAGGGGGCAAACCTTCAATATTCAAGAAAAGGGGTCAACCATGGGTTTATATCAGATATTAGGAGCTGTCGAGGCATTTTGTCTGCCAATGGTGTGACATAGGCCATCCAAGACGTGACTATAGGGGCATGCCTACTCATTGTTGACTCTACAGTAAGCCAAACCATCGGGTATTTGAGTGTCAGTATTATAGGAGTTTTTACCAGCCATAGGGAGGTTAGTTCTAGCAAAGAAGACCATTGATACTTTAGAAATAGGCTTATTAGTAGCGGGCCTACCAGCTGCCATCCTAGTAGTTCTAGTAGAGGTCACCTACCTCGGCTGGTACATGACTTAGAGAGTCTAAGGGGAGACCATAGGGGGTTCATCCATTCTCTCTGAGGGAAGTTCACCCCTAGGGTGCCGAGGGTTATCGAGGAGGATATTGGGGAGGATAGTTAGGTAGGTGACTGAATGTCATCAGTCAAATAGAGGTTGATTGACAATTAGATGTAGTGACGCGTATGTTCACCGTTCTTTCCCTACCAATGCATGTGTTTTTTGATTCGAGTGCTTCCTTATATTTTATATCTATTACCTTTATTCTTAGAGTTGCCTCATCACCATCTACTAGTGTAGTTATATATGTGATATTACCCTGAAGGAATAAACTGGATTGTACTAGGCTCTACTTAGAGGTGGCCTTAGTAATAGGTAGGGTAGACTTCCTAATGGACTTGGTCAAGATGAATCTATGAGACTTTGATGTCATACTAGGGATTGATATGTTAGGAAGATACCGAATGGTGATAGAATACACATAAGAATGCATAGCGTTGTAGGGACTATAAGATACTAGGGTATTCTATAAGAAATAAAAACCCAAGCCTACAACAAAGCTCGTATCTGCCTATATGTTGTAGTCATTGGCACATAAAGGGTACCCCATATATCTGTGTACTATTTAGGATTTATTAAGCTTAGAAGACATTTTAGTTACTTGGGACTTCCCAGACGTGTTTTCAAAAAAGATACTTGGTATGTCGCTAGTGAGCGAGATCGAATTCACTATTGAGCTAGTACCAAGGGCAGAACCAGTGTTGAAGGCGCCTTACCAGATGAAACCGATAGAGTTGTGGGATTGAAGACTTAGTTGGAGGATTTGATGGCTCACAGGTACATTTGTTTATGTGTATATCCATGAAGAGCACCACTCCTATTCGTGAAAAAGAAGGATGGGAACCTTTGTCTGTGTAATAACTATCGGGGTCTGAATCAGTTGATAGTGAAGAACTAATATTCACTTTTGAGGATTGACAACCTTTTATACCAACTTTGAGGCATTGTTGTCTTCTCAAAGGTCGATCTGAGGTTTGGTTACCACTAGCTATGCATTGTAGATGTGGGTATCATGAAGACGAATTTTAGGACACGATATGTGCATTATGAGTTTACGGTGATGCCTTTTGAGCTCACCAATACACCTACCATCTTTATGGACTTGATGATGATGATATTTCATTTGTGGTTATGTTCATCAACGACATTCTAGTATACCCTTAGAGTAAAGAGGAACAGGAACAACATATATGCACCATCTTGTCAATCCTTAGAGAACATGGATTATATGCCAAACTCTCCAAGTGTAGATTTTAGCTTCAGAAGGTTACCTTTCTGGGACATGTAATATTAATAGGAGGGGTTGTTGTGGATCCGGTAAAGATTGATGTAGTTATAGGGTGGAAGGCACCCACTAACATTTTCAAGGTTCATAGTTTATTAGTTTTTCTTGGGTACTACAGGCTCTTTATTCAGAACATCTCAAGGGTCATACACCCCTTGATGAACCTACTGAAGAAGACTACCAAATTTCAATGGGAAGATATCTATGAGGGCACATTTCAAGAATTGGAGAAGCACCAAACTACAACACTGATTTTGTCTTTACCAATGGAATCAAATGATTTTGAGGTCTACATAATGCATCTAAGCACGAGCCGGGCTGTGTGTTGATGCAACATGGTAAGGTATTCTCTTATGCTTCTTACCAACTGAAGCAACATGAGTAGAACTACCCAACACAGAACTTGGAGTTTGTTGCAGTCATCTTTACATTGAAAATATGGAGACATTACTTGTATGGGACACAATGTAAATTTTTTACCAATTATAAGAGCTTAAAATATATATGTTCACTTAGAAGGAGTTGAATATGAGGTAGAGGAGATGGCTAGAGCTAGTAAAGGACTACGATATAGAGTTAACCTACCAAGAGGGTAAGACCAACGTTGTTGCATATGCTTTAAGTAGGAAGACGCCACACTCTTTAAATTCTTACATGATGACTAATTGGTTGCTTGAGAAACTTAGTGAGATAGGGGTAGAGCTAATCTAATAGGATGATTTGGAGGTTTGGATGGGTGCCTTGGTGATTACACTAACAATTTTTGACGAGATTCAAGTTGGGAAACCCAGAGAGGTTAAGCTTAAGAGGATCCAATAGAAGAAACATGATTTTGGAAGAAGGTCATTGTACTCCCTATTATGTTAATCCAATAGAGGATAAGTTGTATAAGGACCTTATTTATTAGTAGTCTCACATGAAGAAAGAAGTAGCTAAGTTTATGGTGAGATGTCTGACCTGTTAGAAGGTTAAGATAGAGCACCGTAGACCTGCATGGTTATTCCAGCCTTTGGAGGTGTTGGGATGAAAAACTTGACACGTTCCTACCCGCAAGTGCATGGGGTCAGAGTAGTAGTCAAGGTTGATCCCATAGGGATTGGTGAATGATCACTTACTCAAAAGAGCATTAAATGCTCTATTGCAAAAATGAGAACCCCCATCACTAATGATAGTCTTAGGTGTCCCAAACCTTGAAAAGATATTCTTTTTCAAAAATTTAGTGACGACTTTTGCATCATTTGTGGGAGTGGCTATAGCCTCTACCCACTTAGATACATAATCAACTACCACAAGAATATATTCATTAAGCCTAGACTTAGGAAACGGTCCCATAAAATCGATTCCCCAAACATCGAATAACTCCACTACAAGAATGTTTGTGAGGGGCATCTCTTGTTTTCTAGAAATATTTCTCATTCTTTGACACCTATCACAAATCTTAGCAAAGGAGTATGCATCATGAAATAAGGTAGGCCAATAGAATCCACATTGCAAGACTTTTGCAGCCGTTTTGGTGGGGTTGAAATGGCCACCACACTTTACTATAACAATGAGATAGTATAGAATGTATTTCATGCTCAGGGATGCATCTTCTAATGACATGATCGGCACAAATCCTATAGTGGTAGGGATCATCCCAAAAGTAATACCTCAGATCATGTAAGAACTTCTTCCTTTGATGAAAGGAAAGATCATTGGGTAAGATTCCACTTACAAGATAGTTCACAATATTAACATACCAAGGATGATTTGTAACCGCGTAGAGTGTGTCATCGGAAAATGTGTCTCGAATAGGTGTAGGTTTCTGATTGACCTCATAGGTAGAGGGTAAACGAGAAAAATGATCAGCTACTTGATTCTTGCTACCCTTCCTATCGCTGATTTCCAAGTCAAACTCTTGCAATAATAAAATCCACCAAATGATTCTGGGCTTTGCATCCTACTTAACAAAAAGATACTTCAAGGCGGCATGGTCAGTATAGGTAATGACCTTGTTAAGAAATAGATAAGGACTAAACTTTTCAAAGGAGAAAACCATAGCTAGCAATTCTTTTTTAGTTGTTTCATAATTCATTTGTGTTGAATTCAAAGTCTTGCTAGCATAATAGATAGTATGAAAAAGTTTGTCCTTATGCTACCCCAAGACTACTCCTATAGCAACATCACTAGTATCACATATAATCTCAAAAGGTAAATTCCAATCAGGAGTAACAATAATCGGAGCATCCACAAGTTTTGCCTTTAAAGTGTTAAAGGCAACCAAAAACGCATCAGAAAAGTGAAAAGGCACATCTTTAGCCAACAGATTCCAAAGAGGTTTTGAATTTTTTTTGAAAAATCTTTAATAAAGCGTCTATAGAAACCTGCATGACCAAGGAAACTAGGTATATCTTTAACACATGTAGGGGGTGGCAATTTCTCAATGAATTCAATTTTGGCCTTGTCTACCTCTATCCCTTTGCATGAAATCTTATGCCCTAAAACTATTCCTTCCTGGATCATGTCTCCTATATATGCCCTGCAGGTCTCCCTATTTCCTTCCCCTCCTCTCTATTTCTCTCTCATCGATGAGCCAACCGAGCCCCCTTCCCCTCTTATTCCATTTTTTTCTCTTTTCTTCCTCTCTACTTTGGTTCATCAACACCTCCACAACCAAATCGCCCTCATCATTTCTTGTCACCCTAGCCTATCTCCTTACCACCTCCCTTCCCCTGTCTGCACGACGCTAATCACCCTCTATACCGTGGCCTCTTCCCTTCTCCCTCCCCTACACCTACAACCACAACCGTCCACATCCACTGTCACCAGCACTGGTTTATACCACCAACCTTCACTTTCCCTCCTCCTCACCACAATCATTACAACAAAACCACTGCATACACCTCAACCCATCATCATCACCACACTTAGCTCTTTCTTCTCCCTCCTTCTTCCCTTCTCTCAGCCATCCACTTTACCTACACCGCCGCCAGCCAGTACTACAGATCCTATTGTTTCCCACATGCCACCACCACTACCGTATCATGCCCTGATAGCTCCATACCACTCCCCTTGCCTAAAACTACCCCAAAACACCAACCATCTTCCCCCAAGCAACCATAACCACCATCCACACTACCTTGACCGCCGACCACCAGCACCAAAACCTCCACCTACCACCTACTTCAGCTAGTCCAAACACCACCATCACCTCAAACCTAGATAACAACCATGACCTTATCCTTAAGCCACCACAACCATGACCACCTTCGTGCTCTACCTTGCCCAAGATTCCTATTCCAGTTACCTCTATTTCCCTCCCCCTCTTTTACCTTAGTTTTCTTTTAGGATTGAAATTCTTAAGTTTAAACTTTGTATAATTTTATTTCTAGGTGATACTCCGGTGTTAGTGGAGGAGGAAGTGTAGATCTTAAATTTTTAGAGACCGGATCCACTTCAATAATGATATATGTCATAAATAGGGCTTGATGTGTTATAATGTATATCTTTGCTTGTGTTGATGTGTTGTATATTTTATGTGGTATTGTATGTTGGAATAAAAGGTAAGAAATTTGTGAAAATATGACTTGTGTTGAATATGAAGAATCTATATATAATCATGGCCATGCATTTCATGATGAGGGTATGTATGGGAGGTCAAAAAGTCATTCATGATAGCAATAACGTGATTTAGGGAAGGGGAAGATAGGTATTTTAGTTTCCTAGGAATATTTTGGTCAACATGGTTAAAAAGTGGCATATTGAGTACCTTAGGGTGTTAGATAGCTCAAAATAGGTTAAGTGAGATATATGAAATATTTAGAGTGAAAATGAAAGGTTTATGGCTAATAAAGGAGGGGAAAGGCTTTAAATGTGAATATCAAAAAGTAGGGGTGTATTCGGGATTATATGTGTGAAAGGTTGGAAATTGAACATAAGAATTGAATATGATATTAATGTTGGTGTGTTGGGTATGCATATGAAATTTTGGAGCCATATGAGTTCTAGGGAAAGAGTTATGACTAAAATATAAATTTAGGGTTTTTTAAGAGTTATGAATAATAACCTTGAGGGTAGGATATTATCGCATGTGTAAGAAAGGGGAGTTGGATTGCAATCTTGGGATATTATTTCAATAATAAAACTTTGGGAAGGTATAATAGAATTGGTAGTCATAGGGGGTCTAAGAAGATTGTTATGATAAAAAATGTGAAATTAGAGTTTTGTAGGAGACTCGAATAATAACCCTAAGGGTAGGTTATTATTAGATGTGTAAGACGTGGGAGTTAGATCATTATATGGTTAAAAAAACATCTTGATCTTGGCTATGGAATTTATGGACTAAATGAGTACTAGAGAAGAGATTATGCTTGGTTTGTAAAATTAGGGTTTCTAAGGGAAACATGACATGTTTTGGGATATGTGTTGGGATGGTGCCTTGCATGAGTATGTTTATATGATTATGTGATAACCTTGTAATAAATAAAGTATGAATAATTTACTAATCACTTAAAGTGAAAGATCCTATGAGTTGGAATTAGTTATACATATCCATTCTATCTGATGAGAATAGTGGCTAGCAGTGTATTACCCTGGGGTTGTACTTATATTATGGTTCCACAGGTTGAGAATAGTGGGGTCCCTAAGCTCAAATTAAAGAAACCATTTGAATGATCGCAACCCTTGATAAGATACTAATCGCTTAACATGAACACCACATAATTCAAGACCAGTTATACCTGTCTGTTCCATCGAATGAGAATAGTTGCTAAGAGTGTTTTACCCTAGGTTGTATATTATTAGAACCATGCCACTAGTTGAGAATAGTGTCCAAGAGTGTCTTGTTCTAAGGTTCTACTTTGTTACCCTTCCACTGGTTGAGGATAGTGGGGTCTCTGAACTCGATGTGAATAAAATCATGAGTATTGATGATAATGCTATTACTATACGATTTGGAAAGAAGCAAATAAGTTGGCATCAATGAGATTATCCTATGTGCACGTTACCTCTTGTTGTGATCTTATGAACTTGTGTGACATTTCTTAAATGTATAATTATTTTATTCAGTACATAGTGTATTGGTTATTCTTTTTGTAGGTATTACTTATTCCCACAAGTAGAGACCCCTTTTGAGCCTATGCAGGTTGGTGAGGACCCGATAGATGTTTATGTTTCTTATGATGCTCTGATTGGGGTGGAGTGATTACATCTCGTGTATGAGGTTTGGGAGTTGGAGAATTATATTATCCGTTTATTATTTTAAATCAGTTTCCCTTCTTTTGTCATTTTTCTCTCTGAATATTTACTTTATGCATTTTAGATTTCATTTTTAAAGTTAGACTCCAAAACTCTTGCTTATGTTATGAACTATCTTTGTTCTATGTTTATTATGTCTCATATTCTAAATTATTTTTGCCTTATAATTAATGTGAGAATTGTACATAAGCAAAACTTATATCAATTATAGCGATAACACTCATTCATGTTTGAATTATGTTTCCGCTTAAAAAAATTTGGTTGTGAATTTTCGAGTATTACACAAATAATTCAGGTTTTAAAAAAATGAGGATGTTCCAACATATGCCTACAACAAAAAGGAGTGTCTATGACAAGAAAATAGAAAAGTTGGGAATGGTAAAAGAGTAATTCTAAGCTAAAGTAAGCAAAAATCAAGTTTTCTAAAATAATGAGAGCAAAACAAAATTTAGAGCATAAATGAGCGGGTCCCATGAGTTCTTATCAATAATGAAAAGTTCATGTGCATTTTCATAAAGTTTGGATAAAAATCGAGGAAGAAAAATTATATTTAATAATGTAAATGTGCCCAATAATATCTAAAATATTACAAAAATTACATGAATAATAATGGAATTTTTTTGATCATGTTTAACTCAATAATAATAAAATAAGATGATCCATAAAGCTTTGTGGAATTTAGATAACCAAAAAGGGCTTAATGTGGCTCAAAACACACAATTAAGGCTCAGCTAAGTGATTAATAATGTCTTTTTACCAATGACTTGGTTTAATATTTTTGAAAATCCTAAAAGACTCAAAAACATATGAGCATATAAAATATCCACATAAAAGAAGAATTTGGAAATAGTTTGGTGGCTAAAAGTGCCTTACAAGTTTCACAAAGCACAAATAAGTAAGAAATGATTGGGAGTCTTGAACGAAACATTTCATAAACACTACTAGGGTTTCAAAACTCATAAAAGATGTAATGAAATATCTATATAATAAAACTTAACATCCACCAATACCAAACCTGAATAAGTCAAGTTTTTTAAAATATCAAGGTATTATAACTAACTTTTTTTTTTATAAAAGGCACATGGAATATCCTCACTTTTCCAAATATGTGGAACCTCATGATCTTATTCGAAGCTCTTTCTTCTTCAAAATTTCCATGAAAAGTTTTTATTTACCTATTAAAATGATCATTTGTAAGGAAAAACTTATAATATCCAAGATAGGTGATCTTCCTACTTTTCCTTAGTTGTACAAAGTCTATGTTATCCCCATTAATAAGGCATACATAATATCTATGCAAATTATAACCAAAAAGATTATCTGATGTCTTAAAATCATTTATTATGCAAAATAAAATGGCTCTTAAGTTAAATAACTCTTGAAATGAAACACTTCAATTCTATGGCCATACATGTACTTTAAATCCTCAACAAGGGAATCTAGATAAATATCAATATCATTATCGAGCTAATTTGAACCTGATATAAGCAAATATAACATCATATAATTTTGATTTATGCACAATAATGGATGGTAATTATATTTCACCAAGATAAATAACCATAAGATGTAGTTTATGTTTCCATTAAAAGAGTTTATTCCATAAGAGCAAAATGCAAGAGGTGTGTTTCTAGCTTCATGACCTAATTTAGGAAATTTTGTATCAATTTCCTTCTTCTGAGGAGAATCAAGTAAATATCTAAGCTTGTCATCAAAAGTAATATCTAAGCTTACCATCAAAAGTTCTCTCTTTTGCATGCCATATAAGATTATTTGCATTTTCTCCATTAGTAAACATACTCCGAAATCTTAGTGTAATTAGAAAAGTACCACAACACCTTATTAGGAACCTTATACTTCTTGAATCATGACATTTGACATTTAGGATATATATCAAATGACACTTATTCATTATGATATACAATGCAATCATTATGACAAACATTATTTTCCCCCTATAATTGAAGCCACTAGAGTAAAGAACCATTTTTGCTTCATATGTGTTGGGAGGAAATATAGTGTTCTTTAGAAACATCTCTTTTACTAGTTTGAAAAGAGAAGTGAAGCTTTTATTGCCTCATCCATTAGGCATTTTGAGATTTTATAGGGATAAAATGACTAGTGTTTTTGTAAATTTAGTATAACCTTCATGAAAATGTGATTCCAATAATTGATTGACCTTTTAAACTATTTAGGAGAGTATATGAAATGTTATTATACATTATTTGTCAAGTATTCCATGGTAGAAAAACCATAATATTCAAAATCATCACTTTCAACACAACTAGTTTGGATACCGATAGACTCTCTGTGTCATATATAATTAGTGTAACTCATATCAAAACCATGTATAATAAAATAATATCATATTTCTCTAACAACTTTCTTAATAATATTACCACAATAGATACATGAGAAAAATATCTACAAGGGATCCACAACATGTTCAACCAAAACATTTAGAAAGTCATCTAAACTATCTATATACTCTCTAGACATTCTACTAGAGTATACCCATGATTGATCCATCATATCTGTTAACCTCAAGGGTTAAATAATGTCATTATATTTATTTTGATGATAAAAAATGGATCTTGGTAACTAATGTATTTTCTTAATTGTGCATATCCAAGAAAATAACACATACAAAAAGGAACCAAGACTTGACAAGTATTTTATGAGTCTTAGGTATATTGTAAAGAGTTAACTTGAGAAAAATTCATATTTCAAACAAAACTCTTTAAAATACTTTGTTGAAAAAGACTTGACTTAAGCTCATCTCATAAATATTTTAAAAGTATTTTCAAAGCAAATTTATTAGTTTTAGTTGGAACTAGTCGATTGGTCCTCAAATTGATCGATTGGTTAATTTTGAATAAAGCCACTAGCTGTGTTAAAACTCAAACAGACCGACTGGTGGATAAAACTGATCGACTGGTTTCCCCAAACCAATTGATTAGTTTGGAAACCAATCAATTGTTTTGACCAACTAGTCCATGGATTTTACTCTTTCTAAAACCCAGTTCGCCATTTTTTAAATACATTGATTGGTTTAGGTAAACCTGGTGAGAAACAATCAACTGGTTTGACCAACAAGTCTATAGGTTTCAATCTTGTAGAAACTTAATTCATCTCTATTTAAACACATCAATTGGTTTAGGCAAACCGATTGAATGGTTGAGAAACCAATCGATTGTTTTAACCAACCTTCCATGGGTTTCACTCTTGCATAGACATATTTCGTCTCTATTTAAACACATTGACTATTCGGGCAAATCGATCGACTAGTTGAGAAACCAATTGACTGATTTGACCTACTAGTCTATGGGTTTTACTTTTACAGAAACCCAGCTCCCATATGTTTAAACACATCGACTGGTTTTGCCAAAATGATCGATTAGTTTGACAAACTAATATACTAGTATAATGAACACATTGGCTGGTCTCACCATACCATCTCACTATTCATATATGTTTTAAGAACAACTGTATACAGTGCCAAACCAATCAACTGATTTGAATAAACTGATAGACTGGTTCACACAACGGTAATTTTCTATTTTGGTTGAAACCTAAATAATTGACTAAAATATACCAATTGACTGGCTGTATAACCGATCGACTGGTTATCATTAAATGTTAATTTTCTGTTCATTGGGAATTTTTTTTAAATTTATATCTAATTACTATATACGATGGTAACCATTATAAATAAGGTCCATCTGTACTTATTACAACTAAATTTTCAAATCATTAATTGTACAATTAATCTCTTACACTAAAATTATTCAATTGTTCACTCAAATTTCCAAACTTTCATATTTCAGAGTTTTTACTAAAAAGTGTTCTTTGTTCATTTCTCTTAGCAAGAACTATTTTCAAATTGTAATATCTCACATTACATCTAGTTATATTACATCTCATCCAAAGATATATACATTCATATCTTATATTTTGGTGAGAACTCTTTGTAATCACAACCTCCTCTTAAAAATTCCTTTAATGGGTTAATGAGTATTTGCCTATCATTATTGAAAGATTCATGTGTTAAGTCTAGAGAAGATAAATAGGTGAAGTTATAAATCATATATTAGAGGGTTATTGAGATTGTAAGGCTTATAAATAGAGAGAAGAGTGATCATCAATAAAACACATCACTATTTTAAAAATCTAAAAGGGAGACCTTTTGGTAGTGGAGGTAAAGAGTAATTTACTCTTAAACCACTCTACATTGCGTGTTAGTTTTTTATCTAGTCATTTCCATTCTATAAAACCCTATTCACCCTCTATATGGTGTTTTCAATATCTTATATTATAAATAAAGGTGAGTAAAATAATTTGTGAACAACTACAACAATAATTTATGGACTAAATGTTTATAGAACATACATAGGTTAGTATATATATAGCTAACAGGGTGAGGTTTTCTCATATAATACACTAAAAACAACAATACTAATATCAAAGCTACACTTCTAGAAGCATAATGATGTCCTAATTAGTCAAAACATGGTGAAAAGAGGAAATGTATATCATGTCAACAATAAAAAATATCGAAGATGAAAAATCTAAACATCTAAGGAAAGAAAGACGATGATAAGAGAAGAAGGAAAAGGAAGGTTAGCAGCAGTGGCTATGGAGCTACCCGATGGAGAGGAAGGAAAAGAGGAAGAAAGCAAAAATGATGGAATATAATGAGAAACAACCAGTTTGCACAACAACTCTCTATGGGTTTGTGCAAATGATAGGGTTAAAGGGATGTATGCTAGTTTATAAGTTAAAAACTAAAAAATGAAAAAAAAATGCCAATAGGTATCGATGGTAGTTATGAGTCAAAATGTCCATCTATAATGCTAAAAATTGAAAAATAAATCATCTTGCTTTACATTAGACGTCGGTTTTAACTTATAATCATTGTCTAAAGCTAAAAAAATTATGTTAAGCTGTAAACAACGGTTGCATTCTTGTAACCACCGTTTTTGTTACTAAATATAAAGCACCCTAAAAATCTCCTTGTTTTATTTTTACAAGGGAAGTTATATAATATTGTCTTCAATATAACAGACGTGTATGTGTTGCCATCTATTTTGATTTTTGTAGTATTAAATATCTCCTAAAGAGGGAATTTGAAAATACTCAATTAGTCCATATGTTTTCACCTAGCGATCTTCTTTTGGACTCTCAAATATCATAGTTTATATTAATGATCTCAATAATATTGGAACACATGATGAACTTGAAAATATTAAAAAATACTTAGTGAAACAATACGAGATGAAATATCTTGGAAAAATAAAGTTTTGTTTGGTTTTGTAGACCAATAATTTGAAGAATGGTATTTTTTCCTGCCAATCAATGTACATTGAGAAAATTCTAAAGAGATTTTACATAAACAAATCAAATCTATTTAATTCTCAAATGGTGGTTTGCTCTCTTAATGTGAAGGATTATCCATTTTATCGTTGCGAAGATGATGAAGATATTCTTGGCATATAAGTACCATAATTAATTGTAATTGAGGGAATTGATGTATTTGGCCAACAATACACAACTTGATATTCTATTCTTTGCTCATATTGTCAAGATACGATTCATCAACAACTAAGAGACTCTATAGCAAAATAAAGAATTTATTTTGCTGTCTTAGAGGTACACATAATCTTAGATTATTTTACTCTTATTAGACATGCAAATGTGTGATACCCATAAAATCAACATAAGCTAAGATTCCAATATAGTTATTTGTTCATTTTTGAAAACACAACAATCTCATGAAGATCAACAAAGCAAACCATAACAACCACTATAACACCCGAAATTTTATGAACCAAAAAAATATTCTAATTACATAAACCAAACTCAAATACATGGATTTTACCAACACGTTAAGTATAAGTCCACTTCCTTCATCATTATTATATAAAACATAATACTAAAATAATTAAATTAAATTAGTAGAAATAAAATAAATAAAATAGAAATGGAATATATATATATATATATATATATATATATATATATATATATATATATATATATATATATATACATACATACATACACACAATCACTATATAAAAGAGATCACAACTCATAGATGCTAGGAGAATGAGTACAAAAAGAAGTGAAGAATATCTGTATCTGAATACAAAATAAAAACCAGTAAAGTGTACTAAATACCCCCATTCTAACCCCTTCCCATTGACAACTATGCAAGTCAATGTCCTATATAAGGATGTCCTCATCCAATACATGTACACCAACATCTAAAGAAAGCAATGTATTAATATGCTATTTGTATTTAGGAAACATAACATACTACAAGCAATAACATGCTCACACATAATACAAACATGGACATGTTGATCATGGTGAAAGAAAAATAAAGGGAACATGTTAGCACATGCATTACATCTAACAACCCAGTGTATATAATAATATACAATGTGGGAAACTAAAATGGTATTATAAATAAAAGCAAGGGATCACAAACATGCAAGGTTAGCTACTTATTCAACCTATTGATTAATGTTATCACACAAACCACTTATTTATTTATCTAAGGTGGAAAATTCTAAATATGAAGCTCTACAACAAAGAACATAACCACATCATAACAACTAAAGAAAACCACAAAACCACAAAGGAAACTCTATCCTTGAGTACGTGCACACTCTATAGGGATTGTCGGGGACCTACTAAGTAAAAAGATGCCTTGTTAATGCTTGGAAACAATGGTGTAACCAATAACTAGGGAAGAAATCTATTGCATGACTATACTTCATAGTTCATCTTGAGATTACTTGCCTAATTAGACTCACAGTTGAATTATTAGTAAATTTTAGATATATTAATTATCACCAACCATAATCCAAGGCATAAACCACTTTTTTTTACTATTAAAAAAATTTAGGAAGCATTGAGCTATATCAAGAAATACTATGATAAAAGTTGAGAATTAATTATTACCAAAAATTATTATTCATGATTGGTTACTGTAACACCCCCAAAATTCACTACTGAAAAATTTCGTTTTATTTAAAAGATAATTGCGGAAGCAGATAAACAAACATGAACTTTGGGAGTATTACCGCCACACTTAGTACCAGACCGGTTCACTCATACCGTTCCAGTACCAAGTGCTAAGGCTAAGAAAATAAATACAAATCGAAAGACATTCAACATGCATAAATCAGAGTAAATTGCAAGAACTTCAACATATTTAAATCAGAATAGCGCATCAAATCATTTTTAGGAATAAAATCCACCAATGGTGGTTACTTGAGTAACGTTAACATTTAAAACCGAGAAATTAAATGAGAAAGAGAAAAAGCCATGATACCGGAAAACTCCTTACTCTCCTTCCCGTAACCCACTTGAGTAGCACCTGAAAACCTGCAAGGGCACTGCCCATTGAATAGGCAGGGGCCCCATAAAGGGAATCCCTTCAGTACTACGGTACTGAGTAACCCTTTAATACCACACTTAAAGACAGGCCCGCATACGGCACACAATGCAAGCCACACACATATAATAATGAGAGATGCATACATAACAATGACAACATAATACTTTATAAGTCACGATCGATACTTTGGACCTTAAGCCATTATTCTGTCATTAATCCATCAATATCATATTTTATATCCATGTGAGTACGAGAACCCCACTATTATAGCCGGTGGACCGGAAAGTATATACTCAGGGCAGAACGCCTCTGACCACTATTATTGCCGGTGGACCGGAAGATAAACACACAGGGCAGAACGCACCTGACCACTATTATTTGCCGGTGGACCGGTCTGGCCCCGACTCACATGGTGTTCCACTATAGGTGATTAGTATTTTTCCATAATCTTATTCACATACATAATCGATTTTATTGAGCTTGAGACCCCCACTATTTTAGCCGGTGGACCGGAATACAGATAACTCATCATCCAGGGCACAACGCTCCTGGCCACTATTATAACCGGTGGACCGGGATATATAAAGAATCATCATCCAGGGCACAACGCTCCTGGCCACTATTATAACCGGTGGATCGGGATATATACAACTCATCATCTAGGGCACAACGCTCCTGGCCACTATTATAACCAGTGGACCGGTACTCAATATCATAATCATCTGGGCCCGGCTCATTAATATTTCACTTTCAATAATAGTATCTTTCCTTTCTTTAATCAGGACATCAATCATATTTATTTGCCTCGATTGGGAGATCGATAACCCGGGACACAAAGGTACACTGGTCGTACCGGTGCATATCAACTACTCAGTACCCTTTAACCATGAACCCAAGGACGCAAAGGTACCCTGGTCGTACTGGTGCATAAAGCTGACTCAGTACCCTACCGACAAAGACACCTAATCCATAAGTATGCATACCCCCTAACTAGGTCCGTAGAGCTAGGAAGAGTAAGATATAGGGCATGGCTGGGGCACAAAGGCACACCAGCAAATACCAGAATAATCGTGGACTAAACCACGTCCTTAGGGTAGCGACCCCTAAGGAGTCACCATTCCCGATCTCGAGGTCTTTCACTTTAAGTAATAGTGTCTTAGTTAAGGTGATCACGAAAAGCACGATAATCCGATACTTATTCACTTTCAATCGTTCTGATATCATTAATCGTTTCTAATTCAGAGGATTATCCAGGATGTCACAGAGAAACCATCAAGGCCATACTAATCATTAGATACTCTTACTTGGCTAATCAACATTATTTAATCATATTAATGTTCCACAATCTCAAGGACGTGTTAGGTATAAACTACTCATTTGGCCTTTACTTATATAATTGTTAAGTATCCATTCTTTACTTGATAAATTACCACATTACCCTTAGGGTTGCATAATTACCAAATTACCCTTTGTCCAATTTAGATTACCAAATTTTCTCATACTTTTTAGATCATCATTCACCTCTCATAATTACTATACTTATCATATTTCCTTTTTGGTTGGTTATATTACCAAATCGCCCTTCTCCTTTGTTATAATTACTAAATTGCCCTTGAGTTGGATAAATTACTAAATTACCCTCCTTCATTATCATGATTACTATTTTGCCCCTTTAGTTGGTTAAACAATTATCACTTTACCCTTTTATCGGTTAAATTACCAAATTACCCCTTTAGTTGAACAAATTACCAAATTGCCCTTCTCCTTTATCGTAATTACCATTTTACCCCTCTCAATTATTTTAATTTTCCATTTACCCTTTTTAATTATCACAAATCCCAAATTACTCTTCTTCATAATTACCAATATTAATTTACCCTTTTTCATAATCAAAATTTCTATATTACCCTTCTCCATCATTAAAATTACCATAATGCCCTTTAATTGGTTAATTTACCAAATTACCCTTCTATAGTATCATACTTATCCAATTGCCCTTCTACAATCATGATTTAATTGCTAAATTATCTTTTGTCGTTATCATAATTACCAAGTTACCCCTTACTCCCAAGTTTGCCATAATATCCTTTCATTTACAAAATTACCATCTTACCCCTTACATCAAATTTTACCGTAGTATCCTTTTATCTATGAAAATTACCACCATACATCTTTTACTTTACAAATTACTATTCTACCCTTTTACATCCAAGATTACCATCTTTATCTTTCCTTACATAATTACCATTTTGCCCTTCTTTTCCAATTTACCATATTACCCATTTACTTATAAATTTCCACTTCGCCATTCACTTATAAAATTTACCATATTACCCTTTACTTATGAAATTACGATTTTGCCCCTCTACCTCCAAAATTACCATAATGCCCTTTTCACTTGAACAATTACCATAATGCCCTCCTTCATCCAAAATTACTATTGTACCCCTACTTCCAAAATTACCATTTTACCCTTCTTCCTCACAACTTACAATTTTATCCTTTACTTGTAAATTATCATTGACCATTTAATCATAAGATTTCCATATTATTCTTTAATATCAAAAATTACCGAAATACCCTTTTCACTTATAAAATTTCCACTCAACCCCTTTATTCACCATTTTTATGAATTTACTAACACTACATAAAATAATGATATTAATACTTCATTTTTATCATCTAAGTCCACCAACTTATCATTTTTCAACATAATACTCATTAGCAACTACACACATTGATTTATATACCTCATAAGCATAATTACTAAAATACCCTTAAACAATAACATCATTCATGCATTAACAACATGGTACATCATAAACAAGTATTTAACATTTCTATCCATATTCCAACTCGTTCTTTATTTAACATACCTACATATGGCACAAAAGTTATCATGCTTTTTTTTTCTTTTTAACAAACAATATGAGAAACCATAAACATATCATGCTAAGCATACAAAACATGCATAAAATCATACTAAACCCTAAATGTGCTAGCATGCGTTTTTCATATATTTAAGGGAGGATTAACGGTTACCTTAATCCCGCAAAATATCAATCTTACCAAGCTTAATTAGCAACTCAACACCTAAAAATAATATCCATCATATTTATGTTAGAAATAAGAACCAAAGTATAGAACTTTATAAATTTTAATTAATAAAACACTTAACATAAATTACCATTTTACCTTAAAAATTATCCAAACTATTTTTAAAATGAAGGGGAGCTCACGCTGCATGGGCAGCGTGAGTTTCATGCAAAAATAAGGGGTGGAAGGGTTCAAAGGGGGGTGAAGGAAGCAAGATTCATCATTTTCGGGTTAGGGTCTTTAGGCTAGAAAAGAGGGTGGTTAGGGGAGGTTCTAAGGCAGGGGAATAGTGCAGGAGTGTAGAGGGGGTGTAGGTGGAGGCAAAGGATGGTTTCAAGGCGGCATAGGGCGGTGGAGACGACGGCGACAAGGCGGCGAAGGTGGCTGCCGAAGTGGGTCGAGGTGGAAGGGTTGAGAACGAAGGAAAAGTGGAGGGAAAGATGGAGGGGTGCAAGGGTTGGTTTCGGCCAACTAATGGATGGCGGTTGTAGAGGGGTTGCAGGGTGTCGAACGGTAGGTTGGGTGGCGGCAGAGGTGGCCGGACGGCGGCGGTAGAGGCGGTTGCAGGTGGCTCGACGGTAAGGGGAAAAATCTGGGAAGAAAAAGGAAAAGGAGGAGAAGGGAGGAAGTGTAGGGCTCGAAGGGGCTGTGTGGTGGTGCAAGGTGGTAGTAGGTAGTGGCAGAAGGCGGCGCAGGGGGTTGGTATTGGTGGTTCGAGCGGCGGCGGGCGGTGGTAATAAAAAATCGGGGTAGAATGGAGGGAGAAGGAAGGAGAGAAAAGGGAGCTTGAGGGAGGATGATAGGCTTGAAAAAAAGTGCGAATGAGGGGCTTGGAAGATGAAGAAAAAGAAGAGGGGGAAGAGAGGGGCAGGGCTGGCCGATCGAGAGGAAAAGGGTAGCAGGTGGCGGTCGGTTGGCAGGGGAAAGAGAAGGGGAGAAGAGGGAAAGGGAGGGGGGTACACGACTATGGTACAGGGGCGGTTTGGTTCAAATCGGGGAAGAAAATGACGGGGGAGAGAGGAAGAAAGAGAGGGCAAGGAGGTAGGTGGTGGCCGGTGGCAGCGTGCTCGACCGTGGCAGATATGGTGGTCGGGCGTGGGAGAAGAAGGGGAAGAGAAGAAGAAAGGGACGGGGCGGTCGGTTGGCAGGGGAAAGAAGAGTAGCCCGGCCGGTCCAAAGGAAAAATAAGGAGGGACGTTGGGCTGCTGGAGGGACGGGCGTGCGAGGGGCAAGGGAGAAGGTCGGGCCTGTGGCCCAGTGCGCGAGGAGGGGTAGCAGGCCGAGGGGTCGGGCGGCCCAAAGGAGGGGGGGGAAGAAAAAAAAATAGAAGAAAGGAAAAGTGTAAAAAGAGAAATGGAAAAATAGTAAAATAAATTAAATTAATTTATAAAATTATAAAATATAATATTCTTGATAAATTATTTAATTTAATAATTTAATTTATTATAATCTAATATTTTAGTTTAAAAAGGATAAAGTTGGTAAAATATTAGTTTGGAAAATTATTTAAATAAAACAATATGATAAATAGCAAATTATTTATTTTTAATTTATTAAATACTCTTATCCAAATTTACATACTCTAAAATCCATAAAATAATTAAAATAAATAATCTAAAAGTAATTCTATTCCAAATAAAAGTAATTTATTAAAATATAGGTTTTCGAAATTTTTGGGGTATTACAGTTACATTTTTAAAGGTCAATGCAATTGTCAATGGTTATTCATTAACCCTAAAGATTATACTAATAATCCTCAAAGAATAAGTTATCATATTAGCCCAAATTCTAATTAAACCTAACAATTATAAAGTAAATACTAAACAAATTCTATAATTAACAAAAATTCAATTGAAGAATATTTATATCATATATAACATATAAGAATTCAAAATGAAGCATAGAAAATTATAATTTATGTAAAAAGATAACTTTGTCCCTGAGGGCCTAAGGTTAGTATTAAATAAAACACCCTACTTAGGATAAAATCATGAAAATTGGCGTGCACATGGACACACATACAAAACATGAAGAACACATGAAAATCTGTATGCTTAAAACTGAATTCTAATCAAACAAAGCATGAACATGCTCATAGCTAAACTTTTTATGTATTAAATTTTACCTAAAAAGTCTAATGGAAGCTTAACATAAATTAAAACAACAATATTCTAATAATGTGGCCAAAGGCAAAGAATAACACAAAAATAAGAAAAAATAAAATTGTTCAATTCAATAAAAATTAATATGACCACCTCAAAATCTACCTACTAATAGCCTAGTTATTTTTACTTAATCTCAAAGCTCTTAAAGAGGCAAAAAAGTGCCATCCTCCAAGATTATTTCCTATTCTTTATAACCTTGAGTGAAATCTCAACAAAATATAAAAATCCATCAAAAATACAAAAAGGACACAATAATAATAATAAAAAGGAAAGGAAAAGGCATATTATTCCTTAAAGATGAATGAACTTAAAAAAAATAGAAAGAGGAAACAAGGCTTTCCTTCAATATCCTCAAAGTTTAATGCACTTTTAATTAATATAAACAATAATGGGCAAAAAATTAAGAATTAGATGTTAAAATCAAAGAAAAATAATGGAGGGAAAGCAGGGACTAATAGTTTTGGAAAAGAAAAGGGAAGAAGAAAGTTGGTAAGTAAAATAAATGGTTAAGGTTTGGATATTTTGGTAATCTTATATTAAACTAAGAAGTTGAAAGAAAAAAAATGAAAATAAGGTCATAGATCGAGGTTCCCAAACATAAGGGTCAAGGGTAATTTAATTTTAATAAAGTGATTTAGGTGGATAAGGATGGTTCTAGTAGAGTTAGGATCAGATTTAGAAGATGAAAGTTGAATTTTAGTGGATAATTCTGCTTAAACTTTATGAATTGAATGTGAAATTACAATAAATAATCATGGAACATTTTTCAATTCATTTTAGTTTAGTAATGCTAAGAACAAGCATCCCTAAAGTTTTATAAATTTTACATACTTAGGGATATTTTTTTAGGACTTAAAAATGCGATAATCGTTGAATGGAATAGTAAATAGTGTTTTTTTGGGTCAAAATGTCATTTTATCATTTTGAAAATGATTAAGACATTTAGAAAAATTCAAAGAATATAAATTTCAATAAATTAGAATGGTCTTAAAGAAGTTTGATTATCAAAAGTAGTTTGAAATTTTTACGTGATTCAAAACCATAAGAAGTGTTAGGAATTGAGAAATAAAACATCTTAAAAATATAATTAGGGTTAAGGGATGTAATAAAATTTGATTTAAACTACTTTTTAATAATTATAGTATTAAATAAAAATTTAACAAAGTATTGTCTTACAACCACATCAAACTGTGCAAAGTTGATTGCTCTTTATGAAGTTAGACAATATTATATATGGTTGTGGTCAATTATTCAACCTACATAGAATGAATGTAGTATAAAAGTTGTCACATATAATCCCACCTTCATATATGAAGATAATACAATGTGTATCACTTAAGTGAAAGACTGATATATTAAAGGAAACGAAGCAAGGCACGTGACACTATTCTTTTCCACTATAAAAATATATTTGATTTATTAACAAAATCATCACCTCTTGAAAGATTTGGAGAATTGGTGTATAAGATTGTAAAGTATTATTTTTGAGAAGTATGTTAAATTAAGAACATTATATGTACTATACTCATATTTTTTCTTGTTTGGATTTTTTTTCACTAGAATTTTCCTAACAAAGTTTTTGATGAAGTTGTATATCAAAAGCATATGAAGGACATAATAGAATACTCCTGTAATTTTTTCAAACAAGGATCATACCACAATAATAAGCAAACATTCAAGAACAAATGTTAAGAACTATTCATATTGGTGAATGTTCTCCATTACTATTTAATGCTATTTTTTGGGTACTTAATGCAAAGATTTTATTACTATCGTAATGAAGAGAACATAACTTTTCATCTTGTTCTTACAAGTTCAATTCTATCAAGGTAATCTAGTTAGGGAAACAAAGCATTTATAATGCCGGACATAAGCCACCTTACTAGCCACATCTCTAACAATAAGCTTGAGGATAGTCAAAGGAGGTTAATTTTGATTCTTGAAGACTCTTGCATTTCTTTCTTGCCACGCATAATAAACTATAGCAACCAAAATTATCTTCAAGGCCATACTTTTCTCCTTAGGTCTTCTCTTTTGCTAAGTAATCCACTTCAGTTCGGTGTGCCGCTAGTATGGTTGATGGGAAGGACTAAAGCTACCCAAAATCCGCCTCCATATCTATAAGACATAAGGATAACTAAAGATGATATGATCGAATGATTATTAGCTTGAGTGACAAAGGATACATGTTAAATCAACTTGGATGCCAATCTTCTAGAAGAAAGATTTTGTTGCGAGTTTTTCATGAGTTGTAACCCAAAGGACAAATTGGTGTCGAGCTATGCATAAGGAATGCCGCACAACCATTCTCCAACCAACCTTAGTACCTTTATGCCTCAACTGATCATAACACTTAGACATATTATATTTTCCTTTATTGTTCACAAGTAGCAAAAGTAGAAGACAACGAAGCTCTTAAGGACAAGATTTTCCTTAGTTTAGAAAGAAAGCTTACTGGATATAGGGATATTCTAAAAAGACCGACCTTTGAAGTAATATTCATGAGTCAATTTGACCCATATAGTATCATTTTTCATGGCCAATCGGCACAATAATTTTCCAACAACAGCTTGATTCCAAATTTCAATATTTGCCAAATTAATACATCTTTCATTTGTAGGAGTGTAAACAAATATTCAAATTGTGAGGCTTTTAATTTGACCAAATGTATCGACTTCATGCATAAATATCAATGTATAATTACAACTTAAAAACTATGGTCCAACTTAATATTTTAACAAAACAAATCCTAAAATAATATTATTTGTTCCAAATAGATCATCTCCACAACTAAAATTCGGACCGACCATCCCGTCCTAATAGTCAACACGTCAAGGCTAATACCGTAAATGGGTTAAGTCATCTCAATATTTAAAGCTTGATTCGATTTATTTTTTAGTTAAATGAACCAAGTTTAAAAAGAATGTCAGTTCATTTAATATTTTATCTTATAAGTTTAGTTCGTTTAAAACTCGACTAATATATTTATTTAATTAAATAATTATAATAAAATTTATTTTAAACTCGAATCGAAAAATATTCAACTTTATTTATTTTGTATTTGAATCTACTTATTAAAATTAATTATATAAAATAATTATTTATTTTAAATTTTTTTAAATTAAATAATTTTTAAAATAAATAATTATTTTATATAACTATTTTTACAAGTAGCACCAAACAAATGTTTAGAATCGCTGCTGCCGGTTGCCACCCAAGTCAATTCCTCAGCTCTTTTAGGTTTTACTACCGAACGTCCGACGAGTAACGAGTGCCGTTGGTTCTAACGTGCGCGGGGTGCAACGGCGAAAAATCCTTTGAGCGTCAACAAACTGCGGATGAGCGGTGATCTTCTCGCTTCTGCTACCGAAAATCCGTCTTGTTCCCGGCATCACATCCTTGTAAAAGAGCTTCTGCCTTCCCCCACTTTTTATCTGCAGTTCTCTCTCTTATGTTCCTGGCTACCTAGATTCCAATTTCTTTAATTTCTCTCCAGAAAAGTATAGTGCCTTCTTCATACGTATATGTTATTTGAAGATCGATCAAATCAATTTCGTATCGAGCAGTCCAATAGTTTATAAGCGGTCGCTTTGCGTCATATTTCAACCGGATCTCGGACGGGAGGTCGTGTTGATTTCCTAGGTTGAATTTAGGTTAATATCATTCGGGAACGCACCGATCCTTAATTGATTTCAAGCATTCGACTTTGCGGATTGCCATTTCGGAATTGGAGTTTTGGCATTTTGGGTAATTGGATTAAAGAAAATGGAATCAAGCAGAAGAGCAGTAGAATCGTACTGGAGGTCTCGCATGATCGATGGGGCGACATCCGACGAAGATAAGGTCACGCCTGTGTATAAATTGGAGGAGATTTGCGAGCTCCTTCGCTCTTCGCATTTCAGTATTGTGAAGGAAGTATCCGATTTTATCTTGAAAAGGCTTGATCATAAGAGTCCTGTTGTTAAGCAGAAGGTAATTAGCTTGTCATTGCAACTCAATTTCTACACTGCGTTTTAAGCATTGAATTGAATGCTACATGAATTTCATGTTTTTGTTACTGGGAAAAATAGAAGGATTAGGAAACCTGGTTTGTGTTCAAAATTGACGTAGAATCAAAATAGCTTTTAATAATTGGTGTTATCTAGCTGTGATCTCAATCTCAATGACGCCTAAAAAGCTACAGAGCATTTCTAGCGGAGTTGATTTTGTCATAGGTTTATTAAATAAAAATGTAAAATTGATTATACACCTCCTGCTCACAAAAAAGAGGTGGGTGAAGTATAAGACAGCTAAGTATTATACTGATTTAGCAAATTTAGACTTATTCATGACATGCAATGAATACAAATTTATTTATTAATTTCTTGCATATTTAACTTAATCTAATTTTGTGCAGGCTCTTAGACTCATCAAATATTCGGTTGGAAAATCCGGTGCAGAATTCAGGAGGGAAATGCAAAGACATTCAGTGGCTGTGAGGCAGTTGCTTCATTACAGAGGGCATCCTGATCCTTTAAAGGGAGATGCTTTGAATAAAGCGGTGAGGGAAACTGCTCAGGAGGCTCTCTCTGCTATCTTTTCCACAGAAGAGGGCAATCGTGCACCAGCAGAAAATGTGAATAGGAGAATAGAAGGATTTGGGAATACAAACTTTGACATGCCTTATGAGGAGAAGAAATCTTTTCTCACTGAGGTGGTTGAACTTGGAAGTGCTTCCATAAAGCAAGGATTGAGTACATTGGCCCAGAACCATTCTATGAAAAAGAATGACAATGGAAGTTATAGGGGACCTACTCTCCGGAGATCATTGACAAATGAAATTAATCATTCTGACAGATATGACAGAATGGAATACAGTGGTACTAGTCAAAGTTCTGGGATCTCTAAGAATGTGAGTGCTGGATCTTGGGGTCAAGGTTCTGGTGTGAATAAAGTGGAAGCAAGCACAGGTGAATCTGGATCGAGCTATGCTGAGAGCAAGACTCATGAGCAGAGATTACTAGAGACCATTGTGACAGCTGGTGGTGTGCGATTGCAGCCAACTCGGGATGCTTTGCAAGCTTTCCTAGGGGAGGCCTCAAAACTGGATGCACTAGCTTTAAGTCATGCTCTAGCATCAAAGCTACAGTCTCCATTATGGCAGGTATGGTGATGGTCCCTGTCTATATTTGTTGGGCATGGAACACAAAATTGTGAATATGAACTGCTCGTCCATGCTTTGTCTTACCTTTGTTTTACTTTTGGGTGATAGTGATTACAGTAAATTTAGGTTCTCATTTAATGACAAAAAAGCCTTGGATGTTAGAAAAGCATTGACCTTGTACAGGTCGTGCTTGGTTTGTTATAGATGTGTATTGATTTTTATTCCTCCCCTATGTTCTCCTTCCTTTCTTCGTTTATGATTTTAAGATTTTCTAAAGGAAATTTTTGGTCATCTTATTGCACAAATGTTGCCGTTGCTACTTACAAAAATCCTTTTTCATGTTGTATTCTTGGTATAGAATTAGAAGCCTTGACAAGGGCTGTGCAGGCTAAGGAGCAGATGAGGTTGGTATCTGTTGACTTGCACTGGAGTTCCTAAAAGCTATATATTTGCTAGTTGCAACCGCCAAATAGATCATGCTATGCAAATTGAACCTATATGACCTTTCCTAAACTTACAACAGTGTATGAATTGGAGCACTGTTTTCTGTTTAGATGGTTCTCTTTGGCTCAATAGTGTCATTGAGCTTTATGTTTTAAGCCATATCAAAAAAGACAAAAATGATGGTTTTCATGTGGTCGGGTTAGGATGGGACTGGCTAGGTTGATTTTCTTGTAGTTGGGTCGCTACACATCAGTTGATGGGATTCATTTTCATGTCAGGTCCGTGTGAAAGCAGTTTGTGTCCTTGAAGCAATTTTGAGGAAGAAAGATGATGAAATTTTTGCAGTTGTTGCCTCTTACTTCTCTGAAAATAAAGAGATTGTGGTCAAATGCTCAGAGTCTCCCCAGGCCTCTTTGAGAGAGAAATCAAACAAAGTAAGTTTTCACTTCAAATATTAGCTTTTAAAATGTGCTTCTTGTTCTGTTCAACGTATTAGATTGATGATTTCTGTCCTATATGCCTGAAATGTTTGGCCTTTGTTGACGTCCGGGAAATCATCTTTATTATAATGGATGATATGATCTGTGCTCTCATTTGTGGTGTCTTTTCTTCCCTCTTTCGTTTTGGCTATCTTTACTCCTTGCATGTTTTATAGAAGAATAGGTGCTTTGGATTTGTGTTTGCCAGTTGTGGTGAACAGTTTTGTTGGAGGCAGAGATTCTGACACAATGGGGAATGAGGATCATGTAAGAGAAGGAAAGAAAACAATGCTCTTTTTCTCCCAGCAGTTTAAGCTATGCCATCCAGCTCTGGTTATGCCAAAGACATGCTATGTGTGCATCTCCTTGATCTTATTTTCTCTTGTAGTCCTGATATCTTATAAACGTAGCTTTGTAACCTATATGTGCATCTCTTTAATCTTATTTTCTCTTGTACTCCCATATCTTATAAGTGTAGCTTTTGAACCTAGATATTTTAATGTGTTTTGTGGTTCCCTTCTTAGCAATCAACTTTTGTGCCCCTATGATCGTTTCATCTCGGTGGTAGGGTCACACATCTGTTCTCTGCTTTATTACATGAATTGATTGATATGTTGGCCTTTTATAAACAGGTTCTAAGTCTTTTGGGTGGAGAGCAGACTGGGACTGCTGCGAGTCATTCTGAAAATGTGTCCAGTGCTGAAACAACTAAGATTATTGAAGTGCCTGACTTAATAGACACCGGAGTTTCTGATGATTTATTAGGAGAAAATGGTTCTTCCACAAGTCAAAGTGAGCACAAAATTGCGAAGCAATCAATCTCAGCATCCTCCTTAATTGATGATTTATTTGGAGATGTGGACACTGGTGCTAGTACCAGTGAGCAAAAAGCTGATGATGATCCATTTGCTGATGTCTCATTCCATACAAGTGAAGATAAGGAACAAGGGGCTGACCTGTTTGCTGGAATGAAGATTGGAGATAATTCTAGTGCTGATACAGCTCTTATGGCCAAGACTAGTGGATCTGACCCATTTGATGTTTTTGGGTCAAATTCTGAACTTCCTTTTCAACAAGAGAATCATAAAAATGATGTTAATGATTTAATATCTGGATTATCCATCAATCAGAATGGTTCCGAATTGAATCTGAAAGATGGCTTATCAGGACCTATACCCGATTCGATATTTGCTGAGTCAAAGCACATGCCCAGTTCTCAAGCTTCAAATAACTCTGTAAATGGAAGACACGATTCTCAAGTACCTTCCATGAATGCAAATCCAATGTTTCCTATGGGTTCAGTGCCATACAATCTTCCACCTGGCCTGATGTTTAATCAAGCTTTTCCTTCACAACCACTGAACTACGCTACAACAGGTGGTTTCCTAACCCAGCAGCAGCTGTTGGCAGCAATGGGCAATCTCCAACAGTTGGGTAACTTAAATCACCAGAATGCTGGTGCTGTTTCTTCTGAAGCAAATGGAGATTCATCTGCTCTTCCTGACATTTTTAACGCGAATATGCCAAATACATCTCCAACAATGATGAATAGTTCCAAGAAGGAGGACACAAAAGCATTTGATTTTATTTCGGTTAGTTCCCCCCTTTTTTTTTCATTTTTTGAAATGCTTTTATTGTTTGTTGATGAATATGTGGCTATATATATTTGTATATGGTTCCAGGACTATATCGGCTAGAATAGTTTGGCTACTAGACCTAATTATTGATACGTGCGTACAATTCCATCGTAGGCATTGATTTTTCATTAGTTGCTGGAGAAGAGAAAATGAAATAATAGCTTTTTATGCTGAAAATAGATTACAAGATGAATATGCGGCTGAAGAATAGAAAATGAAAATAATGGCTTTTTATGCTGAAAATAGATTACAAGATATTGGATCTTGTTTTTATGGGAAAATATGATTGGCAACTTCAATCTACAATGGTTTCTTCTCCTGGTTGTCCCACAAATTATAATATTGATGAAGGAGGGCGCTACTAAAAATTTCAAAATAATCTTTCTTTGATTCTGTGCACGTTGATTATTGACAACAAATAGTGATGATTGATCTTAGAGTTCAGAAGTGTGAGTCAAATGTCATTTTGGTCCATCTAGAATAGAAGTTATAATTAACCATGTATCCCCTTAATTACTCTCTTTGACCTTTTACTGCTTACATAAATAAAATTTCCACTACTTTTTCCTCTCTTCACAATCTTTTCTTGTGCTTGAAAGGGTAGAGCGTGAGTAGGAGAGTGATTAAGAAGACATGGAGGCTGATTATGAGAGATATGGGTAAAAATTAGCTTCATTTTAGAAGATGACTGGTCAGAGTGACCATTTTAGAAGACAAAAAACTGATTTAGGACTATTTAAAAGAAAAGAGAGAGATAGAGAGAATTAATCTACAGGAATCGATTTGATAAACTTTTATTCTAGAATGACCAAAATGATATTTAACTCGATAAAAAATAATTACAACTATAACACTGCTATACTTCTCTTGCGCCATGGATGAAAAACGAGGAGAGAGTTGCAATCATTACGAAGATGTCTTGATAATCAATCATAGGGATAGCAAACAAAGAAATTCCAATGCAGGCGACCTAATTAAGCTGAATAGGTCTCAAGAGTAGGAAGGAAACATTGAATTAATATAGTGCAGGAAGGAGAGAGAATTAGGGATTTAACAGATTGATTCCTTTATTTATTCTCCCACAAAATATATCCATCCACAGCAGACTAATGGGTTGTTAAATAAGGGGGAATCAACTGAGTATGAGTGTACAGTAAGGAAATTCAACACAGAAGGAAATAAAGATACAGCATAAAACAACAGACAGAATAACCAGCTACAGCAGTGAGGTTGGGCTGTTATTTGGGTCAGCTCGATCAAGTACATATCAATACTTCCTCCTTCAAAAGGCCCTAGTCCTCAAGGGCTGAATGCGGGAAACTTCCCCATAAGGTCATCATAGAATACCCAAGTAGCATCATCATCAGTGCCATAGGTCCATTTGTTTAGCACTTGTGTTGCAGCAACATTCCCATGCTTGACAAAGCGCCTATCCAGAATTGCCTCAGTTTCATACAGCAAGTCAGGGATGAGGTGATAGGTTTGGCAGTGAAGAGTGAACCTTGTGTTGACCATGCTTACTCTTGAGCTGAGAGACATGGAAAACATGAGATAGCAGGGACAGTCTATAAGCAACCTTACTATTCTCGTCAACCACTTAGTAAGGCCCATAGTAGTGTGTAGACAACTTGAGAGCTGCATGATGCACTAGTGACTGCTGTCTATAGGGCTGGAGTTTGACATAATCCCAGTTGCCAATGTCAAACATTTTCTCAGTATGATGCTTATCAGTTTGTTGCTTCATCCTTTCTTGCACCTTGGTGAGGTGAACCTTGAGAAGTTGGAGTGCATTTTCCCGAGCTATGAGTGACCTATTAACAGCAGCCACTACTGAGTCTCCTGGAAAGTAAGGTAAGTGGACAGGGGGTGGCTGACCATACAAAATTTTATAAGAGATGGCCTGTGATGCAATATGAAATGTAGAGATATACCAATACTCATCCATTGGAAGCCATTTAATCCACTCATTGGGAAGGTCACCTGTCATGCCTCAAAGATAATGTTCAAGGAACCCGTTCAAAACTTTTGCCTGACCATCTGTTTAGGGGTGATATGTGGAAGACAGGTGTAGGTGGACACCTTGCTCCATAAACAACTCCTGCCAAAAGCTGCTCACAAAGATAGGGTTCCTATCTTTGGTAATGCTTTGAGGTAGACCATGGAGCCTGTACACCAAACAGCTGTAGGAATTGTGAGGGGCTGTAGCAAACCCTGCTGTGCTTGGGTGTCATATTTGGTTTTTTGACATGTATCACATGCTCAAACATATTCTCTGCCATCTCTTTTCAAGCCTTTTCAGTACAATAATGAGGCAAGGCTCTGGATTCCAGAGTTCCCTCCTATTTGTGTATTGCGATAAAGATGAATTAAGTTTTGCCTCAACTCTGTCTCCTTTCCCACAACCGACTTCCCATTCCTTTTCAACAACTGCTGAGAAATAGGTATACTTAGGGAAACTTGCTGAATTCCGCTGCAGTTCATCAATGGCATCCTTCAAGTGGGGATCTGTTGCCCAACTAGCCTTGACCTCATCCAGTAATGACTGATGGACAACTGCCATGGTCATAGCAAAAATCTTTGAGCCATGGGCTCTTGATAAAGCATCAACTACCACATTCTCGTGCCCCTTTTTATATAAAATCTTACAGTCAAAGGGCACGAGTTTAGCCAGCCAAATATGTTGGAAAGGAGGCGTCAACCTTTGGTCACAAAGGTACTTCAAGTTCAAGGTCTGATGATCGGTCTTTATTTTAAAATGCCACTCTCGTAGATAATGCACCCAATTTCAATGGCAAAGAGAATTGCCGGCATCTCTTTCTCATATACAGATAAGCCTTGGTGCTTAAGATGATAAGGCCCTGCTCATATAGGCTAGCAGGTGCCCTTCTTGTAAGAATACTGCAACCGTATCCACTGACGATGTGTCAATCTCAATGAAAAATGCCTTCGAGAAGTCATGCAACCTTTATATAGGAGCAGTAGTCAAGGCCTGCTTTAAAAGATTAAAAGCTTCCCTGGCTTTCTCTGACCATCTGAAATTGTTTTTCTTGAGAAGCTCAGTGAAAGACTTGCTGCAGAATCTCCAGTAATAGCCTGCAAGCCCATAAGTTGTGTCAAATCAGCAGGTAAAGGCCAAGCTTGAACTGCCTTGACCTTCTTAGGAGGATCAATGGCTCCACATTGTATTGATATCACATAATCAAAGTACTCAAGACCCTCAGCCCTTTTAGCATATAACTCATTCATATACAGCAAGTCTAAGATAAACTCAAAATTAGATGAATGAGAATTCCAGTCTTTGCTATATACCAAAATGTCATAAAAAAAGACTAGTACGAACCTTCTAAGATACGGTTTGAACACATGGTTCATAAGAGGCTGAAAACTTGACGGAGCATTGTTTAACCCAAAGGGTATGACCAAGTATTTATGATGCCTTTCACGGGTCTTAAATGCAGTCTTGGGAATGTCTGATGGGTACATTCTGATCTGGTGATAACCAGACCTAAGATCAAGCTTAGAAAATACCTTGCACCATGTAATTCCTCCAACAGCTCCTCTATGACCGGTATGGAAAATTTATCCTTAATTGTATGCTTCTTTAGCTCTCTGTAATTAACACATAGTCTCCAGCTATTGTCTTTTTTCTTTACCAGCACAATGGGGGATGAGTAAGGACTTGAACAAGGTTGGATGATACCTACTTGCAGCATATCCTTAATTAACCTCTCCACTTCATCCATTTGAGTAGATGAGCATCTATGAGGTCTAAGGCTTATAGGGTTGGTGCCTTGCTTGAGAGGTATTTTATGATCCTGAGATCTAGCAGGGTATAGGCCTTGGGGAACTGCAAACACCTTGGTAAACTTGACCAGCACATTTGGCAAACCCCGTTGTTGATTCTCGGGTACTTTCTTTTGTGAAAGGGTCAAGGAAGTGAGGTGTTGGCTCCTTTCTCCATTGAGATGCAAAGCACATAATTGTATCACAGCTTGCTCTAGACTATTGGTAAAGGCCTTACCCGCTACCTTACTTCTAAGGTTCTTGGTTTTCACTTTAGGAACTCTGAGCACAAGCCTCTTTCCTTGGGTAGTAAATTCCATGCATAGCTGCCGGAATTCCCAAGCAATTTGGCCTAAGATTGACCGCCACTGAACCCCAAGTACCATGTGGCAGCCTCCCAAGGGTAAGGTTGTCTAGCTTCCATACTAACCCTTTGAAGATATAAGTGTTGTAGCGCTCTCCGAGGTTACATGGAAACAGGAATGACAGAAATAGAGAAGTAACAATTTTCAAAAAATCAGGAATATTAGGAAACCAGGAAAAAAAAACATGATTATAACCACATTATAATAAATAATTTACTATCATTAGTCATTCTTTCACACAACAATCGCTTCACTGTTGTCCTTAAAAACTCACAACATTAAAAGTTTACATAACAAAACAATCCCAAACTAACAACCATCCATCTAAGTCTAGCAAACAAGCAAATAAGGTGAAGCATTCACCGTCTATTAGACTATTAATCACTTTATCCTCTTCTAGGTCAATTTCTCCATCTTCACTAGCCGTCACATTCTCTAATTTAGGTTCATCAAGGGAGAGGGAAGCAATCTCAAGTAATCAAATATCTTCAAGAGCTCTAAATTTGTCACCAAAAACATCCTGCATCTTTGATTTATTGTGCTTGTGTTGAGAAAACCTTCTTGCTAGGAGCTGATGATTGTTGTGAATAAACACTAAAATTTCACCACGCTTTAGAAGCAATCTATTCATCTTCATGAAATGGATGAAACCATTAGTGCTCCGTTTGCGTTCATTGCATGAAGAGGAAGAGACTTAGCTAAGCGCTTCTAGAGCAAGGCTTTAATGTACGGTGCACGTGAACCATAAGCTCCCTACCAAGCCTTTGGGTCAAGAGAATCAACGTATCCAAATCTCACATTCTTCATAGAAAAGTTAGCATATTCTTATAATTAAATAGTAGTGTTGCTATAGCGTAGCAGTCGCTATTTAGTGATTCTGAATCAACCGCAACGTGAAATTACCGATACGTTATGATTTTAAAATTTCGCACTTTTAGTGCTAATAAATCAGCAAATAGAAAAATATTGCCTATAAATCGACAATTTATTGATGCTTCATAAATCTACCAAAAAAAAACTACATGATAATTTCTTCATATTTATTTACTATATTTATTTTGGACCAAGTTACTATTGAATTATACTAAAGTATTATTATTTATTACCTTCATATCTACCATTAAATAACATGGCTTTTTTTCCATTTCGAAGCAAATTTAGGGTTATTAAGACAATTTAACATATACTAACTCATTTAAATGCTTTTAATATAATATAGAATGCTAGTTTATTGAATACTTATATTTTAATAATCAATGAATAATAATTAGAGCATATACTAAAAATAAAAATATATGTTGCGAAGATTGCAGTACATAATTTATCGTTTGTAATATTCTAATACCACAACCATGATTTTATTGCCTGATTATACTCTAAAGTAGCTCTTGATTGTTCATGTTGATTAAGAAAGAGCCTTCTAAAACACTTGCTCCTTTCATAAAAAAATTCATCATCTATATGAGGAGCAATTTGACATGAGTTTTCACTTAACCAATTTTCTCTATAATACACTCAAGAAAACAAAGAATTATTATTGGCATTTGGCAACTATCAAACCAAAAGTAAGTGAAGTGGAAAAGAATATAAATAAATGATTCACTTGATGACTTAAAATTACCTAGGGTTCATTGAGTGTGCCAACCAATGAAGAGGGGTAGTACTTTTAGTCTAATGAGCAACAAGTATGTTATACACCACTTGAAAGAAAGATCTCCAAACTTGTTATATTCATACTTGTATATGACATTGCTCAATTCCTTAATTGTTACATCCCACATGTCATAAATAAAGGTAAAGAGTTGGTTTATTAATGTCACATTCCCTAATCATATTATATATTGCTCTTGTGAAGTCGAGAATATAATGAACTTCACCCCACCACAAATCATCAAGGTTTTATTTCCTTAACAAACCTTTCTTTTCCAACATTATCATCTTGATAAGATGACCTTTATTCACTAATCACCATAGCCTAAAGAAATTTTTTTACATGTCTCATTATCTTCAATGTAACAATGGAAGCCAATGGAGTTTCAACAACTGCAAGTAACTTCAAGGAAGAAAATTTATGGTAGATGGATAAAATCATGGAATGATTTCATGCTAAAATTCTTAATTTGCACAGCATCACCATGGATCTTTGTTATCCAATGCACCTCCTCAAATATTTCAGCCTGCTCTCCACATTTTTCAAAGCACAAATATTCTTCAAAGTGTATCTATAACACAAGGAGTCTAATAAATATGGGGATAAATCCCTTCAATGATTTCACCCTCTCCTTTGCTATTAGTTGAAATACATTTTGATCACCCAATTTATTAATGATTTCTTTCAACAAATTATGAATGAAGTATTTGTCTTTTTTCTCACCTGATGTATCAACAACTCTCAAAAACACAAGACCATTATAACAAAGTGCAATAAAAGTTATCAATGACCTCCATTGTACACCACTTCAACCATTGGATACAATACTTACACCCTACCTACATATCTTCATGATTGGTTCTATTAGTCTCTCCACATTTGCCCTTTCTTGTTCAAGTAAAGATGTTCTGAGAAGACTATAGGCATGTGTAACATGACCGGGTATATCATGATTAGTGGCAAAGGAAAAGCCGCCATGAAATAAGGGTTTCTAGCTAAATTTAATGAAATTTCACAAGTATAAGTAATCAAACTATCCAACTAAGATTGACGTTCGTTCTTGAGAGCCTGACTTAAAAGATTATTCCCATCTCCCTTTCTCTTCTTAAAAGAAGACATCAATTCCCATACTTGAAGTAGGCCTAGACAAGCAATAAAATCATGCTCACGATTGCGGTTGTAGTTGCGGTGTCGTGGTATCGCGGTATCAGAGTGTCGGAAACGATATTTTATATATTGTGGCTATTGCAATGTAATTTTAAACAAAAAAAAATTCTCAATAAATATTAGCAAATATTGGTAAATATTGGCATATATCAGTAAAATATCAGTTGATAACCGATATGTTGCTGATAAATATATGGAATTCTAAGTCTGTTGCATGTCACCAGTTTCGCATATCGGATGACCCAAAATCTGATAAATATTGGCTGATATTAAGTATCGGGACCGATATTTAATTGTATGGGCCTAAAACTTGAAGAGGAAGGAGGTAAAGGCACATGCTTTGGTTGTTGACTTTTGTCTCCTCTTATAGCAGCTTCTTCCAATTTTTCCATCTCAATTTTATTCTCTCTACTCACTTTCTAACAACCTGAAATACCTTTACCCGAAATATTGAACATGTGAGCCTTTACTCTAGTATAGCTACCTTATTTTGTTTGATTCAAAAGTTAGAAGTCCATTTCATTCTCCCTCCTCCACTAATTTTATCTCCTCTAGTAATATATCTCCATAGAGGATTATCACTTTCATCATCAGAAGCAATACTACCAGTACTTGAAGTCATATGACTACTAATTAGTATTAGAAGTCATAACTCTAACCACCATAGCAAACCAAGGGCACTACAGCAGGACTTAGACAGCAACCCAACCACCTTATAAACAGCAAATAATTCCTGTCCACAAACAAATCCTCAATCTTGAGCACACAGTTTTTTTTTTAAATAAAAATAAATTCAAATAGCCTCATTCCACTGTAAAACCGACACTGCTAAACTCAATCTCAGTCGTCACTCCTTTTAAAACTGATAGTGCACTCAAAGAGAAAAATGGATTGTTTGGAAAAAAAAAATGCTTACTTAGGGAAGGAGATTGAGATTCCAGTCAGAGGTGGCTGCCTTGCTGCTGCTGGTTTGAACCAAAAGTGAAAGGTTGAAGCTTGAGCTTCTGCAAGCTGCAACACAAACTGTCAAAGGGGAGAGGAGATGGAGCAGCTGGGACAATCAGGGTTCGATTTTAGGTATTCAGTCGCATGCCTCAGGTAAAATAACCAATTTTTTTGATAAAAAGAAGACCCAAGATGAGTTGTTTTGGCTGAAAATTTTCCTACTTGCACCAGGCAACAGACAGGAACACCGAACCAAGTCTCCGGCAACATCTCCATTTTTGGCATGGCTCAGAAACTACAACAACTATAGTGAGAGACAGAGTGGTCATCATAGGGAACCTAATCACTTAGCTACAGGGAGGTCAAGAAAATTGTGGGTTGATCCCCTACTGATGAGAATACTCACAGGCCTCCTCTTAATCTGCCCAGTAACTCATAGTGTGGCAGGTGGGAATCCCTCTCAAGGCATGAACAGAGATTTGAGGGGTATCATCTGCTACTGGGTTAGGTTCTGGCTCCTCCTGATTGACTTTGTATAATTACTCTTCTTCCTCTAGCACATCCGTAAATAAAATCTTCCTATGAGCACACCTATGGGCTAGATGAAAATTTTCGGGGCACCAGAAACACTCAATAGACACTCTTTGGCATCTGGTCCTTGAGATAATACTCTCAAGTTTTGGCCCTAGGGATTTCTGTTATTTTGGCTGGAACAGGGGGTTTGTTTTGGGTGGTAGGTGAAGCTTTTGTCGTCAGATTTTGGGTTATGTAGCAAGGGAGGTTTGGGTATGTTTTGGTGAGCCTTGGTTTGGGTTTGAAGGGCAGCTTGCTGCGGCTTAGTCAAGTTGTATGCATCTTACAAGGTCCTTGGTTTGAACATACACGCCTGGTTTTGGATTGAAGGGAGCAACCCCCCGAGATAACAGCTAACTGCATATTCTTTGGGGATCAGTTCGGTGTCAAACTTGTTCCGGTTATCTGTTAAGCTATTTGTTTGCTTCAAATTAGTAAATATCAGCCATGGTATCATCGTATGGTGTAGAACGAAGTGTGAGACAATATCTTCAATGTACTCACCCCACGTACAATAGGCTGGATGCAGGCAGATTTTCAAGAATGCTTGATGCCATTGAAGTGCAAGCCCTTAGTGATGGATGGAGGCTAGTCGTACCTTTCCATTCTCTGGTGTACCATCCGTGTTAAAGAACTGATTTGCTTTATATATCCATCCCAGAACATATGAACTTAGGAAATTCAACCCAAGCAGTTCGAGTGGGGATCTGGTAGGTGCCATGGGGGTTGTAGACATTTAGTAGAACAATTGGCGGGGGTGGGGGGATAGGGTTTGCTGGTGGAACTCCAATTGGTGGTGATATGGCTGGTTGAGGATTGATTGTGGGTGGTTCAGGTTCAGTGACAGGATTGATTATATCTTTGGCGAGTTAGAAGAAGATGGATTGAAGTTCATTGGTTGGCCAGCCCCGCCAAGGAAAAAAAGGGTTCTCATGGCTGGCATGCTCTCCTGCTGGGATTCTGAATTAAGCTGCTTCAATTCATCCTTCCACTGCTCAACAAACTCCTTCAACTGATCTAGGTCATGCCTCATCTCATTGAAAGGCGTTCCATTGATTATGGTCGCAGGACAAGACTCTGATACCAATAATAACATGCAAAGAAATTCCAGCCCAGGTGACGCAATTAAGCAGAATAGGTCTCGAGAGCAGAACAGAAACAACAAATTAACAGAGTACAGGAAGGAGAGAGAATTAAGGATTTAACAGCTTGATTCCTTTCATTCATTCTCCCTCAAGATATATCCACCCACAGTGGACTAATGGGTAGTTACATAAGGGAGAATCAGCTAAGTATGAGCGTACAGTAAGTAAATTCAACAGAAAAGGAAATCAGGAAACAACATAAAACAACAGAGAGAATAATCAACTATGGCAGTGTGGTTGGGCTGTTAATTGGGTCAGCTCGATCAAGTACGTATCACATAGGGTAATGAGCAAAACATTGTGTCAATAACAAATGGCAAGCATCGCAGGTCTTTACCGTAGATTTTTGTTGTCATTATATTTTGTTGTTACTGGCTGTGTTATGATTCATTCATTCATATGGAAGAGTTGGTCCTATAATGTGTCTAAAGCATTGAAATTGGCATCTTTGGCCATTATTTCAAAGTTTTGTTTCATGTGCTGATTACATTTCAGTATGGCATGTTCGTTAAGGTTTGCATTTACTAATATCTCTATATTGATTGTCTACGCAACTGATATCGATACATTTTTTCGTCATTTTGCACCAAATGCTGTTTACCTTTTTTGCATGCTCTTGCCCAATTCGTAAATTTGGTGCCAAGATGCAAGATTAATATTGCACATCATTTACCCACCTCAGTCTGTTGGTTCTATGTCTTCATATTTTGAAGGAACATGACTTGACAACATGGCAAGATATTGAACCATGATTTGAAGACTGTCTTTGTGGGTCTACTGAATTTTCATTTTTGATTCAGCTATTCTGTGTTGGATAGGTGTAAATCATATGTTGACTGCGTCTGTGGCATCCCATGTCTATCTCAGGATGCTAGCCTGTCTGGTTCTTAACATTTCTTTTGGTGGACGACCCTGTTGATGGTTGCATGTTCGGACGTGTCATTACCCAACTACGTTTTTTCTTTTGCAGGATCACCTAACTGCAGCCCGAGACCCTAAGAGAGTCCTTTAGGGTTGGTTTTGAGAATCAATGCATCGGATGAAAGGCTTTACAAGTTACTAGCGAACAATCTTGGAGCATAATATTACCAAGAAAATCCTGTATCTATTATTTTTCTTGCAATAAAGAAACAGTTGGAGATGCTCTGCAGATTGAATTTTCGTGTTGTCATGTTGTAATCAAGTTACCGGGATAGAAGACTTTCAAAAACTAAGGACTAGGAGTAATGTTTCCTTGGTTTTGTGAATCTCTATTAGTTTGCAATTTGACGAGGAAAAAATATTGCGCAGTCTGGAATCTGGTTGTTCATGGATTCTGTGGTGCTGGCACCTTTAGATGTATTTTTCAATTTCACAATAAGGCCTAGAGTCTGTGGATGGTGTTATCATTGTTTGTTCATACTCCAACCCGTGAATCCAAGGTTATGCACTCTTTTTTTCTTTTTTTTTGGGGGGGGGGGGGAGGTGTTTAGTTTAGCATTCCAAGGAGACATTTGTCTTCATTTCAGATTGGTCTTACTTGGCCTTTGGTTAATCCATCGATCAATATTCTATAAATGGTATTAAGTTAGCTAGGAATAATTCACTTGGTATGGTTATTGATAAAGAGAGGAATGGGGTTTTGGTATTGCCGTTGTGTTGGGGAATAATTATATAATGGTCTAGTTGTTTATGATTTAGGGTTTTGGAAATGCTTGTTTCTTAGTGAACTTATTGGACTCTTGTGTAAATTTGTTTGTGGATATTGAAACATATTTGGTACATAACATAAAATTAATATGGCTTGAATTTGATTGTGTGCTTAATTGTATGCTTTTATCCTTATAAAATTAGGTACTGGGTTGGGTAAAGAATTTATCGATTGGTTCATGAACATTAGACAAATATGGATATTAATGTATTAGTAAATATTTAATAAGATATATGTATAAATTTGGGTATAAATTTTCTATTAAATTTAAGTATCAAGCATGAGGATACTTGATATTTACACTCTTAATTACCTCATGTGTAGGGCATTTTTCACTTAGGTTAGTTTGGCTCATTGGATAATTAGTTACTCTTGATTGTTTTTATCATCTTTTATGCACGTTTATGATATAAATTATACAATAAGGTACATTTGAAAACCTAGGATTTGGAATCAAAAGTCTCACAACCAAGATTATGGCATAGTTTGGAAAAGTTGTTTATTGCTTTGATTAGTTATTTTATATTATTGAAAAAGTAAATTTACTAAAATTAGTATATAAATATTTAAAAAACTATTGTTGAAAATTTATGATTTGAAATTATAATTTTTCCTCAAGCATAAACTAATTCATTTAACTGATACATTCTAGTAGTCTTGCTAAATATAAAAGGAGAATAGATTAGAGCAAATATTTTCTACCTAAATGCAGGATCTAAGAGAGAGAGAGAGGAGAGAGAGAACCTAAGTGAAAGGTAAATGTGAGAACCTAAGTGAAAGGTAAATGTTCTCACACAAGTTATAGGTAACAAATAGAAAACACCGTAAATAAAAGAAAGAGAAAAATCTTCATACGCGAGTCTAATAGAGAAACACCAAAAAATAATCTTCAACTAAAATGAAAAGTTGATCTCGAAAATAAAAATTCAATGACATAAGAGAAGTCGAGAAGTAAGCATAAATTGAAGAATAGTGTAGAACTCTCGTATCAAAAGTTTGCAATTTTTCTTTGTTATGTGTTTATGGAGGAATACAATCTAACATGATAACCTACCTGCATTTCTGCTACCATGAAGAAGATTAGGATGTGAAGAAATCTACAAGTGATGAAGGAAACTAAAGCTATAAAATTGAAGACTAACCCTCCATATCTAGAGCTTAAACTCATAACTTACCTCTCCATATCTCGATATTTGGTTATGGTATTGCATTTTCTCTTTCTCATATATGTTTTTGATGCTTTATATTTTGATCAAAATGAGAAGACAAAAATGGTTTGGTCTCATTAACTACAATCACATTAGTACTAAGAATTAATGTGTTATCAACATATAGACATACAATCACGCATTCTTGCCAAATTTGTTTTGAATAAACACATGAATCAGATGCATTCACAACATAACCATCACTCACTAAATTTTAGTTAAAATTTTCCTACCATTGTTTAAGATCATAAAAGACTTTTTCAATCTACACACTTTATTCTCCTAACCCTCAACCACACAACTCTCAAGTTGTTCCACATAAATTTCTTATTTAAAGTCACCATTTAAGAACACAATTATAATATCCATTTGATGAACTACAGGTCCACAGATAATAGCTAAAGCAACCGATGAACAAATAACGATAATCTTAGTCACAGGATAATAAGTATAAAAAAAAAGCCACCATCCTTATTATACTTGTAGCTATAGCTACCATTATAGACTTAAACTTATCGTCATTCCCATCAGCTCTTAGGTTCTTTTTAAATATCCATTTGCATCTAATTATTTTATAGTCTTTAGGAAAATCAACCAAATCCCATGTAGGATTAGAAATAATGAATTCTAACTAATTTTTGTTTTTTTTTTTTACTTCCAAAACTAGGATCAATAGAGGTTATAACATCCTTATAGGATTTAGGATCCTCCTTAATTAGATAATCAAACAAATGTCTACATTTATCATATTAATATCATCATTTTCAGCTAGAAAAACAATAACAAAGTTGGCTCCATAGCTAGTTTCTATTCTTTCTTTTTTTTTCTCCTCGGTTCATTCACATTTTCATTTATAGAAATTGATAAAGAAGGTAGAGAAAAACACACAAAAGGAGAATTCAAAGAACTAGCAATATCATTGTAATACCCTGCTCTTTCAACCCTAATTACCATATATGATTAAGTTCATAAAATATTTCTAAAAATTATATTATCAAATTCCATTCAATCCGTATTAATTTTGAACTTTCTATCGATAATTTATTTTTTCTAATATTTTAGTTCATCCATCTATTTTGTTCATTCATGTTGCACCTCTTCATTCATATCGTTAAATCATGGAAACATATGTTTATATGTTGGACGCTTTTAGTTATTTTTGCCATTTTTAATCACTTGGCCATCAAAACAAATTTGAGACCAAATATTTTTATATATTTTGTTATCTAAAAATATTCTACTTCAATCCATGATAATTTGGGTGTAGTAAGGGGGAGCGGATTGGCAGCTTTAGCCAAAGGAAAAGGGAAGTGTTTGGTGCTATTAGTCAAAGGAGGGGCAGGAGCTTTGGCTGGTTGAACCAATGCATGGGGGAGGATAAACAGTGGAGGGATGTAGTGAAAGTGGATGGTGGTGGAGGGTGTGTTTCGTTAGCTTTTGATAAAGAAAAAAGGGGTGGAAGGAAGGAGAAAGTTGCATCTAGGGGAAGGGATACAGTGGTAGAGAATGTTTCTTGGGGCATTCATGGTTTTAGGGCCTGATTATCAATGATAAGAAGGAGGGAGTGGGAGGGGAGAAGGTTATGTTTGGTGGTGGTGAGTTTCAACAGAGAAAATTGGAGGGAGGAAGGGAGGAAGGGAGTTTTTAAGGAATCTAATGTGTTTTATGTACACACACGCTCGCACAAAGGGAGAGATGAAGTGAGGTGTGATCGGGTAGGCCAACCAATACGTGAAGAAGATGGGAGTTGATGGGGTAGGATGTGGCTAATAGAGCATGGCAAGGGCATGGAGAAAAGTGGTGCAATAGAGATGGTGTGGAGAAGAATTTACACCAAGGCAAAGGGTGAAGAGTAAGGCCAAAATCGAGTAGGCTATGGCTGTTATCTAGGAAAAGTTGAACCATAACAAAAACATTCAATTACTGAAATTAGAGTTACTTAGTGACACATATACAAATTAGGGTTTCGACTCGACACACCAGTAAACTAAGATAAACTAAGGGCTTCTACCTCATCCCTAGAGTAGTTAACCCTAGAGGGGAAACCTATCCAAACTCGAGGCCTTTCACTTTACGTATTAATACTTTATAAGGTGATCATAGGTATCACACATGGCACAATAATTTTCAATTCCATACTTAACAAAATTTCCTTTATTTCTAATTATTAGAGTAAACCCTAAGTTCATTGATCTATGTTAAAGCCACATTCAATACTAAGGTTAACTTATAAAAATTTTAAGGTCATCCTATGTCTATTTAGTCACATTAGGTGCATTAGGTTGAAAATGACCATAAGGTCCTCAAAATCCTAATTTCACCATTTTTATCTAATTTTTACCAAGCATTATTATTATCAAAATTTGTCGTGAAAAGGTAAAAGATAATGATTTACAATATTTTAGTGCATAGGTAATTTCTAAGATTAATCAATTGGCTATACATTCCATTATGCAGACATTTAGCAACTTATGTGTACAAACCCTAATCATATGTTTCTAACATGTCATATATTTTGATCAACATATATATAAATTTTATAGCACGATTCCACATTTATGATAAAAATCATAACAAACTAACCCTAATCAAGCTTGTGTACAAACATGTCATATTTTCACCCTAGTTATAACATGTGATGATAACCACAAAACACTTAACATGGTATTATCGTATAATTTTAACAAGGTCATATACCCTAACCAAACCTTAGGTAAGTAGATGTTAAACTTTTTTATATATCACATGTATATGTCTCATATTAAATAATAATTCAAACACATGATAATTTTTTAATATCATACTTTTAGTTCACACATTTTCATAATACTTGTATACCTATTGTAAAAATTTTGTTGTATAACTCATACATATATCCCTTAAAGATGCCATGAATAAATCATGACTTAAGCAACATAATAACCTTTATGTGTCATCACATGATTTCACATTTTAGTATAAGGGTACAATTATCTCTTATTTGAGCAAAAGAAATAAGCAAGATTCACCCAACTAGTCTCCACTCAGCCTCTTCAAACTCTTTATATCAAAACAACCAAACACACTAGCAATTTAGTCTGACATCATCAACTAATTTACAACAATCAAATATAATAACTTGTGTGAGGTTACCACTTTACCAAGTAAAAAAGTCAGGAACTCGCACTAGGAAGGGAGAATAACACAATTTTACGCATGGGATGGCTAGGTGAAGAAAGCACGGATGAGAATAGTCGTGAAAGGAAAAGATTGAAGGCACAATCTTATGCATCATATGCAAAGGTCGAGGAGGATGAGCACACATGGGTTGTGAGCGAGGCGCACGGGTGTGTGAGGAGAAAATGAGTAGAGAATCATATAGGCTATGCATGGGATGCACAAGCATGAGAGGAGAAAAGGATAAGAGAGGCACACAGGATATTCACAATAATCATAGGTTTGGGAAGAGAAAATGAGAAGAGAAGCTCACGAGTTGTGAAAGGGCTATGCATGTGTCATGCAAGAGAGGTGCGGGTAGGGCATACAGTTGTGCTCCTTAAAAAGAATTGAAGTAGGGAACAAAAGAGGAAAGAAAAGAAAGGGTTTAAGGTGGTGATAGTTAGACGATGATGAGAAATAGTGATGGGGTGGTAGTGCTCATGCTTTTTAGGGGAAATGGTGCTTCTTGGTGGTTGTTGGTGGTGAGGTATTGCGGTGTTGCGGTGATGGTTGATGATGGTGTGAAGGAGAACCATAGATAGGGAGAAGAGAGAAGAGGAAGATGAACAAAAATGGTTGGTTGGGATGATTTAAAACATCAAAACAAGAGAAGAGGGATGCTTAAATGGATGATAATGTGAATAGAGTAGTTGAGCAATGCATAGTGAGGGGAACAAGGGAAAAGGAGCATGAAGGAGAAACATGTGTCAGGGGAGGATGAGGTGGAATGCATAGGCACAGAAATAGGGTAGGGAGGCTAGATAGATAAAGCTAAGCTAGGAAAAAATCTGGTTAGTATAATTATGGTTCCTCAATAAAACAGATACTGGTCAGGGTCCCAATTACGGTTAACATTAATAACCCAAATTCTATCTAAATTTTAACCTAATTAAATATATGTATATAATACCGTAACACCCCCAAAATTCACTACTGAAAAAAAAATTATTAAAAGAAATAGCGGAAGCAAAATATAAAACGGTGAATTTCGGGGATATTACCACCACACTTAGTACCAGACCGGTTCATTCATACCGTTCTAGTACCAAGTGATAAGGCTAAAGAGTAAAATATCAATTGCTAGAAATTCAAATCATTTTTAAATCAGAGTAGCGCAAGTAAACATTTAGAATAATAAAATCCACCAGTGGTGGTTACAAGAACAATGATTTCATTTAAATCAAACATTAGAAGAGGAATGATGAAACTCTAAAAGCCGGATAATCCTTACGCTATTTTCCGTTGTCCACTTGAGTAGCACCTGAAAATAGACCTGTAAAGGACACTGCCCATTGAATAGGCAGGGGGCCCACGAATGAAACCCTTCATTCTATAGTACTGAGTAACCCTTTAAAACACACTTAAAAGCAGGCCCGCAATGTAACACGTGATACAAAGCTATATACATATATAACAAGATCTGTACATATAACATTCGCATAATTAACATTCACATCAGATATCAATAGGTTGTAATGCATGATCAATACTTTCATCCTTAAGCCATGTCATAGTGCGAAATCAATACTTCTGGCCTTAAGCCATTAGTTAATCATTATTCAATCATCTCTCATATTTTATATCCATGTGAGTGCGGGAACCCCACTATTATTGGTTGGTGGACCGGTCATACAGGATAAAACGCTCCTGGCTACCATTATTCGCCGGTGGACCGGTCTGGCCCCGACTCACATGGTGTTCCACTATAAGTGATTAGTATTTTTTCATAACTTTATTCACATGCATGACTGGTTTTATTGAACTCACATGGTGTTCCACTATATATATATATATATCAACATCATCCAGGGCAACACGCTCCTGGGCCACTATTATATCCGGTGGATCGGTGCTCATAATCACTTACTACGGCAACACGTTCCCGGGCCATTATTATATCCGGTGGATCGGTACTCAATATCATAAGTCAACTGAGTCCGGCTCATTAATCTTTCACTTTCATTATTAATATTTTTTCTTTTTTTAATCAGCACAACAATTCCATTTATTTGCTTCAGACGGGAGATTGAGAACCCGGGACACAAAGGTACACCGGTCGTACAGGTGCATACAAGCTACTCAGTACCCTTCAACAATAAACCCAGGGATGCAAAGGTACCCTGGTCGTATTGGTGCATAAAGCTACTCAGTACCTTACCGACAAGGACACCTAATCCATAAGCATGCATACCGCTTAACTAGGTCCGTAGAGCTAGATAGAGTAAGATATAGGGCCTGGCTGGGGCACAAAGGCACACCAGCAAATACTAGAATAATCATGAGCTAAGCCACGTCTTTAGGGTAGTGACCCCTAAAGAGCCACCATTTTCGATCTCGAGGTCTTTCACTTTAAGTATTAGTATCTTAATTAAAGTGATTACGAAAAGCACAATAATCAGATACTTATTCACTTTCAATCGTTCTGATATCATTAGTCGTTTCTTATTCAGGCAGTTATCCAAGATAATACAGAGAAATCATTAAGGACATCATAATCTCATTCTAATTCCGAATTAGGATTCATTCCCGTGATACTTACTAATTATCAAATACTCTTACCTTGCTAATCAACATTATTTGAGTCATATTATGAAATTCCACAATTACAACGACATGTTGGGTGCAAATTACTCATTTACCCCTTACTTATATCATTGCTAAGTCATCCCTTCCTTACTTGACAAATTACCCAATTACCCTCCTTGTTGCATAATTACCAAATTACCCCTTACTCGGTTTATGTTACCAAGTTATCTCCTACGCTTTTTAGATCACCATTCAACCCTTATAATTGCTACACTTGTCATATTTCCCATTTGGTTGATTAGATTACCAAATTGCCATCCTCCTTTGTTATAATTACTAAATTGCCCTTAAGTTGGATAAATTATCAAATTATCTTTCTTCATTATCATGATTACCAATTTTTCTCTTTACTTAGTTAAATAATTACCAATTTACCCTTTAGTCGGTTAAATTACCAAATTGCCCTTCTCCATTATCTTAATTACCGAATTGCCCCTTTAGTTGGATAAATTACCAAATTGCCCTTCTTTATTATCATAATTACCATTTTACCCTTCTCAATTATTATAATTGCTATTTTACCCTTTTCAATTATTATAATTACCATTTTACCCTTCTCCTTTATTATAAATACCAAATTACCCTTCTCCATAATTATAATTACCAAATTACCCTTCTCCATAATTATAATTGCCAATTTACCCTTTTACATTTTAATAATTATTAATTTACCCTTCTCCATATTTAAAATTATTAATTTACCCTTCTCCATTTTTATAATTATTTATTTACCCTTCTCCATATTTAAAATTATTAATTTACCCTTCTCCATTTTTTTATAATTACTATATTGCCCTTCTCCATTATTAAAATTACCATAATGCCCTTTTATTAGTAATCTACCAAATTATCCTTCTCTATTATCATAATTATCCAATTGCCCTTCTATAATCATAATTTAATCACCAAATTATCCTTCGTTGTTATCATAATTACCAAGTTACCCCTTACTCCCAAGTTTGCCATAAATACCCTTTTATTTATAAAATTATCCTTCTACACCTTACTTCCAAATTACCATAATATTCTTTTATTTACAAAATTACCACAATACCCTCTTACTTATAAAATTTCCATAATACCCCTTTTACTTGCAATTTACCATTTTGACCCTTATTTCTAAAATTATCGTTTCACCCTTCTACTTATAAAAATTTACCATAATACCCTTTTACTTGCAATTTACCATTGTACCCTTTTATATCCAAAATTACCATTTTACCCCTTTCTTACAAAATTACCATTTTTCCTTGTCTTCCAAAATTACCATTCTTACCCCCCTTTACTCCCAAAATTACCACTTTACCCTTTACTCCCAAAATTACCATAATGCCCTTTTTTTACAAATTACAAATTTACCCTTTTACTTAGAAAATTATCATTTTACCCTCTTCTTCCAAAATTACCATCTTATCCCCTTATTGCTCCACTTTTATTAGATTAACATTACTACATGGAATAATAATATTAATACTCCCTTAACAATATCCAACTCCACCAACTATTATATTTTAATATAATACTTATTAGCACCCACACATATTAGGCCACATTCTTACACAAGAAATATTACTAAAATGCCCCTAGGGCTCGCAATAATATTATTCAAGCATAAATGGTCACAATAACATAATATGACATGGATAAGTACTCTAACACTTTCATTAATAATCAAGTTCTTCCCTTAGACAACATTTACACACATAGCACATTAAAGAGCATACTTTTCTTTTTATTAAACAATACAAGAAAACATATAAATTATACTAACAACCATATATCAAACATAATAACATATTCAAAATCCTAATGTGCAAACATACATTTATCCATGCGTTTAAGTGGAGTTTAACGATTACCTTAATTCCTGCAAAAATCAAATATTACCGGTATCCCGGTTAAAGATTCAAGCTTTAAATAGTAAAATCAATACCTAAAAATAATATCAATATTTATTATATTAGAAATAAGAAAATCAAAGCATAAGAATTTATACATTTTACTTAATGGAATAATTAATTTAAATATTATCATACCTTAAAATTATTAATAAAAATGGGCCACTAAATGCAGCAACTCATGCTACATATGCAGCATAAGCAGCATGTAAAAATAAGGGTGGAAGGGTTGAAGGTTGCATCAATAAGAGGTTGGAAGGGTGTTTTCGGGTTGGGGTATTTAGGCTAGAAAAGAGGGAAAGTGGGGGAGGATTTAGGGCAAGGTAATGGTGCAGGAGTCAAGAGGGGGTGTAGGTGGTTGTCGGGGATGGATTCACGGTGGCTAAGGGCGGCGGAGGCGAAGCGGTGAAAGGGGCTATCGAGGTGGACCGAGCTAAGAAGGAAGGAAAAGAGAGGGGGAAATGGAGGGGTGAGGGGGATTTTTTCGTCCAAACAAGGTATGGGGGCGGAAAAGGGGGTTACAGGGTGTGGATTGGTGGTTTGGGTGGTGACAGAGGTGGCCGGAAGGCGGCGAACAGTGGGGTTGCAGGTGGGTTGCCGAGGAGGAGGAAAATGGGGAGAAAAATAGGTGGGGAGGAATAAGGGATGCGGGATGGCTTGAGAGGGTGTATTGTGGTGGTGTAGGGTGGTAGTAGAAGGTGGCAGGAGGCACTGAAGGTGGTGGGTGTGGTGGAGAAAGCGGCGGAGGGGCAATGTCGATGCAAAAAAAAGGAGAAAAAATGGAGGGAGAAGAAAGGAGAGAAGAGGAAGGTCGAGCAAGGTTTTGAGCTTGAGAATTGGGGCAGAAAAATGGCTGAAAAGGAGAAGAAAAAGAAGAGGGAGGGTAGAGGGATAGGTGGCTGATCGGGTAGTAGCGTTTAGGGTGGCAGGGAGAGAGTGAAGAAGGAGAGGAAAGGGTGGCCATGCGATATGGGGTGCATGGCTGCCCGATTTCCAAAATGATGAGAAAAAAAAAGGCAGGGGGTGGCAGTGGTTGCAGGAGATGGCAGCGAGAGGCGTTCGGGGCGGTAGACATGGTGATGAAGACTGGTCGAGGGGCTTCGAATGGGGTGTAGTGGAAGAAGAAAGAAAGAGAAGGGGAGGTGTAGCACGCCGGCGCATAAGGGGGAAAAAGAAAGTGGGTTGGCCGGTCTAGGATGAAGGGAAGGAAAGAAAAAAAAAAGAGGGAGATGGGCTGCCCACTGGAGAAGGAGAGGAGGGAAAGGAGTGGGTTGGAGACCCAAGCGCAAGGGAGAGGAAGTAGCCTGGCCTGGTGGACGGCCCGAAGGAAAAAAAAGGAAAAGAAAAGAAAGAAGAAAAAGGAAAAAAGAAATAATAGGAAAATAGGAAAAAAAAAATAATTTAATTTAATTTAGAAAATAATAAAATGTAATATTTTTGATAAATTATTTAATTTAATAATTTAATTCAGTATAATTTAATATGTTGGTTCAAAAAGGATAATTTTAGTAAAATATTAGTTTAGGAAATTATTTAAATAAAAATAATATCATAAAATAACAAAATATTTATTTTTAATTTATTAAATACTCCTATCCAAATTTATATACTCAAAAATCCATAAAATAATTAAACTAAATAATTTTAAAGGCTAATTTATTTCAAATAAAAGTTATTTATTAAATTATAGGTCGTTAAAATTTTGGGGGATTACAAATACTCCATAATAATATACATAAAAATAATACATTTAATATATAACATACTAATATAATTATTATAACTAAGTACATATAAGTACTAATTTATAATTAGGTCTTTGACAAATGGGGTATTACAAACTTTGTGGAGGAAACCTAGTGTTCTGGTTTCATTTAATTGTGACTCATAGGCCACCATTAGAATCACTAAGAATAGCATGTACAATGGGAATAAGGGATAAATTTGTGTCAAACGCAAGGTGATCAAGAATCTATTGAAAGAAGGAATATATCATAAGAGTATATGCATTCAAAAAGGAATTTGGTAGATCATATCATGAAAGGTTTATCATAAAACTAGTCCTTAAATTTTTCAAAAGGGATGAACCTTAAGAACAGGCTTGAGGAAAGTATGGTGGATATCCAATATTGAGGAAATCCAATATAATACAATAGATTTAATAAGGTTAAATGGAGCCATATGATTACTCTTTTGAATCTATAACTAGTTTTGGTAATGTTATTGAGATGCATTTGAGGGGTTCATATGTGTGGTAGTACTAAGTTTGATTTGTATGCTCATTTTGAATTCATAACAAGTATTGATGGTGCTTTGAGAATCACTTGATGGATTATGCAAATTATTTTAATAGTGAGCTTGAAGCTCTTAATGAGTCCATAATCATAGTGGGTGTACTAGAGAGATGCAATTGATAGACTCACCTAATTGGGTATGAAGGTGAGTTGCCTTCTATAAGAGAGTTGTGTTATCTCTCTATAGCTCAAAAATACCCATGGTGTGTGTAGGGATACTTAAAATGAAATTTTATTTTTATTATGCAAATATTGCAGAATTTAAAAGTGTAATATGATTATGCAATATGCACTATGAGGAATCAATTCAAATCTAGGTAGTTCAAGAGATATTCACTACTCAGACTATTTTGTAGCATGATTTTTCTATGTATCAATTCAATCAAAAGATATTGATATTTACTTATGAAACTTTTCCTTTTCCCAAGATGTTATTTTCTTATTTACTTTAAGTTCTTTCATAGTTAGTGGGAAATTATCTTGTTACTACAAAAAAAACTACCTATGCTCTCTACTTTTCAATAACCACCCACTAGCTCTATATACCTGCTAAATAATCCATGTTCTTCACTTTTCCACTACTTATTAATGGGGTAATGGGGTGATTGGTAGGAGTGAGATTACTTCAAAAATCACCTATAAATATCTATAGTAGCTTATACTTGGGATAACTCTATCTTCACAAGCTACATTCTTCTATTTTTAATGAATTCTCAGGTAATTAAGTTCTGCAATTTTTTATTTATTCAACCTTAAGTGTACGAGTTTGAGAAAATTTGTATAAACCATAAGAAGTGAATATTCATAAATGATTGCACCATAGTTAGGTCTAATGCTCTTTCAGGACTGTGATCATTTCATGACATAATAATTTTATATTTCAATCTTTGTTATTTAATATACTTACTACCAACATTTTCCTCTGTATTTTTCATTAATTTATTTAAAAAAATTCATTCTACTTTAATTTTTCTAATTTCAACCACAAGACTTGGTATATACATCAATTTACTAACGCTATCACCTATTGTATGTGATTTAATATGTTGTTTGTCAAATTTCCAAATTTGCCTATTCATTTCATAACATGCTTGCTTAATTGCAAATTTATTAATTTTAGAACATGCCCGACGCCACTGAGGTTAATGAGTCTAGAACAAAGAGCCAAAGTACGTAAGTAGTGATAAGCTATGTGATGCACATGAGATCCAACTTAGGTTTTGCGAGATATTGGTGTTCTAAAACTTTAGAACCATCGAAATAAGAGAAAGAAATAGGGAGATTTAGAGATGATAAAAATTGAATCTTGGTAACCCCTTGAATCAATACTTATAAGAAATGCATAAGTTATAAACTCTTAGGATAAATCTTATAATATTTTACAAAGAACTTCAAAATCTTACACCTAGAGAATGAAGAAGAAACTCTCAATTCTAGAGAGAAAAAAGTGAATCCAAAATGTGAGTTGTTTTTCATTTCATGCTATCCTTATCACTTATACAAGAAGTATAGGATTAAATTTAACAACTTAGCCAACTAATACATATGAATAGAGCCTAAATAAGGAAGAAACTATAGCTATGTTCCAACCCATGTGTTTCGGTCATGGGGGTGAATACTTAGGCGGATTTTTGAACCTTTGCCCATAATATCATATGTTCCAATCTTTCAACAATCATAATACACAAAATAAAAGAGAAAAAGGTCCCCTTTAACCTTTTAAGTAACGAAAATAAGTAAGGAATGTCTTATATCCTTCCTTGTTCTTCGATAATCTGCATTATTTTTCCCAAGTGCTGAAAGTGACTTGTTATCCAAATGAGAGGGACTTGTGGCTGATTTGTGTGGCTTCTAAGGGGTGTTGATATGGCTGAGTTTTTTTAGGGTTTTTAAGGTTAAAATAATAATAAAATATGGCTAACAACACGGGGGTAAAGCTTGAAAAAATGTGGCCTTATGTGCCTTCCTTTCTATTGGATTGTGGATGAAAAAGGAGAAGGATTTTTACATGGCTTGCCTAGCTAGGTTTTTATTAATTTTTCCAATTAAGGATAGTTTTATGGCTCTGAAAATTATGGAAATTAATGGCTAGATTATGATTATAAATTGGGGATGTTCCTACATCACTCTATATTTGTATTATGCCATCAAAGTGTTTGATGATATTATCGAAATTTTAGTTTCCAACATTGAATTTCCTTTGCTTTCGAGGTTGATTATTTTGGTATAAGTTTTTTTTAATAACACATCTTCTATTGATCAATTGTAAAGATATAAAATTATTTATAAATCCGTATTTGTAATGCTCAAAATTGGCTCCATTTTTTTTCTTATAATTGTCTTCGTAGACGGTGTCATCCAAATAGTTATAATAGAAGCTCTATGGTTCAAATCTAGTAATAGCTTATGTGCCTATGATAAATCAAAATCCTTAAGAAACATAGACACATTCAAAATTTTATAAGTTGTTTAGAGTAATGATGCAAAGGTTAAATTTGGAGCAATTTAGCTCTCAACAAATTTTTTTTAACTGTTGTTTGTAGTATAAAATAGAATTTAATTATCATTACTTCAAGAATTAGATTTATTCCCATTATCATTTAAGGAAAAAAATTTGTGGTAATACAGAAAATTTTTGTTTTCCCTTGATCAGTTATGTGTGTTCATGTCTAATGGTCCATGTTACATAAATTGATCGATACAATTGTTTATTTTAGTTTTTTTTATGAATTTAAGCATGATGATATTAATTTTGTTGGCATATAATTACATTAATGATTTTATCTATCAAAAAATGATGCAGGCAAACTAAAACTTCCTGCAATACCAAATTTTGTTTGTTTTCAACTTAAAGCCAAGTCGAGTGGGTTCTTACTTCAATTTCTTTTTTACAATGCTTCGGTATGGGTGTTGTTGGGATTGGCCTTGTAATTACATTTTGTTTCATATATTTTAATGTACAGGAGTTGTGTCCAACATGATAGATTAATTTAATCTATAGATCCAGCATTATCAAATGTCAATATATTAACATAATGTAAAAACGTACCTGAATCCATAACATGGGAATTACTGAAAACCATTGGATTTGGGACAATAACCGACTGGTGGTCCGCGGAATTCTAGATCAGGCACACACTCGTCGATCTCTATTGACTAATGGGATTCGAATAGGATAAAGTGTGTGTGAACCAAGGATCACGACCCTATATACAGACAACTAACTTATTATTTATCGAGTATTCTAGGTTGGTCCATCAACAATCTAAAATACCCAATGTCTCTACATATACAATTCCACATCTAGTTAGATACATTAAGTCCAAATAACTTATACGTAAATATAATTACTTATATATGGGATTAATTTATAAGACAACCCACAATTTGTATCATTTACATATAAGCCCACTCATTGGATAAAAACTTAGCATTCTCCCACTTGAGCTATATGTGTGACCTTATAACCACGAATTGTAAAATAACCAAATGAGATCAATATTTTTGTCGTTATAAAATGTATTTATAACCAATCCAATGCATTATTCACAGCAGCATAGTATCAAAGTGGCTTTCCTCAAATTTCTTTATAATTAAACCTTTAATGGTCACGTATATAAATATAACTAGTCCACCTTAAAACGTGGATGTGTAGCATGGAAATTCTATATAATGTGATCTTAACATGCCTATTTCCAACTGGTCCACATTAAAACTTTAGTGATATCTAAACACAAACAAATACAACAAGAAAATAAACTGAAATTTTATTTCTACAAAAAACATATGGTCAAAAATGTACATAAGCCAAAACAAAGTATCCATAGATAGAGCAAATGAAGTGACACACTCTCACTAGAACTAAATATCATCAGCTAATATAACACCCATACGAATAACATACTTGAGAAACTATTTGGGTGGTAAAGCCTTAGTAAGTGGATCTGCTATCATGGAGTATGTATTGATGTGCTCCATAGATAACTCTCCTTTATGTAATTTCTCTTTTACAACCAAGTATTTAATATTGATACCTTTCAATTTTGTAAAACTTAGGTTGTTGTTAAAATATTGAATTGCAGCCTCATTGTCACATAATATCTTTAGTGGTCTTTCAATGCCATTAACTATACATAGCCCGGCGACAAAATTTCATAGACATATACCGCAAGTGGAAGACATATAGCATGCTACAAATTCCACTGTTATAGTGAAATAGGGAAAAACTATATGCTTAGTACTCTTCCAAGAAATAGCACCTCCAACCATTAGGAAAATAAAAATTGACGTAGACTTCATACTATCTTGGCATCTAGCAAAATTAGAGTTAGAATATCATTCGATCTAAAGCTTGTCTAACCTACGATATAGGAGCATATAATCTTTTTTTTCTTGTAAGTATCGCATGACTCATTTGACTATTGCCTAATGACCGAGTCCTAGATTACTCTGATATATACCAAGCATCCTCGTGATGTATGCAATATCCGAATACGTACACTCATGAGCATGCATTAAACTTGCCACTACTGAAGCATAGGGAATACTTTGCATTTGCTTTCTCTCAAAGTCATTCTTAGGAAATTAATCGAGACTAAATTTATCTCCTATAAAAACAAGGGTATTTATTGGTTTGTAGTTCTACACGGCATGCCTCTTAAGAATATTTTCAATATAAGTGTTTTGTGACAACCCTAGTATACCTCAAGAACGATTCTGATGTATCTCTATGACCAGTATAAAAGAGGCATTACCTAGATCTTTCATCTCAAAATTCTTAGCTAAAAATTTCTTAGTCTCATACAACAAACCTATGTCATTACATGCCAGTAGTATCTCATCAACATACAAAACCAAAAAATATATATTTATTCCCATAGAAATTATGGTATGCACATTCATACAATAAATTCATCTCAAAATAAAAAGAGGTGATAACCTGAAGAAATTTAAAATACCAATGTCGAGATGTTTTCTTGAGCCCATAGATGGATTTCTTAAGTTTGTAAACCATATTCTTTAGGTTTCCTAACACAAATTTTCTATTTTCACCATATAGATCATTTCCTCAATGTCACCATTAAGAAAAGTGGTTATAATATCCTTCTGTTGTACTCTATATTAAATTGTGCCACTAGTGTCATGATTACCCTCTATGAATTTTTAGAAGATCCCAGAGAAAAAAATCTCTTTAAAATCTTCTCTTTTCTTTTGTATAAACCCTCTGTGACAAGATGTACCTTATATCTCCCCACATTACCCTTTAAATCCTTTTTGGTCTTAAACATGCATTTGCAACCAATAGGTTTCTTGCCTTTAGGTAATGGAATAAGATCCATTATGTCATTATCCATCATGGAATTTATTTTACCATTCATGGTTATCAATCCACCTTTAAGAATTCAAACTCTCCATGGCATAATGAAAGTTAATTGGATCATCTTCCATCACCCCCAATGCCTACCACATGTTCTAGGAGAAATACAATATAATCATATGGAATAGCACTTCTCCTTTCTTTGGTAGGTCTCCTTGGATCTTGAGGTTGTTGAACTAGGTCTTGTGAAACAATCACCTCATTCTTGATAGGTGGTTTTTTGACATTATCTTGTATAGGCTCTTGAATTGCCTCTTGCTCAATGGAAGGTGCAAAGGTCTCCTTGGATCTTGAGGTTGTTGAACTAGGTCTTGTGAAACAATCACCTCATTCTTGATCGGCGGTTTTTTGACATTATCTTGGATAGGCTCTTGAATTGCCTCTTGCTCAATGGAAGGTGCAAAGAATTGCACTTTACCAGAGACAATAGTAATAATTGTAATGAATTCCTCCTCTAAGACAATATTCCTCATTTTCATTTCTCCCCATAATCTCAACATCCTCAAAGAATATGGCAATTCATGTCTCAAAAATTATCCTAAGTGTGAGATTATAGAACTTATAGCCCCACGATTGCTCAGAGTAACTAATAAAATAGATACTAACTATTCTGGAGTTTAATGTCTTTTCATATGGCCTATATGGCCTAGCCTCAACTAGACATCCCTAAATGCAAAAATTCTTTATACTGGACTTTTTTGTAATCCAAAGCTCATAAGATGTTTTTGTAGCAGCTTTAGTTGGTATTCTATTCATAATGTAAGATTTTTTCATTAGTGCTTCTCCCTGTAATGACTCTAGTAAGGTAGAATGACTAATCATACTCCTTGCCATGTCCTTAAGAGTTTAGTTCCATCTTTTAGATACATCATTCATGCTAGAGGAACCTGGCATAGTATAGTTTGGGACGATTCCACACTCCTCTAGGAATCTAGAAAAAGGTCTTGGACATTGTTCACCCGAACTGACATATCTACCATAGTATTTACCATTATGGTCAGATCTAATGTACTTGATCCATTTGTTGAGTTGGTTCTCAACTTCAAGTTTAAAATATTAAAAAATGTCCCATGACTATGAATTTTCATGAATGAGATATAGCTAGCCATAACGTGAGTAATCGTTTATGAATGATATGAAATATTATTGACCATTCCAAGAAGCCATAGGGAATGGTCCATGGATATTCGTGTGAATCAATTATAAGATTTTTGAAGATCTATTTGCACTCGTTCTCTTTATTTTGGTATGTTTTCCCTCAACACATTCAATATAATTTTTCAAATTTTTAAATTCAAGGGAATCTAAAGTTACGTTAGACACAAGCCTCGCAATTATTCCTTTTGAGGTATGACCTAAGAGCTTATTCCATAATGATGCTGAATTTTATTTGCTTAATTTGTGTTTAGTACCACATGATTTTACGTGTAAGGTTTCATGATATGAAGCATATATAAGTTATCATATACACATAATGAACACTACCAATAACATTAGAATTTAATAAAATACTAAATTTATTATTTCCGAATAAATAATAATAACTACATTTGTCCAATAGAAACTAAATTCTATCTAAAAGATGGTACAATAAAATTATTTTTCAAATTCAAATAATAACCTATTTCTAATAATAACCTAAAAGTGCCAGCCGCTTCAACCGTTGCTGCCTTGCCATCTCCCACATAGATTTTTGTATTTCATCATCATTTTGCTTTCAGCGACTCAAGCAACTCAGTATAGAAACACTTATTTGGGTAGTAGCACCAGAATCTAACCACCAAGTATTTCTAGGTACTAAAGCTAAATTAATCTTGGAATAGACCAAAGGAAGGATTTTACCTTTCCTCATGTGCCATGCATAATACCTTTGACAATCCTTCTTAACATGTCTAGTATTTTTGCAAAAGACGCAGTTGTCTTTTTTCTTTTGTTGTTTCTTTTAAATAGACCCTTAAATGTAGCTTCATTGTTTCTTTTTATGCCCTAAATTTAAGGGTAAATGTTAGATGAGCACTTTTAATCTTATCTTGCTTCAATATTTCTTCCTCTAGCATATAATATGAAATGAACTCATTAAGAGTCAATTTCTCCTTTTAACAATTATAACTTACCTTAAATTGATTGAATTTTGTAAGAAGAGAGACCAATACTAAATGCACAATTAAGGTGTTGTTTGGTATTACTTATTTTTAATAAAAAAATTTAGATAAAAATTACTTTTATAAATCTACTTTTAGAAAAATACATTTATAAGTAATATGTAGGTTTGCTTTTACTTTTATTATATAAGTGATTAATGCCAAAAAACTACTTATTGTACCTTATTAGTGTTTGGTTTTCATTTTTCTACAAAATTACTTTTTCTTTTCCATCTTTAGTTTTTATCTTCCTATATATATCTTTTAGTAATAATTACTATATAAATTATGTACTATTAAATATTAAAAAGCATATGAAACATTAACAAGTAATAAAAATTACGATTATAAAAATAAAAAACATATTCCATAACACAAACAATCATATTAATTTTTATCTTCTTAAAAATTAGAAGTATACAAAGTTTTTAAAAACAAAAAATAATCTTTTTAAGAAATTCCAATACCAAATTTTAATTTAAAAGTGTAATTTAGACTTAAAAATATATTCCCTCTATTCTAAAAAGAAAGTCTTTTTAAAATTAAATTTTTATTAACAAAAAAATATCATTTTGGAAAATAGTAATATCTAGCTTTCATCATTACCTTTATTTTTTTTATTAATTATCTGCGTATTAAATTTTATGTTGTTTTTCGATGACGAGTAAAGGTGCAACATTATTGGTTGGTTTTATAATTATTTAATTAAAATTGTGAAATTTGTTAAAATGACTGGGGAATATATTATAAGAATATGTTCTCTTCGACTTTATTTTCAAGGCTTAGATGATCATATCCGATCAATAAATACAAGATCATATATTAAGTATCCTAATCATCATTATAAGAGTTAAAAAAATATATTTTTTAATGATTTAATGTTATTAGATATTATAAAATTGTGTCAATTTAGCATAAAATGAAAAAAGGATATATACAATTGTTGTGGATGTCCGTAGTTTTGCTTCAACCAATAATGCTGGCATTGCACCTCTGGCAGGGGTTTGATTGTATCTGTGCTCTTACCACTCTCTTTAACCAACCCCATTGTCACTGGTGTCTTTCTCACCATGCGTTTTAAGTTAATTTTAGAAGTATGCTTTAGTTACTTCTAATTAATAACTTTTATAAAGTAATTTTTAGTAATCATTTTTTTGTAATAACTTTTTATAAGTAAAACCAAACATTATTAATTACTCTAAAATTATTTTTTATAATTAATTTTATAATAAACTACTTTTTATAAGTAGAATCAAACGAGGCATAAATCATTAAATCATTAGATAACTCGAGATTTGGTACTTTAAGTTTTAAAGTAATGGTAGGCATATCTATGATGTACTTCTTAATATTTCATTTGCCTTTGAAGTAATAGTAGGCATCTCCATGATGTACTTCTTAATATTTCATTTGCCTATATACTTTAATGAAATCAAGAGCTGCAAAAAAGTGTTTATTTCAGCCTTATTGTTTTTGGTAAAAACACTTTTCAATTCTAGCAAGAAAATCCTAAGTGTCGATGATCTCATCAGAGAATCCACCCCTAAAAGCCTCTGGAAGGTTGTGCTTAATAATCATAAGACCCATGCGATTAGAGCAATCCCACTTCTCAAAATTTCTTTTCTCATCAAAGGAACTTTTAGCTATTAGATCAGTGGGTCTCATCAAAGGGCCAGTAAAACATCATCCTTCCATTCCTTTAAATTATTTTCGTTCAGTATAGGAATGGAACTTAAGTTAGAAGATATAGTAGTAGCAGACATAATTGTATAGAAAATATAACAATAACATAAATACATGCTCACATAAAAAGTGCATAATAAACATTTAATACATTTAAATAATGGTAATTCCATCATAAGAAATTTTGAAACATTAATATCAAGTCTTTGGAGAATAATATTAACTACAAATAGTGTTCTTATTGTAGTGATTAAACACTGATAATAAGACTTGTCAAATAATGAGATTATATTTAGATTAAATTATTATCCACATGATATCCAAATAATTACCACATATTTATCACTACAAGCATGTATAAAATTTTGTCAAATATTTGTCTTCTTTTGCACTAACAAATTAGTCACATGAATATATATATATATATATATATATACACATACATACATAAACATCTAATAATTTCAATAAAATAATTTTTACAAAAGAGGTTACTCAATTAGTCTATCTACTAATATTAGATAACCAAATTTTTAAATAAATTGATTCCTTAGTTTTATTCATAAAATTGGACCTGTAAAATTATGACCAACTTTATTTAGATTCAATAACCACAAAAAATATTAAATCTAACCTTATTAGCATTACAATAAAATTAATGTCAAATAACACACATAAAAGGCCCATACAGTAATTTATTGGATTAATAAAATAAACATATAAATAAATTAATTAGGTTAATTATATTTAATTAATATTATTATTTTAATAAAAAATTAAAGAGTGTTAAAATAATAGCCAAAAAGATACTAAAACTAAAAATCAGGCTAAAATAACCAAAAGGCCTAAACCGGCCAAAACAGCTTAGATAGAAATGGCCCAATATACTGGATAGGGGCGCTGGTTAGAGAAGTTCAAATATTAAGTAAAAGAGCTGCACAATAAAATAAGAAAACTAAATAGCATAACTAGTCGGGAGCATCGAAACCACGTAGTTTGGTCTTGAGCTCCAAACCCCAAGTTTGACCAAATTCCTTTTTACCAAAATAGCCCTCAAAAATTAAAACCCTAATCACTTTCTAATCCTTCTCCTTCCTCACAACCCTAAAACTGCTGTCCAACCCCTTGTATAATAAAATTCAAAACTACAGCCCACCGCCGCCACCCACCCCCAAAAGCAAAAGCTTGATCATCAACCGATGACTGCGACCGCAGTGGCCAACGAACAAAACCTAGAGCAAAGCCAACAGAGACTCTAGCCAACCGAAAACAAATGACACCAATACTAAAGGTCGTTCTCTCAAAAATGGTGACAGACGAAGATGACAGAAGAGAAAGGAGAAGAATGAAAATCAAAGAAATAACATTCTAGAATGAATAACAGAGAAAATTTAACATAATCTTGATGTCTACAGGGCCAAAAAAAAGCATAAAAAACAGAAGAAAGAGAGACAATGGAAATCGGCACAAATATTACACAAACAAAACTCATGCAATTATAATATTTCATAGAAGGGTGTTGTTAGATACACACCCCAATCTCTAAGTTAACACCCCTCAAAAGGGGGCTGAATTTTTTTTGGGATCAATATACCCCTTTCATTTCTTCTCTTCTCCTCAACCAAACTAAATTCCTTCTATTTATTTCCTATTCTCCTCAAATAATTATACAAAATTAAAATTTGAAAATATTGAATACAATGAATAGGGATGAAGATTATGATTCAAATGAATTTTTCATTGAAAATGAATTAGAAGAAATATTAGTAAGCCAAAAAAAATTTACATAATTTTCCACCTGACAGGTGAATTACCCATATGATATCACACATGACAGGCAACTCACCCATCACAAAGGCTCATGAAAGCGTAACTCACCCGCTAGAAGTGAAGATTGATGGACTAGTTACCCACCAGAGAGGCTCGGTGATGGGTAACTTACCCATTTCTGAGTATGTCTAACAAGCAACTCATCCGTCAACTTACCCTTTTTTAAAAAAATTATTCATTTTTTTATTTATATACTAAGAATGTCATATTTTGAATATTATCTACAGTATCTAGATTCAATTAATACTAATTAGAGCGGATTATTTATAGCGACAAGATTTTTAATGATTGAGAGTCATTAATTGGTTGGGTTAAAGAAATTGGAAGGCCACAAAATATGGTTTTTAGTATCAAGAGATAAAAAAAAAAGGTAGGGTGTGGATTCGTTGCGAAAGAGGAGATGCTTATAGAATATAACCTTTAACGAATCTAGAAAGTGTTCAATTTACCGGGACCAAAAATTGTGGCTATGAATTCAAGATCCATAGAAGGGAAGATGTTTGTGGTGATTGGAAACTAGTAGTAGAATGTGGAATGCATAATCATTGATAGGTACATATTTGTAGGGGCATTCGTTTGCTTGTAGATTATCTTCAGAAGAATGCAGGTTAATGGCTGAGCTAACACAAATAAATGTTAAACTAAGGGAGATTATCGACAAGTTAAAACGAAGTGACAGTGATAATATTGCAACACTTAGAACAATCTACAATACTAGACATAAGTTCAAGGTATAGAGTTTGATGAGACGTACAATTATGCAACAATTATTGTACTTCATGGAAATATAAGAATATCATTCATGGCATCATCAGTTATCCGTCTCTGATGTGGTTAGTAATATTATATTTGCGTACCCAGATTCTATTGCTTTGTTACATGTGTTTCCATATGTCATTTTTTTAGATTGCACATAAAAACAAATAAGTACAACATTCCTTTCTTTTAGGTCATTGGTTATGTGTCTAGCGGTATGAATTTTACCATTGCCTTGGCATTTATGAAAAAGGAAAAGGAAGATAACTACAAATGGGTGCTTGATAAGGTAAAGAGGTTGATGGAGCCCAATGAACCAAATGTGGTGATCACTGATAGGGAACTAGGACTGACACAAACTATAACACCCCTAAAATTCACTACTAAAAATTTTTATTTTATTAGAAGATTCAACGGAAGTAAGTAAATCAAACTTGTGAATTTTAGGGATGTCACTGCCGTGATTAGTACAAGCGCCCCCGACCTGTCTCGTACTCACCACAAGGCTAAAGAAAGATTATCAACCATCATAAATTAAACTTATATTAAGGATTCATAGTAGCATTGAAACGTTCAAAGAGATAAATCAGAGTACACAGAAAAAGAGTTTACAATCTAAAGCACAAAGTTAAAATTCCTCAAAAGGGATAAAAGCTACAGTATGATAAAAATAAGTTCAAATAAATGGTACAAAATAAAGGAACATAAAAAGGTAAATCCGGCCATGATGCTCTCGATCCCCAATCCATGTTCAAGCTCAACTCTCAGCCCCACCCGATGCCTTATAGGCATCGAAGATGACATCTTCTACCTGCACAAGTTTAGAAGAGCCTTCTACTTATGGGAATGAGCAGCACCCATGCCATAAGAAAAGCCACATAAGCATACCTTAACTCCAAGCTATTCTACACATAAAATAGTCATAATAATCATAAGATACACAACATAATATGGTACATGGCATACAAGGCATACAAGGCACATAGCACACACATAAGGTTCTTAGCTACATCCTTACCTAACATGACACGGGTCTTGGAGTACGCTTCCATACCTCCTTAGGGTTTTGACTAGGTTCACCTATAAGAGGAAAAAACTAAGGATTAATTCCCTTCTTACCAAAATTACTATTATTTCCTACTTTATTCTAATATTAGGGTTACTATTATTAAAGGAAACTTTGCAAGTAAAAAATAGGGTTTTTATTCTCAAGTTAGCCTACTAGGTTATTATTAGTCAAAATAGGTTCATGTTAAGTATTTATAGCCCTGTTTATATTATTAAAGCTAATAGCTTTAATACTACTAATAATAGGAATAATACTAGTTGTAATAATAATAATAATAATAATAATAATAATAATAATACCCATAGTAATAGAAAACCTAGTATTATTAAGGTTAAGACTAATAATAGGGTTAGTAATAAAAATAATAATATAATAGTAGTAATAATAACAAAAATAATAATATGGCTAAAGATAATACTAATAATAATAAAAATTGAAATAATGACATTTATATGTGTAAGGGTTCGAATATTTACAAAAGTAATAATAGTAATAATATACTAAGGCTAGCACTAATAATAATAATAATAAAATTAGTAATGATATTAATAAAAATAAGGATAGCTATACTAATAGTTAAAATAGGGTTTCGACCCCTTTAATAATAATAAGACAATATCCCGAGGATACACTTAGTAATAATAAAAAGAATTATCATGATATCATAATCATATTAATAATAATAATAATAAGGATAATAACACAATACAAATAAAAAAAAGGGATAATGATATCATAAGTAGGGTTCTAAGGGTTAGGGTACCACCTAGGGTTGGTGGTGACTGACGGTAGGGAAAAAGGAAAGAAGGGTGGAAAGTTGGGTGTTTAGGGTAGGAGAGGGGGAATGAGAGGGGGATTTAAGGTCGTGGAGGATGCCTAGGTTGAGAAGGATGGAATGGTGGTGGTGGCACAGCCAAAGGAAGCGATAGTGTGGTGGCTGAGAGTGGTGGAGAGGGAGGAAGGGAGGAGGAGAGGGAGATAGGGGAAGGTAGAGGAGGTTCTGATGGTGATTTTGGAGGGTAGAGGGAGTGGTGGTTGCGGCGGGAGTGGCGGAGGACGAAGACGCAAAGGGTGACGGTGGTTAGATTAAGGTTGGTCAAATGGCCAACTTTACACAGCCAAGGCTGCTTGTATAGAGAGGATTGAGGGTGGTGAGGGGTGTAGCTTGGTGGAGGGTGGTGCATAGGGGTAATTTGGGTGGTAGTTTGGGAGGCAGTGCTAGACAGCGACAACACATCAAGCAGCGCACAAGAGGGTGTAGATTTCTAAGTTGAGAAAAAAAGTTAAATAGGGGTGGTTTAAGGGTATTTATAGGCTATGGATGAGGAGGAACAACAGAGGGGGAAGAGAAAAGGTGGGCGGCACACGTGCAGGTCACCGGCAGGTGGCGCACGGTCGGTGCAAGCCTATAAATTTACGGGGCCTAATAGCTCGAGAAGGGAAAAAGGAAAAGGGTGAGAGGCACACATAAGGTGAGAGAGCGAGCATGATTGGGTGGAGAAGAGAGAGGGAATTACGAGGAAGAGGGTAGGGGTGGTGGGATAACGTACGATGGTGTAGAGGCCACGTGCCTACACCGAGAAGTGGAGGGGTCGAGCGTCGAGGTGAGGGAAGGTCGGAGGAGAAGAAGAGAGGAAGAAGAAGGGGGTGGCTGGTTGGTCCAGGGAGAAAAGAAAGAAAAAGAAAGTAGGCCAAACCAAGCCGGTTGGTTGGCAAGGGAGGAAAGGAGGGGAGCAGCTAGCCTGGGCTACGCAGGTGATAAGGAAATTTTTGGGTCAAGAGGTGGGCTGGCCTAGATCGGGGAAAAAGGAAGGAAGAAAGAAAAGGAGAAGGGAGATAATGGAAAGAAAGAAAAGGAAAGAGAGGGGACAAAGAAAAAGGGAAAAAAAATAAGAAAAATAGGTGGGTTAGGGTATATAAAATATTTTGATATTTTGGGATATTTAAAATAATAATATTTTAATAAAATAATAATTAAATTTCCTTTTTAGGTTAACTTAGGATTTGAAAGATTTTTCCTAAATTCCGTTTTAATTAGCAAAACACCCTAATTTTTTTCAATTAAATTATTTATTAATTTCCTCTTGATTTTACCTTAATTACTTCCTCTTATTTTAATAAAATAATTTATTTAATTAGTTTTCCTAATAAATCATTAATTTGCCATAATTCTCTAAATTAGAATTTTTAGGTATTTCACAAATTGTGCCAAAAGTCTTTCCTAATGCAACGCCCTTTTTGTGTAGATGGCACATTAGTAAGAATGTTTTGTCATATGCTATAAAGAAGTTAGGAAGTATAGTAGCGGGAGAAATTTTCCTAAGATTTTGGAGGAAGATTGTACAAGCCACTACAATTGATACATATAAGAATGAGCTTCTATTGATGGGTGACAAATGGGGCAGATCTCCACATCTTTTAAAATATGTATACGAGACCTAGTTGAATCCATATAAGAAGAGGTTTGTTTCAGTGTGGATCGACAAAACCATTCACTGTGGCACTTATACAACCAACAGGTGTAGCATATTTATTGTAAATATTCAATGTCTATTAACTTATTAAGTGTGTAACAATTAACCATTACTTATTTTTTGAAATTCATATTGTAGGGTTGAAAGTGAACATGGAAAGCTAAAAAAATATATAGCATCATCACATATGAGTTTTGACACATTATGCCTGAAGATCGATATACTGATAAGACTCCAAATTAATGAGGTGAAAAAATATTTGAAGCAATCATGGGTAATTATTCCACATTACTCTACAAATGACATATTGTTCAAGGAGCTCACGTTTGTTGTATGTCTTTGAGCATTGGACTTGATAGCAGAGGAGAGTAAGAGTTCTAATATGGTTGGTCTTGAATCCTTCAAATGTAGGTGTTACCTGAGGTTGACACATGGTCTACTGTGTGCACACGAGATTTTACATAAATTATGGAAGACTTTCACTTTTGTTAGACCCCAAGAAGAATGGTTTGCATTCTATGATTCAATTATTGATCAAAATGTACGTCCATTTGCTTCTAAAATTATGTCTAAGGTACAAATGATGCTTGACCAATCACCATCACATCTACGTTTCTGTTCTAATCTTATTGATGAGATGCTTGATCCTGCTCAAAGAAGTATGGTAAAACTAAATGTGTAACAAAGAAAAGGACGCCCCAGTAATAGTACACGGAGGGAACTATCAGAGTGGGAGCACATAGAGTGTACTTATTTAGAATCACCTACAGGCCGAGCTTGATCGGGTTGAGGACATGGCAGAGGTCGCTCATCCCCTAGTCGATTAGAACGTGCATCTCGTGGTAGAGGTCGTTATTCCCCTAGTCGATCAGATCAAGAAAGAAGTAGTAGTGGGAGGCATAGTACTGGAAGGAGTCATAGACTCATCCATAATTTTTCATGGTATTATGATATTGAGCCACTCATGCACTCATGGGTGGAATCTTGGTCTAATGTTTTAGGCAATGGAAACTGTGGGCTTAGAGCAGTCGCACTACAACTCTTTGGCATAGAATTAGAATGGTTAAATGTTAGAGTTGCAATGTATAGGGGATTGGTGACTCATGAAGAGTTATATGCTCTTACCTTTATTGATCCTGTTGCTGAAAATATGCAACACTTGGTACATTGGAAGGGATTGGCTCAAATGGACAAATGGTGGCATCAGCCTGACTTTGGCTTCCTTTTTACAACAACGTACAATGTTGTATTTGTTTATTTGAGTATACATGGGTTAATTACTTGTTTACTGCACAGAGCTCCACCTAATGGTGAAAAACCTGATAAGATCATCACCATCATAAGTGTGAATAATTCATCGCACTATGTATTGGTATGTAAGTTATTGCAGTCAAATTTTTATATATTGTAAATATATCTAACACTCATGTTATGATACTTTATATGGTTGTAGGTAACCTTGATGGAACATGTAATATTACCACCTATATCTAATTAATGGTATAGACATGTTGCTTCAAGTGTATCTGGATGGGACGATCCATATCGTGATTATATTCAACTGTATCAGAATTCAATGGGTATGGGTATCCACCAAAGGAGGAATTAGGTTGATGATTTGTGCGTAAATTATTCGCCTAGTTTTGTAACATATTGTATATTGATATATTACATTATGTTAAGTATTTTGTAATGTGTTGTACATTGGTTTATTTTATTATGTAACGTAAAATTAAAATTAGCATACATTAAACAAAATTGTTCTGATAACACTATGCTAATAAATAAAATTAACATAAAATATAAAAAAATCTACTATATATCATTGCTAGGGTTTTTCTCACCCTCCTTCTCTTCACTAGAGGACAATCTCAGCGTGCTTATGGTAAGGTACACCTCCTTCAGCCTATCAAAACCTTCATCCTTACCAATTCTACCTTTCTTTTCTTCTTTAAACCGTTAGCGGAATCCACCCATCAACTCATTATTTTTTCTCTACATTTGTCCTTATTTATGGAGTATCACTTGGCCCTTGATCTATTAGTATAGGATGGACTAATAGTTGCGTCTGAGGATGATAGCAAAGAAGGTATTCGACCGAGGCATCATTCTTATATGCTAACCGGTGAAAATTAGAGCCGAAGTCTGATTAGTGATGTGGCCAAATGCTCCAAAATGATGCAAAACTATAGTAATATGCCTTGTAATTTTTAATGTTGGCACTCCGACAGAATTCATGTGCTGAAACGATAAGAGGAATCGGGATGAGCTAAGGGTAGCCAAACTGTCAAAAAACTCGGTCTAGCATATAAGGCTCAATCAAAACCATAAAAGCATAGGCCGCCATGGTACATCAACTTAGGATGTTTCATACCTAGATCTAGGGCTATAAATGAGCTGAGCCAGTTTGGTATTCGACTCAGTTCGGATCATTAAAAGCTTAGTTCGAATCGTTCGTTTAGTTAAATGAGTCGAACTTGAGCCTCACTTTGGACTCGTTTATTAAACGAGTTGAGCTTGAGCTCGAAAAAGTGATACTTGGTTTATTTTTTGGCTTTGTCTTGTAAGCTCTTAGCTCGTAAGCTCGGCTTGACTCATTCGTTTAGTTAAACGAGCTGAGCTTGAGCCTTATTTTAGGCTTGTTTAGTTAAAATAGTCAAGCCCAAACCCAGGGGTGTTTGGCTTGACTCAATTCGTTTATACCCCTACCTAGATCCTAATCAAATGGTAAGAAGTCAACCTACAAACATATGTACAACAAATTGGAATATCACTTATTTTAAGTAATCAACAATTGAAAACTAACACAAAATTATTTCACTAATCTACTATGCCCTAAGAGAATCCAATTGCCTCCTGTACTAAATTAGGCCATCCATGGACTCGGGTGGAATTATATGACGAGATATGTCCCACCTCATAGCTGCAGCATCACATGAAAGATTATAAGTATGAGAATAACTCCACCAAAAGCAAGGGAAATACTTGTAAATCCATGCCTATGCACAAATATAAGACACATATAATACAATTAAAAAAACAATTAAACAACTTTTGTCAAACCAAAAACACAATGAACAATTACCTGTAAAAGTGTCATACAACCACCAATTTTCTTGCACCTGATTCTAGATGCTATCCCAAGTTGCCTATATAAATAGGATAAATTTCTAGCTCCAAGAGCTCGATCGCCTAACATACACAAATCAGCTACTAATCTAAGCACTAATAATGGAACATGATTGCTGGACTTTTCAACAAAAGTGTACAAGATAACAGGTACCACATATAAAACCAAGCATAAGTCTCATCATCTTCAACATGGTCAACTGTAAGCTTATAATAAATATCATCCAATGCAACCATGCTACTCTTCAAAAAATAAGATCTAACCAACACATCGGATTCACCCCACATCTCGGTCAAAAGCTCTATGACATCACCATCACTAGGATAATGCTCGCTAATACTTTCATAACCATGATAAATAATATCTATAATGTAGATAATGTCATGTAGAGTGATCGTCATCTCACCGAATGGAAAGTGGAAGGTGTTGGTCTCTGGGTGCCATCGTTTAACAAAAGTAGAGATGAACGGAGAGTTGTGATGGTGGAAAAATGTAGAGTGTAGATGTCTGAGGCCTGTAGTCTCGATATATTTATATGCAATACCCATGCCCTCACCATCGTCGAGCATTCTTCTCAAGCTTTTTGTCCTGGAATAAACTCTCAGCACAGGACATGGTTCCTACAATAAAATCAATATTAGAATAATAAATTACATAATAAAATTATAGAAACCAATATGTATACTAATATAAATTACTTTAGCATCATTCCATATGGTGTATACCACATGGCCTTTAAAACTATTCAGAAGATTAGGAATGAGTGGACCCCCACCAGTAGGCCTAGTCAATCTTCAATTGTCATTTGATGACGACGACAAAACAAAATCAGCTACATGGCCGGATGTGCTAGTACCGGCCAAAGCTCCCTCACTAAGATAATCATATTCTTCCTCAAAAAGAACATGATCTCTATCTGTAGTACGTGGAGCTTTACCACGCTCCATCACCGCTCGTGCTTTAGCACCGGCGATAACTATACTCTTCACCACCATAGTCGTAGCAGGAGTAACATTTCTCAAATCTTTTCCTCTACCTCGTCTACCAGCCATCTGCAAATAATATAAAAAAAACATCATTAAATATTATACATTATTCCATCAATGATTTAAGGTTTAGAGTTAAGGTTAGGAAGGGTTAAAGGGTTAGGGTTTTGGGTTTTGGGTTTCAGGTTAAAGGGCTTCCAACGAGTAAGATACCTGTTTGGATCGATGCTTCACGGGTGAATCATCTACAGTGGTTGTGGTTGATGGGTGATATACCCACTGCAAATTATGGGTGACAGGTGAATCACCCACCATTCGTTGCTCCTAATGTAGGGATGTAAACGGATCAGATTTTATCTGAAATCCGACGAATATTTAAACGGATATGGATGATGGAAAAAAATATCTGTTAGGTTCGGGTACGGATACAGGTATGGGATATCCATACTCATACCCGTAACCATACCTATATCCATATCCATACCCGTTTACCTGATAAATAATTACCTTTTTACCCTTAATTTTAAAATAAATATAGTATAAATTAAGGTTAAAATTGTCATTTGGCTTAACTCTAAATGGGTTTATCCATCAGGTAATGGATTTATCCGCTGGATAATATCCATTAAAAAGTAAATAGATAATTCGTCGGGTAACGAATATCCAAAAGATATGGATATGGATGTGTTAGCGAATATGAATTTAGGTACGAGTACGGATTCGGGTACGAATTTTCTTAGCAGGTATGGATACAGGTATGGGTATACCCGCCCCATTTACACCCCTATCCTGATGGGTGAGTTACCCAGCAGATTGTGTCTTTGACGGGTGAGTTACCCGTTGCAAGTTGTGGCTGACAAGTGAATTACTCGCCGACCACTTTTTTGACCCCGACCGCCATTTTTCTCGTTTGAAGCTCAGATTTTGCTAAAATAAATACAATTTGATCTCTAATACAGGTTCTATGTATTTACATAAATCTTAATTTTAGTTAAAAAAAATACCCAAATTCAATAAACTCCATTATTAAACTATGCATTTTAACATTTTCAAAAATGGTAAAAATTGACAAAAAATTTAGGAATCTTACATACCTTTTATGTGGAATGTGTGGAATCGTTGATTACAATCAGATTTACTCAATTGATTGAAGATTGAGAAGGATTTGAGAAGAGTTGGGATGAGGGAGAAGAGAAAAAATGTGTTAGAAAAAAAAATGAGAGGGGTAAATTTGGAATTGGTGAAAATGTTATGGGTATATGAGTGTGTAGTTAGTAATTTTAGCGTGCAAGGAGAGGTGAGGTGCACAGAATAACAACAAAAGGCTAACCATTGAAATTGACGAATAGTACCATAGAAAGACGGACAAAATCAAAGAATATACATAACTACAGTACCAACGAAACTAGATCTGAATATGAACAATACCCAATGGTACCAAAAAAAATTTTGATACAAAAAATAATCTTGATAAATTAAGAAGGGGCTCTTATTCCAATTGATAAATTAATTTAATCTATAGATCCAATAGGATCGAATGCCAATTCATCGGAATTAATACAATAATATAATGCAGAAGCGCACTTAAATCCATAACTCGAGAATTATCGAAAACCGTTGGATCCGGTACAATAACTGACTTGTGGTGTTGTGGTCTTCTAGATCAGACACACGCTCGTTGATCTCTATTGACCTATAAGAATCGAATAGGATGAAGTGTGTGTGACATAGGGACCACGACCCTATATATAGACAATCAACCTATTATTTATCAAGCTATCCTAGTTCGATTCATCAACAATCTAGAATATCCAATACATCTACATATACGGGTACATATCTAATTAGATATACTAAGCTCAAATAAATTATACGTAAAGGTGATCACTTATATGCGGGCTTAATTTATATGACAACCTGTAATTCGTATCGTTCATATATAAGTCCAATTATTGGATAAAAATCTAACGCAACACCCTTTCATGTCGTTTTTTTATTGGTGTGTAATTGCTTTCTCTCTAGGGGTTGTGACTACATGTACATAATGTCGGGGGCTCGTTTTTCTGTTGTGTAGGGATGGTTTTCATGGTGTTTTATAGCAAAGCCTAAGTACATGATTAGCTCCCAGATCTAATTCCTTCTTAGAAGATGTGAGTAGTGGAGTGCAGTGATGCTATTAAGGAACTTGCTAAGACATGATTTTAGGTTATAATTATTTTCCTTTGCCTTGCTCATTCAATATAGAGCATGATCTATTTTAGGTAGGCATGTTTTACGTGATAGGTAAGGAAAAATTAATATAAATAAAATGAAACAGTAATTTGTTTGTAAACCATAATCTTAACACAAAAAAGAATATAAATTAAAAAATAAAAGTCTAAAATAGAGAAACATGGAACTCTATTTTATTCATACTGGTAACTCTTTCTAAAATGCTTAACGGTGCTGGTTGCTAGGTGAATAAAGCTAAATTATGAATTTTCAAAAGCAATACGTTGCTTCAAATAAATTCTGCCAAAGTGAAGGATGAAATATCGCCCATTGGAGTGACGTCCAGATGATAACATCCTTACACCACTCCCTTCAGATGTTCCAACAAAGACAATTTCAAGCATGTCTGGCAGGCTTTGACGATGTCAGCATAGTCTCTTCGGTTGCTTTGGACTACTATTGCCTCTTTCAATACTATTTGAGACATTTTAACTAACTGTCATTGTCATATCATTCCATTATCACAATTTAATTTATATTTAGATTTTAAGTGTATAAGTAATAAACAATGCTATATTAGCAAACTTTTTCCATCCTCTTGTTTACATTATATCGTAAAATATTATTATTTTCCGTACATCGTACGGGTGAAATATGGGCAGAGCATAAATTTGGTGATCATACATCTTAAATTAGTAACTCGATCAAAACAGTAGGCGTGTATGGTGCTGTAACTCCTTCAATCTTCTTTTCAGTTATACACACGAGTGACTAATATGATTTGAGTTGGACAAAGTGCGGCTCTAGCGTTTTGGTAAATAATCAGTTGAACCAAATATGCAATGAAATAATATATATATATTAAGATTGGTATACATATTTTATATAAATTTTTATAGTAAATTATGATAGAAAAGTTTCAACAATCAAGAAACCATATCACGCGAAATGAAGTGAATTTGTCCTAGTCGCCAGACAGCAACTTCATCTTCTACATGAACCCAGGCTATTTACATCAGAAAACGAGGTTACTTTTACCTGTTATCCATATCAAGATGAGCATATTATCCACATGAACATACTATATTTGCTAGAGACGAGAACTTCAAAATTAAAATAGAAAATTTTCTCTACACTGTCGGACAACCTAACACACCCCCGCTAGTCTGCTACTGTGAAGCAGTGAAACTTTTCTCACTAATTTTCAAAACAAACTGTTGACGTCCAAAACATGAAGTTATTTTGAGCCGAGCTTTAAATTGGAATTGCTCGATTTTGTGGAACCTAAATCATGGTCACCAATTGAGTTAAGCCACCCTCCTCCATCACAGATACTTTCATTGAATCTTGCAACTGCATGAAGAGATAAGACTGTGCATGTTGTTCCTGAGAGTATGGCCATTCCGCATTTACAGTATAAGAAAACAAATGCCTTCAGATTGAAAAGAACAACCCAAAAATTCATGAATCCCTATTGTCTCAGTCTTGTCTTGCAGCCTAACAGCTCTGGTATCAGAATTCAACGGTGGTGGGATTAGTTATCTATCCTTTTGCTTTCCTTCCCTTGAGAAGCTTCTGCTTCAGTTTCCTTTGCAAATCCTAGTTCTGACATGTCCTGCTTTGCCATCAAGTTCCTGCCAAAATGACAATACAGCTATACAAGTCGAAACAGTTTTCATTATTTTTATAAGAGGAACACGAAGCCAGCATACTGACCTTTCCATCCGACATTCCAAGTACTTCTTAGAGAATTGTCTGCATTGTTCAGATTTATGGCCAGTTGTCTTAAGACAGTTCAAGTAGTCTTTCTTCTCCTACAATGAATTTTAAACAAGCAATTGACTGCAATTTCCACATCTAGGATTAACGACAGTTCCAATTTTGAGAATTTTTTGATTAGATGGATAATGGAGGAGGAAGTACCAGATCACATTCATGCATATGATCCAGCGGGAAGACTCCCTTCTCTGGTGGTACTGGCCGTGCACCTCTTGTCCCGCCAAATGCACCACCTACCAGAATCAACATATAATCAAGAAGAAAACAAACTTCAGACTCGCAGACTTTGTTCTTTTTCTGATCCTTAAAGATTTATCATATAAAGAATGCAAATGAAGAGAAAATGAAGGAAAGGAAATATAGAATTCTATAAATGGCTTCAGAGATATAGATTAAACAGAGACTGAAATACATATTCAGTTTAGGATCAATGTTCACATACGCGTGCATACTCTCTCTCTCTCTCTCTCTCTCTCTAACAACTAACATCAAAAGAATTGTACTCATAACATGCAGTTCAAACTGGGAAGAGCAATTGAATCATAAAATTCTTCACATTATCACATACTATCATAAACAACAACCCGCTACAACTCCCACCACTAACAGGATCGAGGAAGCCTAGATGTATGCAGTCTCACACAACTGTTTAAGGGAATGTAATTATGAGAAAAAAATGTCGATAGTGGTATTATTAGTGAAATGACTATCAGCTTAGATAAAGATGTAATATTACAAGTCATGATAAAAATATAGAAACTAAAAGCAGTAATAATCATACTCATAAATAGCAAAATAAATAAGTACTAGCAATATGTAATAATAAACATCAAATACCGATACAAGGCAAGTGATAAGAACACAACATCACATAATGACAAGACAAACACGTACATACACAGAGGAATGAATAATAAATGGTACAAAATAAATAAGACGAGGCAAACTTTGTGAATTATTGAGCTAACTAGCTACTATATTAGTCTCATGCCTGCTATCGTATACGGGCTACATATGTGTTTATGGATATTAACATTTGTGGAGTAAGATTCAAAGAAACAACATAAAAGAAGCAAAACTATAATGAGCAATAGTAACATTGTAGTGCATTAAGTTAGCTTTTGAGACAGTGATCGAAGAGTTTCAGCAAATTATGATCGTGTTTTTCTTTCTCAATCGTTAAAACTCATTGATCACTGTCTAAAAAAGCTTGTTTGTTACACAACCCAGAAAGACCAACCGGATAATGATTTGCATCATTATTTCTCAAGAAAAGTCAGAGCCAGAAAATGGGAACGAGTTCCTCAAGCATTAGGAGCCAATTTATTCAATCCATATGTCCTCAAGGACAGTCCAATAAAGACGCACTTACAATGATGCATTTAATCAAACACATGGTGAACAAATCACAAAGCTCAAACAAACGCCGATATAGAAATCAGGACCTAATTCACCATTATTTTCACGACCTCGTTAGAATGGAATTAAATCTGCGAAAACTCCGGTGCACTGACTCGTTGAAGGAATCAGGTCGTGACCATTAGAATTATATAGACAGAGAAATCAGGACGCGGCTAAAACGATACGACGTGTAATCTGAGATTAGTAAACAGCATCAGAACCCAATAACCGATCTTATTTAGAATTATAAACATCTTCATTCAACTCATATTAACATTTTTGGTCTAAACAATATATAAACGATTTGCATATACAAAATTGGACAGCAATTCAAATATATCCGATTAATTCAAACATGAAATTGATAAGTTGTTCTTGTTTTCTTCTCCCTCATTATCGAGATCCAAACAGTTCAACAAGAGGAACGAAACGAAGACACTAAAGAGAGAAGAAATTACCAGCACTCATTTGTCAGCTCCGAGCCTCCACCTTCTTCTTTCTTGGTGTGTTATTCTACTTGCACTTGCTGCAGCGCTGCTTTCTGCAACCTCACTGACAAAGAGAAAGCCCCGCAGTCAGCTTCGTGGGCTTCTTTGGGCTTGACAGTTATAAGTCCTTAAAGTTCAGGCCTACCTAACTGCTGACTGGGCTGGGGTCTCGAATCTCGATAACTAGTATGCACACGAGTACACGACACGATATAACCGGTTGACATATATATTAATTAGAGTTATTAAAAAAATATAATAAAAATATATTATGATATTTTTTGAGAATTGTTTATATAATTGAAAGACAGTATTAATATACTTCTTTCTTTAAAAAATCATTATATAAACTATAGTTAACTTATGTTTTGCTATTGGTGTATTCATGTTTTATTATAGTTATTTCTATATTTTACTATAGTTGTTATTTTTCACATATTAGTTACGATTTTTCTTAAAAAAAACTAACTTATCATGTTTCATTATAATTATCTTATTGTTTCCTCACAATTTTATTATGTTTTATCATTATTATGCTTATATTTCATCACTTTTATCTTTATGTCATATCATAGTTTTTTCCATATTTCACTAAATGTTTACTCATTTTACACCTCATTATCTATACTATTGTTTCATATGGATGTCATATAGTTTATTTTACATATTATTTTCAAAACTTCATTATCTATATTATCTAATATATTATTACTTCATAAGTAGACCCTACTAACTTTTTTTAATCAATAAAGAACTATTATCCCTATACCATCAGTACCTATACTCACCTACCACTATTGTATATCTTATGTTAATAATTATAATGAAAATTAATAAAAATAATGATTAATTAAATATATATTACCTTTAATAATATTAATAATAATTAATAATCTTTTTTATCAAGTAATAATAATAACATAAATAATATTTATTAGTCGGTATCAATATTAATTATGATTAGTGATTGTTAATATCAATTATTATTAATGATTAGTATGAAAATTTATTATTACCTATATAAATTATTAATAATATGAATTATTAATTAATTATATCATACTACGAAAAAATATTAATAATTATTATTATTAATAAATATTACTATTCATTAATAAAATTAATTAAATTATTAAGTATTTATATTAATAATACACATTATTAATTAATTTTTATTAATATTAATTATAATTATGATTAATTATTTATATCAATTATGATTATTTTATTAATTTATAATATTAAGTATTATATTATTATAATTAATTATTAATATCCATTATTGTTGTTAATTTTAATTATTAGTTGTAATTATAATTAATTATTAGTATTAAGTATATTACTTCTTAATAATATATTATATTATGAACAATACTAATAATAATAGTCAATATTAATTATATCAATTATTAAATATTACTATTAATTAATATTAATTATTATTATGATTAATTATTATATCTTATTAAAAATAAATAAAAATATTATAACGATATTTTATATTATTAAAGAATGTCCAAAATTAACAATGTACATCAATTTATTTCATATTAGATGTGTTACCAAATATCATTTTTACTTCAAACATAAATAAGATGTATGTATCAAACATCATTATTACTTCAAATTATATCAAATTTCAATGGCAAAACCAACATATACTAAGTCGTTCCCATGTGTTCACCATAATTATTTTCATGTTTTATTATTAAAATAATCTTTTATGTCTATTATTGGTAATGTTTCACCTTTATAGCTATTAATATTTCACTAATATTGCAACGAGATTTCGTCATTATTTTTCTTACTTTTCATCATTGTTATTGACGGATATTTAAATCTATCATTCTACTAATATTTTATTTTTATTATATAAAACTAAACTTTTGTTATTTCTCTACATATATTTTACTATTATTCTACTAAAAATCTCACAGTTGATCAATTTTTATATGGTTTTTCCCCAAGATTGTACTGATATTTTTTTATAATTTTGTTGCCAAAAATATATTAATATAAATATGTATTTATAAAAAATCTCAAAAATATTGTAATATTTTTAAATTTTTTGATAATAAATATTTTAATTTGAAAAAAAATGTTGACAATAATGTCAACATGATACACAAAGTGTATAGTACACGTAGTTATACAATAGAAATTGTTGGGCATCGCGATCGTGTTTCTAATCAAGTTGTGGAAGAAGAAAACTACTACTTGATTAGGAATATAGTTTCTAGATTTTTCAAAAAGATATCATTTTAAGGGCTCATTTGAAATGGAGTAATAGGTTAAGATTTTTTTTTCATATTTTATATTTTTTATATATAGTATTTAAGAGTAAAAACAATAAAATATTTCTTTAGTTAAAATCTAAAATGAATATTTATTAAAAAAAATATTATTATATGTTGAATCGATTATATAAAAAAATGTACAATGTAAAGATGATTTTTCCATTCATATTAGCCAGTACCCAACGTGCACTAAGGTGTAAAAATTTGCTTGATTTTTGGGTTAGACATGGTGCCAGCTTTGACATGTGCATCTTTATAGTTCTCGGGTGAATCAGTTGGGCTTAACAATGTTTGTTTTGGGGAACTAAACTATGAATTGAATTGCACTAGAAATTTTGTGAGGATGAACCAAGAAAAATTAAGTGATTATTGACTTAGCAAAAAGCCTATGGTGATAATATACCGTTATAAAAGTAATAGGAGTGAGTTCTCAATAATAATAATAATATAAAAGACTTGTGGATGCTCCTTACTTTGATTATAAATGAGAAGCATTTTATATGCCACCATTTTTGAGTTCTTAACCAACATCTTAGGATGCTCTCCTCCACCCCTGTTATAATTTCTCAATCAAACAATTATTTGATAACATTAAATATGCCATTTTTCATCACTAATTTTACTTAGATGAAAAAGTATACACTTGGCCCCTAATTCATATGAAATGGAAGTATAATAGTTTCTTTACTATCATAATGAATCCAACAGTTACTAACTATATTATTTGTTGCCTCAAGAAAAAAAAATATTATTTTCATTAATATTTAGGGTGGGGGTTTAGGCACTTATTATAGAGGATAGAAGTATATTTAAAGGCGACAATAATTTTAATTTTTTTATAAAAACATAAACATTTAAATTTTATTTTATTAAAAAGATAAGCATATTAAAAATAAAAATTTAAAACATTAAAATTAAATTTGGTTCCAATTAAAGTCCAAACATTTATAGTTTATTTCTATAAATGCATGAACAAAAATGACGAAAATTACCTTAAATTTAAAGTTTTTAAACTGGTATATTTTAATAGAAATAAAGCCTCAACTTTCGTATTTTTATGGAAAATTTAAAAATATTTATGTCTTTATAAAAATTAATCTAAAATGTTTGTACCTTTACACACAAGCCATGGACTTTGCATGTGCATTTTCAAGTAATCGGCCTGCTGCCTCCTTTGATTATAAATGAGAAGCATTTTGAACTACTTTAATATTGTGAAAGAACAGTATGTGCAAAAGTTGCTCCCTATTTTGCACAGCACCTGAATTTTGCATGTACACATTATAAGTATCATAATCACCATAATTTGGGAGCCAAAGATAAGATAATAGATGCTTAATAAGATAAACCAGTGAGAATTTACATCAAGCAGCTCGGGAAGACGGTCCCTGCATTTCATATTCGCCTTGTGGCAAATAAAGATGAGAACATAGGAACCAGAAAAAGGATATGCATTCTTCATTTGTCGAGAATTGTCATATACATAAGCAAGCTGCTCAATTTCCTTATTCTAGTAAAGAAAATAGCATGCTCGTTATTTGCAGCCGCCCTTGCTCTGAGATTCCTCTGCCAAGAATCATCCATATACAAGTATATATACGAAACCAAAAGCTATGTAAGTCCAACCCCACTTGACCCCAAAACTTAAAAAAAAAAAAAAAAAAAAAAAAAAAAAAGGAAATTCCGTATATATCCTTCAGCTCCTAAAATGAGATTGCTGTCACCAGCATATAGTCACAGGCTGCCTTCTGCATGGCTTGCAAACCGATAACAGTGTTGTCCGACTTGCCATTCTTTGTCATTGAACCGGAAACAAATTGCCATTTGATGTCACAGATGTTAGGTAGCTTGTTTGCACACTGAGTGGGGATGCTGAACAACTACAACTGGATCCTTTGAACTTTTGTTCAGGGAAAGTGCGGAGGGCTACCATGAAAAGAAATTAAGAGGACCTTCATCATAATATATTCCAACATAATAGGTATAAAAAAGAAAGGAAAAAAAAAACATAAAAAGAGCCTAGAATGCAGCTCAGTCAATCCCACTTGATTCAAAAGCTTTTTGTTTACTAGCAGTAGAATTACATCCACAAAGGCAATGTCTTAAATTATTAATATTAATACTTACCACTCCAATATGCCATTTGTTCCGGGAAAAATCTTTGAAGGAAGCGGCAACCATTTCCTACAATAATGATAACATAATATTAGAGAAAATATAGAGCTGGTTTCATGTTTCCAATCAAGATGTTTGTGTTGAACAATGTTTTGTGCTTTTGACACCCAAGACCAAGATGGAACAAAAATGGGTGAAAAGCAAGCAAACAACAAAGAAACAAAGATCCGAGAAGAAAAGCTAACGAAACCAGACTTGACTAGATTCATTTTTAATTATCTTGTCCTTATGCTGGGAACAAATGGAAAGTCGTGCTCAACTGGATGTGAAAACAAAGAATGGGTACTTATTGACAACTGGAAGAGCAAATGCTGATGAGATTAAAGGGAAGAAAGGATGAGATTCGTTACTTAGAGTCGCAGTTACACAAGATCTGTAAGCTAGAAAAATATGAAATGCTTTCCAGCAAAAAGACGATGAGTTAGAACTACAAATGATTAAAATTCTAGCGCATATATTTAACCAAAGAAAAACTAGAACTCTTTCTAGTGACCTTGGACAGGTATACTGCTGTGTACAAATTTTGTACAGATGATACACATTTGCTTGGGGGTAAACAATTTTGTGCTGAAAATTGAAACCAGGCTTGAGGTTGCAGATGCACAAGACCATAAATCTGGCTTTTCACAAGCTGCTGGTCCATGTTGATATCAGCAACTGACAAATAGTTGTACAAGGTTAGGTCTGCAAAAGAACTTACAATTCTATAGATTGGAGGTCCCTTTGCTCCAGCCATGGACTTGACAGTTGGCATCACAGAAAAGCGAGGCACCAAGTCTTGTGACCGAAAAGTCCATCTAAATAAAGAAATACAGTGAACAACAAGAATGAGAAGAAAAAAACTCAGTATCTTAAAATACTCTGTGAAAACATGCAAAACAAAAACCAAACTCGATGAATGATCATACCCGATATATAAAAATATGCAAAATTGTGCCCATTCTCTGATCAAAAGGCGTATCCAGTAAGTATCTGATGAGCCATCCACATTGATGTATATCTGAAAGTAAAGCAAACCCTGATCATTCTTCTGACCAAGCTTTTGAACCTTGCATAACTACAGGAAAATAAGAATATACCGCAGTTTCTGCAATAGCTACCAACTGCATAGCAACCTGGAATTTCCTTTATGGCACAAGAAGAGAGCAAAAGAAGCAGTTGAGTATCTGATATCAACAAAGCAAAATTTCACAGGAGTGAAGTTATAGACCAAGAAAATACATACTTAAACATGACATATTTTGCTTGTACTGCATCGTGCATTGCATAGATATCTTCATCTGATATTACAGTCAACTGATCTTGTAAGACTAAAAGATTCTGAGATATATGGCGGAAAATGACTGAGAAGGAAACAACATAGCTTAACAACAACAAGACCTGAAACATCAAATCAGAGAAATGGAAATCGCATGTCAAGTGATAGGCAAGAACCTAGAAGTTGGAATTAAGCATCACTGGAAAAACAAAATCAAAAGGGAGAAGTCATTCTGAGTAGCAATAAATGAAACTCACAGTGAAATAAGGAACAGAAGCTCTGTAACCAACTAGGGTCAAATAGAAAATACAACCAAGTGCAGCTGTAGTACGCCGTTCATGAACCGAGAGACGCTCACACATAATGCAGTAGCCATGAGAAATTAAGAGAAAAGACACAAAAGAGGCTGTTTGGAACAGCACTCCGGTCACATACACCCCGAATGACATCCACAAGGAGCATGTCTGGAAATAAAAGCAGGAGTACCTGAAAAATACAGTTCTGTTGAAATCATTTAAGAAACATCTTCTAGTTCAAACAAAAACAAAGAATGATCCCACATCACTGTATGGAAAGGTAACACTAAATCATCAATCCCTTAAAATAACATCGAAGTGAACCCAGTTCGATGTAAACCCACAAGCACTATTTGCATGAGTACTGCGGCAATTAACTTCAAACTAGCAATTTATTTGTTAGTCACTTGTTTTGTCTAGTCTTTAGCTCCAATGCTAGAGAAAAAAATAAGAGACAATCCAAAAACCTACATACTTCAATCAAATATGGAAGGCAATAAGTTTACAATACACCAGCCAAATCCAGAACAAATCGATCATTTTCAGTCAACACAATCCCGCCAGATTCAAACCACAACAGGATAATTCGAAGAAAAAAGTGAATCACTAATTGAGAAACAGGACATGAAAATAAAAGAGCACAAGAATATACCAAAAGAGGAATGATAAGGCCAACTGCAACGTCTTTATGAAGGGAACTGAAGCTAACGTCCATTGTAAATTATTTGTCTGATCCAAGTTGAACACAAAAACAGTTACTACAATAAATTCATCAACCATTTGCCACACACACCAAGTGAATAAATAGATAAACAATAAAAAAATAAATATACACATGAACAACATGAATAGATAAATAGGTGGCTTTCGCCGTTCAAGGCTCAATAGATAATATTTGGATGGCTCTTCTACTTTTCCGTTTTATTTCTCGGTTTCTCGCAGAGTATATAAAGCCAATTTTGTTAGGGGTGGAAGATAAAACTAACAGAACTGTGATGCAAATTTTGGTTCCGGAGGCAAAAAAACTTAAGAACCGAAAACGTCAATGGAATCCGCCATAATTTCAGAACAGTGATCCTTACGGTTCCAAATTTTCAAAAATTCGACGCCGCAAAAATAAACTTCAATCGTTTTCAGGAACCAAAAAGAGTCATAATCGAACCTGAAGATGACGATTTTTCCAGGTGACGAAAGTCCAGCAAAAAGTGGAGAAGAGCCAGATCGTAGATAACGCAAAGTAAAGAGAAGGAAGTGAACGGTAAGCTTCGTTGATTACATGCGTTGTTCCACCACCAGTATTACTACTCTCCATCGGAACCACCGCTACTTTATGCATCTCTATACTCACAACAATTGATGTTCTCAGGGTTTTGGGAGGGGAGGAGGATGGAAGGATTTGTGTTGGGTGTGATCAGATGATTAATAATAATGTGACATATAAGAGACCATGAGTATTAGTTATGCTTAATATCGGTTACCTTTTTTAATACTGCTTATATATTGAAGAGAAAGGGGCAGAGAAGGGAAGCACGTCCCAGTTCACAACTCCCAAACGCGTCCTTCTGAATATCCTTAATATTTGATTAATAAATTAGTTATTGTTTCTTATTTTGACAATAAAAGCACATTTTATATATTTATAATGAGCAATTACAAGAGTGTTCCGTGAGTATAACTGTATATGTAGGGATGGTAAGAAATTCTAGGTGTTGAAAATTTTTCATTTAGGTTTGAGTTTGGGGCAAAAATCTTTGGAAATAGGTTTGGATTTAAAAAAAAAATTCAGAAATTGAAATAGGGTCTCCGTCTCTAAATCTATCCCAATTAATAAATATATATACATATATACATATATGTATATTATAACATTATATTTATCTAAAAATAATAAAATAAGAATTAAAAAATAAATCAAAATATTTTGAATATGGAACCCATGATGGGATATATTCTTGTGGGGATTGAGGCGAATAATACCCATTAATGAAAGTTAGAAAATTGGACGAATTTAGAGACGAAAGTTTATTTCATAATCGGAATTGAAAATAGCATTAACGTACCATGAGGCTTATTGCCATCCCTAAATACATGTGACCAATATTTCTACTAATCCTAACTATGGACAAAATAGTATTTCCGTCCACAATACTACGATTAGTGCTATAAATAAGTCAAGCCGAGCTGAATACCTTTAGGCTTGAGCTTTGCTCATAAAACTAAATGAGTGAGCTGAGTTTAACTGAACTCACGAGTCAAAACTAAAAAATAAACCGAGTTTTTATTTTTTTGAGTTCGAGTTTGACTCGTTTAATAAATAAGCCCAAAAGTGAATCTCTGACTCAGCTCATTTAATAAAACAAATGAGTTGAACAGAATTTTTAACGAGTCAAGTCAAGTAAAATACCCAACTGGCTCGACTTATTTACAACCCTAACTATGATCATGTTCCATGCACAATCTATATCCTACAATCGATTAGGACCATAAATAAACCAAATTGAACCACGCCTGTTAAAACTCATCTCGTTTATAAATAAACTAAACTTTTAATGAATCAAGCCAAACCAGTTCACAAACTTTTGTACTCTAAACGAGTTTGAGTTTAAATTATTTATGTTTAATCTCAACTCATTTGTTAAAAGAGCCTAAAAATAAAAATCAAGTTCAGCTCAATTAATTAAATTATGAACAAGTTGAGCCCAAATAGCTCATGAACCAACTCTTTTTGTTTACGACCTTACTATCAATGGCAAGAAACATCATATTTTAGATAATGACTGTTTTATAAATTTCATATATTAATAAAACATATATTATTACTGGTATGGAAGTGAGTTAGAAAAATATGTATCTTACAATGCATAATACACATCTTTTCCAGTATAAATATATATTTTTCACGATAAAATACGCATCTCCCTAAAAATATGGTAGACATTGTAGCATTTTAATAAATTTATTAAACTTGCTTTTATTATAATACATATCTTATCCAACCAAATACACATCCTCGAATATAAATATAGATCTTTTCTATTAAGAATACACATAAGGAAGTACACATCTTTTATTTTATAAAATAATAAGGGACAAATGCATTGGTTATAGATACACATCTTATAGTTGTAAATACATATTTTTTTTATCAACAATTGTACATCTTATAGTTTTAGTATACAATACACGTCTTTGTGTCAAAAATATACATCTTTTAGTCCATAATGCATATCTTGAGCTTTATAACCAGGAAATTTTTTATTTATATATACACATATATTTTTATTGAGAAATATATTTTGTTATAAATACACATCTAATCACGTTGAATGTATAATTTATATTGACAAATACACATCTCGTAACTACAAATGCACATATTATATTGAGAAATACATATATTATAATTTTTGTCAATAATACACATCTTATAGCCGGAAGTATACATATTTTATCCAAAATAGACATCTTATGGTTGTAAATATATATTTTATATTGAGAAATATACATATTATAGTTTTAGTCTAGAAAATAGATTTTTATATAATAAAAAAATATATGTCTTTTAGTTAATAATACAAGATTTCTTAGGAATGTAGCACTCCACCGTTGTGTTATTAAAAATTAATGATGCGCTGAGCCTAAATTAATTAGTGTAAGCATGGTGTTCCATTCTAACGATAGTACGGAATACGTATTTACTATCTTTCAAGGCATTTCTTCATGACGTTGGGAAAACAAATTCAATCCAATTAATTAATTATACATTTTCCCAACCTAACAATGAACATTTTTCAAGGCTTTATGTTTCATTTGGATCTTGAAAAGTTTTATAGAAAATAAAGAAAATAAAAAAGAATATATTTTTGTATTTAGTTTATATAAAATAGTGAGATAGTAAAAGAATGATGAATAAAATTGTTAAGTATTAGTTATTTTATTTTCTTTGAAGAAAGTTTAAAAGAAAGTATTTTGATTTTAATTTTATTTTTCTCATAACTTTATTAGAATCAAACATAGCCCTAAAGTAATGTAAATTTTCAATTTGAGCTTTAAAAAGACATATTATAGTATTAAATAGTTCGTCTGTTCTAAAAGGAAATGTATTTTATGATTATATTTTTGTTAAAATAAAATCATTTTAAAGAAAGCAATACTTAACTTTTATTTTTATATTTTATTATCAATACACTAACTATTCTGCTATTTTCCAACAAAGAATAAAAGTGTAATATCGTGATTAGTTTTAATAGTTTCTTAAAAAGCTTAAAAATTACTAAAATGATTTCCTTTTTACAACAAATGGAACATTAGTTTCTTTTCATATTTAGTAATTCTAACAACTTAACAAGTATCTGTAGACACTTACTAGAAAAATCATCAATTATTCTTCTTTTGTATGTCTTTGGAAGTTCCATACATAATAATATATATAAGAAATTTGTTTTAAAAAACTATACAAGAAAAAGATACAACCGGAATAGACATGCTAAATGTTAGGCACAAGTTTTTCATTTTTCACTTTGAATATATAGTTTAATGAATTATTCCCCAAAAGTTAGCAAATTCTATACCAAATTTTCGGGTACATCCATTTAAAGTTTCCTCAATATTACAAGAATGCAAAGGCGATGATGGGTCCTCATAGTAGGACAAGGTTGAAATAACAGAACCACAGTATCACTGCCACTTTTATCTCCATATAATACATTAATCTATTTATAGTATTATGCCTGAGAAATGAAGGCTAAAAGAGAAGAAAAGGACAAAAAAAAGGCATACATTTCATTCATTGATTCATTTTTGAAAAGCTATCCACCTCCGAATATTCCTTATTTGTTGTTTGGTGTAGCATTTATGTAACATAAATAAATAAAGACTGTCGATACTGTGATTACTTGATTAGTTAGTGGTGAGCATGCAGATTAGATATGATTACGAATCAGCTTAATTAACAGGCGAAACAAATGAATTATTGATCATTTATTCAATCTCAACTACCATATGAGGACTTATAAACGTCGATTCGTATTGTTAGAACTAGAAGTATCAAAAGTATATGGGCTCTAATGACCGTTTATGAAAGCGTCTATTACTGCTGAATTATCATTAAAAATGGAATGGAACGAGCAGGGAAAAACATATGATGATGATGATGATGATGATAATGTAAGCATCTATTTCTATTATGCATGGATCCCCTAAAGTCAGACTTTCCCTGCTATAATTAATATCCACCTTATGCTTGAAATTTTCGACCAATGATGTGGAAGCAAGAAGTGCATGTATGACCTTTGTTTTGAGGTAGACTTTGACCCGGGAAGCTCATACCTTATTTTAAATGGGAATCTTGAAACATTGCCGAAATTATAAATAAATGTATAAAAAGCAGTCAAGCAGTATAGAATGGGCCACCTAACAGATAGTTTGGAGCAACTGACATTGACTTTTTGAAAGAGAGTAACTCTTTTATGGACTTTGAGATTTGGTTCCACCCAAACAATGAAGTTATACTATATTAGGTAAACAAACTCACTAGTCGTTTGTATACGGATATACCAACGATTTTCTTTGTTTTTACTCCATACATGAATTTGGTTCGAACGGAATTATTGTTCATAGTAAAAATATATGTTGTTGTCCTTGTCAAAAACTTATATAATCAGACGGTGAAACAAGTGAACTACTATGTATACCGAAAATAAAGAGATGTTAACAAGAAAACAGCAATTAAACGTAAAATATGAATATCATTGAGTGTATTATTGTATGGCTTTTTGTGGCCGATAGTTATTGTTAAAGTAACTCCTAAAGGATGTATAAGATTTTTAAAATATGTAACTAGCGATTTAATAATTTAAAGCTGTCTCACCCTTTTAATAGAATTGACAAATAATTTTACGTGCTTCTTTTAGCTGGAATTTGATACTCATCATTATGATATTCAGTCAAATATTCTTCCATCGTTACAGTACATACTTATGAGTTATAGGAATATATCAATCTATATAACCATGAGCCTTGTCCTATGGGTATTGAGCCAATGGTCTGAAAACAACCAGGCCCAATATGTGTTTACGCCTCAAGAACCGTTCACTAAGTATGTGTGCGTAATAAATTATGTGCTTCTTGAGAGAAAGACCTTTGTATATGTAACACTCCTAAAATTCACTACTAAAAAATTTCATTTATTTTAAAAGATACAACGAAAGTAAGAAAAATAAAACTGTGAATTTTGGGAATTGTCGTCGTGATCAGTACAAGCCCAGCCCTCGGCTAGTCTCGTACTAACCACAAGGCCAAAGAAAAATTACCAACAACCATTAGTCAAATTTAAACAAGAATTCATAAAAGCATTGAACGTTCATAATACGAAAATCAGAGCATGCTTAAAAGAGTTTACAAGCCAAGAGTGCATAATTAAAGTCCCCACAGTGGTAAAAGGTACAATACGATAAAAACAAGTCCGAAATAAACTAATACAAGATAAGTGAACAGAAAAAGAAGATCCAGCCAAGTCGCTCTCGGTCCCTAGTCCAAGTCCAAGCTTAACTCTCAGCCCCGCCTGATGCCTCATAAGCATTGAAGATGACATCTCCTACCTGCACAAATTCAGAAGGGCCTTCTGCTTGTAGGAATGAGCAGCACCCATGAAATAGGTGGTCTGCACGCTACGTACTGAGTAAGATAACCATGCATCTAAGATCAACACACAAAGGCATATAACACAAGCATGATCATATAAATAGTATACAAACAATATAGATAATAAAGGTTGAGCCATAGTCCTGATCAGCTTATTCTTTAAATCTCTGATCAATACTCATTTCACACTATGTCTAATATCAATCCATGCGAGTACGGGAACCCCATTATTATAGCTAGTGGACCGGAAACATACAGGGCATACGCTCTTGACCACCATTATTGCCGATGGATCGGTCTCCAGGGCAAAGTGCTCCTGGCTACTATTATTCGCCGGTGAACCGGTCTAGGGTTGGCTCAACAATCTTTCTCTTTAAATGGTTAGTATCTTATTCGTGTATTATTCGACAAGTTTTTACCCTAGACACGCATGTCACCAACCGTCTACTCTTATTCTTCCAAGAGGGCACGTCCCATATCTTGGGACTCCTACACCTCCTAACACATCCCGTCATCCTTTCCTTCTTCCACTTACTCAAACTGGAAGCCCAACTCCTAAGTGTGTGGGTCAAGGCCCACCACCTTTTACCGTTTAAGTCCACTCACTATCATCCCCTAGGGTTTTCCCCTAAAACCCTAACTGGACCTATGTGGCCCATCCTTCCTCTGTCTCACCCAACCAAAGTCCCTTTATCACCCAACACATCATCTTATTTAGATTCAACCCCAACCATTTCACTTTACTCTCCAAGTACACATGTGACCATGAAACCCTAGTTGGCCACTCCAAGCCCTAGCACCTTTCTTTCCCATATATTTCTTCTCCATTCCTCACCTACCATCTTTTCTTTCTCATGACACCCATACTCACCCTACACATGATATTCTTCCACTATTATCCCATATTCCACTCACCCTCAATTATTTTTATTCCACAACCTCCTCTAATTAGGGTTTTCCTCCCAATCCCTGTTGAGGTTTCTTATACACCCTTATACCAACCTACATACTGTTTTTCACCCAAAGTCTCCAATCACCCTAACAATTCTTCCCTTACCTTACTTACACCCCAAGACAACTTTTCTCACATAAAGATCATCCACATGTAGATTCCATCCATCCCATGCAAACCCTAGAAAATCCCATGTAACTCCTTCCATCCATGCAAACCCTAGAAAATTCCATGCAACTCCTTCCATTTGATGTAAACCCTAGCATTCCCCATACAACTCCTTCCATTCCATGCAAACCCTAAAAATTCCCATGCAAATCCTTCCATCACATGCAAACCCTAGAAATTCCCATGCAACTCCTTTCATTCCACACATTTATTTTATCCATATTCTCCTTTATTTGCCCCCTCATGGATCATGCGATAATTAGGTCAATATCACATCCTTTTTTACCAACTCACTTCCCCCTTTTTCCCTGTTCATCCTTTTACCCCCACATCAATATATTAAACATCCTAGCATGCATGTCCTAGAGGGTCACATCATACAACATCATAAGCACAACACATATATATTACACACATGCCATAGGAAAACCATATAAGCATACATCAACTCTAAGCTATGCTACACGTAAAATAGTTATAATAATCATAAGATACACAGCATAACAGAGCACATGACATACAAGGCACATAGCACATACATAGTTGGTCTTAGCTACATCCTTACCTAACACGACACCGGTCTTGGAATACGCTCGTACGCCTCCTTAGGGTTTTGACTTGATTTACCTATAAGAGGAAGAAACTAAGGGTTAATTTTCCTCTTACCAAAATTACCATTATTTCCTACCTTACTCTTAACATAGCCTAATATTAGGGTTACATATATTAATGGTATTTTTATAATCAAAAGTAGGTTTATTATTATTAAGGTAGCTAACTATATTATTACTAGTCAAAATAGGTCTTAAGAGGTACATAGGTTCATGTTAAAGTATTTATAGCCATATTTATATTATTAAAGATAATAGCTTAATATTACTACTACTAGTACTAATAATAATAATAATAATAATAATAATAATAATAATAATAATAGTTGTAGTGATAATACTAATAATAACTCAAATCTTATTAACAATAATAAGAATATTAGTAATACTATAGTAGTGACAAAAATGCCACTAATAATAATAATACTAGTAGTGATAGTAATATTAAGGGTATAGGTAATATTAATAATAATGGCAAAGTAATGATAATAATAATAATAGTGATATTAATAATAGTTCTAATCTTAAGAGTAATACAAGCAAGGGTCCTAATAATTATAATATGGGTAACTTTAGTGATAATATAGCCAAGTATAAAAATAGTGATAGTGATAATAATAATAATAATAATAATAATAATAATAATAATAATAATAATAATAATAATAATAATAATAACAATAATAACAATAACAACAACAACAACAACAAAAACAACAACTATAGTAACAATAATAATAAAAGTGTTAAGAATGGTATTAATAATAATAATAGTCGAATGGTAAATAATAATAATAGGATTCAAATATTTATAATAGTAATAAAAGTGATAATATACCAAAGTTAGCATTAATAATAATGATGATGATGATGATGATGATGATGATAATAATAATAATGATAATAAAAATGATAATAGAAATAATGATAATCAAAATAATAATAAAAATAGGGTTTTGACCATTCACAATAATAATAGAATTAATATTCTGAGGCTATATTTAATAATAATAATAATGATATCGTAATAATAATAGTAATACTAATAATAATACTAATAATAGTATTAAGAATAATAGTATAATTACTAATAAAAAAAGATAACATTTGTATAAATAGGGTTTAAGGGTTGAGGGGGTTAGGGTACCACCTAGGGATGGTGGTGCTCAAGTGGCACCGGCGGCGGCGGCAGCGAAGGGAAAAGAGGAGGTGGAAAGGTGATTGGTTAGGATAGAAGAGGGAGATTGAGAGGATGATTGAGGTGGTGGAGGATGCCTCGGGTTGAGAAGTCTGGAATGGTGGTAGTGGCATAGCCAAAGGGGCGAAGCAGGCGGTGGCGGGTGTGGTGGCCAAAGGTGGTGGAGAGAGAGGAAGGCAGAAGGAGAGGGAAGCAGGGGAAAAGGAAGGTGAAACAAACCCGACTAGCCGGATCGTACTCGATCCGTCAAACGGGGGGCGGGAACGTAATTGTTTCCCCCTGAATCGAAGTACTCTCCGAGCCAGACGTTGATACTTCAACGGATTTTGTGTTTGAGCTAACAATTAACCCAAAAGATTTTCATTTATCCGGCCTCCCCCTCAAACAAACCTTACCATGCCTATATAACGGGAATCAAGCGCGACAAAAAAAAGGGAGAGTGGGTAAGGGGGAGAAAACAGTTGACCTACGGCCTCAGATTAGATGTCAGGGGCAAGATCCGGGGCAGGTAAAAGGTGGATGTGAGGCGATGGTGACCAGCAATGGTCGACGACAAGGAGGAATGGAGAAATGGGTCGAACCGCCAGGAGGGAAACAACGAAAAGGAGATCGGGGCTCCCCTTAAGAGGAAACGAAAAAAGGTGGGATATTAGGGCGCGAGGGCTGCTGCCGAGCGGGCCAGAACTTTGGGCCAAGGCTCAAGTCCTGGTTCGGCCCAAAAAGAGGTTAACAAGATAATCCTATTTTCATTAGATTTAGGAGGCAATTATCACGAGATAATACTGGTCCTGAATCTAATGCTAATAGGGAATCCGGAACTAGTTATCCATACTCATGTAGGCTCGAGGGCGGCCATTGGAAACCAACTCCGCCTAACCCAAGACTATCAATGGAATTTTCCAAAAACCATGGGAAAACATCATCGGCCACTAAACACACACACCCTTACAAAAATATTGATGTCCCGACCATGATTACAACGTGTTACACATTCAAGCTTAATTAATAACATAAATCAATAAATAAAAACACAGTTCAAAAGTGCTTTCGTCCACGCTTGTTGCCTTCATTCCTTAATCAAGCTTTGAATCCCAACTTACCCTGAAAATGGAAAACGTAGAATTATATGAGTGAGGAAACAACATGATACGATTATCAAAAAGCGAAAGGAGAGGTGTAGTTGATGATGTGCGGTCCGCATCAGAAGGTAAGGGAAGTTAGAGGAGGTTCTACTGGTGGTTTTGGGGGGTATGAGAGTGGTGGTTGCAACGAAAATAGCGGCGAACGGTGGCACAAAGGGCGGCGGTGGGTATAGAAGGGTTGATGGAGGAGCTAACGCTGCACGGCCAAGGCGGCTGGTGTAGGGAGAATCGAGGGTGGTGGGTGGTGTAGTTCAGTGGAGGGTAGTGGAAGGAGTGTTTTGGGAGGTGGTTCGAGCGACGGTGCTGGGGGCGGCGATAGGGTGGATAGCTGAACAGGCGGCGGTGCACAAAAAGGGAGGAAATTTTGGGTAGGGGAAAAGAAGGCCGATTCAAGGGTGGTTATAGGGTATTTATAGGCAATTGAGGGTGGAAACGACAGAGGGGGAAGATGACAAGAGAGGGGCATGCGTGGCAGGCTGGTATAGGCCTACAAAGTTGTAGGACCTGTTTGGTTGGGGAAGAAGAAAAGGAAGGGGGAAGGGCACGTGTGAGGAGAGAGGAGGGGCTGGTTGGGTCAAAAAGGGAAAGGAAAATGATGGAGGAGAGAGTGGAGGTGGAAGGCTGGTGTGCGGTGGTGGTTGTCGGCATACGAGGTGTTTTAGGGTTGCAGGTCTATCCGGGGAAGGAGCGGGGAAAAAGAAGGGTCGGCCAGTCAAAGGAAAAGAAAAAAGAAAAGAAGGAACCGACATGCGGTTCGAGGGAAAAAAGTGGGGTGCGGGCTAGGCCGCACCAAAGGAAAAGAGAGGAGGGATTTGGGCCGTGAGGTCTGGCCCAAATTAGGAAAGAAGAGGAAAAAAAAGAAAAGGAGAAAGGAGAGAAAGGAAGGAAAAAAGAAAAAGAAAAAAAAAGGAGAAATTGGTTGGTTGGGGTTCTTAGGATATTTTAGTATTTTTAAATATCTAAAAAAATGGCTGCAAGTTTAAGGTGGCTTTGGGGGAAGATTGCATGGCTTATGCATGGTTGATTTCCTTACGTAAACAGGTGGCAGATTTGGGACGTGTTTGCTTGCCTATAATGTGTTAAAAAAAAGGGGGTTGGGAAGGGAAAGCTGATGGAATAAATTTTAGTAGACATCTTCCAAAATTAGAAGAATTGTAGGGTCGCCTAATTTGGGGAGGAGGGCATTTAAGATGGGATTAGATAAAGGGAATGCTCCTACATCATTATATAACCTTAATTATTCCCCAACTGTCCCTTCAATAGTAGTGTAAACAAGCTTATACAATACCTAACTTGCTTACCTACGATCTATACCGCAAGCCCTTTAGCAACCTCTAGCGTGTCATTATCAATAGCACATCTATAACCTTTACTATTAAAGAAGCATAATGATATCAAGCTCATGGTTATCTTGGGAACATAAAAAACATCAAATAATGTCCTAACCATGACATAATGAATCCTTACCCTCACAATCTCAATCCCAATAAATCTACATGAAGAACCATTATCTAAAACAAAAGCTCTACCTCAAACTATGTCATATGTCTAGAACCAATTTTTATTAAAACAAACATTCTAGAAGAGTTTAGAATCTATAATCATGGTGTTTTTCATGTTCCCAAGATAACCATGAGCTTGATATCATTATGTTTGGTTAGGGCATTGACTAACCTATGCACTTCTTCTTGGTTGGTCAAGGCTTCCACATCTTTCTCCAACCTATCCACCTTCCCCTCTAAGGTGGCAACATCCTCCTGGCACATGGCCATGGAGCGATCCATCCTTTCAAGAACTTCTTCCAAACTTGGAGGTAGGCTTTGATTTCTTCCTCTTATGAGCATCACCTCCTTGAGTGATCTACGATCCTTTCGGATTTTGTGTCATTGTGAACTAAGCTTTGATACCAGATGTCACAAGCCGCATCGAGAGACTTGCGATGAGGTTCCATGAGTCCCAGAATAATCTAGAATGTTGTATACTTATCTATGCAAGTGTAGAAGGATTTAGAGACATTCCTATCTAGAATAATCTAGAATCATCTAAGAGAGTGTAGAATCCTATACATCTTTCTACGGTAGTTAGTATATCACCATCACCATTGCCCTTAACTATGGTATCCTAAACCTCATTACATACATCATCAACAATATATGTAGGTTTGCTATTTAGGTATTACTTCCGAATATGGCCTTTCCTGCAACAATCATGGAAACCACCATTTTTAAACTCATCCTTCCTTGATTAGGAGTTCTTTTTGTCACTAAGCCCCTTCTCTATAAGCCCCCCACCGTGTGGTTCAACTAATCTCCTACCAGTCAATTGATTCCTAATCAATTTACATTGTACCAATGGATTCTTAATATTCATAAGAACTAATTTATCCTTAACATGCAAGACAATCTCACAAAAATATCTATAATCAAGAGGGGGGAAGCACAAGAACATAATATCCAGATCTTAATTATTTAATTAGAAACCTATATTTTATAGATCCATAAGAATTAGGGGTGTGCATTATCGGATATCCGTATCCGACCGAATATTTTTTTGGATATCTGATCCAACTGGATATTCGATATCCCATATCCGAATCCATATCCGAATACACCGGATATCCGAAATATCGGATTATTGAAAAAAAAATATTCGATTTATTAAATTTACATATATAACCTATAACTAAAAAAAATTTCAGCATAAACACTTGTTTAAATATTTAGCTTGCATACAAAAAGATAAAATACATGATTAATCATATCCAAAAAAAATTAGCGATCAAGATTTGTGAACAATGGCGCTCTAGAACTGTGGAACGACCTAAGTTAAGAGGTTCAAAAATTTTAGGAGTTTTTTTTGCTGGTTTGGGTGCTTGCGTGTGTGTAGGTCGTGACCTATTTAACTATTTGTAGAGTATGGATGCTTATTTTATACTTTAGTTTAGTAAATTATATTTGGACTTGTGTATTATAGTAAAAAAAATGATCCAAACTTGAAGATTGAAAGAAAAAAATCAGATTATAAATTAAATTATGCCTTAATATAACTCACTTATTCTTAAAATTGGATATTTTTTACAGATCGGATTATCCACTAAAAAATCGGATCGGATATCCAAAATTTCGTATCGATTTTTTCGGATACCGGATCGGTTTTTCGGATCCCAATTTTTCTGCACGGCCCTAATAAGAATAGAGTCAAATTCATCAAAATGAGATTTCAAATATTGTCCATCACCTAATTTCAAATCTTGAAAACCGACTCTCTAACAATAGGTGATTCATCACATATCTTATCATCTACAAAGACTCTAGTCTCGACCACAAGGCATATATGATTATCTTTTTAACCACCTCTTATAATATCTCATTTGAAAGAAACAAATATATTATTAACAAGACCCTTTTTAAAACCTTCATTTTTCACTATCCCAAAAAAAATTAAAGTCTTGTGGAAGAAAAGTAAAAATAACTAGGAAAAATTAGGGTTGCTACAGCCATACCTAGCATAAGATAAATGATTTGTCATTTGTCTCATACTAAACACAAGGTTGTGATACCAACCAAAACTACCACAATTACATATTTAATGCATAAATACAACAAAAGAATAATAGTTTAGTTCATAGATCCAAAAGCGTAAAAGGGAGCTACAAGCCAAATAAAAATATAACTAATAGAAAGAGTATAAATATTAAAAGGAAAATCTCCAAACATGATAAAAAAATAGGTATTTTGTCTAATAACCTAACTCTATCTTATCATTGTATGATCCATAACAAGTTTTTCTACCGACCAACTACTCATACATGTATAGGGTCCTCTACGTATGAGATTGAACAAGTAACCAAACAAACAGGAACATCGTTATGCTATGTATTGAGTAAGCCAAGTTTCCTAGACATGAAAATTATGGAATTTAAGGATATGAAACACTATATGGTAGGTTAATAAATTAAGAATTAGAGTAGGTTATCTTTATTACATGAAGGCATACTATAAACATGTCATGTAACAACTATTTACTCATATACATCTTAACACTAGATGCATACACATATCATATGAACAAGATTCATGAGTAAGTTAGTATATTGTATCTCACTAACATTATGCAGTCCAGACACTTCAAAGATTTATCATGGTCTTATTAGCAATACTTAGCATAGTAGGTAGTATATAGTGAAGATAAGATCATCTAAGGCATCATTGGGGCTTCCAAATATCATCTTAAGTAAATTTCATCACATAATCTATATTTTTTTAAGAATAATGAATGAGCAAGCTGAGTTCTCCACCATGACGCTAGTAATGTTAGCACCATAGGAAACAAAGTTCCAATTAATAATAAGAATAAATAAAGTCTTGACCAATAAGATAGGAAACATTGTCCTAACCATCGCATCACTAGGTATCCTAACCCTCAAATGTCGCCACCCCTTAAGTACACCTGTAGGTGTAATATAGAGTAGGATATGTATTGAGACCAATGAGGGTTCCCCTACCCATAGGTAAACCATAATATAAGCTACTCCAAGAGTTAGAGAAATAAAGAATTAGAAAAAATCTTTCCTTTTAGTGGTTAACATCTTATTAAAAATATATACTCACATCAAATGTCAACATAAATCATATCCAACATTCTCACACATGAGAACCTTACATTCCCATTACTTGTCCATTTATAGTATCTAAGGGATATCTCAATCATTTATCCAACCTTTTCAAACCCTCACTCAGTCCATTTATGTATCATTTGTCCATAATAAGAAGTCCAAATCAAGCATATGACTAAGGTCAAACATTGGTTAAAATCTCGATAATAGATCATAAGAATATCACATAATTTCCCTATGAACCAAATGATTGGTCCACATAACTAGTGGATTGGTTCGAGGCCGCAACAAAAACATAGATCATCTCAAGCAAAATAACCAATTAACTAGTTTTGAGAATAATTAGTAAATTAGTTTGACTAGTTAATTGGTTCGACTAGCTAATTGGTCATGTCCCAAACCAATTGATTAGTGACCTAAAAACAAGCCAGATAAAATACTCAAACTAGCTAATTGGTGGCTTATACCAGCCAACTAGTTATCGCCAAACCAATTGGTTGGTTGTCTCCATTAAACAACACCCAACATTCCTAAACTACCTAAATGGTGGCTGAAATTAGTTTACCAATAAACTAGTCGATTAGTCTTATCCAAACTAGTTGACTAGTTTCTAAGGAATACAAGACATAACACAAGTCAAGGCTGAGGAATGCTTTTTTAATTCATTCTAAACATCCATCTTATGCATTAAATTTATTAAACAACCCCAAATCTCATATCTCATATCTAACATCTTATATACCTATTCATGCCTATAAACATCAAGAATCACAATTTAATCATATTAAACATCAAAGAACACTAAAGACCCTTTAACATGCTCCAAATTATACACAAGGTGCTTAACACTCTATATAATTCATTCTATAAATTGTTAGAATCATCATCATATTCACATTAAACCTAGATCATAAAACCTTAAAGGTAAATCTTTCTAAACATGCATAAAACAACTTGTTTTCATGCTTATTTTTACATGCTTCCACACTTCCACCAACAATATGCTAAATAATATATCTCATCACTAATATTCATGATAACACAAATATTACTTTAAAACACATTCTTTCACTCCATTCATTACATAAAATAGCAAGAATGATTTACCTTCACCACTAGTAATAATCATAAAAGAAGAGTAAAAAGGGTATTCCTTCAACTAGGAGGTCTAAAATTTGATGTGTGTGGGAATATGTAATTACTAATTATGTAAAACCAATGCTCAATTATGTTGAAATTAAGAAGAAGAAGGTTCAAAAGTGGTGAATTAATGATGTAGATATTCGAATAAAGTAGAATAATCATGATGATGATTCAGTGACGGTGATGATGATTCAATGATGATGAATTAGCAATGAAGATTATTCGAATTAGATGAGATGAAAATGATGTTGATTCAATAATGATGAGGTAATGATGAAGATTATTTGATGATTAGGGTTTGAAGATGGATGGTTTCATAGGTTAGGGTTAGGGTTAGGGTTTAATTTTGAAAATTAAGGTTAGGGTTAGGGTTTTGAACTAGGGCTTTGATTTTGGGATGCGTTTCGACAATGAATATGGCTAATAATGGCGTGGGTTATGAAGTTTAAAAAAGATAGTACTTAATCTCTAATTCACACAAATGAAGAGATTAAAGGTTTCAAGATTAATTATTCACATACATTCGATTAAACTTGAGATGAACTCACATTGAATTCAATACTTGCAGTTTGCATTCAACTTCAATTCATTCAATGACATATCTCCAATCATGACTCTGTGACTTTATATAACCAAGGCTACCAATTACAAGATACTAGTTAAAATGTATAATTCTTCAAAAGATACCTAGCTAAAAGATACTAGAATATAGAATATTCTTCAAAAAGGTAGATTTATGCTACTTTATTCTCTAGCTAATCTCTAACTCTACTAATTAATTAATTAATTAACTAAATCAACTAATATACACGTCCAAGTTGTATATTATTTCCTCTATGCACTCCATGCATGCCATGCACATGGACATATACACCTAGTAGCTAGTATGGTACATTTTATCTCTAACTAGCAACGTATCCATCCATTTGTCTTCAACTTTATGAGAGATCATTTCTAAATAAAGAATAATTGGTTCCATAATTATGAATGTCAATTCTTGAGTGTTTGCTCCTACATTAAAATTCCTCAACTACTTGAGTACCGTAAGAAACAATCAAACCTTTAAAACTTTATTAAAAAAAACTTAAACATGGGTTCAATATTGGAGAGGAAAAATAATCAACCTTCCAAAAATCATAAAACCAAGAGAAAAACTCAAATCCTCAACCTTTCCTAAATACAATCCTCTCTTATTTAAAAGAAAAAAAAAGAGAGAGTTAGGAAAAGGATTGTAGAAGAAGAGAAGGATGAAAAGATGGAGAGAAGAGAAAGAAGAATCTCAATATAGAGGAGAGGAGGTAAGTTAGGTAGAGAGGTTTTCAACACTTAGAGAAGAAAAGAGGGAAAAGGAGAGAAAATGAGGCTTGACCCTAAATTGATCAGTAGTGGCACAGTTTGGAGGGGATTTTTTGATTTGAATTGAGTTAACCTAAAATTATACATACAAGAGGTGCTTTGATGCCCAAGAATTGTTTTGATAATCACAAAATGAGGAAAATAGAAAGAAATAGAAAAACTAGAAGCTTTGTATACGATTTTGCAAGTAAATCACACAGATGATCGAGTGTTCTCAAAGGAGGGAGAGAGAAGAAAAATAAGACATATAGAAATGAGTTAATCAAGCTCTCTTTTAGTTAATTTTTTCCCTAAATTGGTTTAAGGTCAAATAAAATTGAGTCAATGACTAAAGAGCCCTAAGAATGATTTTTGAGTACCTCAAAGCATAACTAACAAGTTATATGACCGTTTGGAAAATATTTGGATCAAATTGGGCATGAACTAACTAGTGGAATGATATGATAGAACTACTCAACTAGTTTCACTAATTGGGTGGTCCATTAGAACCACGATTAGTTCTTACAATCCCAAAAGTATAAAAGATAGATAAATTAGTTGGTTAGCATATGTCTAGTTAACTGGTTTCCACAAAACCAAGTTTCTCCTATTAAAGCTATAGCCTCAATAAACTAAACTTACAACATATATCCAACCTAAGAATAAATAGGCTCATATCTTAATCATACACACACACACACACACACACATATTAAAGGACCTAAAAAGTGGGGTATTACACTTTCAAAATTGATCTCCTCAAACTCCTCATTAGCCATCATCTCAGCCTTATTTGTCTTTTAGAATAACGCAATCTCCATTCCATTCTAAATAATGATTGCCTTCATCTTCATCTGCCACAAGCTGAAGTTCACAGAATAATCAATTTTCATGATTGCAAATTATATAAACACTATATCGATGTAGATTGATCACACACCCAATTGAAGCTCTAATACCAATATGTTGGAAAATTTTAATGATGTGAATGACCATGGTTAAATTTGACAACAATTTAAAAAATCTAAGATGTGACATAGAAAGACAATTTGAACAAGAATACGTGGGGGCAATAATGATCTTATTATGTGTAGTATTTGTAATTACAAGGAGAATATAACAATTCTCACAAAATCAGTAAGTTGCAAATCCTCTCTATTAGAACTTTAAGGAAATAAGAAATTTGGAAGATAGGGTTTGGATATTTTCTACAACACCTGGCAGTAGCTAGGGTCCCAAAAGTCATATATCTATAGTAGTGCAAACTAATGCTAATGAGATTGAGGTGGTGATAGAAAAAAAATGAAAAAATATGGTTTGTGTAAATAAACACATAGTCCCTGTATTTCTTCATGAACACTTAATCTGGGCCAAATGTAGGATCAACAAACATGCAAGAAATACGAGTCATTTTATATAACACACCCTTTGTTGTTCTCTCCTTAAGTCTTTATTAGACTCCAAACTCCTATGAACACCTACACATACCAATCTATGCTAGTCATCACACACAAATATAAGTTACAAGCTAACATTTTACATCTACAAGGTCTAGCCAAATTTACATATCTAGTAAGGTCATTCCACAATGCGCACCAACACCTAGGATTTTTTCTCACCTAACAAGAATTGAAGAAAAAAATTTAGAAAAATTCATTTAAGATTAAAATAATAACAAAATAAAGAGGACAATAGAAGAAGATAATAAACTAACTAGAAGAAGAATGTAGGAGTACTTGGAGGTTTCTCTTGGAATGGAAGAGGAGAATGCTTTTAGAGGTTGCCTAATGTTCAATTGAGCACAAATGGTGAGAAGAGTGTTCTAGGCCAAAATAAAGGAACCATGAAACAACACAAGAATAAAAACAAACTTGAGTAGGGGAGACAAAAGTATAATACCCCAATTGTAGAAACTCTAATTATATGATTAGTATTTATATGTAATTAATTACAATAATTGTTATAGGATGTTCAGTATTGAATGCACTATTATTATCGGAAATTAGATTATAAATTAATTAGAATAAAAAATTTAGTATATAGCATTTTTGGACCAATAGTTAATTGGTTAGGTCTTTTGGTTGATTATCCGTCTGCCTATTTAAAGGGGTTCCTATGGTTGATCGACATGTTGTTCAGTTAACTAAAGTTGTTCAATAATTCCTATTTTGTGATTTTTGATTTATTTTGGCTTGTATATTGTTCTATGCCAAATATTTTTACATAATAGGGTTCTTAACATCATTTGACACCTTCGCATAACTTTTGGTATTTTTAGCATTTTTTGGTATTTTTCATATTTCCCCCTTATTTATTGATCTTTCTTGGGCTAAAAATAATCTAAAAATAGGAAAATTACCATTGAGGTCATAAAAACTTCCTTTTAACTTTCTTTTATCATATTATGGCTTATGTCATGATATTTGTACCATTTTGAGTATATTCTTGACTTTACTCCTTTTCTACCTATTATTGACTTTGCTTACACTATGATCCGTTTTCTATTTCTTCCTCTCCCTTAACCATGCTAAACATACCTCTCCCTGCCCCTTGCTAGTTTTATCATCCTTCACCATTTTCATTGGCTTGATCACTAGATTTTCATGACCACAATAAACCACTTTACTCTCTATATTGTCTACACTCCAGCCTCTACTTGACAACTTTCATTCAAGTGTGTTACATGGTTGTTTTCCCTCCCTTTTTTTTGATAAATGCCAACCCCTTTTCCCTTACCTCTTATCCTCTTATTATTTTTTATTGTTATATTTTCATAAGTCTTACAACATTTATGTAACACCCCCAAAATTCACTATTGAAAAATTTCGTTTTATTTGAAAGAGTTAGGGGAAGAAAATTATAAAATCGTGAATCTTGGGGATATTACCGCCACACTTAGTACCAGACCGGTTCACTCTACCGTTCTAGTACTAAGTGCTAAGGTTAAAGGAAAATGAAATACAATTTGTAAGAAATTCAACATACTTAAATCAGAGTAGCGTATCAAATCATTTACAAGAATAACATCTACCAATGATGGTGACTTTAACAACATTAGCATTAAAACCAAGAATTTAAAAGAGAAAGAGAAAAGCCCTAACGGTACCGGATAATTCCTTACTCTCTTTCCCGTAGCCCACTTGAGTAGCACCTGAAAAGACCTGCAAGGGCATTGCCCATTGAATAGGCAGGGGCCCCACAAAGGAAATCCCTTCAGTACTACGGTACTGAGTAACCCTTTAATACCACACTTAAAAACAGGCCCGCAATGCAACATATAATGCAAGCTATATACATATGAAATCAGAGGTGCATACATAACAATCACACATATAACAAGTTATAATTCACGGTCGATACTTTTGGGCCTTAAGCCATATCATAGTGTAAAATCGATACATTCGGGCCTTAAGTCATTATTCCATCCTTATTCAATCAATCTCATATTTTATATCCATGTGAGTGCGAGAACCCCACTATTATAGCTGGTGGATCAGTCACTTATAGGGCAGAACACACCTAACCACTATTATATGCTGGTGGATCGGTCTCCAAGGCAAAACGCTTCTGGCCACTATTATTCGCCGGTGGACCGGTCTGGCCCCGACTCACATGGTGTTCCACTATAAGTGATTAGTATTTTTCCATAACTATATTCACATACATAACTGGTTTTATTGAGCTCGGGACCCCCACTATTATTGCCGGTGGATCGGAATATATATCAACATCATCCAAAGCAAAACGCTCCTGGGCCACTATTATATCCGGTGGACCGGTACTCAATATCACTTGCCAGGGCAACACGCTCCCGGGCCATTATTATATCCGGTGGATCGGTACTCATTATCATAAGTCAACTTGGCCCGGCTCTTTAATATTCCACTTTCATTATTAGTATCTTTCCTTTCTTTAATCAACACAACAAGTCTATTTATTTGCCTCAGATGGAAGATCAAGAACCCGGGACACAAAGGTACACCGGCCGTACTGGTGCATATAAGCTACTCAGTACCCTTCAACCACGAACCCAAGGACGCAAAGGTACCCTGGTACTGGTGCATAAAGCTACTTAGTACCCTACCGACAAAGACACCTAATCCATAAGTATGCATACCCCCTAACTAGGTCCGTAGAGCTAGATAGAGTAAGATATAGGGCCTAGCTAGGGCACAAAGGCACACCAACAAATACCAGAATAATCGTGGACTAAACCACGTCTTTAGGGTAGCGACCCCTAAAGAGTCACCATTCCCGATCTCGAGGTCTTTCACTTTAAGTATTAATATCTTAATTAAGGTGATCACGAAAAGCACAATTAGGGATGTAAACAGGGCGGGTTTTACCCGATACTCGACACATTTTATCTGATGGATACTTAAATGGGTATAGATAAACGGGTACGGGTACGGATACGGATATGGATGATGGATTAAAATACCCGTCGGGTTCGGGTACGGATACGGGTATGGGATATCCATATCCGTACCAGTAACTATACCCGTATCCATATCTGTATCCGTTTACCCGATATATAATTACTCTTTTACCCTTAATTTTAAAATAAATATAGTATATATTAAGGTTAAAGTTGTCATTTGACTTAACTATAAATGGGTTTATCCATCGGGTAATGGATTTATCCGTTGGATAATATCCATTAACGGGTAAACGGATAATCCGTCGGGTAATGGATATCCAACGGATACGGATATGGATGTATTAGCGAATATCCGTTCGGGTACGGGTACAGGTACGAATTTTCTTATCGGATACGGGTATAGTATACCCGCCCTGAACCCGCCCCGTTTACATCCTTAAGCACAATAAGCATATACTTACTCACTTTCAATCGTTCCGATATCATTAGTGTAACACCCCGAGTCGACACGATCACACGGGGGCTACCTTGGAGCGTTTTTTTTTTGGATTGATCGGTTGGCCCCACAAATCAACACGAGTCCTTTTAGCACGCTTTGTCCTCACTCACGTGCTTCTCAAGACACTTTCAGAAAATTTCTGAAACTTCCCAGGAGGTCACCCATCCTAAAATTGCTCCACGGCCAGCACGCTTAACTGTGGAGTTCTTAGGATAGAATCACCAAAAGGATGGTATACCATGTTGATATAAGTAGCCAAATTAATCCTTATAACACTCCACTCAATTTGGGGTATTACAATTAGTCATTTCTTATTCAGACAGTTATCCAAGATAATACAGAGAAGTCATTAAGGCCATCGTAATCTCATCTAATTCCGAATTAGGATTTGTTCTCGTGACACTTACTAGTTATTAAATACTTTTACCTTACTAATCAGCGTTATTTGAATCATATTATGAAATTCCACAATCACAACGACATATTAGGTACAAATTACTTATTTACCCCTTTCTTAGGTAATTGCTAAGTTATCCCTTCCTTACTTGACAAATTACCATATTACCCTTCAGGTGGCATAATTACCAAATTACCCCTTATCCGATTTAGGTTACCAAGTTATCTCTTACGCTTTTTATATCACCATTCACCCCTCATAATTGCTACACTTATCCCATTTGGTTGGTTAGATTACCGAATTGCCCTTCTCCTTTGTTATAATTACTAAATTGCCCTTAAGTTGGATAAATTACCAAATTACCCTTCCTCATTATCATGATTACCAATTTTCCCCTTTAGTTGGTTAAATAATTACCAATTTACCCTTTAGTTGGATAAATTACTAGATTACCCTCTCTTTTATCATAATTACCATTTTACCCCTCTCAATTATTGTAATTGTCATTTTACCCTTTTCAATTATTATAAATCTCAAATTAACCTTCTTCATAATTACAATTATTAATTTACCCTCCTTCGTAATTATAATTACCAATTTACCCTTCTCCATATTTATAATTATTAATTTATCCTTCTCCATATTTATAATCATTAATTTACCCTTCTCCATTCTTATAATTACTATATTTTCCTTCTCCATTATTAAAATTACCATAATGCCCTTTTATTGGTTAATTTACCAAATTACCCTTCTCTATTATCATAATTATCCAATTACCCCTTTTTAATCATAGTTTAATTACCAAGTTATCCTTCGTCGTTATTATTATTACCAAGTTACCCTTACTCCCAAGTTTACCATACTATCCTTTTATTTATAAAATTACTTTTCTACCCCTTACTTCCAAATTGCCATAATATCATTTTATTTATAAAATTACCACAATACCCCTTTTACTTATAAAATTACCATAACGCTCCTTTTACTTTACAAATTACTGTTTTACCCTTTTACATCCAAAATTACCATCTTTATCTTTCCTTACAAAATTACCATTTTGTCCTTCTTTTCCATAATTACCATAATACCCCTTTACTCCCAAAATTACCATAATACCCCTTACTTATAAAATTACCATTTCGCCATTCACTTATAAAATTACCATATTACCATTTACTTATGAAATTACTATTTTGCCCCTCTACCTCTAAAATTACCATTCTTACCACTTACTTATAAAATTACTATACCGCCCTTTGACTCCAAAATTACCACTTTACCCTTTTCTCCAAAAATTACCATAATACCCCTTTACTTATAAAATTATCATTTTGCCATTTAATCATAAAATTACCATGTTGTTTTTTTGCCTCAAAAATTACCATAATACCCTTCTTTCTCACAACTTATAATTTTATCCTTTTACTTATAAAATTATCATTTCACCCCTTTCTTTTGAAATTACCAAAATACCCTTTTGCTTACAAAATCACCGTTTTACCACTTTCTTTCAAAATTACCAAAATACCCCTTTACTACAAATTTTTCAAAATACCCTTTTCACTTATAAAATTTTCACTTAATCCCTTTATTACACCACTTTTATGAGTTTACCACCACTACTTAAAATACTAATATTAGCACTTCATTATTATCATTTAACTCCACCAACTTGTCATTATTCAATATGATACTCATTAGCAACTACATATATTAGATCACATACTTCATAAGCATATCACTAAAATACCCTTAGACAATAATATTATTCATGCATTAGTAACATAATACATCATAGACACGCATTTAACATTTCCATCAATAATCAAACTCCTTCCTTAATTATCATACCTACACATGGCACAAAGGCTATCATACTTTTCTTTTTTTTCAATCAATATAAACAACCATCTATATATCATGATAGGTACACAAAACATGCATAAAATCATACTAAAATCCCTTATGTGCTAACATAAATTTTTCCATGTATTTAAGTGAGGATTAACGATTACCTTAATCCCGCAAAAATCGAACCTTACCGGTATCCCGGTTAAAGGTTTAAGCTTTGATTAGTAAAACCAATACCTAAAAATAATGTCAAAACTTATCATATAAGGAGTAAGAAAAACCAAAGCATAAAAATTTATAAAACTTAATTAATGAAACACTTAACTTAAAATGCTATTATACCTTCAAATTTTTATTTTAAAATACTTAAGCAAGCAGCAACTCATCCTGCTCATGCAGCATGAGCTGCATGCAAAATAAAAAGGAGGGAGTCTCGAAGAGGGGGTTAAAGGAGGCAAAACTTGTTATTTTTGGGTTAGGGTCTTTAGGCTAGAAAAGAAGGTAGATGGGGGAGGTTTCAAGGCAACAGAATGGTGTAGGAGTGAAGAGGGGGTGTAGGTGGTGGCTGGGGATGGTTTCACGGCGACAGAGGGTGGCGGAGACGATGACGGCAAGGTGGTGAAGATGGCTGTCGGGTTGGGCATGGCTGAGAAGGAAGGAAAAAAGAGGGGGAAAATGAAAGGGTGCAAGGGCTGTTTTCGACCAACTAAGGCATGTTGGTGGTAGAGGGGGTTGTAGGGTGTCGAATGGTGGGTTTGGTGGCGGAAGAGGTGGCCGGACGGCTGCAAACGGGGCGGTTATAGGAGGCTTGGCGATAAGGGAGAAAAGTGGGGAGAAAAAGAAGAGATGGAGAAAGGAGGAGCTGCAGAGGCTCGAGGGTGGCTTGGGGGGTCTTGTGGTGGCGCAGGGCAGTAGTAGGTGGTGGCAGAAGGCGGCGTAGGGGGTTGGAACTGTGGTTGGAACGACGACGAGCAAAAAATAGGGAAGAAATGGGAGGGAGGAGAAAGGAGAGAAGAGGCTCGAGGAAGGGAGATGAGGGCTCGAAATTATGGGGAATGAAGGGCTGGTGAGGGTAGGAAAAAGAAGAGGGAGAGGCTGGGGGAGTAGGTGGCTTGTCGGGGCTGCAGTAGAGTGGTAGGGGTGGTTGATTGGCACGGGAAAGGGAGGGAAGAAGAAGGAAAGAAAGAGGGCATGCGGGATAGGGATGCAGGGATTAGTTTGACTCAAATTAGGAAAGAAAATGACGGGGGAGAGAGAGGAAGAGAGAGCAGGTGCGGTAGCAGGTGGCGGCAGTTGCAGGGAGGCTCGGTGGTGGCAAGCATGGCGTCGTCGAGGCTGGTTGGTCACGAGCAAGGAGAAGAAGAAAGAAAGAGGAAGGAGGGCAGAGCAGACCGGTCGGCGTAGAGGAGGAAGATCGGCCGGTCCGGTCTGGGAAAAGAAAAATAAAGGGCGTTTGGGTTGTGCTAGACGGGCGTGCGAGGAGGAGAAGGGGGAGAAACGGGCCTGTGGCCCAGCGCGCAAGGAGGGGGGAAATCAAGCCGGTGCGGGAGACCCAAGGAGGAGAAAAAAAAAGAGAATAAAGAAGAAAAAAATAGGAGAAAACGGAGAAGGAAAAGAAAAAGGGAAATGAGAAAATAGGGGAAATAAAATAAATTAATTTATAAAATCATAAAATATAATATTCTTGATAAATTATTTAATTTAATAATTTAATTCATTATAATCTAATATATTAGTTTAAAAAGGATAAAGTTAGTAAAATATTAGTTTGGAAAATTATTTAAATAAAAATAGCATGATAAAATAACAATGTATCTATTTTAATTTACTAAATATTCTTGTCCTAATTTATATACTAAAAAATCTATAAAATAATTAAATTAAATAATTTTAAAAGCTAATTTATTTCAAATAAAATCTATTTATTAAATTATTGATTTTCTAAAATTTTGGGGGATTACAATTTAGCCTTCTCTTCATTTTGCTATCACTTCTCACCTCCTTTCTTGTTAGCTTTGTGTTATTCATTACCCTTGTAGGCATCCCATTTTTAAGATCCCTTCTTGAATTTTCTCTCTTCATCTTCTTGCTTACATTCCATAATCCTCTTAGCTATCATCTCTTTATTTTTAGTTAAATAAAAGATGTTAGCTTTGAGGGAGTTTTTGAATGTTGTTGCTTGGTTGATCTTCCTTTTGGCCCTCTTCATTTTTGTGGGTTGTTATTCTTCCCTCCTCTTGTAATTTCAATTCTTGTTATTTAATTTATGATAGTTGGTTGTTGTGGTTATTATTTTATTATTGTTGCATTTTTTTTATAAAAAAAATTGATCCTAATACTTCTTAAGGTAGCCTGGGAGGAGGCATTTTGTTGCGTAATTCTATGTAGTTTGGAGGTAAATATAATTACTTCATAGATGGTAGAGTTATGGTTATGAAAATGATAAGCTTTTTAGGAGTAGAATCATGCCACATTTTAATTATTAAATTTTTTGTGGTTTTTGTGTTAAAATGTGAGGAGTAAGAAATATGATTTTTTTTAATCTAAAATTGGTGAGATCTAATATATTTTATGTTGGTATGTCAATATTTAATTATCATGTATGCGCTCATATGTTTCTAAATGGGAAAATATGCACATGTGATAATAGGTAAAATAATGCTAGATTATGTTGCACTTTAGCGTTAGGGTTTTGGTTAGGGTATGGTTGCCTTGACCATTATCTTTCCATGCTAAATATTTTATTCTATTCCTTGATTATTTTACTTAAATTTATTTATATATAATGTGTAAGTATTTGAGCATGTTCAATTATGGTTAGTTCGTATGATTTAGCACTTGTATGCTTTAGGGATAGAATTATCATTATCCATGTATTTTGATTATTTTCCTACCATGAGTGCCAATTCATTATGTGATGTTCTTATGCATGATTATCACAAAATTAATGAAATGTTAGATATGTATGCTTAGGACTTTACATGCTTAACATGCATAATTCAAGTATATTGGTAAAGTATTTATTTGCCATATCTTATAATTTACACTCGTGCTAAAGTGATTTAATTTAGTTTATTTTAGCTTTTGCATGATAAATATTAATTATAATAAAGCCTAATCATAAATAAGATAAAAAATGGCGACTAGGGTTTCGAGAGGCATTTTGATCATTTATGAATGAAATGTGCTTAATGTGAATAATATGGCTAGTCTAACTTTAGTTGCCCTTTGTTGAATTAGGGATGACTACAGACTTTCACCTTGGTAGTTGACCTTGGAATAATTAGTTAATAATGTATCAAATTGGATTGAGCCAGCATAATTGTTCAAGATATTACATGATACCCAATCTTAGATTTTGATAACATTGATTGTGGTGACCCTTATGGTCTTTGGTTGATTTGATTGTTGTGTTGGATCCTACTGTCCTTTGAGGGATAATAATATTGACTTGAACTATATACTAATCACTTAAAGTGAAAGACCTCAAGTGTAACATCCTAAAATCAGTGGTGGATATTAGATGCTTAAAATGATTGATAAGATAATCTATATCAATGATGTATACATTATTTGTGGGAAAACATATCATTAAAGAACTCTACTATTAAGACTGTTTGACTTTGTACAATTTAACAATGGATGAACTCTCTAGAAGTTTCCGGAGATACGTGTGTGTTGATAAAAAAACACTATTGTGGAGTTAGTGTGGATTTAGAGATATCTAAATCAAATCGAGATTACCAAGATTATGCACAATTGAAGATTCAATCACAAAACAAAATAATTGAGAGAAAAATAGAGATCTTTATTCATGCTCTTGTGTAATTATAGGATGATTAAACTAATCAATTAATCAATTATACAAATCTACAATTCTCTTTGAATGGATAATTTTATGGCGAAAAAGAAAAAGTTGGGCACACAACTCTCAATGGCTAGGGTTTCAACATGTCTCCTTTTATATAAGAAAAAGACCTACGGGGCAAAACAACGTGTTTCATAAATAAGGAAAAAAATGAATTGTGTTTAGTAAACATGGGACCCCTATGTTTATTTCCATAGTTTTGAATTTTTTTCAAAACATATCAATAGTTTCTCTTAGAAACACGGTCGGTGTTTATTAACACGATACCCCCGTATTTCTCACATAAACATCCATACTACACTAAACTTTTCCAACATCTACACGAACCAACATAATATTATGTCGTGTTCAAACACCCAGTCAAAACTCACAATTCTCCATCTTGACGTAGTATTTGTGATGCATGATATGTAAAGACCTCTATAAAAAAAACATGGCCCAAAAAAGGACCTCATGGTCTATGAGCACTAAGCAAATCCGACAAACACTTGAACTTACTCATAGTCAGTGGCTTCGTAAATACATCAGTCAAATTATCCAAAGTATCCACTTTCTCCAATAAAACTTTGCCTGTAGCAATCATACCCCATATATAGTGATACCTAATGTTAATGTGTTTCATTTGACGATAAAAAGAATTCTGATTCTTCGCTAAACAGATAGCACCTTGGCTATCACCAAGAACAATTGGAAAACCATAACCAAACCCCAACTCCTATACTAAACCACCAAGCCACAATGCTTCCTGAAAAAGCCTATGTCATAGCAATATACTTTACCTCAGCAGTGAACAAAGTCATCACATCCTGTAAGGAAAAGCTCTAGCTAATGGCTGAAACACCAAGATAAAAAAAACTTATCCATTGGTAGATCTCCTTTTATCAAGGTCTCTACCATAATCATAGTCCATGAACTCAACCAGCACATCAATTGATCTCCTATACTCAATACAAGCTGATGTCATTCCCTTCAAATACCTAACGATATACTTTACTACTTGTCGGTGAGCTTTTTCCAAATTCACCATATATCGACTCACAAGTCACAACACCAATAGCTTGAGTAATATCACGCTAGATACACACTATAGTGTACATGATACAACAAAAAACATTCAAATATGGAATAGTTGCTATGAAATCCTCTTCCTTTCTAGATTTAGGATAACCCAAAGAAGATAATATAAAACGAGCAGCTAATGGAGTGCTCATCGTCTTGGCATACATCATATGAAATTTCTATTATACCTTGTTCATATAGGACTTTTGTGACAAGTACAAAAGCTTCTTTTCACGGTTTCTAATGATCTCCATGCCAAGGATCCTCTTCGTAGCTCCAAGATCCTTTATCTCAAGCTCACTCTTCAGCATTGCCTTCACCTTATCAACATCAGACATATATTTTGCTGCCACAAGCATGTTATCAACATATAGCAAAAGATATGCAAAATATATACAAAAGAGCCACCTTCCATCTCCTTCAAGTACACACATTCATCATATTCACTCTTGGAGAAACTATACTCAAGCATAAACTGATCAAATCGTTTATAAAACTATCCAGGAGACTGCTTCAAACCGCACACTAACCTATTCAACAAGCACACATTATTATGCATCCCCTTAACCACACACCCATTAGGTTGTCACATGTAAATCTCCTCCTCAAGCTTACCACACAAAAATTTATTTTTAACATCCAACTACTCAAACTCAAAATTTTGCATAGCCATAAGCATAAGCAAGATACGAATAAAAGAATGTCTAACTATAGGAGAAAATACCTTGTTATAGCCCACACTTGGAATTTGACTGAATCCACGTGCAACCATATGAGTCTTGTACCTAGGTCTCTCAACCTTTGGAGCTCCTTATTTGAACTTGTACACCCACTTATAATCAACACTATTTTTCTTCTTCGATGCCTTCACAAGCTCCCATGTTTAATTCTTCAACAAGGACTCCATCTCTTCCTCCATAGGAGCACACCACTCGGCAGAATCAATATTCTCAATAGCCTCTCAAAATGATGCTAGCTCATGCACATCAATAATAGTCTTTGCACTAGATAAAACATAACAAGTCAATTCTTCATAACCATACCTGACTGGAGGCTTAACAATCCTATGTTCTTTGCCTGAAGCAACACATCTTTGCTCTACCTGTTGCCTGGATCTACCACTTCAAGAATAGTAGGTTTATCAAAAAGGTCTCTATTATTCAACTTAACCTCAACCTCTACCTGTCCCAAAGCATTATATTTCTCCACCTCCTTAGTAACACCATCACAAGACTATGTCTTCTAGAGGAATACAGTCTCATTGAAGGTAATGTCCCTGTTGGTCAAGAACTTGGATGTAGTTGGGTACCATAACCTGTACCCCTTTACTCTGGATGTAAAGTGAAGAAATATACACTTCTTGACTCTAGGATCAAGTTGACCATCATTCACATATGCATAAGAAAGCCAACCAAAGACATGTAAATTAGAGTGCTCTGTTAGCATACCAGACCACAAACCCTCACGTGTCTTCAAATTAATGGACCGATTTGATGACCAGTTCACCAGGTATGCTGCCATATGAACTTCCTTAGCCAAAAGTCTCTGCCTAGCCCTCCTTATGATATCATCTCATGAACCCCATTATGCTGTGGTCTTCCAACATAGGCACGATGTCTCTATATCTTATGTTATTGGCATAAATATGTAAAACTATACTTAAAAAACTCAACACCATTATCTTTCTCGAGACACTTAACTTACTTCCTAATATGCTTCTCTATCAAGGTATTCCAGCATTTGAAAATACCAAACACGCCATTCTTTTTTTTTAAGAAATAAACCCATACCTTTCTATAGAAGTCATCAATGAATGTGAGCAAGTACTGCAAACCACCTTTGGAAACCACTCTAATTGTACCCCACAAATCCAAATAGATATACTCATGAGGCCCTATTGTACTATGCTTAGCTGTTGAAAAGTAAACCCTCTTCTACTTTCCAAACATATAGTGCTCACAGAAGTCTATAGTACCTATACTCTGTCTCGTAGAGAACTCAGTCAGACCCTTAACACTCATATGTCCTAGTTTCATGTGCCAAAGTCTCATAAAATATGAGTCTAACAACCTTGACAATCTCATATCAACTATCCCTATAATAATGGAACCCACCAACTCATAGAATGTCCCAACCTGCTTCCTCTTTATTACCACCATATCCCCTTTTGTAACTCTCAAGGTACCATCCTCAATAACACACTGGTACCCATTACAATCCAAGAAACTTAAAGAGATGAGGTTCTTGGTCATCTCTAGGACATGTATCATGATGGATAGTGTCTTGACCACATTGTCATGCATCTTTGCCTTTACCGTCCCAATCCCAACAACTTTACAAACAACATCGTTGGCCATCAAGACACTCTGAGTCACCTTGAATATTTGAAACTAGTTTTGATTGGGACATATACGGTAAGATCATCCAAATTCTAAGATCCATCTATTACTAATCTTGTTTTGTCTATTAGTGACTGACAACACATCTCTATCATTATCATCATGGACAATTACAACATCATCCTTTGTACCGGATGACTCAAAAAACGTAGCATGTCACATTCTTCTACCAACTTTTTGACTTAAATTTAGGCTTCTTATAATCACCAAACCTTCACTCCTGTGTCCTTCCCCCAGCTACCAACTTCTCACTATATGAGTCCCTAAAAGTACCATTGCTAGTCAACTGACTATCAATAAACTCCCTTTGTAGCAGGGTGGATTTCACATCCTCAAGGACTAACTCATCATTCCCATATAAAATGGTCTCGCAAAAATATTTAAAACTTGTGGACAAATAACATAACAATACAATAGCCAAATCTTCATCATCTAATTTAATATCTATATTATACAAATCCATAACTATAGAGTCAAATTTATTTAAGTGAATTTTTAGAGATTAACCCTCACCTAATTTTAGGTTATGAAGCCAAATCTTTAATAGTAACTGATTTACCACTTATTTTATCATATACAGTGATTCTAGCTTCAACCACAAGGCATCTACTATTGATTCTTTTGCTACTTCCCGCAATACCTCATTTGACAAATACAATTTTATAGTAGAGAGGGTCTTTAGATCTAATTATTTAAATCTCTCATTTGTCATCGTTTGAGGCTTATTCCAATGGCCAGATAAAGATTTTTTCCAATCCGTTCTGAATTAGAATCACTTGCATTTTCAAATTTCATAATCTGAAATTGATGAATAGATTAAGCTTCTCAATATCAAATCTTATACCCATGCTAATAACCAGATCTCTTCAACAATGCAGCTTTGATACCAAATTATTATGAAATTAGCGTGGATTTAGAGAGATCCAAACCAAATTGAGATTATAAAAATTATGCACAATTGATGATTCAATCACAAAACAAAATAATTGAGGAAAAAATAGAGATATTTGTTCATTCTCTTGTATAATTATAGGATGATTGAACCAATCAATCAATCAATGAGTTATACAAATCTATAATTCTATTTGAGTGGAGAATTATGTGGAGAAGAATAAACGGTTGGGATGCACAACTCTCGATGGTTAGATTTTCAACATGTTTTATTTTATAGAAGAAAAAACCTTACGGGACAAAACAACATGTTTCAAAAATAAGGGAAAAAAACACGGTCCGTGTTTAGGAAACACGAAACCTCATGTTTATTTTCTTACTTTTGACTTTTGCTCAAAATATATCAAAAGTTTCTCTCAGAAATACAGACTATGTTTATTAACACGGTACCCCCGTTTTTCTCATATAAATCTCCATACTACACTAAACTTCTCCAACACCTCCACTATCCAAAACAATATTACGGTGTACTCAAATGCTTAGTCAAAACTCACAAACCAGTTAAAAAAGACCCGTAATAGGGACAATCATCCTAAAAGAGCTCCAAATTAATTTTTGGTGCCTTAGTGAGGGCAGAGTGTTACAAAATGGTGTCAGAGAAAAATTGTGATCGTAAGCTAAACTTGGATGAGCTAGTCAGCTACCTAGCAGGACGATTATTGGGATAGATTGTAATGAGACAGTCAGTAGTTTATGTGCAATAAAGATATTTCATTCTTGAGTGGTTGTGTATGCAATATCCCATAATTAATGATGGATTGTGGATGCTTAAAAAGATCGATAAGACTGCCTATATCAATAAAATATACATTCTTTCTAGGAAAATTATCATTAAAGAACTATAAAATTAAGTGTGCTTGAATTGGAGTAATTTAAGAATGATTGACCTCCTAGAATATTTTTCAGGATGAGTGTGAGATGATAAAAAAAAGATTCTAAAAAAGACTTATATTGCTCTATAGGGTTAATCATCAATATTGAAAGCACTCCAAAGCAATTATCCTTTGCCTTAGGGAGTTCAGGGTATTATATTAAGTTTGGAAATGATGGCTTCTTATAGGTATATACCATAAGGGAAGAGGTTTAACCCTTGATTTGGTTTTATTTATTTTACAAGTGTGCCTTAGTGCCCTAGTAAGCCCCTAGTGTATTCTAATTAGTCCTTAGGACTTTTTTAAGGGATATGCATATCTAATGATTAGGTGAAATAGAAGGTATGAGGGTATTGTGTTACCTTTGTGGGCTAATATGACCAGGTGTACATTAGCGTTCTTGGGTCCTATGATATAAGGTATTGTGTTTCCCTCGTGTGCTAATATGATTGAGTATATGTTAGTGTTTCTGGGTTGATATTATCTCCCATCTAGTAAACTAAATAATAAGGAAGTAACTCTTCTTTATGGTACTTGGGAATGTTTTGGTATGTTTGGTCGGTGGAGCTTCAGTGCAATACCCTCCTGACCATGGGTTACAAAGTAGTTGTTATGTATTTTGAGATGGTTATGAAATGGTTAAGTGTGTGGATATGACAAGCACGAGGCATTGGTGCCATATATGTTATAACATATTTATCTTATATTTGTATCACATGTGTTTTTGTGATTTAAACATATTTTTAGTTATTATATGATTTGTGCAATGTGAGCATGTTAACTCTTTGGAGGCATTACATTTTAGTTAATACAAGAAATTCATATTAATACTATTAATTTTCATATTAGTACATGTGTTGCATGTAGTGGATGAATAATTATGAGACCGTTATCTCGAGGGTTAAGAAGACTAGGGAAGTAAGGGTCCCTACTTTTGCGATTTTGTAGTTTGTATTATGGTTTGTAGTTGGGCTAAATGTAAAAGAAAATTGATGCCACCTCTTTTGGTGCTTTTTTTTGTTGTCATTTTTTCTTTGAACTCTTATATCTGGGATTTATTTTGATTATCATTGTTGTATAGAGGATGTTAATTCGTTAACCTTTATCTATTATATTATTTTTTCTTTTTGTTGATTTATTTTTTATGTGACTTATTTGAGCCTTAGCATTTAACAAAAGAAAGATAATGAGACCAATCTTATGTTAGCTAAGTTTGATGGTAATACCTAATATTTTGAGATTATGCTTCCATAAATAAAATTTTTAAGTATTGAATTTTGGGGTGTTATGAAAAGTGTAGAAAAGGAGCCTAGAATGTGGGATATGGATCAAGGGGTAAAAGGCCTCATGACTAGATAGTAGGGAGGAAAAATGTGGGATCTTAGTAGGCTAAAAGATCTACATGGACACGACACAACGAAGGGGGGGGGGAGAAGGAGAAGGTGAAAAAGTGCTCTAAAGTATGAGATTCATGTTAAGCAAGTTTAAATATAAAAAAAATTTAAAAACTCTCCAATAATTATTTATATCAAAATATAAATGATTCCCAAGGATAAACCTAGAATTGGAAGATAATTCAATTTATAAGAAAAACGAGTATCCTTTTTCCAGTGTAATTAGTTTATCGATTTGGCTAATCAGCCAATTAGTTCATCAGGAATAACAAAATAAATACATTGATTAACAAAACAAATACATTGATTCACATGTTTGTCATGAACATCGGAATAACAAAGCCTCTGCAAGTAAAGTTGTGGGCAATGCCCCCTTCTAGATATGGATGATAATTTTTTTCAAAGCTTTAGAGTTTTGTCAGGGATTCTTTGTTTGGGCTTGAAATTTTTTATGGGGAATTTTTTTTGAATTGATTTGAAGTCTCTATTCATTAATTTGTCCCGAATAATATATACATATATATATATATATATAAATTAAAAGTATATTATAAAAAATAGAATCAAAGATTTAGAATATGATCAGATTGAAATTTAAAGTTGGAGAATGGATTTAAAATAATAATATCTATAAAAATTTAATCAAAAAATTTCTGATAAAAAAATTGAAGATAAAAATAAATTTAAAAATTATTTTTTTTATTCAATTTGGGATGGGAATGTGATACCGTCCCTGCCCGCACAGTTAAGATCCCTGTTAGGTTGTTACTACAATAAAGCCCTCGTTTGGTATAACTTATTTTTAATAACTGCTTTTAGATCAAAATCACTTTTATAAATCTACTTTTTAAAAAGTACTTTGATAAGTAAAACATATGTTTGTTTTTAATTTTAGTGTATAAGTGATTAATACTAAAAAACTACTTATTGTACCTTATTAGTGTTTGGTTTTCTTTTTTCCTATAAATTTACTTTTTATTTTCCATCTTTAATTTTAATCTTCCTATATATATCTTTTGGTAATAATTATTATACAAATTATATAAGATTAAATATTAAAAAGCATATGAAACATTAAAAAGTATAAAAAATATATATAAAGATATTACAACGTACTAAAAATTGTAAAATAAAAATAATAAACTTATTAAAAAAAATATGAACAGCCATTAAACAAACTTTGTAAAATTTACAAACATATAAAACTCAAATTGTGACAATGATGAAAGTTTATATTATGCAATAAACATTCTTACATTTATAATAAACATCATAAAATCAAATAGTTCAATGACGTGCATGGTAAATATCATCCGTAATCCTACACCGTACTATTTCCATTTCTCTAGCAGCTCAACCCTCTACATGTTGTCCAACATCTCTGTTCCTATTGTTTTCTTCATTCTGGTACAAAACTCTTCAAATAATATATCATCTATTCCATTCAACCTAATGAAATTGTGGATTGTCATTGTTGCAATGACAATAAACATTTGTTGTTCCAAACTATAATTTGGCATTTGCTTTAATATAGGAACAAAAAATGTTTAATATGAGCATTCAAAACACCAAAGCAACACTCAATCACAGTTTGCACCGACGAGTGTAAATGATTGAGTAACTCCTATTTTCCTTATGGCTCACCAACTCTTTGAAAATCAGATAGATGATACATTGTATCCTTGAATGGAGTAAAATAGCCGGGTATATTCGGATAACCTGAATCAGCCATATGATATTTACCTGCATAAAATGTAAGCTTATATTATTCAACTATAATATTTTATACTTAATATATAAATTAATGTTTTATTTACCTCAAGGGGGATGAGGAAAGTTTTTGTTGGAATCTCGAATACAGTGTTGGAATATTTGAAAATCATCAGCCGACCCCTCCCATCCAGCTTCCACAAATGTGAACAACATATCAAAATAACAAACTGCCATAATATTTTAGGAACACACTCATTTACGATTACGATAGAGAGTTTTTTCATTCTTTGGAATACAAGCATCGATATGTGTTCCATCTATTACTCCTACACAATCTTTAAAATAAGGCCAAAGTTTCGAATCATTTATGATCTCGGGAGGGACCTCATCAAGGCTTCGATCAGGTCTTATAATCTCACAAGCAATCTTGGATATAGCAATTAAAACCTTGTTGAAATATCTACTAATGATCTCTCCAAAGTGCTGAAATCGATCTTGTACAACTCTATTCCTTTCATTGTGACCAACTGTATATAAAAAAATCGCCACTTGTTCTTCAACAGTCACATTATAAGTATCACTTAACAACCTCTTTCATCTTAAAAAACTTGATAACCTTAAAAAATAATCCTTCTTCATTCTAAATAAATCATGACATAGCCTATCATGACCATTTAATATACGTTGGAAAAACTGGTGACCTGTTTCAGAAGATTCTAAACAAACTTGCTTATCAACAGATGCCTTCTTTCTCTTTCGTAAATGTTGTAGTACAATTAAAAGTAGTAGTAGTCTTTTTTTTTTCCGATCATCCATCTATTCAAAATCAAGGCATCACTTGTATTATATGTATATCCAATATATATGCATAAAATTATATGCAACAAACCACATTTATGTTTTTCATCGAAGAACATGAATATTTCAAAGCCAATTCAAGGAAATATGATATGCATATGATTGATTGGCTAAAGTCTATCAAAGGTAGACTATTCTAAAATAATAAAAGTCACAAGTCAAGAAAATTACATAAGTTCAACATAAACAACATAATTCATAGTTTCATCCTTTATAGTTTTACAAATAGAAAATAAAAAACCCTCAAAGAAATTAGTCACTTACAAAATACCATAATAACCTAACATCCTTGATCAATTCTTAGATGGATATCTTAAATATTTCAACCAAACATTACGCTTTTGGGGAGTCATATATATCCATATGTCTCTGTTATTAGGATCCTTGAAAGCATTAGTACCGAGGATAAATAACTCATCAGAAATTTCATCAGCCATGTCATTACATTCTTTCATGGTGGGGGTGGTTGAAGCTTGAGGTGTAGGCAAAGAAGGATCATCATTACTCTTAAATGCATATTCACATAATTGTAGCAACTTATTATCAAGCTTCTCACTAGCTGACTCCTTTCTCTTATGAGAACTAGATTGTTGACTCTTGGAATGCTTGTTGCTTGACTTTTCCTTTTGGCATGTCCCACCATCTGAGTCACTAGAATCACAACCCTTGATGTCAATGACTTTTTGGCATTTAGAAGGACCTGCATTACTTGTTCTTAACTCTTCATCATCCTTATTGAAACTTGGATGAGTCCCTTGAGATAGAGCCCATGAATGTTCTCTGGTTGCATGAGTACCACCAAAGATTAACCGAAGCTCATCTAAATGGGCAATTGGCTTGTTGTGAAAGTGTTTACAACTTGGGTTTTGCTACAAAAAAATAAAAATAAATTATTTACACTCTATGTATAATAATAATAATAAATAAGTTAAAAACATATATAATTGTAATTTACCTGAATGAATATATTCTATCTATCCTCCCCACAAGTGATTGCACCTGTTATTGGGTCTCTCCCAAGTCCGGTTTCACTTTCAAGTTTCACCCATGCTAAGTAATCTTTTTTTATTGAGGTAAAATGATTTTTCACTTGAATTTTTTGGTATTGCACATTCTCAAGCCTATTAAGACCATCAACAATATTAGACCATCCAATCTTGTTGAAACTTGAAGTAGGTAGATTGCCTTTCTTGACTTCCTCAACACATAATTGAACAAAGGTTTGATGCCTTGATTCGGTCCAATGTGCAGTATCTGATGAAGATGCCATAGATCCTACAAATATACTTACATACTATCAATGATGAGAGATTATTTATAAGATGCAACTTCTATTTAAATAGAGATATCATTTTCTTGTTACTCTTACAACTTCAATATTATATTGTTACAATCTTGGGTTAAGTCTACTTAATCCTTCCAGAATTTAAGTGATTATTATTTTAAGCGGATGAAAAAATACGTGACCTAGAAAATAAAAGAATTTTGCACCATTCTCACCTTAATTTATCCATACATTTCAAATTATGTGTAATCTTGAATATAGCCATTTTTTTTACTTTCCTAACACGTCCCCACACACCTCCTCTGTAAGACTGTATCTGCATTATTATTATATTCCAGGCCACTTAGCTCCCGAGGGTGGGTGTGTAAATTTGAGCTGTACGATGACGGTGTGTCTGAATCTTGTGTTGAGTGCGTTGGACCATCCTATGGACCGCAAAAGGGTGGGGTGGCATTGGGTTAGAGAGTGTAAGCTCGGTGGAGACAAATCTTTTAATATCTTTAGCTTTAATTTATTTTATTGTTTCATATAAATATAATTTAATGTTAACTTTGAGGTATTATTCATAATCTTGAAATCAAAATAGAATGGCTAAGGAGAGATCTTTGGTAAGTATTTTGGAACTACAATTAGGATAATAAAAAAAGAAAAAAGGAAAAGAGAGAGAATGTGTTGGATGCTGCCTTTATCAATCTTTGCAGCATCCAACACAATTGTGTGGAAAGCTAACTTCCCAAGAAGCTAAGGACGTAACGATCTTAGTAGTAATGCACCTTCCAGTCTTCCACTAACCTTATTCATTTATTTCAAATTCTAGCTCAACTTTGCTCGCGAAGTTAGCTATTCTAAGTGGAAATTAAAGACCTTAATATACATACATAGGGAGAAATAATATATATATATATACAGACCTAAAAATATTAGACCCATCCTTGGATGTGCACCTCTGATTATTGTCTTATAGTTTTTCTAGTTTGATCTGTTGTTGGATGTAATAGTTTGCACATTAGTGCCGGATGGTATTGTCACAAACGTCCTATCATTTATTTCTTATTAAACTTTATTAAATAGCAAATATGACACAAATATGTGAAAAGGCTACAAAGAGATTGGCGTACCCACTTAACTTTGCTGTATGTATACATAGGTATATATGTATGTATATATAGATCCTACAGAGATAGATTGAGTTGTATTAAATGTCATTCAGGTGGCATGCATACTGTCATTACAGAGAGAATGGATGAGGCTCTTAGGAAGTGAGATGGAGACAGCTTCAAGTAAGAGCAAATAGTCTGTGGGAATTAGACTTTCAGCTTTATATCACCAGCAGCAAGAAGAATTAATGGTCGGACTTTCATATTCATTTTAGAATCTGGGTATGAAATAGTGCAGCATATCACCTGGCAGAGACTAGAATGAAACAGTAGACTTTCACCTACAAAATGGATTTTTCTTTGTTGGAGAAGACATAGTCTATAGATGCTGACTAGTTGTACAACCCCATGAACACAACTTCATGCTAAGAGCCTAAGACCAATTATGAAATCATTTCAGCTACTGTTATCAATTATGCTTTGCAGTGTTTTTAGAATCATCCCCAATTCTCACCCCAATTTGGTGCAACATGTTTTCAAACAGGTAAATACAAACTAAGGTACATATTAAAAAAAGTCAATATACTTGTATATATCACTTAGTTTCAACTAATTATTTGCTAAAAGGAGATTGAGACTTCATAGAGTAATCAGCTCAATCCTAGTTCTAGAAATTAACTAATAAAACAAACTAAGAGTGGACATCAAAGAATCGAATAATGAACATTGCTCCTTCAGACATAACTAACCATAAGTGGAAAAATATTCATCTACCACACTTGGTCTCTGTCTAAGGATAGCTTCCATGCTAATAGTCTGATAAATGTTCTCAATTATGAGCTTCAAGTTTATATACTAGGAAAATATTTCACCATGAAAGAAAGACTTGAATACCGACTCTGATAACATTAATCTAAAAACCTACAAATGGCATTGTCAACTCAGGAATTTTATTCTAACTCCTATTTTGTGGTTGGAAGACCTGCAGTAACCAAGTTGGCAGCATTTTTGTGGTTCTTTTGGGATAAATGTTTTTGATGGAAAATATTTCAATGAAATTTTGGGAGGTTAAAGGGACTCAACTCTGAAATAAATAGCATAAAAAGTTCCTTAGAGGCTAAAAATTTCTGGTGGAGGTCATGGGAAGAACAATTGCAAAAGTTATTGACTATCCTCATTTTTTCTGGTATGGATTGAGAAAAACCTTGGACTTCAGGCATGGAGTTGATCAGCCAAGATACGAGAAAATAGTAAGGAGTAAATGGGTATTTATGAAGTGAAAATTAGAATCTGTTGATGCTTCCAGTTCATATTTCAATTCTGATGATGACTCAAAACACTAGAGGAAGAGCAAAAATCACAATAGAAGACAATAGAGTAAGCATAATTTCCACCACATCAACACACATTTGCTCATCCATAATCAATCTTATCCATTTGAGATGAACCCTTCAAACTCCAGCGAAAGAATACACACACACACATATCAGTAGTGCGGGCAAGAAGGAAAACACAATATTTGATGCTCATACCAGGTTCTGTGCAGAAAATCGAAAAAACAAACCCCTCCCGAAAGAGAAGATGCAAATGCCAACCCACTGTCCCTAAGATATCAGTCAATCTCGGAGCTAATATTAAAACAAACATAACCAACAAAATTGAAGACGATTAATAGGAGATGGAGAAGGCAACAATAACAGACCTGAAATTTAAAGAGGAAGGGAAATCAAAGCCCAACAATTACAATCTAAATCTTGTGAAGATCGAGCGAAGTTCAGCGAAGGAGGACGCGAGCAGCAAAAATCGTGGTGGCAACCGTGAGTATCAAAGATGGAGAACATGAGATGCAGAGATAGAGAAGGCGAGCAGCTAAAATGTGGTGGCGACCATGAGTAGAAAAAATGGAGAACTGTAGATCCTGTACGCGAGCTACAGAGAAGACAAAAATAAAAAGAAGTGGAGAGAAACAAACAGTCGTTGTCATGAACGATTTTTTTTAAAACAGGTTACGTACCATATTACCATATAAGTTATTATCAAAAGTTAATAAAATTTACTTTTAATTTAGAAATAATTTTTATTAATTATTTTTTAATAATAATTTTTTAAAAATAAAATCAAATACTTATTTTAATCTATAATTATTTTTTATAATTATTTTTATAAAAAACTACTTATTAAAAATTAAATCAAACAAGCTCAAAATAACCTCGACAATGTGTCTTCCTTATCCTCGAAAAAATAAGAAAAAGATATGCGAAATAGTTTCACTTTCGCAGGCATAGAAGCCAGGCGGAAAGAGAGTGACGTGGGAAAGGTTCTATTGTTCTACACAAGGACCAGGTGATTCAGATACCACTTCTTACACTGGCTGACGGTCGAGCATACAAAACTGCAGCCGGGCGCTGATGCCTAAGGTTGCACAACACTTCTGACGAGTGCTTAAGAAACAAAGAGAGTGACGCAAAATAATGGATAGAGAAACAATACAAGAGAGAGTGCACTCGACGCGGAGATCGACATCGACGACCCCAGTGTTTGGCGATGACGGCGACGCTGATGAAGGAGACAAATCAAAGACGAAGAAGAGCATCCTTTTCACTACACGATTCTCCAACTTTATCACTAGACATGGTGTCGTTTGGCCCTGCCTCACCCTCGCTCTCCTTCTCGGTTGGTCCATGACTATCGTGTTTTATAATCGCAGTCTCGTTTGTGTCTCTTCTTTTCCCGATGTTCGCTCTCGGTTGTCCTTCTTCGGTCTCGACGGGCTTGATTCCGACTTCGGATCTCTTGGCGTTCCTTGGTGTAAGCTCCTTACTTGTTTTTTCAAAGATAATCGAATGCATATTTTGTCTAGTTTAAGTACGTGATGTTGGTGGTTGTAATTGAAGTGATTGCTGATATAATGGTGGGAAATTATTCCCTCTGGGTATCAGTGTTAGTGATTTATGATATGACTGAGCTAGATGTGCGACCTTGATAACAGAAAACCTGGATATTGGATTCGAAGAGGAAGCCTGCTAGCTTTTCTGTGTTTAGCTATAAGAATGTTTCATCGTAACTAGATCTGAATTGCATTGTAGTGAGCTACCTTGTGGTTTCTTGTAGCAACTTTGATCCGAGCATTTCTCAGATTATGCACGGATTGGAGTTCTGTTGTGAACTGGATCAGTGGATGCTTACTTTACTAAAGAGGTAGAATCAATCAGATCTAATCATTATTTACAGGAACAGCACAAATGGGCTCTGTAGGATATTACAAAATGAACAAAATAGCACCCATTGATCCAGTTCACATCAGAACAAGATTGTTCATTTTGAAATATCCTACAGAGCCCCTTTGTGTTGTTCCTGTAAATAATGATTAGATCTGATTGATTCTACCTCTTTAGTAATGTAGGTTGGACATAGTGATGAAATACTGGACTAGGAAATTGAATTGTGTATAAAATTTTGAGCTTAGTTCTGGACCAAATATGTGTTCATGATTAAGGGTCTGGTACTTTAAGCTCCAGGGTTGAATTCCTTTCAAGCATTATTATTCAGTATTTTGGAAACTGCTCACTACTAGCCAACTAATTAGTGTGTTGAAGATGCATACATTTTTACCTCTCAAGACGGGATCTGGATTTGGACTGTGTGTTATAATCTAAGTTTCATGTTCTTCATGAACAATTGGAACTGGAGTATTAACTTAAGAAAGGCATACGTTGTCTACAGTTGTAGTGACATTGTTTTATAATCTGAAACATAGTTGCCTTTCTTATAAGATATATTAAATTTTTCCCATTATGTTTTTAGTTACTAACACACAAAAGCTATTCAATGATCCATTGAGCCTCTGATTGCGATCTAATATGGAGGCTATTCTGCTCCCGTGCTGATGCTTTTCTGCTGATCCCATCACCCCCTTCCAAATCAACAAAGCATCACCGATCTCCATACAATCTGTTCTAGAATGTTATTTCTCTATTGTAATAACTGAAAAACCTTGCATCCATTGCCTCTGTTTACACTGCAGCTTGAACAAAATATAATTTTGATTGCATATCACAGACTTATAAGAGAAGGATTGAGGTCTCCAGAATTCTAGGTAACATAGTGTCAAGTTCTTGTGTTATGTGAGTTTTTGAGGGGCTTTACTTTCAAAGAGACATCTGAAGCTTCTCTAGAGGAGGCATATGTTGCGGATTTACTGTCTGCCAGTCCTTGTTATCTTTAATTAAATATCAAAATTCATTTCTTTTGTGGTCATTTTATATATTGGTCTTTTTGATAAACCCAAACCAAATCGATCCATTCCATATCTCACCAAGTAAAGCTGGCTTCATGAATCCATCATTGATATCCTGCTTTTTCAAAAACTATATCACCTGTGAATTGTGATCCTGTTTCAGAATTTCATCCATGTTCTCCTTAGCCTATCCAACCCCTTTTAACCGCCAATACCTCCTATTACTCATGCTTTTCTTATTGGGTCTTCTTTTGTTATGGGCATATCAAATTCGGCGGTTCCCCCCTCCCCACATCCTTTCATTCTCTTCTTTTCAAGCCCCCCTATCTTCCCTCAGATCACATCATTTCAAGTTCTATTCTTTCAGGTAATTTTCCCACTTGTTGCTATTTACTTGCCTAACATTCTACATAGGGATGGCAATAGCCCCTGCGGTGGCGGGGATGCTATCCCCATCCCCAAAACCAAAATATATACCTATCTCTGAATCCGCCCCATTCTCTGATTTTGACTATTGGGGATTCTTTGCCCCAATACCCTGGGATTAGATCCCCATCTCTGCCTCAGTCCCCAAATCAAACTACTGTCCACATCCCCAAAACCTGTACCCATCTTTGAAATTTGAAAAATAAATAAAAAATAAATAATCCCTGAAATCTGAAATCATTCCTGAAAATTTATAACAAATTATATGATAAGAACAGAACGGAACAGAAACAATATTCAGAGCAGCAGTAACAACACAGATGATGGAAGAGGTAATGTATATTAAGAAATGAGAGATAGTGGTGGATACAAGCCAGGTGTTCGAGGATGTGGTTCCTCCCACTCCGTCCAATTCCCCCCTCCTACCTGACCTCCTCTCCTATTTAATTCCCAACAATCCTAACAAAATTGCCCTCCCCCACTCACCTGACTACCAGCAAGGCATACTGACTAACGGACTCAATATTAACATTCCATAATACCCCTCCCTTATATGCTAAATACTAACCAAGTAATAACAATAACACTGCAATAATAATAACATACTCAATCATAACCAATTAACCAGCTGGCTAAGTCACAGCCAAGCCAGCGCCTATATCCCCAGCCAACCCATCTCCCCCAGCCTTAATCTTCCCGTGTCTAGCAAAAGTAAATTTGACCAACGGTTTATCAATATCCCCCGCTAACATTCTCATCTTGTCCTCAAGGTGGAAAGAGGAAAACTGAGTGTTAACGAGATCAAAATCTTCCCAAGACGATTCAAAATCCGACAATCCCTTCCAGCCGCACAATACCTCCAGAACTCCCGTTGAACTATAACGCATGTCAAGCACCTGTTCGGGTTCCACAACCCACTTCAAATTTGGCATGAGCCCAGCTAGAAAAGGCTGCAACTAATGAACATTCCCCACTGCTAATCTTAGCATAAACACGTGAAACACAGTGTGAATTCGCACCGAATTCGGAAGAGCTAGCTTGTAAGCCACTTTTCTCACCCTGCTCAGTATCTGATAATGGCCAAAATACCTTGGAGAAAGCTTCTCATTCACCTGTGTAGCTAGTGATCGCTGCCTATAGGGCCTGAGTTTCACGTATACCCAATCGCCAACCTCAAAGGTCACATCCCGCCGCTTCTTATTGGCCACAACCTTCATCAATTGTTGAGAGCGATCTAGATGTAGCTTCAAGTCATCCAAGACAACATCTTTGTCCTTTAATTCACAATCAACAATAGCCAAGGGGGAGTTACCCAAATTGTATCGTATTAATTGTGGGTCACGACCATGTAGAGCAAGGAGTGGGGTGGTACCAGTGGCTGTATGATGGAAGGTATGATACCAATACTTAGCCCACAGTAACCAACGATGCCACTTCTTGGTTTGTCCTCCAATAAAGCACCTTAGATATGCTTCTGAGCTGTGGTTAACCACCTCGGTCTGACCATCGGATTGAGAGTGATATGCAATGTTGTATTTTAGTGCTGTTCCTTGTAGTCGAAATATTTCTTTCTAGAAATAGCTCAAGAAGACCTTGTCTCGGTCAAATACAATGGACCGGGGAATGCCATGCAACAGTACCACCTCCTTAACAAAAATTCCAGCAACATCAGGGGCTGTGAATGGGTGCCGAGGGGGTACAAAATGTGCGTACTTAGAGAGATGATGCACTACCACCATTATACAATCATGCCCTTCCAACTTAGGTAACCCTTCGATAAAGTCTATCGACACATCTTCCCAACTCGTTTCGGTACGAGTAATGACTGTAATAGTCCTGTTGGGAACAAGGTTTGGATCTTGTTCTGCTGACAGATAGCACAAGCAACCACATATTCCTGGACTCTTTTATGCATACCTGACCAATACACATCTCTGGCTAATCTCATGTAGATCTTCAACACCCTAGAATGATCCCCAATCTATCCCCCATGATATTCGACCAATATATGGGAAATAAACACAAACTTCCGAGGATATACCAGCCTGCCCTTGTACAATAGGCCCCCCGTGATTAAGGCTATAGTTTGGCATTGTCTCGGGAGACGTGTGGAGAGTCCTTTTGATAGGTCCTAACTCCGAGTTAGCATCCACCTCGTCTTGTAGAACTTGCCAGTTGTGAACCCATGCTGCAGTCAAGGTGGCTAAGCTAGTTTCCCCATCACACCTAGACAAGGCATCACCTGCCCTATTTTCACAACTAGGCCGATAGTTGACGTTAAAGTTGTAGCTCCATAATTTAGAAACCCAGTGTTAATGCTCTTCGGAGATGACTCGTTGATCCAGCAAAAACTTTAAGCTTTTTTGATACGTGAGTACTACAAATTTGTGGCCCAAGAGATATGGTCTCCAACGCTTGAGTGCCAAAACTACTGCCATCAATTCCCTTTCATATACATACTTCTTTCGGGCTTGAGGTCCTAGCATCTAACTAAAGTAAGCAATCGGTTGCTGGTGTTGCATTAGGATTGCTCCAATTCCTAGCTCTGATGCTTTTTTGATACGTGAGTACGACAAATTTGTGGCCCAAGAGATATGGTCTCCAACGCTTGACTGCCAAAACTACTGCCATCAACTCCCTTTCATATACATACTTCATTTGGCTCGAGGTCCTAGCACCTAACTAAAGTAAGCAATTGGCCATTAGTGTTGCATCAGGACTGCTCCAATTCCTAGCTCTGATGCATCGGTTTCTACTACAAATGGTTGCTGAAAATCTGGTAGGGCCAGGACTGGTACCCTTACCATTGCTTGTTTGAGCTCCTCAAATGGCCTTTGAGCCTCCCCATTCTAGTCAAAGCTATCTTTTTTAAGTTGGGCAGTTAGGGGTGTTGCTATATGCCCATATCGGTGTACGAATTTCCGATAATATCCTATGAGACCAAGGAAATCTTGTAGTTCTTGTAAATTCTTAGGTGTTGCCCAACCATTGCCTTTATTTTGGACAGAACAATTGAAATTCCTGTTGCTGAGACAATATGGGCGAGATATTCGAGCTCCTCTTGACCAAACAAGCACTTTTTTTGATTAACAAACAATGAGTGTGCACGCAACAACCCAAACACAACTCCCAAATGCTGCTGCACATGAGCCTCCCTATTAGGGCTATGCACTAATATATCGTCAAAGAATACCAAAACAAATTTCCTCAAATAAGGCTTGAAAATATCGTTCATCAATGCCTCAAAGGTGGCTGGAGTATTCATCAGCCCAATGGCATTACGAGGAATTCGTAATGTCCCTCATAGGTTCTAAAGGCTATTTTGGGCACATGACACATCCTCTAGCCGCACCCTAATTTGATGATACCCCAACTTCAAGTCAAGCTTAGAGAATACCCTTGCGCCATAGAGCTCATCTAACAACTCTTCAATTACGGGTATTGGAAACTTATTTGGGACGGTTGCTCTATTTAGGGCACGGTAGTCCACACAGAAGCGCCAACCACCGTACTTCTTCCATACTAGGAGCATTAGATTGGAGAAGGGGTTGTGACTTGGCTGAATGATGCATGTTGTCATCATCTCTTGCATCGACTTTTCTATCTCATCTTTCTAGGCTTGGGGGTATCTGTAGGGTTTGACACTCACTGGTTGCTGCCCCTTCTTTAGCTCAATGCGATGGTCCAAGGCCCGTTGAAGAGGAAGACTCGTGGGAGCTCCCAACACATCCTGAAACTCATCCATCACCTGCTGGACATCCTTAGCCACTTGGGCTTTTCCCTTTGTCTATGGCTTCCATTGCACAACACTTAAGCAGGATCCCCTTTCCCTTCCCTTCGGGCTGTTTTTATCATGGTCCTTAATGAGATTTGAGTTTTGCATAGCCTCAGATCCCCTCTTAGCTCCACAATTTTTTGGCCCACCACAAATTTCATAACCAACACCTTCCAATTTACCCGCATTATTTCCAGTTTCTTTAGCCATTGCATTCCCGGAATGACATCCGCACTTCCTAGCTCTAGGGGTCAGAAATCTTCGCAGACATCAATCCCTTGCAAAGAGTGTGTTAGAGACTTACACAATCCTTGGGCATGGACTGAACCATCTGTTCCCATGACGACTCCATACGCACTCATGGGGATCATCTGCATTTGCAACTTTCGTACCACATCCAGTGCGATGAAGTTGTCTATCGATAAGCACGGTTACCTAGGCACCTTCCATCTTCCCCCTAAGCTTCATAGTTCTAAGGGAGGTGAACCCGACTACCGAGTTCATGGATAGCTCAATCTAGCCTTTCACCTTCTCTTCCTCCCTCTCCTCGGGGTCGGTGGCTTTGTCCTCAACCACTTGAGTTTCAATTTCTTCCAGAGAGGAAGAATCATCCAGCAGTTACACCTGCAACAACTAATTTTTGCACTTGTGTCACGGTGTGAATTTCTCATCGCAGCGAAAGCATAATCCCCTATCCTTCCTTTGTTGATAGTTAGCATCGGTGAGCCGCCGGAACCCAGGGGGTCGTCAGTTAGTGGAGTTTCCTTCAGTGTTGGTGCCACCAACTAGATTCACAGTCCAGCCTGCGTTGTAGCTCTCTGTTTCCTTTATTCGTGCAGAGCTTGAGTGGGTTGAGGATGTTAGGTAATATGGGCTTGAAACCTTTGGACCTAGGATATTACCTTGGGCACTAGTGGCCCTGCTTAGTCTACCCCCTAATCTAGACCGTCCCACTTGAAGGACCCAATTCTTCTCCTCAATCAGCTGGGTGGCCTCCATCATCTCCAAGAGGTTCCCTGGCTTCATCAGACGAACCTCCACCTGAATGGTAAGCTTAAGACCATTGAGGAACGTACTTTCTAAAATCTCCTCTATCAACCGTCCCTACAGTGGTGTTGCCTTGTCTTCGAACCTCTCCAGGTACTCTTCAATGGAAGCTTCCTATCTGATTGCAAGGAAACGTTCGCAGAGAGACCCCTCCTGCTTTGCTCTAAATCAAAGCAATAATGCCCCCTTCAATCCAGCTCAAGAGGTGAATTTCCATGCCTCCACTATATACTGAAACCAAGATAAGGCGGGACCCTCCATCGCCACCATTGTAGGCTTGTAGCCTCTAATATTTCCCCTTCCGTCAGTCAATTCAAGTTGAAGTAGCATTCGGCCTTGAAAATCCACCCATTGGGGTCATTGCCATTGAAGAGAGGTAACTCCATTTGGCGCACAACTCGAGGTTCATTCTTATACTCAACTTCTGACTCTCGATTCTCCACTCTTGCTGCCTGAGGTGTCATCCCGGTTGCTCTTTCCATCTGCTCATTCCTATTCTCCGTGGTGGGAATACCAGAATTCCTTGGACTGATCAACACATCCATCTTCTCAGCTAACTCTCCAATGATCCTATCCAGCCTCTAAGTGTCTAACTGTAGAGCTCCCACATCTCGTTACCACTCCTCTTGCATAATCCCTACTTTCTCTTTCAAATCTTTCCATGTCATCTTGTTTCCCAGTCATCATGCACTCTGATACCAAGATGATAAGAATGGAACGGAACAAAATCAATATTCACAGCAGCAATAACAACACTGATGATGGAAGAGGTAATGTATATTAAGAAATGAGAGATAGAGGTGGACACAAGCTAGGCGTTCGAGGACTTGGTTCCTCCCATTCCTTCCAATTCCCCCCTTTCCTACCCGACCTCCTCCTATTTAATTCCCAACAATCCTAACAGAATTGTCCTCCCCCACTCACCTGACTGCCAGCAAGGCATACTGACTAACAGACTCAATATTAACATTCCATAATACCTCTCCCTTATATGCTAAATACTCGGTTAAGTAATAACAATAACACTGTAGTAATAATAACAGACTCAGTCATAACCAGCTGGCTAAATCACAGCCAATCCAGCGTTAATATCCCCAGCCAACCCATCTCCCATAGCCTTGACCTTCCCGCATCTAGCATAAGTAAATCCGACCAATAGTTTATCATTATATTATTTTTTGTTCTTATTTTTTAATTTATTTATAAAAAAAATATAATATTATAATGTATTTATATATATATATATGTATGTATTTATGTATGTATGTATGTATGTATTGGGGTGGGTTCAGGGAGGAGGACTCTATCCCCATCCCCGCCCTATTCCTGAAAAAATCTCCTAACCCGAACCATATCCTTAAAATGCCTCTCCAAACTTGAACCTAGTGGGAATTCCTTGACGGGCCCCAAACCTGTGGAAAATATTGCCATCCTTGATTCTACGTCATAAAGCGTAGTGGTCGAATACTGTCCTTTTAAATTTCCGCTAAGATTTGACTGGTATCTTTCTGTTGTATGGATCACTTCCCTTTTAGCCGAAAGTAAATAATTTGATTTACCATTATTCTTTCAATCATGATATTCTCCCCTTTTAGGCGTTATGAAGGAATCCATTTAATCTGGATATCTTTTCTCTCTTCATAAAGTGTTTCCTTGTTCCTGTGCATCTCTTTATGTTTTTATATGCTGCATATTCAAATCAGATATGAAGCATTAAAAACTTTACAGTAATCACGTTACTCGAGCCAAGTTTGATTTTATGTAACTTATGTTGTTTTGTGCCTTGAACCTCCAAAAACATTCATTCAATGAGTCTAGGAAACATGCTTCTAAATCTTCACTTGTGTTTTTATATATATAAATTCTTTTTACTATCCTACCTTTGGAGTTCACCCGAGAAGGTTGTTATAATGGTCAAAATGTACTAAATGCATCCACTGTAACTTGGGAGTGGCTCTAACTCAGATCAGTTATTGGATAGTTGAAATTTTTTATTGGCCTGTTAATCTATCTTATGTCATATCAAATCTAACATTCTGACTTTTCTTGTCTAACCCTTTCTGTGTATTACACCTGTACAATTTTATCACCGATTTACCATCCTCTAATAGCAGCTGCATGTGCTTGCGATCTGCACAAGGCAATTTTTTGTGTGTATCTAAGAAGAAAGCACTGGGTTACTCCATTTTGCCTCATAAAACTACTCCAAAGAGATTGCTTTGGATGGTTTCAAACTTCTTGGCTTTGAGTGCCAGCAAAAGCAAAGAATGATGTTTGTGAGTAAACTAGAAAGTATTCTTTTGTCTCATCCTTTGATTGACCATCCTTCATGCTGCAAACAATATTGGGATACTTGACTATCGGCATCCACATAACTACATCTATGTGGTTTCCTTGAAGAGTAACCACAGTAGAGAACCAATGTTATCAACTAGTTGGACCATAGAGAAAATTAACTACACCATGCACATCATCTGGAAGGTGCCATTTTTTCAAGGATACTGGGACATATTCTGGGGAGCACATGTTCTTGCTAGTTACATCGCTGATTATAGTGGTTTCTACAAATGAGATAACTAAATACATGTTTCATGGCTCATGGAAGGTAGAAGGTTAATGCTCTCTTCTATTCTTCTTGTATGTTCTGCCCTCCTGAAATTTTTTTTGGGGGGGGGGGTGTTGTCTATTGTTGAATATCAAATATAGCTGTTTTTTTTTTTCAAATAAAAATGATTGTATATTATTTTAAAATTCTGTGCTAATTTAATTATTATTCTTGGTAATAGGCAGATCAAAACTTGGTAAAACTATTGAATGGGCATCCAAGGACCTACTCAGAGGCTTGGAAGAGTTTGTACCAATTTATGAAACAAGGCCAATAAAAAACAATATGTATGGAATGGGCTTCGATCACAGCTTTGGGCTTTGGTTCATTACTCAATGGGTAAAGCCAGATATCATGATTGAGAGTGGTGCTTTCAAGGGGCATTCAACCTGGGTACTGAGGCAAGCCATGCCAGGAACTAGGATTATATCGCTTTCACCCCGCCATCCTGAGAAGTACCTGAAAAAGGGGCCTGCCTACGTTGATGATAATTGCACTTACTTTGCTGGCAAAGACTTCCTGGACTTCGGAAGTATTGATTGGAAAAGTGTGATGAAGAAACACGGCATAACTGATTTGAGCCGAGTTCTTATATTTTTTGATGACCACCAAAATGAGTTGAAAAGGTATGAAATATCATGTTCCAAGGATTGTTTTTCTAATTATACTGTACTCTTTTCTTTTATAATGGTTCTATCATTGGCATCATAAGGGTATTTTTGGAGTTCATTAATATAATTTAATTGGTAGGCTGAAGCAGGCTTTGAAGGCTGGTTTCAGGCATATTGTCTTTGAGGATAATTATGACACTGGGAGTGGGGATCATTATTCCTTGAGACAGATTTGTGATCAGTCATACATAAGAGGTGCATTATCTTTCACTCTGCCCCTTTATTTCATTTGGCTTATTTTAAGTCGGGAGGCTGCATATTGACCAGCTTGGCCTTTTGAAACATTTACTGTAAATGTTCTCGTATTTTGTTTGTTCACTTTTCCTTTGATGGAAAAGGTGTTCACAGTTCCGCTGAAATTTTGACTATCTAATAGGTATTGTAGGTGACCCTACGGACAATTTTTCTTTATGTGCCTGATTATGCATTCTTTTATATCTGTGCCTCTGTTTATGCATTTTTCAATTAGAATAAATGTCAGCAAATTGCAAATTACAATAAAACAATAGAAATTAACATCAACATTAATCTTTCATCATAGAGTTAATACTCCTAGCTCTCATAGTCAACGTCATTACTTCCAAAGTCAGCGCCTCGTCCTGAAGAAGGGGCCTTGTGTCATCACCATCTTCACTATCACTACTGCATGCTTCAAAATCATCAATATTATCAATTTTATTAGAAGCAGCACATGTTGCAACAACTTCATCATTTACTTTAATCCATGGGTGTCAACAATCTGTACAATACCATATGATTCAGTACAATTCTATGCAGAGGTAAAACCCTGAGTTGCACTTGAATCATTAGATCAATCTGTGGATCGTGATTTTGTACAAGTCTAACGATCCTGTATGAATCTATCAGCCATTCTAGTCTGATGTCAATTTTCTTAATTATTTGAATTGTTATACTATATCTGGATTGTAGAATCTTACAACATTGTCTTTCAATTCACTTCATATTTTAGTGAGGAAATGTAAAATCTGGAATGAGGTTATTACAAGTGAGATAGGTGTGACCTCAATTAAATGTAAGCTACATAGGTTTAAAAGCCTAATGGCTCAGTCATATAATTGGACTAGTTGAGCAAGCGAGCTGGTCAAAACCGGTTAATGGCCAAACCATTTAAAATTGAAAAAAGTCTGTGGCAATACCGGTCAAATGTCTGTCTGAGCCTGCTTGTGTGTCTCCACCATAAAAATCCAGATTTTCATCTTCTTCTGTCACCATTGTTATAATTGCTGAGCGACAACCTCTTTTCCCTCATTATAGACCAGAGAACCTTTAACAACATCAAGCCTCCACCATCAATGGATTCAACACAAAATCATTCTTATCCAAGGAAAATTGTGAAGAGAAAAGTTGAATTAAGTCGATTAGAATTGAATATGTCATTAAATGAGGGAAAGAGGGAGGGAGGGAGGGAGAAAAGAAAATGGAAGAGAAGAAAAGGTTGCAGTCACCACACATTCTTGAACCAGAGAATGTAGACATGAGATGAAGAAGAAGATAGGCAAATGAAGAAGAAGCTGGTCTTGCACCGTAGGTTGAGGTTCCTGTAAAAATGGGCTTGGGCTGTAGTTAAAAATAAAAAAGAAAGGTTATGGGCTTGGTTATCTTTATGGAAAAATTCTGTTTAATACTTTAACTATTTAAGGCTCTTAGTCAATCATGCTTAATAAAAAAGGCTTATTGGACTTTGGATTTGATTTAATTACTATCAATTTGTTTTGGGAATATTTATATTTTTTATAATATCATATTTACGATTTCTTATCTAAGAACTATTTAAATATTTATTTTGTAATAAATTATTAAACCAGTGTGAACTGCTGGTCTAATAAGCAGTTAAAACCACAGGTCTAACCAATAAACTACTAAACAGTAAAAAAACGGGTTTGATGACTGGTTTGGTCTTAGAAACTATGGTGAGATGTGAGAGGCTTCTTGATACCCCAGAAAATAGTTATCAGAAGATTGCTTTGGAGGATAGTGAAGGGAGACCAGATTGGCGTAAGAACTAAGGTGAGGTTATTACTTTTTAGGCAATACTTCGCTCTTATGGAGCTTATCAAGGACATGAGCAATATAGAAATTATTGTGTTTTAGGAACCACGTAGCTTCCCTGGAGAGCAGAACTTTATCTAGCTCTCGTTTTTTTCTTCTTGCCTTACCCTATTTTTTTATCCCCCCCCCCCAACTTATCTTTAGTTGCCGTGTTGTTATTTATGAACTTGTTCTACCTTGTTTTTTGTTACTTTTCTCACTTGTTAGTGAATGAGGATATGCCAAAAATAGCTGTTCAACCCATTTCAGCTGGTTAGGGATAATGTTGCATACAATTGGACCTTCGAGGCTTCCATACTCCCAGTGGCGGGATATGTAGAGGGCTATTTTGTTGTGCTATATTTTTATGCGATACTTGTATGTTTGCATACTATTTCTTTCCTTGCTCATCCTTGATTTATTTTTGCCCCGTTTCTATTTTGTGGGGCATTTAATTGTGTCACAGAAGTAATCCAGATTAGACTTGCTTATGATTCCTTTTTTCTCATGGACAAAATAGGGAGCAACTGGACATACATGATCTTGGTCACAATTACCCATGATTTGTTCTAGGAGGAGGTAATCAGCAAAGCATTTGAGGCTTTTATGTAGTGGGAAGCCGCAGGTTATTGCAGTGTATCTCTGTGCGCATAGGCAACTAACCTGTGATTGCATACTTTCTGGTCAATTATCATTCCAATTGTTGACCATAACCACATGTTCTGAGATTGTCATGTAGAAGTTAATATCAAAAATTCAAAACTTGTAGCTTAACAACTGGAGTTTGTTTCATAGATAGAGATGCTTGATGCACATGGTCCTGTGGAGAGCATTATTTAGACTTTGTTCCTATTAAAAAATAATGTTTTTAAAATTTTAAAATTTAGGTAATTTTGGTCATTTTTATTTTTACTCTAATGAAAACAAAATTAAAATATTTGTGTCTTAATACGAACAAAGTCTGAATGTAAATAAATTTTAAATGTTTGTACCTTTACAGAAAATTAAATAATGCTTATGCCTTTGTGGGAACAGATCCAAAATGTTATACCTTTATATAAATTTCTGTCTTTTTTGGGCTAATACGTGAGGTAGGATTTGACTCGACAATCTAGAAATCCAATGTATGTAAACAACTTCACCTTGTATGAAATTGATCAATCATTTCTCTTGTAACCTCCTTAAATAATGATTCTGATGCAGTAGATTGAAGGTCAAACGTACTCCAAAATGTGAGGCATATATGATTTTTACCCCTACTCTTGAGAAAGTTGGATCGTATACCTTTCTTGATGAATGTCTGACCTATCTAAGTAGAAATGAAGGAACATAACATATTTCAACGGATATCTCCTAGTTACTTAGATAATTTGAAATGATTGAGGGAGTAACTGAAATCAGATTAGGTGTCAGAATGGTTTTGACACCTCACTGGTCGATTACGATGTCTCTATGCATGAAACTTATGGTTCAATTATGTTTTGGGAATTATATGACTTAAAGAGCACTCATCTCCCGATAATCTACGATTTACTAAACACTCACATTATCACTTTCCATTTAAATTCATCTGTCAGAAACAGTCGCTACTAGTATTTACATCTTGGATCTCTTGACCCTTTCAAGTACGAGATCGGTATTAAGTTCTACCTTTCTTTGCATTTCGATCTTATTCAGTTTTATCAAATGGTTTTACCAAATGTAGCCTCACACATAGTAAGGCTTAAGGCATGGGGCTGCTGAGGTTTGTATGTATCCTTTCCCTCCTTCTCTTTGGACTAGAACCCCTCTCCCCTTCTCCCCAAGAAAAGGGTTAAGTCTTCATCAGGTTTGCCCCTTCTTTTTGAATCTTGATAGTTCCTGGGTTGATGAGCAGGGCACATGAAAATGTATCGGGTTGCAGATTTGACAAGAGGAATAGAAAAGTAGAGAAATAAACAATTACACGTGTCATGAGATTAAAGATATTTGCAGTCCTTGCTATTAGTTCTGACGTGTTTTGATTGTTGCTCTATGTCGATGACAATAACAACCCTAAGTGGATCCAAATTTTGTCACTTTAATTGATTTGCTTAATTCATTTTTGTTTCTGCAGGAGGTGGTCATAGCTGCTTCAGTGACAGTGATGAAGCCAGGGTGAGGGCAAGAAGGAAAATGTTCTGGGAAAAAGCAGTGGACATTAATGAACTCTGCGGTCCAGGTGAAGCATGGTGGGGTGTCAGAGGGGAGATGCGGGATGATTTTAACCACAGCAACAAGGCAATTTCCCACGCAGTGCATTTTCAGAACAGCAGATATTTGGAGTCAATCTTGGACGTTTACTGGGAGGTTCCACCAGTCGCGGGCCCTTCTCTTACACATCAAACAAGATACGATCCTGCACGTTCTATTCCACCAATTGTAGAGGATGGCCGCTATGGCTTATTCCAAAGGCTGGGCCTGACTAGACTGGACAGATCTGTATTTAACGGATACACTCAGATGGTATATGTTCAGATATCTAATCCAGATTCATAGGTTTTTTTAGGGGATCACAGGCGGACTTGTACAAGTTTTGATGTTGTGCACACCCCAATTTGTTTTACTAGTTCATCTAGGTTAATGACTAGAAATCACTACCGGATGGCGTATTCTTGTTCCTATATCCTCTAGTTGCCCTATGGCTTCGTTTTAAAAAAAAAAAAAATTTGTTGACGGCGGTCGTTGATCTCGATTACTGCGGTTAGCTATTTGTAGTTATTAGTGATGTAACTTTATCAAAATATGTATAGAAGTTTATAATGTTATGATAAGAAAGGTGCGCTAAATGTCAAGAGTTTGTAGCTTAAGGGCGGAATTAATGACCAATGTTTGATTCCTACTTAGGGTATGATCATTTAAAAATAAAAATGAAATTATACTTTCATTTGTGTTAAAAAAAGAAAGAAAGAAGGGAAAAATAAAGAATACTTCCCAACTGAATTTATATGTCAGTCGTGTGGAATGATGTTGGATCGTAACCCAAACTCTTGAGCTGTTCTAGTATGTTTAACTCAAATCCCCCAAGGCGATTAACATGCAATATAGTCGCATCTCTTTTTAAGTTTGGACTCTTTTGCACCTGCGTATAACGTTAAGTACGATACTTGAAGTTAGGTTAGTTGAAGAATGATCTGTGTGTCAATTTTTCTGATGGCTTAGAGAAGTTATCAAGGGTGTTGATTATACAATCCAAACCATAGTTTACGTTATGATTTGGTTCGATTTACGATTAAAAAAATTGCAATTTGGTTTAAAATTTATAAAAATATTTCAGTTACAATTTTGAACATTAAATTACTGTTTATAAACTACAAACTATATAGATAATAAGTAACTGTCATGCGATAAATTATAAATTATCAGCCTAATTCTCTTCTTTCTTCTTATAATATAAATCCCCAAGATGAGGTTCTATTCTCTTTATTTTTTCTAAGTGTTTTTTTTCCTTGTAAATGTTATGAAATTAGTTAAATCTTGATCTTACTCAAGGTGTTAAAATTTAGACCTTATATTGGTTGTAACTTTATAGAGATATATTTTAAACTTGTTTTTATAAGTTTAAGAGTATGATTATATGTATTAAAAGTTTAAGACACATTAAAATTTAAATTTTGTATAAATTGCAAACTGAGTCATACTATAAAATTATAGTTTGATTTAACTTAGGTTATTTAAAAAGTGGTTTGGTTATTTTGATAATTTTAGAAACCATAAAATTACGGTTTAATTTAATTTGAGGCTAAAATAGAATTGGTTCTCAATCATATACATAAGTAGTTCCAACTAGTATTAAAGGTTCATTCTTTCGTAATTCTACTATATTGCTCTCACATTGAACCTTTAATTTCTATTCATCATTTTGTTAATAACTTCTAATTTCCATCGGTATAATTGTTGGAGGATGGGGATGAGAGATTATGTTGAATCAAAGACATCATTCCCTTCCCCCCATCATTATCACTTTATTTTTAATTCATTAACTATTGTTAGGTTTTCACTTTCTAGTTGGTCATATATCAATGATTGAGGCTTCTCAAACTAGTTTCGATCTCACATATTTTTATTGAAATCAATTCCACCATAGTTCATTTTCCTTGTATAAGTTTATCCCCATTATTTATTTTGTCCCCTTTGAATGTCTCACTCTTATTATTTTGTTTAAGCTTAAAAAAATTTAAATTTGAAAGAGATCTAGACCACAAACTATAAGAACTGGAGCTAATATCGTTATGGAAAAAGAAACGAAAATGCAGTAAAAGATAACTAAAATAAATTATGGGTAGCTGCAGACATCAAATTCAGAAAAAGGAAAATTTGAACATGCATCGATATTGGAATGTCACGCAACAATTGAAGTTACGTAAAATTCTCTGTAAAGCGGTATAAAAACTAGTTTTAAATATATTATTAGAAGCCCAGTAAACAAATCGTCGATATGTCCGAGTGGTTAAGGAGACAGACTCGAAATCTGTTGGGCTATGCCTGCGCAGGTTCGAATCCTGCTGTCGACGAATTATGTTTTTTCCCCCCCGATAGGAATCCTCTCGCAGACTACCGTCCCCTCCCAAAGTTGCGATTTCCAGCAGTACGCAGGACTGCAACTGCAGGAGATAAAAGCCGTAAAATCAATCCCCTCTCCGTCTCGACTCCTTCAGGCTCCAGCCATCCATTAATGGCTTCGTTCCTCCACCCACCGCTCCTTCGCATTCCCCTTTCTTCAAAACCCCTCCCTCACTTTCTCACTACGACATCCAAACCCCACCTCCACCTTCTAATCTGCTGTGGCCCTCGCTCCAACCGCGGACCGCTAGTAAAAGGCCGAGTACTATCCACCGAAGCCATCCTCGCAATACAATCTCTAAAACGCACTCGAGCCACCTCCCCAACCGACCTTCCCCGGACGCTCTCCCGTCTAATCAAATCCGACCTCATCGCCGCTCTCCGCGAGCTCCTCCGTCAAAACCGCTTTGATCTCGCATTAAAGGTATTCTCCGTAGTCAAGACAGAAACATGGTACAGTACGGATTTGAATTTGTACTCCGATTTGGTTATGGCTTTGAGCAGAGAGAAAATGATGAGGGAAATTGATGGTTTAATTACGGAGTTGGAGACTGAAGGGAATATTGATTTGAGGGATAAAGGGTTAAGTAGGTTGATTAGAGGTGTGGTTGGTGCTGGAAGGAAGGGGGCGACTGTGAAGCTTTATGGGTTGATGAAGAACAGTGGATGGGGAGATGTTGAGAGTGGAGGAGTGGTTGATGAGTATGTTGGTAAGATTTTGAGTAAAGGGTTGAGGAGGTTTGGGGAAGTGGGGCTGAGTGAAGAAGTTGATTTGGTGCTTGAGAGGTATAGATTGGCTTGTTTGGGTAAAGAAATAAGCGTTTAGTGTTGAATTTGGATTCTCCGTCGAAATTTTGCTCGATATGTTGTAGGAATATCTGAACTTGTAATTTTAAGGTTCTTCAATTTGGGTCGGATCGGAACTCTTGGATAATGCTGGTGCTACTGTTGTAATAGTTCACTCCATGCAAACAGAGTTATGACCTACTGACAAGTTTTTAATATATTCCCCATTGGGCAAACGGATGACAGATATATTTGTTTATTGGTGTATAGTGTTATTGAATTCCAAATCCCCCCCCGGCACTCTCAATGTATTGCATGATGTATATTGGTGTTGTAGCAGCTTACTCCATCGTTCTTTGTTTCTATGTTAATGAATTTATAATATTCACGTCAAACGGATATCTTTGTGAAATGTTGCCATTTAGTTGCATATCTGAGAGTGGCATATGGCTCTGCTTGAGGTGTATATGTTTAGGTTCTTGATTGCATCACGCGGTGCTTTAAACACACCAGAACTAGATTGGCAATTTGATTGTGCATAATTTGGATGAAAAGTGCTTGTGATCTGTTGAGCATGTACTCCTGTGCATATTTTGAATTAAGAATTGTGTGTTTCATTCTAACATATATTTGAACTTTGCCTTCTTCATTTCATTGTGGATATCTTGATTATTATACCATCTGTGTGGTCCTACTATTGCGCTGTTTGACATATCTCTGAGTTGGTGCAGTTGACAATCCCAATCTTGATCTCAAGAGAACAAAATCGATGCAGCAAGACTTAATGTAGAGAGCACAGCAATGTCGAAGGAATAATTTGTTAAGGTCTTCTCTTTAATGATGGTAAATGTTGTGAGCATCTGCGTCACCTGCATATAGGGTACATATGTTGAATCTGACTTTACTTTTCCACTTGTTCTTTGGGATTACCCAGGGATCTTATTTCAATATGAAGCAGAGTTTGATGCGACTTTTAATGCCTTCTCCGGATATCTTCTATTTAGTGCTTGTTTGTTATGGGGGTAATAGGGGATGATTTTTTTTCCCCCTATTTTATATCTTTTATATCAAGTACTAAAAAATAATTAAAAATTTTCAATAAAAAAATAATTTTAGATTGAATTAAGATCTAAATGGATATTCTTGTAATTTTTTATATTTAAAGTAAACTATACAAGATATGTAAAATACAATGGTAATTTTCCCATCCCTGTTATTCCATACCAAAGGAGAACTTAAGTAGATAAAATAAACCTACCCTGATAGAGATTGCTCTCATGAATCTAAGGTATAAACGTGCCACAGAACTTAGAGGTAATGGTATGATTTGAAGTTGAATCTTGTATGTTGGTTTTTGTCCTTTTGTTTTGTTTTGTTTCGTTTTGGGTTTTTTATTCAACCGAGAGTTCTTTCTAGAAATGATAAACTTCGTATGTGGGGGGAAATTTTAAAATTGAAGTTTTTTCTTCTGCATTGTGGGGTGAGCAATTTCAGCTACATGAATATAGCCAAGACCTGTCAAGACACCACCGGATGAAACTATCCAACCAGTCACCTCTGTATGTCATCAGGTAGCCACTGTGCCTGTTGCACAATATGTGTACTTGGTCCTACTGAGATGATCAGCATTGATTTCGTCCTTAATCCAGAAAGCTGTGTGGAGTGTAACCATCATGAGCATCATACGGGAATATACTTTGATCAGCTGAAAGGTGGCTTTGTTCCTTTTGTCCCTGATTGTTGCAATGGCTGCAAACCAAGATGAAAATCCCCACATTATTCCTCAAATCATGGCTGCACCCACCCAAGCATAATATACCTTCTCTATAGAATATGGCGTTGCCCAACCCAAATTCCATCATATACAACCACCATGCCAGATCTTAGAGGCTATGCTAGAATGCAGAACATATGGTTAAAGAAGCACAGGGCATTTAGATTCATCCGAGGATAAGATCTTTATTCTCAAGAACCTCTATTCATTGCGTTAAGTTTCTTATTTAATGCTAACCAATTTTACATTTCAATCCTTGGCGGTGCTAGTCCACTTCAGTATCGAGAGATTGCTTTCCTGATACTTAGATCGCTACATGGCCTAGGGATATGCTCCACAAAAGGATTTGACAGGAAAGTTGCCTCTGTTGTCAAATCTCCAAAAGAGACGATCCTTCCCTTGTTTAGAGGGGGTAACCGGCCCCATCACCTTCAGTAGCTCCTCTTTTTCTTTCGCTTCCCAAGAAGCATGTTCCTTATCCACTGCAGATTCCATTTCCGGCCATTTCCGTCCAAAAACCCACATTATTTACAGTAATGTTCTGTTGGATTGAGATGGAAAACAAACCGGGGAAGTGATTATTTATACTACTGCTTCCCCACCACTTGCCTTGCCGAAATTTTTAACTTACTCCCAGCACCTAGTTTGGAACTTAGCCCTGCGGACACTGTCCTTTCTGTAGACTTGCAGCTGTTAGTAATCTTGGGAAAGGTCTATAACCTCCTTTTTCTGTTCAAATTCATAAAGATATATCATTGCCGAGGCTATAAATGGATCACATGATGCCCTTCAAAAGCACAGCATCTTTGGTAGCATGCCTCCAACAGCTATTTCGACATGAGGCCATTATTCTTAATGATGGGATCGCTAATGCCTAAACCACCCACCCTACTTCTAAGGTCTTTGGACGATTTCCCAATTGATACTACTCTCATCGGTGGCCTATTGGAGTTTTCTTCGTATACTTGTGATATTTTTTGCCACTCGCTTCGGCATTTTAAAAAGGCTCGTAAAGTGGAAGGCTATTATTAATCACTGTTTTGATGAAAACAAGCTCCCAGCTCCTGAGATGAGTTTAGCCTTCCACGTAGATCCCTTTGGTTTTTGTATTTTCAAGCTGATCGGACGTTAAGTCTTCTCTTTAATTCCTTGGGGTAGCGCCTGAGGGAAGACCTAAGTATGTCATGGGAAGCTGAGAAATTGTCTTCCATCACTGGAACTGTCCTAGAGAAGCGAAGATTATTGGATCTGCTAGAACTGTCTGAGTTATTTGTCCTTTTTTACTCATCGTTATATCTAAATATCCTCTATCAATTATATTCAAGGTTGTTACGTCATTTTTCTTTGGAAGGTTAAGAGTTAGGAAATTGCTTTTAGCTATCAGGTCCACTACAGTTTCTTGGCCCATTTTACAGCTTCCAGTAACAGATCCTGCGACTGTGAGCGTATGAGCCTGCCTACACCTTTTACTTGTCCAAACCATTTTATGTGCCTCTAGTCAATTTCTTCACCAGCTCCTTCAACAGATATTTTGATTCCATCGGGCAAAACCTTCCAATGAATTTGGCGTTCAAGGATCCAAACTCATGGGGGCATGACATTCCATGCCAAAGAACCGAGAAAAATCAACCAATATGAACTCCTGGATCTCTTTCTTCCTCCTCAATTAGTTGGGGACCGGCCCCTGGAACTCTTTGGCCCATCCGGCTAAAGTTCTGTGAAAATCTATTATGAATCTTTCCTGAATCTAAAGCTGATTTATCAATGTTTCTATCTCTGACTTACTGATGATGCACCCGTTCCCTCTGGCAAATGAGTTCAATTGCTCCTGGTTTCATGATTGTTTGATGCGATATCAATAATGGTTCGTCCAACAAAAATGGTGAAATGTTAATTTTCTTCTTCCTCCTTTTCTATTCATAGTAGTCTTAACAAGTGGCTTTGGACATAATACTAGGACAATTAACGAGTGGCTTTGGACGCATACTTGAGAAATTAATATAAAGTTTAACAAATAAGCGCTCCGGCACTTAGATGTGGATTTATTCGGTGAAATTCCACCCTCCCAATGGTATGAGGGATCCCCTCTTCATCCTTCCCATACTCGTGGCGATCCTTTCCTGTGCACATCGGTTCGATGAGGTTGAATTAAATCAAATCCTCTGCCCCACACGAGAGAACTTCGTTTCTATCTTTCAGGGTGGGGCTTGAGAAAAGAGGAAGTAAGTATCTAGTCTTTCACTGTCTTCGAAAGCCGCCATGCACAGTGGTGCAACTACAACAACAAATTTTTTTGTCTTACTGACTGCTACACTCTCAATCCGTGTCATGACTTTTGATACCAAAACGGCCAAGAGATTTATAGAAAGATTTATAGAAAGAATTCTTGTAGTGTGTGCGTACGTATATATCACAGTCCTGGGATCTTCTCGCTCGCCTGCGGTCGTGTCAGTGTGAATCATACGATCGACCTTTCGTTTATTTGGGTATTATAATATGTGATGATTAATCCGACAGGCGTTCAGTGAGCGTCCCCTCCTCTCTGAACACAAATGTGTCTTATCTGAGGCCGAGACAGCCGCTGTGAGATTTTGTTGACTCTACGTGGTTCTTAGTTGACTGCTGCGACTTGCAGTCGTGCTTATGATTCCGACTTTAGGACTCATATTGTTGTGGCTGTCGCTAAATCTTGTTTTGATTTGATTGTGACGTGGTTAATTATTGGGTCAGATCAATCATCGTCGAGTTTATAGATGTTCGAATTATATTGGGTCTCAGGTATCTTAATTTAGTTCGTGTTAGGTGTGGTGTGGAAATGTATAAAGCTCTCTCATCGAATTTCAGATAACTATTGAACTGGATCGAATGGTATCTATAGATGTGACCTATGCGGAATTTTAGGGTAGATATCATAATGCATCAAACGATTTTAATATATAGTTTTTTCCTTCCTCTTCTTTTGAGTTATTCGATTGTATTGGGTATATATTAGATTGGAGTGGAACGGACGAATTTTGAGTTTGCATTTTCTTATGTTATATTTCTGATTTCTCCTTGTTGCTAGCTAATATATTTTTTCTTGAAACTTTGATGATATACGTAAAATTTCTTCACCAGTAAGGACATGTAAGGGAAGTGAAAATATTTAGTGTCTTATGAGCAAACGTGTTGCAAATATTTTGAGATGAATTAAGAAAAAATAACAGTGAGACATATATATACAGATATGAAGTAAAAATGAGGAAATTTGTTGTTTGGGACTTTCCCTGTGACTACCCAATGCCGGTAAAAAAAAAAAAAAAGAAGGGAAAAATCACGTGCTTATAAGATGTCTGATAGCTAGAGATTGTTGGTTCTCTTTGCTCGATTGGCTGCACCCATGTTGCTCTATACACAGTCGGAAATTTATGAAGACATGGCTGCTCCGGAAGTTAGAAAGGAGATAAGATAGGCCGGCATACCCAAAACTACTGCAGCAAGTGCATTGATTGGTATACCAGATATGGAAGACGGAAGCAAAATGATAATTGGGGCAAAAACCGACACAGCTATAAAATTAGCTGAAATTGTGATAATGCAAGTATTCGTGAGAATTAATTCAGCATAGCTACAGAGCAAACTGTGTAGGATTGCTCTTCTGATGCTAGAATTATATATATATATATATATTGGTCATTTTTTTGAAGCGAGGGGAAGGTTGGGAACGCTAGAGAATTGGCAATTTGTGGAGGAATCTTAATAATATCAAATTTAGGGAAAGAAACGTGATTCGTGGAGCAATTCTGGCAACTAAAAGTTGTTTTTGGCTTGGGATCTTATATATAGATAAATTATTGAGTGCTAAGATGTGATTGATGGAAAATTTTGAAAAGAGAAACGTGATATCTGGTGGGAAAATTAGAGCATAATATACTTCCAACAATAAACATAAGATAAAAAAGTTCAATACACAACTCTTGGAAGATAAATAAATATATATAGTAACATAAATATCTAATTAAACCAACACAAATACACATCAGAAAAAAGAAAAAAAAAAAAAAAAGAAGAAGAAGAAGAGGATGTTCAGTGATTTATGAAAAAAAATGCCAAATATGCTACCATGACAGAGATAGTACTAACGTAGATAGAGGCGAGGCTATTATGTATTAACAAAGATATTATTATCAGTTGTTGCAATTCTGCTATCATATGGATGGTGCGTGGTGCCTTATGGTGCGTTGGTGCACAATGCGGCAGGTTGGTGGGTCGACGGCACATAGCAGCAACCGGATTATATATTTATATATTTCTGGACTTTGGAAGCGAGCTTTGCAAATTTGCTTCCAACAACTAAATAAATTATGCGTATTTTTATTCTAGAATGTAAATTTCTTTTTACTTTTGTGTAATATAAAGTATGCGTATTATGATACTTGAAATTGAGTATTTTAGGCATAAAAATGAGTACGCGCAAGGAACCTTGCGCCTTGTTAATGAGCGGCACTTGCGTGTCCATCCTCTCTTCCAGACCCTCGAGCCTTGCAGATGTAGGTGTTAGATGCAAGATTTCCTCACGTGGACTGGTCTGTGATCTTCGTAGCCGACAAAAGTTAGGGTCCGATCCACACAAAATTTAACATGACTTAATTTGATAAATTTGATGATTGCAAAGTAAACGATCCAACTTTAATCTAATCCGCTCCTAACTCATAACCCACCATCAATCTAACTTGTTATTAATCGGACTTGTTATTAACTCGACAAAACTGAATTTGATATTAACCAGTTATAATAATAAAAAATACACATTTCTTATTATTTATTTAACGCATTTAATAATAATAATATTATTATTATTATAATTTTATCAATTTTTTCGTATAAAAACACAAAATTAAAAATTCATAATAATAAACAAATAGCAATTAATAACACATTATTAATCATATACTTACATGAAGTTAAAATTAATACTTGCCTACAAGGTTAATGCGTTAGATTAATTTTGGTAGTCGATGTCTGATTTGATCTAAATCTAAAGTGATTTGATCCATGTTTTACTCAACTCAAACCCAACTCGAACTATTAAAACCTGAAAAGACATGATTTGTTAAGTTAATCCAAACCTGACCCATGAAATTAACTTAAATACAAAATCACCAGAATACGAGCTTACTTGGCCCAAACCCTAATTAATAGGGATGTAAATGGGGTGGATTTAGGAAGGGTATGCCCATACTCGTACTCGATAAGAAAATCCATACCCATACCCCGAACAAGTATCCACGAACATATCCATATCCGTATATGTTGGATATTTTTTACCCAACGAATAATCTATTTACCCGTTAACAGATATAATCTAATGGATAAAATCATTACCTGACGGATACACCAATTTAGAGTTAAGTCTAATGAAAATTTTAACCTCAATTTGTACTATATTTAGACTAAAATGAAGGGTAAAAAGATTATTATATATTTGGTAAACCAGTATGGATATGAGTACGGGTACAAATATGGATATCCCATACCCGTATCCGTACCCGAACCGGACAAGTATTTTTTTCAATTCTCCATATCCATTTATCCATATCCGTTTGAGTATTCGATAGATAGAATCGATATCATTTCTAGTAAAATCCGTCCTGTTTATATTTCTAGACCTAATCTAACCAAACCCAAATTAATCCAAACCCGACCCAAATTGAACCCAAACTATTTCAACCTAAATTCAACCCGACTCGGTAAATTAATCTGATATGCTTGATGTGCAACAACTCGATATTGAACCTGAACTTGGCCCAACCCGAATAATAAAGACAACTAGAAATAACCTGACCCGATGCACAACCAACTTGTAAAGAAAAATGATTTGCAAATAACCCAACCTAAAAATGACCAGACTCACCCTATCCGATTGCCACATATATCCACGATTATAGAGAGACTAATGATGTGGCTAATAGATTTGCGCATATGGGATAGGGCATCCTGTGTCGGGTGTAAGTGTTCAATCATCCACCCTTAGTTGTTTTGAGCGGGTTATTTTTGATAGAATAAGAGGGTTGGTTTTGTGCAACTGTGCGGTCCTTTTTTAATGATTGTTCTTAGATTTTTATCCTCCCTTTCATTCGAAAAAGCATATTGCAAATTGTGTTTCATGCATATTTTTATAAAATTGGATCAGTTATAAAATTAATATCATAACTGGTTCACTAGTTTGATGATCTGACAAGTGGTACATATCAAGTAAACAAATATAAAAGAATATAAAAAATTAAATTACACACGAATCTTACTGACTTTTGACTAATTTTTCAATTACCTTATTGATTTTTATTATCCCAAATGGTTCTTGATTGTTTTGATTGGTTCTAAATTCTTAATGACTGGTACATGAAATCTAGTCGGTGATTTGACTAGTTTTCTAGTTCACTAGTCAGTTCAATTTTATTTTTAAACTCAATGGTTCTAAAATATGCGCTTGTACATTTGTATAAACAATGGATGTGTATCATTAAACTCTTTTCAATTAAAGATATGTATTTATATCTTGAACATATATATTAATATCTTAGAAGATGGGTATTTATTTTTGTGATAATATGTATTATTCTTATAAAAGATGTATATTATTGTCATAGAAGATGTGTATATGTTTCAAGATACATGTATATTTCTTAAATGTATAAAATGTGTACCGTTGTCGTGGAGGATGTGTATATGTATTCTAAAAAATTATGTATTTGTATTATGGAAAATGTGTATTTATTCTAAAATGTGTATTTATTATTATTATTATTATTCTTGAGAGTGAATATTTTTATCATGAAATATGTGTACTGTAAATCTAAAATATATTTATTTCATTAGAGAATATGTATATTCTTGTAAGATGTATATCCGATCTAATGCGCGCACTTGTGTGTCAGTGTGGCACGCCCGCGCTTGCCGTGGACCATGCAATAGGTGCTACAATACCATTTTTGTTTAATTTTATTCTAATCAATTTATTTTATATTTAGTTTATTAAAAAATATAACATAATATTTCTAAAATAGTTCCTTATAAATAGAGATGTATATTAATATATTTTGGAAAAAAAAAACTTAGCGAAAAATCAGTATATTAATAGTTAAAAATTAGTTTTAAGTAGAACAATGGTAAACAATCATCTCATGGATGAAAGATCAGTACATTGGTGGTGAAAGATTAGTTTAAAGTAGAAAAATAGAAAAATATCAACTCATTGGTAAAGAATAACACTTTAGTGGTGAAAGATTAATACATTAGTGACGAAAAATCAGTACATTAGTAGTAAAAAATCAATAAATTAGTTGTGAAAGGTTAATATATTAATGGTGAAACAGTAGAATAATGATGAAAGATCAGCTCACTGGTGAAAAATTAGTTCAGTGATGGTGAAATATTAGTTTAATAGTGGTGAAAAATACTTAAATGTAAGAAGATATATATAGTTTTGGTGAAATTTCAATACATTAGTAGTTAAAGGTAAATACATTAATATTTAAAGATCAATTCAGTAGAGAAAATCAATACATTATTGATCAAAAAAAATGAGTACATAAGTGGTGAAAGATCAATTTTAAGTAAAATAATGGTGAAAGATCAATTCGCTGATGAAAAATCAATTAAGTGATGGTGAAATATTAATTTTGTAGTGGTGAAAAATACTTAAATGTATGAAGAAGCATATATGGATATATAGTTGTGATGAAAATTAAATATATTAATGATGAAATATCAATTCGTTTGTGAAAAATTAGTACATTAATGGTAAAAAAAAATAGTACATTAGTGGCCAAAAGTTAGTATATTAATAGTGAAAGATTATTTTTAAGCAGGATAATAATAAAAGATTAGCTCACTGGTGAAAAATTAGTTTAGTAGTGGCGAAAGATATTTAAATAAATATTCAAATATATATATATATATATATATATATATATAATTTTTTAAATTAAAAGTATATCAATATGGGTATCAATTTATAATGATTTTTTTTTTAAAATATCATGGTATATATATATTTTTTATTTTTCTAATAACTCTAGTGAGATATATTTTTTTTTTAATAAATGCTGGCATTATGTTGTTGTCAGCAAATTTTATCTATAGAAAAAAAATTATGAGAAAAATTTTTGTATAATTTTTTATTTTCAATAATATAAATTAAGATAATTATTTTTTAAAAATTATAAAAAGATAATGACAACGGCAAATTGCGGTCTGATGGCACCGCAAACATGAAGCTTGGCGCTGTCGTGATCACAATGCTATTAGTGCTATTATATAGGATTGTTACATAAAATTATAGGATTTTTAATCTAATTTGATGATTGTTTGGGAAGCTAAATTTGTACTATGAAGGATTGCGATTTTTATTATAAAGTGCGAGTAATTTTCTCGGTTCTTAGATAAGTTTGTTATAGATAAATGGGCAGAGTAGCAAAGTTTTCGTACAAAAGTTATCATATTTATATAATAAAATATAAATATTAATTATAACATATTAATTTAGATAAATGTAATATGTAATTTTCTTCAAATAATCACGGCTATTGTAATGAGCTAAAAATATTGGTAGCTTGAGTACATGAAACGACAATCATCCAAAGCATGTAAAGTATAAGTAGCTTAAGTACGTGAAAGAAAAATCATCCAAGTATATTGTGTAGTTATTAGATCGGCAAAGCTTAACTGACCTATTTCAATCAAAATCTGACATTTAATATAAGAGAAATTGGTATATGTGACTTGACATGCATCCATTCTGATCCGAATATAACATGTGACCTAAGTTACTCCAAAATTTAATGTAATCCAACTTGATATTAATTTAATAGCAACACAGCTTAATATTAATTCAACTCAATAAAACTAAATTCTATGTTAATTCATTAAGTTCATCTTTAATATTTACAATATAATAAATAATAATTATACATTGTATATTAATTTTATGATCATCTTTATTTTATCAAATTATATATACTTTTAAGTAATTAAATATTTAAACTATTATACTTTTATTTATTCAAAATTACTCCTCCATTGTATTCGTATGGGTACTTACATTTTGTATGTATTGAAAAGGGTTTATGAATCAATAAGTCAAATATATATATATATGAGATAATATAATTGTTATATTAATACATCACATTTTTAACATATCAAAATAAAAAAAAATAGCAAAGAGAAATTAGGTGGATAGAGTTAGGTTTGAAGTTTGAATTGTGCCAAATTCAATGAGACAAAACTAGTCATATAAAATGATCACTGGATTACTGGTTTATAATTTGAGATACTTTGAACTAACATATCCTTTTTTCATCCAATATGGAGACCAATCAATTCTAAACAAAATTTAATCCAAATTAAACTCAACTATAATAGATAAGTTGAACTGAAATAAAATAATTCTAAAATAACTAAACCATCTTGAGTCAACAAAAAAAATCTAAACCTAAAGTGAGTCAAGTACTCGATATGTTGACTCAATTACCCAAGCTCAAACTTATTAATTATCTGAAGTTACTTAAGCCAAATTGATAAAATGATCCAACTAAAAAAAAACAAGCTAAGACTTGACATGTACTCAACTCAAATTGATAAATATATCAAAATTGACCCAAACTCTAAATAACTTGATCCAAACATATATTGTGCAATTTAACTAATCTAGTTTGACCCGAATTAAAAATGATTCAATCCAAAATTAGCTCATCCTAAACCTGACTCACCCCATTAAATTAACCCATAATAATTTGACCTATCAAGTTAACCTAAAGTGGCTTAACCTATCAAGTTAATACAAAATGACTAGCTTGACCCATTTAGGTTAACTAAAAATGACCTAAACCAAGCTATCTTCACTTGCACTCAACCTAACTCGAATCCTAATTAACTTGAATAATAAAATGATTCAAAATGACCGAACCCAAAATGACTAGTCCTATTTCATAATCGACCTACAAAAAAATATGATCCACGAACACTATGACTTGTGTGAGCCCATTGCTAGTTATGAACAATAACAAATACTATAAATATACCTTTTCTTTATCTATTTCAAGTCCAATCCTATATGAGCACTTATTAAATAAGTTGATGTGGCATATAGTCATATGCCACAACAACTTATAACTTGGCTAATACTCTTATTTCATAATAAATAATTTATATTTTTTTATAAATTGAATAAAAAATTATTGCTATATTTAATAATTTGTCTCTTCCATTTTATTAATGTATCTCATAATGATAAAATTATTCAATTTCTAATATGAGCATTTTAGTCAATTTGTATATTATGTATTTTGAACTTTTATACACTTTACTATACTTGTTAAACAAATATAGACTCTCTATTATAAAATAGATGAAATAATTAAATACATCTTATGATGAAAATACATTTCTCTCTCTCTCTCTCTCTTTTTCGTGAAAAGAAAAAGTTTATTTAAAGAATTTATTGCTTTAAGTTTTATAATACTTTTATGAGTTTTTTTGTTTGAATTTTTTCAAATAATCAATAATTTTCCATTGAATATTTATTCTCTTAATAATTTATGAGTGTAAATTAGAAATGGTGAAGAGGTCATTCATATCTATTGGTTTGTTTTAAAGCATTGAATATAACGAATTGGAAAAATTGATAGGTCAATTCTGAGTTCAACATCTCTTTGGTTAGCCAGGGTGTTTTGATATCTTAGATGAGTGCTGATTGGTTGATACTTGATAGTGCTGTATTTCCTTCGTCTCTCAAGAAATGGAATGAATATCAAAATTCTGCGTAGAAAGTGGGAAAGATGTTTATGAATGACGGTCCTATTTTTTGATTCTCCTTTTCTGCTACTACGTTTGATTCACGATTAATTTGAATTTTTTCAGCACTTTTGAATTTTTTCAGCACTTATTGTAAAAGTACGTAAAGTGTCAATGGTAAACATATCTTTATTGGAAAGTACTTCCTTTGTTTAAAAAAATAAAGTCTCATTTTACATATTTTTTAAAAATGTAATAAAAATAATTTTAAAATTACACTAATATTAAAAAAATAATAAAATAGTTAATATATATATAATTAAAAAAATAAAGATAAAAATAAAAAATAGACCTTTATTTTTTAAAATGACTTTATTTTTTATACAAAAATTTAATAATAGACTGACTCGATACGAAAGAAGAAAATTATTTTATTACTAAATTTTTTATATAAAAAAATAAGATCAATTTAAAAAAATTAAAAACATGCTTTTTGTTTTTACATTTGTATTTTTTCATTGATTATCTATATGTAAAATATTTTATTTTTTAGTAAATGGTATAATAAAATTTCAAAACTACCATTAATACTCTATTGAAAAGCTTATAAATTTTTATAATAATTATGTATGTATATATATATATAGAATAATATTTATAGTATAAATCATTTAATGAATAAGATAATTTGAAAAAAAAAACCATATTTATATTGAAAGTATAAAATGACAATTATTGTAAATATTTTTATATTATCTCTAATTTATATAAAATATCATTCTACCATAATTTATTATCCACTATATTTCTAAAAAAAATATAAGTGAGATTTTAAAGACAAACTTTAACTATATTTTTTAAGTACATTATATTATGATATAAAAGTATAGTTATTATATTCATATTAAAAAATATTTTTTTTATATTATTTTTTGTAAATGTATATTTAAGAAATTTTTGAAAGAAAACAATTTTAAATTTTTAGTATAAATTTTGATCATTATATTTTTTATAAGTTCATGAAAAAATAAATAATAATATTATAAAATTATTTTTAAAATTAATATAATTATATTTTTATGTCTTAGTGTATTATATTTAAAAAAATAAATTATTATAAGAAATTACTAACAACTTAAAAAAAAAAAACTAATACATGAGTATAGTAAGCTGAGAGACCTACCTTTACTTACGTCAGACTGAAGGACAAAGAAAAAAGGTAGTAGGTACGTTAAAGTTTATGCCGATTTTTTTTAGCAAGTAAACAATTTTAGTACTATTTTCTTGAGTTCGATGCGACGCTTTATCATCCTCTTTATTGATCCCTAGGTCACACTTTATGGAAATGAAGAAACTTTTTAGCTCGTTGGATTAGACTCTCATGTCCGTCCAATTTTAATAATCCTTCCGTAACAAATTTCCGTCAAGATCTTGGTGTTTCTCTTATCCCACGGAGATCGGGCATGCTACAAACATACTATCTATCCAAACTAAAATCTAAATTTATTTCAAAAATAAATATATTATTATATTAAATTTATTATTTATTAATAATTAATTAATACAAATTTAAAATAATATAAAACAAAATAAATTTGTGGCATAAAAAGATACAAAAAAATTATTATAATAATACCAATAAAAATAATGATGATAATAGAAATAATAAATTTATCATATTTTTATGCAATGATTTTTTTAATTATTATTATTATTATTAGTTTATATTAATTAATAATCAAAAATAAAATAAAATGAGTGTATTAATATATATATTTTTAGATAAATTTAATTTTTAGTTTGATTTTTGTGTTTGGTTGTATAGCATTACTAGGTATGTTGGGGCTTTATATCTAGCGCATGACTAATAATAGATTAGTGACAAACCGATGATGAATTACTTTTCGTATCAACTAATAATTATTCTTTAATTAGATTTTTATAAAAAAATCACTTTCAATATTTATTATATTTTATAAAAAAAATATAAATTATTAAAATATTTTTTTAGAATGAAATGAATATATGATTTGATTTAATCAACAAAAGATATTAAAATTTGTATAAATATATTCAGTAATGGTAGGTCATAATAATAGTTGTTAGTGAATCGAAAATATTTATGTATTTAGTGACATATATTTTTTAATCATAAAATACTTGCTTAGTTGATTCAATTGTGTTTCAATGATACATCCAAAAAACTCTTTTTTAATAAGTTTTGCTTTTAACTTAAGTTTTTTTTTTCTTTACCTTTTAGCTACCATTTTAGTTTTTAGTTAACATTTTATATTTTAAGTCACTTTTCATATAGTTACATTTTATATTTTAAGTCACTTTTCATATAGTTATTTCAAACACACACTAATTCAAAACTTTCTTAATTTGAATTTTTTTGTAACAACTTTTTATACCGTAAATAGCTAACCCCGTATTTAACATCGCTAAACCTATGATTTATCTATAAAACAGTAAAAGCTACTCAATATATATGTCGTTTACTGAATAGGGTCAATATGGGTACCGAGGATAATAACAATAAAAAATATTTAATTAATAAATGAGTAGGAGCTCCCCCCCCCCTCCACCCTTCCTCAAGTGGCGTAAAGAATTGCTTGGTACAAAATGATTTTGTCTATGGTTGGACTCGGACATTTATATCTATGGTATTAAGCCATTCTCAAATAATGATTTTTTGTTATGGCGGTCTACACACTTTGCAATACCAAAAAGTAAGCGACTAGTTTATGATTTCTAATAAATTTGAATCTATATTAATGATGCTCCGTATAATAATCATTCTATTTTTGAAAGAAAAATTTTCTTTTAATTTATATATTTTTTTAAAAAGCTAATAAATTTATCTTTAATATTTTTTAGTATGTTTTCCTAATGAGTGTCCATGGGAATTTGATTACTAAATTCGTTTGGCTAGTAAAATCGACGAGAAATAATTTACCACCATTTAACTAGAAATGACTTAGTTTAAAAAACTTAGGATATAACTTTTATAGTCGGTTTGGTTTAGGATAAATTAATTGATTTGTATTAATTCTTTTTTATTTAGTAATTAAAATAAAAATTCTATCTAATTTTCTTTACTATTTAAAAAAAAATATTAACATTTAATTTGAGGGTAATGTGGTGTAGAAAAACGGATAAATAAACTTTTATCTAAATAGAGAAAAATACTTTCACCCTAATATGTGTTATAGAAGAGACTATGGTTATAAGTGTTGTTTTTTTAAACCTTCATTCCCCTTAATTCAAATGGAATTAAGACAATATTTAGCCCGATTCAAATATATTAAGTTAATATTATCTAAATAATATTTTACAACTTTTGCTCCAATTCATGTTCATTCCTTTCAACTAACTTAATTTTTAATATTTACACTCACTTAAATTCAATCTAGCTAGGTTAATAGTATCTAAATAATAATATTTTAAAATATTTACTCTAATTTATATTTATTTTTTCTATCTAACTTAATTTATAATATTTATCCTCTACTCAATTCACTATAATCCAAACAAGTCTATAATACACATCATGCACGTCTCCTTTTAGTTTATGTATGTACGTAACTCGAAAGGAATCGGTACATATTTCAACCGAGAATCAATCATGAGAGTTAAGGTCCAACAGATATATTCACGACTCTGTTTTACCCAGTCATTGATATGCTCGGCTTTTGTCCTACAAGTCCAACTGCCTGTGTTCCGTCAAAGTAAACCCCATCATGGACCCATTATCTGTGGGGTTACCTTTCTCTGTTTGTGTTTGGATTAGGGACGCAAATTGATGTTTAGGTCGACAAATTACCATTATTTTTGTAATTTTTTTCCTTCCAATAATCAAGTCCTGATCAGAGCACAGCCTAATTTCAAACCAACTACTATGTACGAAGATTGGATTTATAATAACTTGTTTCCGATGACGTTACGTCCGGAGAACCCTTCAAGTGACTGTATCAGAAAGCGAACTAAAACATTGGAGTTGCATTTCAACGGCGACTCCTCTTCCCCCTTTTTGAAAGCACAATCCATGGGTTAAAAGGACTTGATTCTTTTAGTGTTGAGCACAATCAACAGCTAATGGAAGGAAAGGAATTTCAGAATTTTCGAGAAGGTAGTTCGTAATTTTTGTTAAGCAAGTGTGTGCTGGACGGTGGATAAAGGTCTGGGAAACAACTTTTCCTTACTACTATTATAGTATTATGCAGAAGACTTGTCCGACGCTACCTGGCGTACGTATTGTCAGTTTTCTTTTAATCAATAGGTTCAGTGATTTGGTCCTTCAATCAACAATATTAAATGGAACTGCAGTACCGACGCCTTCTTTAAAATGCATCGATTGGAGGAATGATTAGAGATTTACTCAGAAAGTCCTGCTGTATACATATTTTCATGCCGGTTAATTTTATTGAGACTGACGAGGTCCAGATGATAATCATCCAAACAATTCTTGATGCTACATACAGATTGGACACGCAATTTTATTTGATCTTGTGCTCCAATCTTATTCACGAAATGCTATAGAGGTGCAATGAAAGAGGGGTTGGACCTTGGGGTCGAGCTCACTTTTAGTATGATTTCGTAGATTACTTGGTGGATGTACCAGTAAGGATCTTCAATGGGTTGGATGGATCAGGATAGTATTTTATGAAAGTTTAGACGGGTCGACTCATAATAGATTATAAACTAAGATAAGTTACTTATTTAATACATGAGTCGCCATAGATTATCATGGGTTGGTAATTATTATCTCTACTATACTAAAATTACCGCCACCATAATCCTATTCAAAATGGACCTTGAATGGACCATCCACATCTTACCTTGATCGACTCAGTCTGGGCTCACTCAAGCTTGACTGACTCGATTCGAATCCTCCCCAACTCTACCAGTTTCGAACCCGATCTAACCAGACTCCCCCAGACCAGTCCCATCTTGACTCCTTTGAGCCTGCACTTACCCTCTACCGACCCGACTTGACTCTACACTATCCTTACCCGACTTTTATCGGGTGTGCCCTCCCACCCTCTCCACTTCGACCTACTCTGTTGAGGCTTGGCTGACCCTCCGCCACTAGGTCCCAACTTCGCCTCAACCCAAACTATTATGCTCTAGCACCATCTTGACCCAACTCCGTCGAGCCCAACCCTTCCCAACGCAACACCACTCAAGCCCACCCTACCTTTATCAAACTCCGCTCTAGCCTTTCTTAATTTAACTCCACTCGAGCCCACCCTGTTTTGACCTGACTACATGGCCCCACCTAGTCCTGAATCTACTAGACTTGCCTGTCACAACTGAACTCTTCTCGACTTACTCTGACTTGACCCAACTTGTTTTAACCCAACTCCTCTCAAATTGACTAGGGCATGACTGACTTGGTTGGTGTTGTTGTGAATCCTATGATGGTGGTGGTGATGTTTAGGTGGTGTGTATATTAAAAAATGGTGGAGGTGGAGGCAATGGTGAATCAATAAAGGATGAAAAAAAATAAGGGTGATGATGGTGGTGGTGAATCAAAGAGAGAATGAGAAAAAAAAGGGGTTGCATCGTTTGTGGTGGTTAGGGATGACAATGGGTTCCGGACTCAACGTAGACCAAGAGCCAAGAGACAATCACTTAGATCTGTTTAGTGTACACACACACACACACACACACATACGTACATGCTAATTTTATGTTTGTCATTCTTGTAGTGATCTTGTTTGAACTCTTTATTCATTTTTTTAAATTTTATTTCTATATATTTACTTAATAAGTACTATATATAATATTTTACTCCAAAAGTATTTAAACACCATTTAAAAAGTAAAAGTAACTATTTTGAAATGTTTATATTTTCACTTAGAGGAATTGTTTTTAACAAAAAAAAATACATATTAAGTTATATAAAACATAAATGTATTTATATTTACCTAAATTATTCATTTTTTTAAAAAAAAATTTCCAAACCCATTTATTTGCTAGACTCGGTAGATTTGGGTATAAACTTTTGAAACCCAAATCTAGGTCTAGGTACTGTAAATGAATTTGGATTTGAGTATGACTGGACCTGACCCATTGTTATTTCTGTAATGGTGGTGAAGGGTGTGGTGGCGGTGGTGGAATGGGTGGTGATAGGTTGGATTTGTGTATATATATTAACCTACAGTGACACATGGTTAATTTACACAATCGTGGATTATGATGGGTTGGACCGAAAATTATTAATCATTTACTCCATTCCATAAGTTGGATCATGAATTGCATGAGTTATATAAGTTAAGGTATTATAGATTGGGTTAAATTATTGTTACCTTTTTAAACATCCTTTAAACAGACTTGTTTAAAAGCGAGTTTTGAAATCAGAGTTCGAATAGAATGGCTGTCGATCATTTTGCCCAACAAGACATTTCTAGAAGTACTCCATTTGTAGCATGGATCTAATTTCCCCCTTGCTCTAGTTGCTTTGTCTTTATGTTCACGAATTTAGGCAAATAATTTGTAGCTCCTTTCTATCCTTCCGCCATACTAGAATGGGAAGGAAGTCTTCTACCATAATTAATGTTTGTCTTTTGTTGTACTTCATTCTTATCTTTATAAATAAATAAATAAAACTCTAGAAGATCAAGGCTAATAATTATTATTTAATTAATGGTAGAAAGAAGTAGTATAATGTTTTTAAGACAATATTGCGTTCTACTTATCCCGCCTTTTGTTTCGTTATATATAATTTCATATAATTATGCATATGATATATTTGGGTGCATTAGTAAAAATTAGTGGGTGATTATCTTGTCAAAAAAAAATTATATACTAGCGTTGATATTTTTTTTGTGTTTGATTTATTTTACGGTTAACTTTTTTCCTTAACTAAATCAATATATATTTTGAAACACTCATAACTAAATCAAACCATAATTTTATGGTTTGCTTTAGTGTGATTAACAGATAACTTAAAAAGTTAAAAAAAATGTTGTTGCTTACCGATAAGTATGTATTACTATTAAAAAAATTACTGAGAAAAGGTTAAATATCTCCAATCATCAAGGTCCATAATAATCTAATATACTCAATTAGGATTAGGTAATATGAAGTGTGTGGTTGCTCATGTGCATGTGTGTATAATATGGTTAAACGACTGACCAAAATTTCAATCCGTGAAATATCAACCAAACCATTTAAAAAAACATAAAATAAACTTTAGTGAGACTATATTTTTTAAATTGTGAACCAAACCAAACATAAAAAGTATGATTTGGTGTGTTTTGGTTAACTAATTAACTATAATCTATTATAATATCTTGTATTTTTGTAAGATTTATAAAATTAAAATTTTTTGTTAAATAAATTTGATGATTTTTAATATCGATTTGGAATTATAGCTTGGGTTTGAGGTAATAATGAAATTGAAAAAATTTTGAAAAATTGAATAAAATAAGTTTTCTATCATACCAATCGACTGGTTCATCATTTCACCTAAGGGTTTTGTTTGATTGAACTAATCTAAGGAAAACAATCAACTGGTTCATAGAATAGTCAACCGGTCTAGCCAAACTAATCTACTGGTTTATCTAGTTGAGTGATTTTTTAGAAATTTTTTTTACATTAAAATGGAACTTTGATAATCCAAATGTAAGTTATTATTGAGTGATCCTTAACCCTTTTGATCATTTATTTGGCTTTAGTTGCTGCCTTCAATAGATTCTATAGCTCAATTTTGACAATTGAGGGAGATAATGATCTTACTAGTCTTCTTTTTCCTTTCTCCTCTACACCCTTCTAGAAGTCTACTTTGATTTCCAAACTATCCCTGCACAACTAGGAGATTTCCTTCCTATGTTGATCTTCCATTTTCCTTCTTATGTTCAATATTTTCTGAATGAGATTGACTTTCATTCTTTAAAAAATCACCATTTGAGTTGTGAAATGCAAGTCAATCTATTCTTGATCAATCCGCCCATTCAGCTCATATTTGAATGGTAAATTTATAGTTTTCGATCTATTACATAACATTACTCGTTCTTTAACCGGTTTGTTGCCTATACATAACCCTAATCTCCCCTTCTTCTCACCTTTCTTTCAGCCTCCAAAATACTTGAGTCCTCAAGCACTTGTGTCAATGCCTCTCCACTATGAGCTTACATTCGAATTCCATTCACTATTTTGATTATTTCTCTAGCTCCCTCTTTTTTTATCCTTAAGAAAGAAAGGGTTAAATTCAGGAAAAAGTTGAGTTGATTTCAGCTAAATCTTTCTTTGCTTTTCTCTTGAAAGTGGTAGGTTTATCTTCTTCCCTAATTCAAGTTATTTATTTTTGAAAGTTAATGATTTCTGAATTTCAACTTTTTTTAAAGGTTTTGAAATTTGAAAGCTTCTAGCTTTAGTTTTTCTCTTTAGTGGAATACTTTACTAAACATCAAATAAGTCATTCTTACATTTAAAATGTGGCATGAATAGGCATGTGAGTTGGTGTACTCTGTCAAATGTTAATTTCATCTTCTTGCATGATAGTTTAGATTTCTAAATGATGCATGTTTAATTAATTAAGAATTCCAAGAAAAAGGCTTGGTTTGTAGAATTTCGTCAAATGTTTAGATTTCTTGCATTTTTACATTAAAAATTTGCTTGAAAATGAAGCATGGTTTAGTTTATGAGCATATTAAATCTTAGTATTTTTCTATAACCTATTATGGTTTGGATGTGGTAAGATTTTAGAGTGTGAATCATATGAAAAATGTATGTTATGTGTTGTTTGGGAGCAAACAACTCAACTGGTTAAGCCAAACCGATCGAGTGGTCCTTAGAATAGTCGACTGGATGACCCAAACTAATCAACGTGATGGTTTGTGGTGACTTTGGTTACTCTCTGCATTAACCCATTTACCCTTTTTTTAGAACCGATCAATTGGTATTCGAATAGTCGAATATTCTCACCAAATTGATTATATGATTTGAGAAAACTCTAGGATTTAACTGAGCCAAACCGATTGAGTGGTTATCGCAAATTAATCACCGGTTAACCCAAAGAAATTGATCGATTAAGCTATAGTGGATTGTTTTGTTCTTTTAGACATGCTATGCTGTAAGACTTTGCACAATGCTATAATATGATTCTTTAATGATGAGAACACACATCTTGATATGAATTAACTAACTTATTGGATGGATTAAAATATTATAATTAATGCTATTCTATTTAATGCCTTTGGGAGACTTTAATGAATAAATTGGAATGAGTATGATATGATGCTACTTTTGAATAGGATAATCCACATTTTTGGCATAAATAGATTGCCTTGGATGTTATAAGCACTAATGGAAATCCTACCACATGGTTGGAGAGTAAAAATGGTTAATATTGGAATGAGTATGTGGATGTATTACTTGGATGTTACATGTGCCTTAAATGATAACATAACCTTAGAAAATAACACACTACTCACTTAAAGTGGAAGAAAATTGAGTTATGCATGGGTCTAGGTTACTCGATCCTTGATTAGCTAACATAGGTTTATCTTCCTTTGGGTATTTATTATTGCCTTTGAGAGTAATCCTAGTAAATCTCGATACCTTGGTGAGTTACTTGGCTTTGACCGAACTTTACATCCTCTAGTTTGGATATGATTCCATAGTATGTGAGACCATGGGGTGGTACACAGTCCATCACATAATAATAATAATAATAATAATAATAATAATAATAATAATAATAATAATAATAATAATAATAATAATAATAATAATAATAAGAAGAAGAAGAAGAAGAAGAAGAAGAAGAAGGAAATGGATAAATAAAAAGGAAAAGGAAAGGGAAAGAGAAATAATAGCTTATAAATAAATGACCTAATGGATTATGTAAGCTTGGAAAATAGACCTATTAAAAAATTATGTGAATAGATGGTAGAATCCCTAATAAGTTGTTTCAATAACCTGTTTACTTAACTGTATGTTGTTATCCATGGTGTTTATATTATTTTGATAAGCATGATGAGTCCTGAATTATTTGAGTCGTGTATGGCATGAAGTCTTGATGCATTATATGAACACAATAGATAATTTATATCTAATTGTATTAAATAAGCATGACATGTGTTTGGTATGATCTTCACACTGTGCTAGGACCTTGTATGCTTATGACTCAGTCAATATTTAACTTGGCTTATTTAGTACGAAGTGTACTAATGTGCCAGATGTTCGGTCACCTACTTAATCTTATGAGCAAAAGACCATGTACAGGTTTTTGGGATGACTGGTAGTGGGCCTACCTTGTTTTGGGCTTGGGGCCTGAGAGCATGAATATTTGAAGACTATTGTTTGGTCCTTAATGGACCAGGGTTAGGGTTATGCCCTACCTTTGTTTTCTGCACATTGTAGTTATGTACTTTAGTTTAATCTTCTTTCATGTATTTGAATATTTTAGGAATTGTCAAAATTCTATTTCATAAACATTTTATTTAGTATCTATATATCATGTTTTTTTGCACACTTTACTCTTGTTTTGATTAGTTTGGTTTCTTAGCTTTGTTTCTAATATGGGACGAGTGACTAACACTTATCCCATGTTATGTGTGGTGATAGTATGATTAGTATCCTATTTTTCTAAACGTGTTTGGAATTTTTCCACTTCCGCAATGTTTTAAAATGAACTTTTTTCAATAGTAAAAAATGGGGGTGTTATATCTATACACCCTTATTCATAACTTATCTTACTCTATTTACAAAGTAGAATTATAGAATTTTAACTAGCTTTGTTGTCATGTGCATATGATATTAATTATTATTATTATTATTATTATTATTATTATTATTATTATTATTATTATTATTATTCCTAGGAAGTTGTTTAAGGTAAATCGTATAAAACATCATATAAATGCCACACTACACACATATTAAGAGGTATTTGAACCCCTTTGGTATCCAAAATCCAACTTCAACCACTAATTTATAGTCTCATTGTCGATAATAGTTTTGTTATTTGTAATGAGATTTGAAAGCCAATTATGAGGAGGGGAAAGGGTATAGGACTTAGTTGTTTCCTAGAATTTTCACAATATAAGTATGAAGTGATCATGAATATATTTCCTTTCATAGAGATGTTTCTCCCTAGTTCTTAGTAGAGGCTCCAAATGAATCATTTGGGTCAAATTCATTTAGATAGCTTTGGTTTGTTATGCAATTAGTTTGGATTCAATGTAAAGGAGGTTTATTTTGGTTTTGGACTATTTTATATTGTGTTAATTTGATTCTGTTTTGGATCATATATCGAATCTACAACACTCCCAATTTTTGAACAAAAAAGTCTTATTTTTAAGACAATGTGGACGTATTTGAAAAATAAAATCGGGGAATATTACCGCTATATTAACCATGAGAGAGGTGTGATCATCAACTAACCTATGCCTGATGCAAGGCAAAATGGAACAAGAAACAAAAGAATGCATGATTGTAATAATAATGTGACAATACAAGATAATAAAGACTAGAATAATATCGTAGATAAAATAAACTTGATAGTTTTACAAAATCAAATAGAGAGAATTGAGCCAAGACTTTAAATAATCAAACATACAAAAACACCCCAAAGTGGTGGAGAAAAGGCATAATCATAAACCTCCTACCTCAAGTAATGACCCGCTAATGACGCACGTCATCACCCTCAGCATACTCTAACTGAGAGTTGTACCCCTAAAAATTGTCCTCTGCTCCCTAAACCAAAAGCTGGATCATCACAGTGACCACACAAGTGCAATATCAGTACGGTGAAGTACTGGTAAAGCATATTACCTAAAACATGGTAAGGCTCATGCACCACATTAAAGCCATATAACAACATGGTGATATCAGAACGAGCAACTTAAGTACAATATGACATGCTCGTGTGGAAATAATGGAGGTATATAAATACATTAATACATGCAATTCGTACAGTATAGACTATATTATAATTCTTACTTTAGGGACCACACAATTTCTGGTTATTAAGATAGTTCATTTAACCACACCCAGTTCTCCACCATGAAGAAAAGTCATGGTAGCACAAATAATCACAATGGGCTACCACACCTATCACACAAGATCAGAATACATCGTAGGGGCTCTCTTTGGGAATACCACACCCACCATATATAGAGTACACCTGTCACAAATCGGGAGACCACACCCACTACACGTGGTTAAAGTACAACAAGAGGGCTTGTACTAGGAGACCTCACCCACCAAACCTTGATTGTCTTCGCCGCGAAGGCTAAAAAGTTGGGATACCACACCTGTCTAAGCATTGGATAATACAAAGTGTTAGGGGGCTTGTACTAGGATACCTCACCCACCCATACCGAATATCAATGCCATGTCGGCCTACCACAGTATAATCCTATACCTCAAAGATATATGTATACCCCCTACCAACAATAAATCGGTAGAGAAGGAAATAGGTACTAAGTGAAAATATAACCAAGGGCGATCTACCCACTAACTCCCAGCAGCTATCTTGAGAGCTGGAGAAAAAGGTTTAAACAAAATCTTAACCATTAATTTATATTACTCGTGATTTCACAAATCACAACAAAGTCCACACATTACCAAATTGAGTGTTTTCAAAATAACAACAAACACAATTAAAATCCATTATTTAACCAAATTGGGTGTTTCCATGTGATAACTCTAAACACATCACAAGGTATTAAAGCCACCATTTGGATGTTTAGAGATGACAAAAAACTCAACATAAGGCATAAAAGCCGCTAATTAGGTATTTAGAGATAACATCAAACTTAATCAAAATCAAGCCTCAAATACCATCATGGTGATTCATATTAAATTAAGTCAATCATAATTGAAATCATAATTAAAATGTTGTAAATATATGAAAGTATCAACATAAAAGATCTAAGAGAAACACAATAAATTACAACAAACCAGGTGGCTTCCACCCAAACCGGTTGATAGGTCATTCGGACCTGTTGATTGGTCTGGTCATACCAGACCTAAACCAAAACAACATAGAGAACCATTCAGATGGTTGGCCTCATCAATCATCTGTTCATGTGAACTAGTCAATGGTTCGGTCCAACCGGTCGAAGGGCCTAAGTAGAGACCAACCCATTTTGGCCGATAGAGAAATCAATCGATAGGTTTGATCAACCGATCGATTGGTCATAGTAAACAGTTGACTGGTTTGGTGCAACTAGTTAATGGGTCTAAGTAGAGACCAAGCCATTTTGGCTTGCTGTAACACCCCAAAATTCACTATATATTTTTTTAAAAACAGAAATAATAAATTTAGAACCTGTGAATTTTGAGAATGCTACCGCCACACTTAGTACCAGACCAGTTCACTCCTACCGTTCTAGTACTAATTGCTAAGGCTAGAAAGGATTATTGTCAAACTTAATTTAATACTTAAACCAAGCGTTCATAAAGAGAAAAACTAGAAGTGTTGTAGTATAGAGATCAGAGTACGCATAAGAAGTTTATATAATCCAAAGTACGAAATCAAAGTGCCTTAAAAGGAATAATGCCTACACGAAAAAGTTTAATTCTAGAAAATCCAATACATAAAAGAAATAACAGAAGGGAATAAAATCTCATAGAGAGAGAATCTGGCCATGCCACTCCCCGTCTTCGAGCCAAACATATGCTTAAAACTCAGCCCCACCGAATGCCCCATGAATATTGAAGGCATCGAAATATGCATCACCCACCTGCACAAAGTCAGAAGGGCCTTCTACTAGTGGGAATGAGCAGTACCCATAAAAGGGTGGTCAGTATGCTACGTACTGAGTAAGGTAACCGTGCACTAAGACCAACATATAAAAGCACATAATCCAAGGAGGATAATAAAGTATCATACGATCACTTCAGATAAATAATAAATAAAGGCCATTTATAGTCCGGATCAATTAATTAATTAATCTCTTATCGATACTTATTTCATATCATGCTCTTTATCAAATCTATGCGAGTATGGAAACTCCACTATTATAGTCGGTGGACTGGAAAACACACAGGGCGCAATGCACCTGACCACTATTATTAGCCGGTGGATTGGTCACATATAGGGCAGGACGTCCTAACCACTATTTCTTACCGGTGATCGATTTAACCCCGAATCGCATGGTATTCCACTATAAGTACTTAGTGTTTTTTATGTGTCTTAGTAAACTCAGGGTTTGGTTTATTGATCTCAGGATCCCCCACTATTATAGCCGGTGGAGCGGTCACATATAGGGCAACATGCACCCAATCAATATTATAGCTGGTGGATCGGTCACACATAGGGCGGGACGCCCTAACCACTATTTATTACCGGTGGATCAGTTGACCTTGACTCAATAATCTTTCACTTTACATGATTAATGTTTTATAGTGTCTTATTTAGAAGCTTCACCCTAGACATGCATGATTAACTCTCTTTACGCTTATCCTTCAAAAAGAACTTGTCCCATATCATGAGATTCCTACTCCTCCTAACTTGCCCCCAACATCCTTTCCTCCATACCTTAATTCACACTAGAAGTCCAACTCCTATGTATATGGGTCAAGGCCCACTACCTTACACTTCCAAGTCCACTCACTACCTTACTCTAGGGTTTTATCCAGAAATCCTAATTTAAGCCTATGTGGCCCATTATATTCTACATCACAAACCCGAACTATTTTAACACCCCACACATCATAACTCTTAGATTCGACCCTCATCATCTTACTTTACTCACCAAGTACACGTATAACCACGAAACCATAGGTAGCCATACCAAACCCTAGCTCAGTCTCCTATGTACCCTTATACTGTCTTACGTACTATTTTTCACCCAAAACCTCCAAACACCCAAACAACTCTTCCATTACCTTCCTTACACCCCAAGTCAACTTTTTATAAGTAAACTTTACTCCCATGCAGACTTTACACATCCCATGCAACCCTTCAAAATTTTTCATGCAAACCCTAAAACTCTCACATGAAACCCTAGATTCACCTATGCAAACCCTAGATTCTTCCCTACGTACTTATATTCTCTCATGAAAACCCTAGATTCTTCAAATTTATGGTCATGCAATATTTAGGTCAACTCCACATGATTTCACTCCTTATCATCATATTACATAACCTAGCATGCATGTCTTACAGGGTCACATCATATTAGATCACAATCACAACTCAAACATATGATACATAAATCATAAGATAACACATAAATGTACCTCAACTCCAAGCCGCACCATACATAAAATAGTTATAACAATACACATAAGGTACATCACATATTATCGCACATGGCATACAAGGCATATAAAACACATTACATATATACGACCTTAGCTACGCCCTTACCTAATACAACACCGGTCTTGGAGCACGCTCCTACGCCTCCTTAGGGCTTTGACTGGTCTCACCTATAAGAGGGAAAAACTAAAGATTAGGTTTCCTCCTACTAAAAATAATATTATTTCATAATTTATTCTAAGATTAGGGTTTTGGATAAAATAATAATATAATAGTAATAACACTAACTAATTACTAATTTTTGCTAAAGATAAAAGTAATAATAGTAATATTGTAAAAGATGATAATATAAGGTTTGAATGCTTCGACCCTTCACCAAATTAATACTAATATTACTACTACTACTACTACTACTATTACTACTACTACTAATAATAATAATAACAATAATAGTAATACAAAATAATAATAATAATAATAATAGAATAGGGCTTCGGCCCTCAATAGCAATAATAATAAAAACATTAGTAATATTAATAGTAATAGTAATAATAATAATAATATATTTGAAATAATGGAAATAAAATAAAATAAAATAAAATAAAGCTTGTATAAATAGTATTTAAGGGTTGAGAGAGTTTAGGGTACCACCTTGGGTTAGTGGTGACAGGCGGCACTAGCGGTGGTGCATGGTGGTCGGAAAAAGAGAAGAAAAGGGAGAGAGTTGAGTGCTGGGAAAAGGAGAGGGAGAAGGAGGCTGGGAGTTGGGGTGTTTATGGTTGCCTAGATGGAGAGGAGTAGAATGAGGGTGGCGGTGTAGCCAAAGGTGGCGGCGCATGGCGGTAGTTATGGTGGCCAAAAGTGGAGGAAGGAGAGAAAGAGAGGAGGAGGAGGAGGAGAAAGACGAAAAGAAGAGTATGGGGAGGTAGAGGGAAGTCTGTAGAGAAGTTTAGGAGGTTTAGGGTGCGGTGGTTACGGCGGGAGTGGTGGCTAATGGTGGTGCAAAGGACGACGAAGGTGAAAGGAATAAATAATTGAGAAGGCTATTTTGCATGGCCAAGGTGGCTCGTGTAGGGCAAATTAAGGGAGAAGTGCGGTGTAGTTAGTTAGAGAGCGGTGCAGGGAGTGCTTAGGTGGAAGGCTTGGGCGGCGGTGTTGGTCGACGGCGACGGGATTGGCGTCTGAAATGGCGGTGGTGCATGAGAAAGGAATTTTGGGTTTCATGGAAAAAAAGGCTCGAGTCCAAGCTGGTTAGGGGGTATTTATAGAGCTAAAGGACAGGATAAGGTCATAGGGGCTACGAGAGAATAGGGCAAGTAGGTTAGTCGCACCGACAGGTGATGGCAAGCCGGCGAAATTCAAATCGTGGCAGGGTGAGTGGCCGGTTGTTATTGGCTTGGGAGAGAGAACGACGAGTGAAAAGAGAGGGAAGTGGGTTTGGTCAAAGTGGCTGTTGAATCGGCGAGGGAGAGAGGGGGAAGCTGGCTGGTCAAATCGAGCGTGGCCGACGGCAAAAAACTAGGGATGTTGCAGGTCGACGGGGAAGGGAGGAAGGAAGAAGAAGAATAAGAAGAGAACGTGTGTGCGTGGACCTGCGGTCCAGGAATGAAAAGAAGAAAAAGAAGAAGAAGGAGAGTCAGCCGGCGATGGGGGAGAAGTTAAAACGAAATGCAGCGTTTCGGACTAGGCCGAGCCAAAGGAGAAGAGAAAGGAAAGGGGCGACAGGCCACTAGGCTAGCTCAGGTTGGGGTAAGGAAGAAAAAGAAAGGAAGAAGAAGTAAAAAAGAAAGAAAAAGGAAAGAAAAGAAAGAAAGAAAAAGGAAAAAGGAAAAAAGAAAAATAGGTGGGTTGGGTTATTTGGATTATTTTAGTAATTTGGGATATTTAAAAATAATAATATTTAAATAAAATAATATTTAATTCCCTTTTTAGGCTTATTTAGGATTTTCGAAAGATTTTTCCTAAATTCTATTTTAATTAGCAAAAACCCTAATTTTTCCTAATTAAAATATTATTATTTTATTCTTTATTATCCCTAATTAATTCCCATTTATTTTAATAACAATAAATTATTAAATTAATTTTCCTATTAAATACTTATTTGGCCAAATTTCTACAATTAGGGTTTCGGGGCATTTCACCTGCAGGAACACCAGTTGATGGGTTTGACCAACCGATTGACTGTTCATTGAAACCAGTTTACTAGTTTAGCAAACCAATCGATTAATCTTGCGACTAACCAATCCAAAACTCCAAACCATTTGATTACTTGTAAAATTAGTCGATGGGTTCAAGGAACCGATTGATTAGTCTGGGTAAAACACAACCCAGACTTGCGAAACACATATCAAATTTCACCACACATTACTATATTAGTCCTAGCATTTTACTATGTTAAAACACACATAAAAATACATGTTGCACACATGGAATCATATGGATATATAGTAATGTACATATTTAAACAAATCATGCTCAAACAACTCATTATATGTTTAAAATCAAAGAACTCCAACAACACTAACTTGGGAAGAATTATACCACGTGATTATAACATGAAACACAATTAGATCTTATTCATTTAAACACTAACACATGGAACCCCAATATACCATATAAAACTAATTATGTTAAAGATAAGAATATCTTACCTTGGAGCAATTCTTCTAGCATAAAACTCCTACTGAATGGCTTTTCTAGTAGAACATAAATTTATGAGAGAATCAAAGTAAATAGTATTAAAATCCTCTTTCAAAACTTCATTAAAAACCAAGAAAATCAGAAGAAGAAGAAGAAGAAGAAAGACATAGAATACCACCTTTGACTCAAAAATAGGGTGTCAAAAGGGAGAGATAAAGTCTCCAACCTTTCTCGACCTTAATTCTTCCTTACTTATAGAAAGAAAGAGAGAACTAAAAACAAGATTAGAAGATAGAAAATGAACACAATGCTTGCACAATCAAAGGAGAAAATCAGAGAGAGCGTCTATTTTTCTCAGTAGAGGGAATAAGACAGAAAATCAAATGGTGTTCAACACTTAGGGAAATTTCCACAAGAAGAAGGGAGAAAAGAGCAAGAAAATAGGTGAAGAATGAGAATGGATTAGCAATGAGAAGTATATAGGTAAGGATGGTCGAAATTCTCAAAGAAAAGGGGGATGAGACTGTTGAAGTTGAGTGTGGGCAAGTCATGAAGTGAGGGTTAACTTGATGGGGTGGTGGGGGTTGATTGCTGTAATATCCCAAAATCCTAATTTCCGAAATTATGGCCAAATAAGGGATTATTAGGAAAATTAATTACATAAACTCGTTTATTAAGATGTAGAGAATTAATTAAGGTATATTAAGAGGAAAATAATAAAGAATTTAATTAGAAGAAAATTTGGGTATTTTTCCTAATTAGCATGGAGGTTAAGGGAATTTATCTAAAATAGTCTAAAATAAGCAAAAAGGAATTTATTTAATGTTTTATAAATATTAATATTATAAATAACCCAAAAATACCCCAATTTACCCATAAGTTATTTTATTTAATTTCCCCATCCTATTTATTACCTATCTTCCCCTCTCTTTTTTCCTTTCTCTCCCTCTTTTTTTTCCTTCTTCTCCCCCGGCTGGGCCAGCCCACCGGCCCAAACCCCTCTCCTCTCCCCCGTCTGGCGCACAGGTCCAGCCCCCCCTTTCTTTTCCTTTCTCCTTCCCACGGCCCAGCGCCGCGCGCTGGCCCTCGTCCGCTGACGCCGCAACGACGCGTTTTGACTCCTAGGACTCCGAAGCGCCGCGTCGCGATTATGGAACCTTTTAACCGTTGCCAGCCACCATCACGACGACGCGTTTCAACCGTATAATTAATGAAACGACGCGTCGAAGTTATACACATTATAACCGTTGCTAAGCCGGCCGGTCCCCCCTATTTTCTTTTCCTCCTGGACCGCCGGTCCAGGAGTCGTCTTCTTCCTCCCGCGCAGGTCTCCAACCTGCCGCCTGCCACCTACCGCCTGCCGCCTGCCGTCCGACCGTCCTCTCCCTGCCATCCCCGTCCCTTTCTTCCCCAATTCGACCCAACACTCCCTCACGTGTCCTGCTACCCCTTCCTTTTTCGAGAAAACGGCCGAACGTACCCTGCAAACCGCAGGGCACGCGACACTGCCACCGCTGGCCGGCCACCTGCCGCGCCTCTCCCCGCGTGCCATCCCTCTCCCCTTTGTCGTTTTCCCCTCCTTAATGGCCTATAAATACTCCCCTCCCGAACGGCCACAGCAAGTCCCTCCCTCTAGACCTTGCTCAAACCCTGCCTCGCCGCCGCCCGAACAGACGCCGTTTCCGCCGCCCCCATCCGCCGCTGAGACCACCTCTACCCACCAAACTCCTCCTCGCGCCACCCACCACGCAATCAAGCAACCGCCGCTGCCCTTCCTACCCCGCACGTGCCGCCACAGCCGTGCGAAATCCTCTGCCCAAAAATCGTCGCCGCCACCTTCTGCCGCCGCCTCCGCCGTAATTAACCCCTTCTCCACCTTCCAAAGTGACCAGCAGATCCTCCCCTACCTGCCCATACCCTCCTTAACCCCTGCTCCCTTCTCCACCGGCCTCCACCATTTCCACCATCTTCCTCCTCCCTCGGCCACCGCGTCCGCCGCCGCGCGCCGCCTCCCTGCTCACGCCACCACCCTCATTCCACTCCCCTCTCCCTGCTGTATCCTCCCCCACACTTAGCTCCCTTTTTCCTCCCCCGTCTCACCGCCACCTCCATCTTTCCCCCTCTTCTCCTCCTCCACCGCCGCCGCCGACGCCGCCACGCGCCGCCGCCGGACCACCACCGACCCTAGGTGGTTCTCCACCCATCCAAACCCTAACCCCCTTTTTATATAATTGCTAATATTTTCTACTAATATTAATACTAATATACTTATTATTATTACTATTATCCTTATTATTATTCTTTTATTACTATTATTATTATTATTATTATTATTATTACTTTTTATTATTATTATCATTTCTAATATTGTGACTTATGATATTAAAGTTATCATTTTTACCATACAAACATCTCTTGGAACCCTAACTCCTATTATGCTCAACTTTGGTTTATTTTATAAGTGTTAATATTAACAACCCTACTATTATTATTATTATCTCTATTACCTTACTAAGGTTATTATTATTAATACTTAACCATACTAGGTTATTGTTATTGTTATTATTATTGCTAGGGTTATTATGGTTATTATTACTATTATTATCATTATTATTAGCATTATTACTATTATCATTATCACCCTTATGAATAATTTACTTGAAATATTGTGACCTTATAATATTATTATTTCAAACCCAACACCATTGTTAGACTTAATCTTAAAAATGCTAGAGTTCTATTACTTGAAACATAAGTGTCACTATTAGTGGTCTTATTATAATTATTATTATTATCACTATTTTACTATGACTAGTGAACACTAGTATTATAAGAATGGAACTAATGGGCTTAATAAAATAAGTGTAACGATAAGTATCATAAATAAACATATTTTTAACTACTAATATTTAGTATACTAATTCTAAAGTAAAAACCCCAGTCTTTGTATAAAACCCTTTTTAGTAATAAAAAACCCTAACCTTAAACTAAAATGAGGATTGATAGTAATTATAAGGGAAACTAATACTTAGCATTTTCCCCTTTTTATAGGTAATCCCGACCAAAGCCCTAAGGAATTAGAGGAGCGTGCTCCAAGCCCGGCGTCGCCTTAGGTAAGGACGAAGCTAATGGCCCTGTACTATGTGTGACATGGATGTGTTGAATGTTATGTATGTCATGCTATGCCATGTGTTATATGATTGTGTATAACTTGTCTTATGTGTAGCGCAGCTTGGAGATTGAGGTATGTGTGGATGTGTTTCCTATGACGTGAGCATGATATGTATATGCATGATGTTTATGATGTAATATGCTATGGCCCGCTAGGACGTGCATGTTAGGGTAAATGGTAATATGAGTTGGGGACCATCATGGGGGTCTTGAAGTTTGTATGGTGGGATTAGGGTTTGAATGGTGGCATCAATGCTCGCATGTTGGTACTAATGATTTCATAGTGGTATTAATGGCTTAAGGCGGTGTTCGGGTTCGTATGGTGGTATTGTGACTTTATGGAGGTATTAATGTTGGATGGGGGTATTTGTGATTTTATGGGGTATTAATGTGGTACGATGTTAATCGTGATTTTATGGAGGTATTAATGTTGTATGGTGGTATAATTGTTCGTATGGTGGTATTAGGGTTTGCATGGCGGTATTAGGGTTTGTATGGTGGTAAAATTGTTCGTATGGTGGTATTGTGATTTTCTGGAGGTATTAAGGTTGTATGGTGGTAATTGTGATTTTATGGAGGTATTAATGTTGTATGATGTTATTTGTGATTTTATGGAGGTATTAGTGTTGTATGGTGGTATTAGGGTTTGTATGGTGGTATTAGGGTTTGTATGGTGGTATTAGGGTTGTACGGTGGTATTAATATTCATATGGCAGTTTTGACGATTGTATAGTGGTATTAATGACTTATGGTGGTATTAGGGTGTACATGGTGGTGTTATGGAATGTATGGGGTATTAATATTCGTATGGCGGTATTAACGATTGTATAGTGGTATTAATGACTTATGGTGGTATTAGGGTTGCATGGTGGTGTTATGGATTGTATGGTGGTATTAATGTTAGTATGGCGGTATTAGGGTTTTGCATTAGGAGTTAACGATCATATGGAATGAGGATTTGGAGTGATTAACTCTGGGGCGTTGTGATTGAGAAGGGATGGAGTAACTAATTGTGACTGTTGAGGATGATTAAGGTTTGGGATGGCTAAGTACGGTGGTTATGGTATAATAGGGATGAGAGAGGTTAACCGCGGGTTGGTGTGGACAATTAGGGTTGGTTATGACTACTTAGAGTCGTTTGGCATTATCATGTGTATCATCGATTAAAGGGTAGATATGAACACGGACCTATATTGGTTGTGATGTGTAAAGCACAAAGAGAATGATTTATTTGTATCCTTGGTGGAAACCTTTTGAATAAGACACGTTAAAACATTAACTACTTACAGAGAAAGATGTTGAGCCGGACCCAGACCGGTCCACCGGCAAATAATAGTGGCAGGGTATGTTACCCTCGTGACCGATCCACCGACTATAATAGTGGCAGGGCATGGCCCTCGTGACCGTTCCACCGGCTATAATAGTGGGGGATTTCGTGCTCAACAAACTAATCAGAACAATGATAAGACATGGGAAATATACTAATACTTATAGTGGAATACCTTGTGAGTCGGGGCCAGACCGGTCCACCGGCAAATAATAGTGGCAGGGTAGGTTACCCTCGCGACCGGTCCACCGGCTATAATAGTGGCAGGGCATGGCCCTCGTGACCGTTCCACCGGCTATAATAGTGAGGTTCCCGTACTCACACGGACTAATAAAGATGATGATGTGAATCGATTGTAAATATCAGAGGCCTGATGAAAAAGTTAACCGGTTTGTAACCTGTATTGTTTATCTGCGTTATTGCATGCTATCTAAGTAATTGTGCTATGTCTGCTTTGTCGTGTATCTTGATGTGTGGGCCTTAGCGCGTCTGTTACCTTACTCAGTACGTAGCGTACTGATCACCCGTTTCATGGGTGCTGCTCATTCCCACGAGCAGAGGACCCCTTTGACCTTGTGCAGGTAGGAGACCATGTCTTCGATGCCTATGATACCTACGAGGTATCGGGTGGGGCAGAGCGTTGAGCCTAACCTGACTTGGGGACCGAGAGCGAGTTGGCCGGACTCCATTTCTACCTTCGGGTTTCGTATTCTCTTTATTTAACCGTATTATGAACTACGCTTTATGTTTTGAGAAAGCGCACTTCTAAGTTGTAATCCTAAACCGTATTCTAAGTGACGTTTGACTTATGTTTCGTTAATGATTTATGTTAAGTGCTGAACCATGTTTTAATGTTTCATATCTGAGGTTGTTTAGTTTAGCCTTAACACTTAGTATCGGAACGGTAGGAATGAACCGGTCTGGTACTAAGTGTGGCGGTAATATCCCCAAGTTTACAGTTTTAAATTCTTTCGCTTCCGCTAAACCTTTGATTTAAACGAAATTTTTCAGTAGTAAATTTGGGGGTGTTACAAGTTCACTCAAAAATGGGCATAGTAGTGGGTTGGAAAGTTAAGGAAGGGTGCAAAAAGTCAATCTCGCAGCCCTATCTGCAAAAAGAGAGAGGGAGAGGTAAGGGAGAAGAAAAAGGTGAAGCTTGCCTCCTAAAGTATCTTTTTGGGAAAATTTTACTAATTAAGATTATGTAATGATCTAAATTATGTAAAAATAATCCTAGCACAGTAAAACATGATTATTAGCATAATGGGATTTAAATAAGAAGTTTTCATAATCATTAGAGAGAAATTCGAATCAAAATTAGAAATAGATCTGAAACTGCAAGCAAACTAGTCAATTGGTTTGGGCAAACCAGTCGATTGGTTTGTCGAGAATAAGAATGTTAATTTCTCCAGTACACCAGTTGATCGATTACGTAAACAAGTCAATCGGTATACCTAAAATTCACATTTTTATTAGAATTTCAAGCCTATTTTAAAACCAAAACTCATTTATTTTATATCAACATAATTCTAAAAAAAAATTGATGAGATTTTTTGACCAGCTATTTCTTTTCTAAATCTAATTTCAATTTATGTCTATATAATTTGGATTGGATTTGATATGAGGGTGGAATCTAAAGGATGTTCATGTGATTCGATATTTAATAAATTGATCCGATTAATCTATTAACTGATGTGATATTTTTTTCCCCTAATCAAATAACCAAATTTATTTGAAAATCTATTGGAATCATCTCATCTTCCCTTCTCCCTCTCTACATGCATGCAACAGGTATGCATAGAAGAGCTATGTAGATCAGAGGTGTCATAGTGATGGATTTGAGACATGGGATAGAGTTATATTGAGGGTCTCACCCACTAAAGGGGTGCATAAATTTGGTTGAAAGGGTAAGCTAAGCCTGAGATACATTAGTTTTTATGAGATTCTTGGTAGGGTGGGCGATGTTGCATACTGCCTAGCACTTTCATTGAAATTGGCTCAAGTTGATAACGTCTTCCACATTTCTTAGCTAAGGAATTACATTGTAGATCTTTCCTACGAGATTAGGCCTAATGAGATTAATTTTGGTGATTCTTTGTCTTATGAAGAGGTACCTATTCAGATTGTCGACATTAAGGTAAGACGGACTTGGACGAGCTCTATTCCACTCATGTAGATTCTTTGAAACTATCATGGAGCAGAGGAGGCAACCTGTGAGATTGAGAAAGATATGCGCGAGTCACATTTCAATCTTTTCAACACAAGTATAGTGTCAACTCTAGTAGAGTCAACCACCGAGATCACCTTTCCTTACATCTTTTTTCTCTTCTTCCCCAAACTTAGCTTATTGACTTTAGAGACAAAGTCTCTTTTAAAAGGATAATGATGTAACACCCCAAATTTTAGCTAAATATAATTCCAAGTAATTAATATTGTAACCTAATTCAAATATTAGGAAAGTAATATTTCTACCTCACCCTAACTCCTTGGTCATAATTCTTAACTTAACCTTTATCTCTATCCCAAGTTATTAATACCTTAATATAAACCTAACCCTATAAATTTTTTAATTAATTCATATCTATACCCTATTCTAAAATTATTTTAACATAATTTTCATTCTAAACACAAACTTATTTTTCTTTTCACCGTTTCTTTTTTTCCTTTTTTCTCATTCTCTTTTTTCTATTTCTCATGCTTGATTTCTTTTTCCTTCTCCTTCATCATTTTCTTCTTGTGTGTGATTTCTTCATTGTCCCAACCATGCCTCCGTCCCTTCCATGCTTCCTTCACTTACACCCTACCCCATCATCACATCAACATCTCCTTCATTGATGGGTTGCATGAAAATTTTGCCCAATCACCTCATGTAACACCCCGAGTCGACACGACCACACGGGGGCTACTTTGGAGCGCTTTCGGATTGATCGGCTGGCCCCACAGATCAACACGAGTCCTTTTAGCACGCTTTGTCCTCACTCACGCACTTTCCGAGAAATTTTCAGAAAATTTCCGAAACTTCCCAGGAGGTCACCCATCCTAAAATTACTCCACGGCCAGCACGCTTAATTGTGGAGTTCTTAGGACGGAATCACCAAAAGGATGGTATACCATGTTGATATAAGTATCCAAATCGATCCTTATAACACTCCGCTCAAATTGGGGTATTACATTCCCCCCCCCACTCAAAGAACAGGAGGTCACCCATCCTAAAATTACTCCACGGCCAGCACGCTTAACTGTGGAGTTCTTAGGACAGAATCACCAAAAGGATGGTATACCATGTTGATATAAGTATCCAAATCGATCCTTATAACACTCCGCTCAAATTGGGGTATTACACCTCACCTTCCCTTCTCCCTCTCTGCGTGCATGCAATAGGTATGTACATACACACACACACACACACAAACCCGCCCATGATTCTCATTAAATGCCTCGAACTAGCTCCTTCTCCCTTCATCGTTCTGTTGAAAAACCACCACCAAATGCAGCCTTACTCTCCTCTTTTCCCTCCTTCTATTCGTCTCTAAAATAACCCACCAACACCTCTGCCTGTAGCCCTTTCCATTCCCTCACCCCTAGCACCAGCAACCTTCACCATTTCCTCACCCATATCACCGGCCAAACTCACCACAACACACCCCTTTCATTGGAAAAAAATGAATTGTTCCTCCCCTATTTGCTTCGCAAAAGCCACCAAAACACACCCTCACCACTGGCCATTTTCGCCGAAGCTCCCTTTGACCATACTAACCGCAACCCTTTAATTTTATCTTCCTTGTGCACAGGAAAGCTTAACCAATAATTGTCCCTAGCGGCAGACAACTCAATCAAAACACCCCACCTAGCTTTGACACTACTAGGCAATCCTCACCCCCACCATTCAACCACTTCCATAGGACTAGCCACCCCCTTTGCCCCCTTTTTTGCTGTTCCCCACCACCTAGCAATGGTAACTTGTGTCATTGGCACCCCCTTTACTTTGGCACTTATTGTCGTTCCTCCTAATTTATTGCATAAAGTTTTTCCAAAGCACTCCCTTTGGTTTGGTTCAATTTTCCTCCATTCTTTCACCCTCCATTTCTTTAGCATTTCCCTAAATATGTCATTCAATCCAAATGGTGTCTTGTTAATTGTTTTTATGTGACTTACTAGAAGTTCTGAATGCCTTAAATTGCACATATGTAACTTCTGAGATAGGGTTATTTTTGTATGAGTAAAATATTAGAGTTAGGACTTCTATTTTGGGTATGTAAAATGAAAATTTTTATTACTAAACTTTTGGGTGTTAAGCCCATTTTCTCTTTATCTTTGTTTCCTCATCCATTTGCATAACCCTTACATATATAAGGCATCCTTCCTCTCTATTTTTTGTCTTGAATCCCACCAAAAATAAAGCTCTTGGTATGTGTTCATCTTCTCTATCCTCCTAAGCTTCCTTTTGTAACATATCCTCGACCTTCTCCTTCGTTATTTCATCATTATTGTTGAAACCTTTTATATAAAACTTTATAACCTCGCGTTACCTTCCCCCTTTGTTGCATGAGCAACTCATGTCGCACCTTCATTGGTAGCATGAGCAACTCATGTTGTTTGCCCTTATGTTGTTCCAAACCCCACACAAAATACCCAATGTTACACCTTTACCTTGCTACGTAAACCAACAACTTAGCACCCATCCTTGTTGCATCAAGCATTGTTGTTCCTCCCCTTTATAGAGTGAGTATGTGCTACAACCATTCCCCTTGATTCTTGACATATTGACGTAGCTAGCCGTGAGTTGGACCAACCATTCATGTAGCCTACCCTTAGTAAGGTGTGCCTCTACTGTTGCAAGCCCTCTTCTGTGGGACTCTTTAACACTGCCTGGATTTTTTTTTCATGTGAGAAGGTGATGTTGTTCCCCCATATATCATGAGAAACATACACTACTAAGACCTTGCAAAGCGATTTTCTCCATTGTTGAAACTTTGCTACATTGTTAACTTGTGCAGTCTCCCTTTTTCCCCCAATTATTTTCCAACCCTTTTTTTGGATTTGGTTTTTGTTAATTTTTTTTTATTGTTGTAGATGCTAGTATATATGTTGTTGGTTGTTGATTGCTTAGTTAACCCTTGAGGTATTGTGGAGAAGATAATCTTTTGTTCTTTTATGTAGCTTGAATTTAGATAAATCCAATTACTTATGAGATGGTAGAATTTATATGCGAGCATGATAGGTTGTTTATATCTAGAATCATGCTAGGATTTTTTGTTATGAAAGTGTTATGAAATTCATGATAAGATGACATAATGCTCTTAAATAATTAGTACACACATTTGAATTACCATTAACTATGAGTAATATGCATATGTAAGTTGTTAAATGATAAACATATGCATGTCTAGGATTTTACTAGAATTTTTTACCTTTCCATATATTACGTTTATGTTCTGTTAAGAATTCCATGATTATAATTCCATGTTTAACTATGGTTGATATAAATATTATGAATGCATGTACATATGATTAGGGTTAAAATACAATAATTGTCATTTATATGCTCTAGGGTTAGAAATGCTTTCTTAAATAATTTTTATGCAATTGTTATGAAATTCATGATAAGATGACATCATGCTCTTAAATACTTAGTACACATGTTTGAATTACCATTAACTATGAGCAATATGCATATGTAAGCTGTTAAACGGTGAAAGTATGCACATTTAGGATTTTACTAGAATTTTTGACCTGGCCAAGATATTATGCTTATGTTCTATTAAGCATTCCATGGTTATATTTCCATGTGTAGCTAGGGTTGATATAAATATCATGAAAGCATGCATGCATGATTAGGATTGAAATATGATAATTTCTATTTGCATGTTCTAGGGTTAGAAATTATTTCTTACCTACACCATGATGTTAATTGCCATATTAAATTCCATATAATGACATAGATATTTATGCATGCGTTGCATGGAATATATGACACATTAGAAAAGCATGATTAGGGATTGTGCACATAAGTTGCTAAATGCATGCATAATGGAAAAATAAAATTGATAAATCTTAAAAATTATCTACATGCTAAAATATTATAAATTAGTATTTTATCCATTTTATGAAAAATTCTCAAACTAATAACATTTGGTACAAAATTGGGTAATAATGGTGTAATTAGGGTTTTAAGGGTATTTTGCTCATTTTTAACCTAGTGTACCTAATGTGAATAATTAGACACACGAAGGACTTAGAATTTTGATAGGTTGACCTTAGTTTTAACTTTGACCCTAACTTAGACCATTGACCTTAGGTTGACTTGAATAATTAGAAACAAAGGGAAAATAGTTAAGTATGGCAATAAGAAGTATCGTGCATTGTGTGATATTTGTGATATTCTCATAAAATATTAATAATTAAAGTGGAAGGCTTCGAGTTTGGAAATGGTCGCTCTCTATGATTAGCCACCTTATAGATGAGGTTTATTACTCAGCTTGAATTGGTTTGTTGGCGTGTCGTAGTGCCCTAATAAATCCCTAGTTTAATCTATATATGACATACAAGCCCTATAAGGGGTATTAATACTCAATAATTAAGTGAGTGAGTTTGGATGATATTGTGTTGCTTGTATGCATCGGTATGATCAAGCATACCATAGTATCCCTGGATACTAGTGTAAGGGTATTGTGTTGGCTTCGTGTACTAGTATGACCAAGTGTACCTCAGTGTCCCTAAATTAATTATATCCCCATTGAGTAATTAAAAATAAAAGTCCCTATTGTGTGAGTAATTTAAATGGATTGTTCTAGGTTGATTTTTCAGTAGATATCTCCATGCACTACTTGGTTCAGGTGTGTGGTTTGGTAGCTACCTCTATGTACCGTTTAGTTTTGGTATGTGTTCGGTATTTACCTCTATGCGCTAATTTGTTTTGGTAGGTTGGCTTGGTAGATGCCTCATCACCCTACTCTCTGATTTTGAAATTGATTTCATTAGTTTATTTTGGTCATGGATTTTTATATGGCTGTCGTGTATTTTGAGATGAAGTGAATTTTTTAAGTATGAATGGCTATTGAGCATGAGAATTTCATATTGCATAATTTATCCCATGATTATTTTATATTGTTATGGTATGTATTTTGTGTTTGAGCATATTTTTGGATTGTTGTGTGATTATGTGCAATATGAGCATGCTACCTCTTATGAGGTATTGTGATTTACTTATTACAAAAAGTCGTATTGATACTATATTTTTAGATAACCATGTGAAGGTTATGGAGTGGCACGGAGTGCATAAGAGTATAAGGGAAGCCCTTGGAAAGAGGTTCTATTCTCAGAGTGGGCCTTTATGTCTAATAGTAAGGGCAAACTAATGTTGTACCTTTTGGTGCTAGTTTTTATTGTAATTTGTTTTCATCTGGACTCTTATATCCCTTATTATATTTTTATTATTGTTGTGTATGAAGTATATTTATCTATAACTTTGTTTATTTTATTATCTCGTATTTCACCTACTTTGTTTTGGATCTAACTTATTTTGAACCTTAACACTTGGTATAAATAAATGTTAGAGAAGCAGACTTATACTATGTGTGGCATTAACACCAATCATTTTGTAATTAATGCTTTTGCAAGATAAAATTTGTAAGTAGTAAATTTGGGGATGTTACAAGTATCATAAATATTATAGGATATTAATATACTAAATTGTGTTATTATTAGTTATTATCATATATTATTTCTTCATTAATCTATTTATTAAATAAAAGTAATGAATATCATTTGTATTGATATATAAACATATATAAGTTCCCCCCTTTTTTATAGTACTTGATGTTTTCCTTATGTATTTAATTTCTTATGTCTCGATGATTTTACAATAGGAAAGTTTAAACTTTATCAAGGAAACCAAATCTAGAATTATAACTATTTTTTATTATAGGGGTTGAATATTATATTCTTTTATACAAAATTACGATTGAAAAAAATAGTATGCTAATTTTTGGGTAGAAATTTATTTTAAAGTAAAGCGTTATCTTTTTCTCACTAGTTGGATCAGATAATGTTTGACTTTATTTTAGTTTGGATTCACATTTATGCTCCTATATGAGAAATGTTTCTTTTAGGCTACTTTTGGTTCAAGTTGGTTTAGATATTCTATCGAGTTTGCATAATTTTGAATAAGTTTTGTATCTGTTTGGATAAATTTGAATTTAGTATCAAGAATGTATTTTTTCAAATTAAAGTATGATATGGGTTTAGGCCATTTTATTCGAGTCATCAAATTTCTATAAGCTCTATAAGCTGTAATCCCTTGGAGCGAAGTATTCTTGCAATACCCCATATTTTAGAACCCTATTTTATTGGATTAAATTTCCATGACAAGGAAATAATCCTACCTCTTACGTGTGTTGGATTGTGGGTTGGGTAGATTATCATATTCCCTATGTAGATCTGGGTCTTATAGGATCACCGGTCAACTAGTAGTGAGTAATTAGTCACTTGGTTCCAACTATTTTATTTTTTTAGGTCTCTAATGAGACTATCCAACTGATTTTGACACACTAATCGATTGCTTCATTTAGGTTCTACGTTTTGTGTTTGTGTTTGTGATTATGTTTTGTTTTCAAACCTTGCCTAATCCTTTTCTTATATTCTAATCTTATTATCTCCTTGTTGATAATCATTTTTATGAATTGTATGATTATTCTCCTGATTTGTAGAACCTTGTTTCAATTAAAACAACCTAAGATCTATCACGAGAGTTTTTTTTTTCTGCCAACTACTCATTACCTCACAAAGTTAAATCTCCTCTCCTCTTTCTCCATCAGATTTGATGCAGTAATAATGGAATAATTCAACTAAGCTAATTGAGCCCCTTCTTACTTATCCTTAGTTGCTTACATGCAACCTCTCTTTCACCCTCACCTTACTCCATCATTTCCTTCATTTTAGTGTGAGCCAATCAACTCTTAGTCAATTCTCACCCTTTTTCCTTTTCATAATTCTACCTCTTTCCTCCCTTTTTATTCCCTCTTGTGTTTTATTCAACTCTCATTTGCAAAATGCTCTCCCCTCTCTCCGCTTGGGGGTTTCCTAAGTGTTTGAAGATCTTCATCTTTTATCCTTCCCTTACTAAAACCAAGCCTCCTCACCCTTCTTTCTTCCTTTTTGGTATGACATCCTTCTTGTTGGGTATGAATTCCTTCCTTGTTCAATTATTGCTATTTGATGTATGTTTTCCTTTGATTATGTTAGATTTTATAAATTCTAATTTTGAGTTATGTGTTGTAAAGAAGAGAAAAATGATAATTGGAGGCTCTATCCTTGGGTGGTTTTGTTATTTATTTTTCTAATTTTGGTCAGAAAGAAAGTATTCGTTTTAAATATGTGATAATCCATGATGGTAGCATAAGTATTATCAACCATGATTCTTGTGGTTCTACGATATTATATATTCAAGCATGAGGTTATGAAAGTAAGATTTGGTGATAAGTAAGATATGTTGGAGTATGCAATCATGTTTGGCTATTTTGGCTCCTTTTTGGTGAATTTTAATGATTTTGTGGTATTCTTGGAGCATGATATGTCTAGAGTATATAGGCATGAGGCTAATTTTGAGGTTGACTTTGTTTCCTAAGCATGAATTGTGTGTAATTAGCATGATTTATATGAGTGTTTATGCCTAGAAGAAAGTTAGAGATGCATGTGTGTTATAGGAATTTGTTGAGTTTAATCGCATGAGTAACTTGTTTTACCTAGATAAACCAATCAATTGGTAAAGGCATAACCAATCAACTAATTAACTAGTTTTGGCCCACCATAAGATCAGTTAAGTTGGAATTTACATGTCTTGGTTTCAATTTGTACCAGTTAATTTATTAGGGAAGGAATCTGTCAATAGGTTCACTAGTAGATTGGTCACCCCTAAACCAGTAAACTAGTTTAACTATTTTACCTGATTTTGTTGTTATTACTCTTGAACCAATCAACTCATTTGTTAGACAACATGTGGATATTTAAGGCTTTACCTTATAGGTTCTCTATGAGCTTGAACTTGACATGTGTGTTCCACTTCACATATTCAATTTTAACTATGTTTAGCCTTGAATAATTTGGATTAAAGGAAAATAATTAAATTTCAATTATTATCGTATGTGCACTAAGTGTTGTGGTAATCACTTTAATAAAATATTTACACTTAAAGTGAAATATCTCATAACTTGGGAATTATTTACTCTTTATTAGGGTTAGTTATCTTAGAGATGAGGTAGGAACCTCTTTTTTGATTTGGTGGTTTCATCGAATGTCTCAATATTTTAACTAAACCCCTATTATAATCTAAATAGTTATTAGGAATTCTTAGGTTTTCGTAAAGGAAGGTATACCTTATTAATATACATAGTTATATAAATCATTTTAAGCTATCAACATCAACCAAATAACTTGAGATGTTGCCAGATCATTTTAAGCTCTTGATATTGGATAGATAAAGAGTGTTTTGGAAGAAGAAAACTTCATTAAATTAAATTTAGGTATATTACACGAAATAACCATGTATTTTAATAAAATGCACAAGATACCCTTTTTCAAATTTACACTATGCTAAATACCGATATAAATTCATTTTTATACACAAATTACCCTTCCATTATATTTTCTTTCAAATTTAGTTATCTAGTAGTTAAGTTATTAAATTTAAAGCACTTTTTTGATATAAATGGACACAAATGACCTTACTCCAACTTCCATCTTATCCTTCTCCAACCTTATTCCAATTAAAATCTCACAATATTGATAAATTAACCCCAATTTACAAATCACAAATTTAAGTGTTTGAGGAACAAAATCCTACTAATTAAATAAATTATAAAATTAAAGCAAGGCTAAAAAGCAACTAATTACTTGCCCTAATAACCATCAATTAGACCACAAGCAAATATCAACAAGAAAACAAAAGGCTAGAAGCTTGGGCCCACAAAATTATTACTAGGATAGAGCCATTGTTGCATAAGCGACAAAGGTTCAAACCTAACAACAACAAAAAAATAGATTATTTACACTAAATAATGAGAGAAGGAAATGGATTACATTTAATCTAATGAAAATTAGTTGACCTGCAATAACAAACAATCTTTTCGAGAGAAGGACAAGGAAAAGATCCTTAGAGAAAACAAGCCTAGATCTAGACCTCACAATACAATTCAAAGATATTGGTACCAATTATGAAGCAATGCTATAATGGAATAGTAGCACAAATCAAAATCAGTGTGTGCTTGCTTAAGGATTCAAGTTTGAACATCCACAATATATTGAACAACAAACACCCATAATCGGTTCAACCTAGCTTGAATTCAAATGAATTTTGAAATTTAGCTATGAAAATTTGTTGGTTAATGTTAAGGAATAGTAACCAACAAACATTCGATCAACAACCATGAATCGAGGCAATTGATCGATCAAAAGCCACAAAAACTACGTAGCCCAATCATGACATCTGAGTAAAATGACTTATCTCAAAAGACAATCGATTCATCTTTGTACTAGGTTTGGAAAAATTGAATAAAAAAAGGAAAGAAACATTGAAACCACTACATACCCACAGTAACCGACTGTACGCACCTAACTCGATCTGGCTAAAAACATGCAATTGGGCCTTAATTTTGTAGATTTGAGGACCAAAATAACCAAATGTAACAGATAGAAGTGATGGGTCAAATAATCAAGAGTCATGTACAATAACTCTAGAACTTGAACAAATGAAACTTCCATTCCTTGGTTGTAGTGAAGAGAACATGTCCTAATTGAAGAAATCTGAGGATTTTTCATGAGGAGTAAGAGAAATGTGCCTTTAACTAGGATTTTTCATATAGAACTGAGGAGGAAGAAGAAAAGAAACAATGAATTAACTATGATTATTCTATTTTAGTTCTAAAGTTTGTGAATTAATGAATAAAGATGGAGGAAGAAGATGTGTAGGTTTAGGATTGTTTATTTTTGTTTTGAAACCCAGTTAAAAAGCTAAAAGAATAAGGATAAATTTAGAGTATGAAAAAACAAAAAGTAAACGTTGTTAGTTGTAAAATGGAGTGAAAGGACATTTTCTGCGTAACACACACGCACACGCACACACACACATGGGTATCTAATACAATGTTAATAAGAGTAGGAGTAACTTATGTAATTTTTTTTTAAATAAAGGGAATTGCTTAAGTTCTTGAGCAAAAAATATAGTGAGGATTATTCTACTTATTTTTTTTTATATAAAAAACATATAATTTTTCGGTTTGTTGTTTGGATAATAATAATAATAATAATAATAATAATAATAATAATAATAATAATAAATTTAATTTCCTAATTGTTCTGACTTTTTGGAATTGCATATAGTTGTTGGATTTTATATCCTCAATAATATTTGTTTTTATTCATCATTTCACTTTTGTTTTTCTTTTCGTAGTGGTTTCGTACAATATAAGCATTAGGTATATTTTTAGTAATTTTTAAAAAATTTATAAAAATATGTAAAGATAATTATAAATTATTATATATACAACAATATTATAATAAAAAATTGAATCTGAAACTTATAATACTTAAGAATCGATATTTATTATTAAACTAGATCTCATCGGATATATCTGTAAGGGCTCCAGATTTACGCTATAGTAACTTTAATAAGACTAGACTCGTTAAAATATGCATATTTACCAAGGATGAATCAAAAGAGCAGAGAGAGGAGAAAAAAAAAATAAGAAGAAGAAGAAGAAGAAGAAAGATTATGGGGGATCACATCAATTTGATTGGATTTACTTGGACTCTGTACTTTTGTTTTGTCTCGCTGAATTATTGCATCTAAAAGAGAAAAGTGGGGAGGGAGGGAGAGAGAGAGAGCTCCTCCTAGCTAGATCCTCTCCCAATAGTGATAAATAGTACCCACTTAAATACTTTATCACCCTTTTAGGCCTGAACTATAGCTATAGCAAATAATCACATATCAATCCCAAGGCCAGACCCTGGATGATCACTTACAAGGAACCACGTACTAGCTAATTAGGTCCCTAGCTAGCTAAGGCTAGCTCCTTAATGCATCACGCTTCTTCCCCGATTCTCCCTCTTCCCCACTTCAAAGAATAAAAGAAGATAAAGAAAGAAAATAGTAATAGAGAAGGAAATAATATTATATATATATATATATGAGCAGGAGTATATATTTTATTATCTCTGAGGTAGAGCTCAACAGCACCCAGCTTTTCAGCCTTGAAACTCAATGAAAAGCAAAAGCAAGAATAAAAGGAGGGGCAAGGGAGGGGAGGGGAAGGGAAGAAGATAAATCAATAAATTAACAAATAAAAAAATAAAAGGAACACAGGAAAGGTAGAGAGATAGAGAGAGAGAGAGAGAGAGAGAGAGAGAGATGACACAAAAACAAAAGAAAAATCCATTAATTGCCCTAAGAAAACGACAACAAAAGCTTGCATGATATGAAATGAAAACGAAATGAAATGAAAACAATTTTCTTTCTTTTTTTTAGCAAAAGGAAAGTAGCTCGCTCGCTCGCTCCAAGGCATATTAGTCATGTATTTCTTGACCAGAATTTGTAGTTCTGAAAGCTAGAGAGTAAAGCCTCCAAGAAAAGTCTTTGTTTTTATGCATCTCTCGACCATCGCCACGGTAAGATGTCAAAGTGAAGCATAAAAACGAACAAATTAAAAGAGAGAGAGAGAGAGAGATAGACAGACACAGGGATACTGAAGAAACAAAAGAAAATCACCTTGTTCTATTTAGCTATCTGCGTGCTGGCAAGCTTACTCGAAAGAGATAGAATTAATCAAAGCGGGAGCACGGTTTTGGTTTGACGCCAAGAAGAAATTGCTACCGTTCAGCAATTTTAATCTATATATCGTTGTTGGTAGTCTCAGGAAGTGGGTAGCAACGCAAATGATGGCCGGAAACCCTAACTCATGGTGGAGTATTAATAATAATACTAATAGCATGCAGAACTTGAGAACTCCATCAAGACATGAGCAACAACCGACTCCTCATGATCCTTCTCCTACTTTGTTGTCAGAGCAGCAGCAGCAAACAACCACTTCTCTGTTTCCACCTCATGAACATCATCAATATGTACATGGTTCTGATCATGATTCTCTTCATCATCAATATCATAATCACGTGGGCTGCCATGAGCAGGTTCCTATTTCTTGGAATCCGGTCTTCTTGTAAGTACTTCTTCACAGTTTAGTCGTTGGCTAGCTTCTCCTTCTTCTGCTCCTCCTCCTCCTCTTTGTTCATGTAATACTACTAAATTTGCAAGCTCTTAGTTACCATTCATCTATACTCTCCACCTCTTATTTGTTTGGTTCTTGCTTATATAATTAATTGATATGTGCATGTTTAATTTATGATATAAATATATGGGTTTCAGGGGTGGATTTGTGAACGAGGAAGAAAGATATGGTCAACCAACTGCAGCAGGTCATCAGAATAATCAATCAAGGAAGCTATTGGAAGAAAATTGCAGCTGGGAAACACAACAATATCTGAACAACATATCACCAAGGATCTCCACCACCGCCGCTACTCTACCCCGTCAAGATCATCACCATATAAAAGAAGAGGTCATGACTCAACAAAGCAGCAGCAACTTGTTATATAATAATCATCATCAACATCACGAAGATCAAGATGTTCGCGAAGATCAAGGAGGAGCTGCAACTTATAGGCAGCTGCTGACAGCTAATTGGCCTCACACCATTCTTCCTGCTTCTCCTAAATCTTGTGTCACTAGCTTAAGCAGTGGTACCACTAATACTGCTGTTAATAATAATAACAACATTCTGGATTTTTCTAATAATAAAAGACTTCACCGTGATGATGATCAGAAGAATAATCAACATGCAGATCACTCATATGAGGTACATTACAGATTAATTTACATACACATATTAAGTTAGAGTGAGTTTTTTTAATAAAAAAAACCATATATATTTAGTAGAATAATATGTATATTGCATGCAACTATTTCGGATTAATCATAATGTTGTTAATAGATTTTTTACTTTTTATGTGTTCATCAATTAATGACAGTGTAATAGCACTGCTGCTACTACCGGAGGAGTAGCAGCAGCTAAGAAGACTAGAGTTCAACCTTCTTCAACTCCTCCTCTCAAGGTAACACAAACCATAATTAATTAAGTCCCTATACACATACATACAAATTCATAGATTTGTTTCGGTCAGCTAATAATCTTCTCTCTCTCTCTCTCTCTCTCTCTATATATATATATATATATATCCTATGCTTAGACATATTCTTATTTCATAATTACATTTTTTCATTGGCTAAACCTTTTTTTATTAATTAATCAGGTGAGGAAGGAGAAACTGGGAGATAGAATTACTGCCCTTCACCAACTAGTTTCTCCCTTCGGAAAGGTAATTAAGTAAAACAGTTTACTTAATTGATTTTAATGAAACACCAGTAAGATGTAGTCATCCATCAATTAAGAACGAATATGTCCATGGAGTGAGAATGTTAGTACTTGATAATAATAATAATAATAATAATAATAATAATAATAATAATAATAATAATAATAATAATAATAATAAAAAGAAGGGAACTCATGTGTGTCCTCATCTTTAATTTTTCAGACTGACACTGCATCAGTGTTGTTAGAAGCCATTGGCTACATCAGATTCCTTCAGGGTCAAATCGAGGTGTTGTTTTCTTCATCTTTTTTTTTTTTTTTTGGGCTTTCCTTTTTTATTTCCCTTTTTTTTTCCTTTCTATTTTTTATAATTTTTATTTAAGTACATGAGCTTCTCCGTATACTACTAGCTAGCGTGCTGTTGTACTACCTATTGCTTTTTGCTAGGTTATCCTCATTATTTTTATGTGGAGTGTAATTTTACACTGAATAAGTCATATATCTGCAGTACTGTGGTGTCAGTCATGCTTTCTGAAACATTCTCTTGTGCATTGAAGTCATAAATTTTTATTCTTTCCTTCTCTAGCTCACTGGTTTTTGTTCTTCTTGTTGTTCGCAAATTGCTGCAGCAGGCCCTCAGCTCTCCCTATTTGGGCAGTTCACCTGCCAAGACACAACAACAGTCTGTAAGTGCTTGCATATATCCCATGTCAGGCCTACAATTTTATTTTATTTTTATAATGACATTGATATTTTAATTTCATTCTCGTAATCGGGAAAATATTTATGCATACTTAGAAGCTAGTTAGGAAAATATCTTTTCATTTAATTTTTCTTTAACTTCAAGCTTTTCCAAATAAAAAAAAATAGTCTGTTTTGTTTTATTTTTGGGGTAAAATAACATACGTGAGAAAGATCAAATAAAATAATATAAATTAATGGTTCAAATTCTTTTGATTTTTAAATACGTCATAATAAAACATAAGTAACGAGTCACGTCCTGTCACCTAGAAGAAATGAATAACAATGAAACATATTTTTAATTCATCTCTTGATAATCAAATTTTTAGTATCAGTTTTTCCATATTTAATTTTCTTATTGAGGTATTTTATTTTTATTTGTGATGATCGTAGGCACACGGAGAAAGAAATTGTTTATTTCCTAATCATCCTGGTCAGGTATATTTTTTCTTTTTCTTTTTGGATCAATCAATTCTTTTAGTCTTTAATAAATTTATTTTTTCAAGAACATATACTGTATTCAAAAATTAATGATCCACAGCTTTAAAAAGGTTCAGCTTTATAGTTTGGTAGTATATATAATAAACAAATAAAATTGCACATTCGAATAAATTGAAAAAGGGTTGAAATTTGAACCTAATCTTTTTCCCTCTTTCCTTCTTCTTTTATTTTTATATCATTTCTCTAGCTTTTGAATGATTCCCGCCTGAAAAGAAGAGGAGGAGCTGCCAACCAGGTACAATTTGCACTTTAACTTTCTGTTCTCTCAATCTCACCAGCTAGCTTGCCAATTTCCCTTTTTTTTTAACTTCTCAATATATTGAATTAACTACCCTTATAGATATATACATGTATATCATTGCTATAATTATTAGTTTTCCTAGCTTGTCATGATTGTGGTGGTGCCCAAAAGTTGATAAGTTTGCTAATTAGCTTCGTTAAACATCATCATCGTTAGCATCCTCACTATCCTTGAAACAATTGATTATGCTTTTTATCTACAATTTTGGTCTTAGTTATAAAAAGCACATTGAATCCGATAAACATCATATTGACATCGGTATAAAAAACGCCCAGGTAATCTACTTCATGTAGAAATTACTTTATTAATCAATAGAAATGTTCATCCCCCCCAATAATTATCTGATAAATAGTGCTAGCAAAATTTAATCTAACCCAACGTAATTTTTACCATAAATTTTAGTTATTTTTTATATTTTTACCATAAATATCCTTATTTATTAATGATGTTCTAATTTCATCAATTTATCCACACAAGGACAATATTAAAAATTCATAGTAATAAAGAAGTAATAATTGATAAAATATTAATAATTATATGATTACATGAATTCAAAAGTAATGATCGCTTACACAATTAAAGAGTCAGATTAATTTTGGTGATCAATATTATCCGGTTTGACTCAAATTCGAAGTGACATGGTTAAAGATTAACTCAATCAGAACCTAACCTGACCTATTAAATCTCAAAAAAAAACCCCGATATGCCAATTTAACCTAAAATGATCTAAACCTGAGCTAACTTAACCCGACAAATTGACCCAAACCTAAAAGTATCCGAATACAAGCTAGTTAGACCCATATTTGACCTGACAAGTTAATTCAAATCCAATCTCATCCGATAAATTAAATCGATACGACCCAAATATACACTAAACCAAACTTAAACAATAAAATGAACATAACTCGAAATGACCTAATCCAATCCATAACTGACCCACAAAGAAAAAAATAACTCGCAAACAACCTTAACCCAAAATGACCAAAACCCAAACTTAATCTACTGACCCTATTACTACCTCTAAATATGACTTACATCTAGGAGGATATAGCTTTTTCTTCATAATACACACACACCAAGAACTTAAAAGTTTAGGGCATTGATCATAGGTAGGTTCACTTTATGGATGAAAGTTCACTTAGGAAAAAGAATAAATTTAATCTAATTAAATGTATATTGATATTTTATCCCTTGTTTGGCATCCCTTACAAAAAGTGATTATCTTATATGATTGGTTCTTTTTTATTAAAAAAAAGTACTCTAAAATTATGAGTAGTAGGAAACAAGGCATAAATGACAAAATTGCCTAATAGACCCTACGTATCATTCATATAAATCTATAGAAGAAGAATTAAATAATTGTTGGTAGACCCATTAGCTGATTGATACACCAATGTAAGAAGAATAGCTAGCGCGCGTTTCGTTAAAATTATACCTAGGAATATATATCTAGCTAGCTTTAAAATTTTGTTTTAGCATTGGATACCCGGCAGGCAAGTAGGCATTTACTTTTTTGCTGATATATTATAGTGGAGGCCATACTACGCTATTGCATCTCCTTTTTCTTTATATTATAGTTTGATGCCAAAATAATTCTCATCAACGTAGGCTGTAAGTTGATCATTCAAATTAATTTTCTGCATCTTCTTTAGTATTATTATGTGCATATCGGGTCGAATAATTATTAGACCTTTAGCCGTGGCTCATGCCTCCCTTCATCATCATGATGATATATAAGGGTGATTTCAGAAGCCCTTCATGAATTCTCGATCGGTGTAGGTTGCTAGGCAACAAGACAGTTTTTTTTTAAGTCATCTTACAAACACTTCTTAATTATTTCCAACCCTCACCTCAAAAAAGAAAAAAAAATCTTTTAGATCCTGTTACGCAGTTCATTGGCAAACAACTGATAGTAGTAACAAATAAGAATTATTTTTTTTAATCCTTTTGTAGTAATAATAATATTATTATTAGCCCTCTCATCGAACAATTAATTAACAGGATTACAAGGACAAAGAAGGAGCAAAGGACCTGAAGAGTAGAGGGCTGTGTCTGGTGCCAATATCATGCTCTCATTTGGTTGGAAATGACAATGGAGCCGACTATTGGGCACCATCGTTTGGTGGAGGTTTTTGACTTTTGTTAGATCGATCGATCGATGTAGATACATAAATTAAACATTATTCAAACCAAAATGCTCCATGCACTTAACTTTAATTATTTAAGCTCCTTTTTTTTTTTTCTTTTCTCTCTCTCTCTCACTTTTTTTGTTTCTGCTTCTTTTATTAGTGGAGGGAGGAGTGTATAACATCACGAGCAGTCACTCTTAATTCCGTGAATTTGAATTAAAAAGGTTGATTGCTCGTGATGCTATATTATTATCTTTATATCTATGAATTTCTTCTCTAGAAGCATGCAAGAGTGCACGGTCGGTTGTACGATAATAGTGGGCATTCCTTTTGTAATTTGTTTGTACGCATGAATCATGGTCCATTAAGATTAAGAAAAAAGGGGATATGGTGCTTAAAATTATTGTGATTTTTTTTTATTCTTTTCTTTCTTTTTGTTTGATTTAAAATCAAAAGTAGAGGTGCCCGGTGCTCACGAATGCCGGCTTCAATTATACGGACCTATGATTGGTGCTCCCTTGGAACTACGTACCTACTTATCGGCGGTCACGTTTTTCTATGGAAAAAATAAAATAAAATAATATAGTATTGTATTATAAGTATTAAAAAAACACATTTTTTTTTATTGCATGATTTTTATAAGTTGGTCCGAACGAGCACAAAATCTGTAGACGTACTGTTAATTGTATATGATAAAATTTGCTTACGGAATAGTATGATTATAAGTGAGCCATCGAAAGTACATGATGAAAAGAGGCAGCTGCTGATGACGACGACGATGATGATGGCGAGTGGCGACGACCAAATCTAAGATGTACTTCTAAGTTCTAACATTATTTATGATTGCTAATTTTGTCAGAATTTCTCCAATCTGGCAAACTCCCCTGACCTTTTTTTTATATATAAATAAAATAAAATAAAGGCAGATAGTAAAAAATGGAGAAAATGAGAGACAAACTAACGCTTTGAGTTTTTTTTTTAATAAAAAAATAACTAAATAAATAAATCGGCATTTTAAGTTACTTATAGTCTTATTTATTACATGGATGTTCATTTATATTACTTCCTTATCAAAAATTTTTGTCCTTATGCTATAAAATTTTTATATGAAAAAGATATTATTTTTTAAAAATTTAAAATATAATTTTTTTTAAATTATATATACATTATATGCTTTATTGTTTTTCAGTAAAATGTATGAGTATAATATTAAAACTAATTTTATTTATTTTTTAAAAAATCGTACAAATTTATAGAATGAGTTTATTTTTTATACGGATGGAATACTTTATTTATTTTATAATATAGGCCGCATTAAATTTTTATGATTATTTCAAAACATTATTCACATTAATTACAAAAGCTCATGCAATCAAATATTACATAATCTATTATGCCCTTACATCCTCTCTTTGATTAATTAGTGTATAATATATGGAATGCGCGCAGTTCATTTCCCTTTTCGCGAATTTCGCATTAAGCGCCATCGTACCCCATCAAACATGCACCTTAAGCTTATGTTGCTTGGATGGGGATATATGCAGTAACACTCGCTGTGAAATAAGCTGCACTGCTAATGCATTCCAATCTCCTTTCGTCAGACTTACTACCGCTTTGTCGGCATTCCAGGTAGCGGGGCCTAATTATTAAACTTTTCGTATCTCTCCTCCCCTTGTGTGCAAGCTAGTTCTAGCTCTGAGTGAGTAGATTTTGTTGTCCGGTCCTAGTTCGAAATGATAGAACTGTATTGATTGGTGTTGTTTGCATTCGTGGCTCCTGGTTAGCCCCTGATAGCGGGCAGTATAATTATAGTACTGCCGTTCTGTTTTATTTTCGTCGGCTCCATTAGCTATGTTTTCATTAGACGCTAAGATCAGCAGTAGTTTCGTGACACAATTACTAGTTTAAAATAGTTTCGCTAGACACTTGGACGTCTAGTTTCATCAGGCAACTAAAGTAGTTTCATTAGGCGCTTGGAGTAGTTCGTCTGACAACTACAGCAGTTTTGTATAAAGCTACATTGACTAGCTGTGCATTAGCTAGTTTCATTTGATAGTTGTAGCGAGTATCGTGTTCTCCACTCCAGCATACCTAGTTTGAATTTCTCAAGTTATGAACGACAGAGCCGATATCATTCACAGGGCGACTCTTCTTTTAGACAGGGTGCTTGGTTAAACTATTAATCGAGAGGACTTTGTAGGTGCTTAGCAGCCCTTCTTTAGTTATGCTCTTTTTTTTTTATTACTTTCTAAGCATTTCTTGTAGATATTATGTTCATTAAACTAACAATTTCATGATTTATTAACCTTTTAAATATCCTGAGTTCCAAAAGTTATTTGAGTTTTACATATCCCTAACATCTCTAAAGTAGTTTCATGGGTGTAGATGTAGTAGTTTCCTGAGACTACATAAAGTAGTTTACTAATACTATATGAATTTGCCGACACTCGCAGCTTCTCGAGACTGCATAAAGTAGCTTTATCTTATTTTATGAAGTGGTTTTTTGTAAGATTATGTGAAGTAGTTTCCCAAGGCTACATATAGTATAATCCTAAGACAACTTACAGTAATTTCCTGAGACTATTGCGTGGATTAGTTTCCAGAGACAGGATAAACTAGTTTCCTGAGAGTCATGAAGGAGTTTTTGGAGACTATGTAAAGTAGTTTCGTTAGGTGGAAGTAATCTCCTCCGACTATATTCAAAATATCTTAGGATTCATGAAGTATTTTCCTGAAACTACGTGAAGTAGCTTCCTTAAACTATGTGAAGTTGTTTTTTGAAACTCAGTGGGCTAGTTTCCTGAGACAGTTTTCTAAGACTATATAAAGTAGTTTCTAGAGATTAAGAGCTTGTTTGGTGTAGCTTATGGAAAGTAATTTTCTACATAAATATTTTTTTTTCTTCAAAAAGTAATTCTAAGTTATAATTCATGTTTGGTTTTATTCTTCGGAAATTATTTTTAAAAATCCATTATTACAATCCACTTTTAAAAAGTTAAAATCCAAAAGTAGCTGAGAGCTACTTTTGATCCTTCAAGAACTACCTGCCAAAGGAGTGTGGCAAGGTACATTAGTTATTTAAAATGTCGGTTATAACATATGAAGTACAATAGTTGCATAGATTGGATAATTGGAGTATTCTTATTTCTATTTTTATACTACACAATTTATCTCTTTTCTTCTTCTTCTTTTCTTCATTTAGTCGTGATATTAATCATATATAGTGAGGTAAATAAAGAAAAGTTTTTAATGGTAAAATTATTATTCAATAATTTTGTATATATATTAACTTTAGATAATCTAGTACATATTAGGGATCATAATTCTTTCCATGGGTTTAAGGTTCCATCGGAGAATCCTCGTTCGGGTACGGAAAAAGATTTCGAGAATTGGTTTTGGGGATTTTTTTAGGGATAGATCCCCTTACCCACATCAAATATTATATATGTATAAAATATGATCAAGTATCTAGGATGGAGTAAGGTTGTGGGTCAGATTTCAAGGTCAAGAAATAACTAGATGTTCAGGTCAACATTATGAGAATTTGATCCTCGTGAGAATCGAGTCGGGAATCTTCGACAAGAAAATATTAGGGATCAGGGTGGGTTCAGATATTATTTTTCTTATTGCGTTCGGGTGTGGGGATGAGGTCCCATTCCCGACCCGCCCGTTGACATCCCTAGTAAGTATATAAGTATGGATATAAATAAGCAGAGGTGTATAAAGCTATAAAAATCTTAGAGTTATTTTCATAAAAACATAAATATATATTTTTTTTTTTGCAAAGGCACAGACGTTTAATATTTATTTGCATTAAGGTTTAAACATTTTAAAATTTTTAAATGTAAGGCAATTTTAGTCTAAATGGTATTCCAATACTTAATGCAGTGAATAAAAACTGAACCAGCCAATCTCACCAGGTATCAAAACACGTATGAAACCATCCAATTTTAAAATTTGCTTATCAATATCAAAAAATTAAAAAAAAAATCAATTGGACTCGACACACCCTAAAATACCATCATTTCAATTACGAAGAAAAATTAAAATTCTAGGCTAGAAGAGCTGGTAGAACTGGGTCACTACAGTCAATTTTTTAAATGAAGGAGGTAATTTTCAATCAAACTGCAGTTGAACTATATACCAACCATTCACCAAGTTAATTTTCGATTAAGTATTTAAAATCCCAATTTAATGAAAATAAAGTTTAAACATTTATACTCTTACAAAAAAGATATTAAAACATTTATGCACACATTTATACGAATAAATCTAAAATGTTTGTTCATTTGTTGATATAAGTATTGTATAGATATAAATAACTACATCATATTGGTACTAGAAAATTTTTCCCTTACATTTTATAACTTTTTCATGGTTTACATTATTTTTATTTATTAGTAACGAAAGTATAGGCTAAGAAGATAAAAAATGGATATGGAAAAAACAAAAATGTAATTGTGTAGAAAAATAATAATCAAACAAAACAAGTAGCATTTTAGCGATAACCATTTTTCTAAATAAAGTAAAAACAAGCAACTTTTTTTTATCCAAAAAGTAATTATTTAAAAGTAGTTTTTTTTTTTTCAACAAGTAATTATTGAAAGGAAAAGGTAAATCCAACACGAATGGTGGTAAAACAAAGTAGTTTCCTAAGACTCATCAAGTAGTTTCTTGAGGGAAAATAAAGTAGTTTCCTAAGACGATATAAAGGATTTTTCCGGCTATCAAAAATGACGAAATCCATTGTACGAACTTTGCCGACAACCCTACAATGCCCTTATCTTTCGAGGCCTCACGATAGTACGAAGAAAATCTGTAACTAGTAGAAAATTTTACGCGACTTTAGCTTCAAATTACCGGTAAGAATAAAATTTTCTTGATCCTGAAGGTTGCAATTGCTATACGTTACATTCTTGTCCCAAATTATAAAACATTCGGAAGCTATCACCTTTAAAAAAAAAATCCCACAAGCAATCACATGTATTAAATCGGCAGAGAAGGATAACACGAAACATATGGAAGCTTACACCAATAATTGAGTTCAACGAAAATACGTAAATTCATTTTTTTTTTAAATACAACTAGTTTTGTGGCGGAAATATATTTTGCAATAATTGAAATCATAACCTTTTCAATGAAATGTGATCGTTGTATTTGACTTCATCATAAAGCCTAGACTACATGAGCGAGACGTAGGATGTAAAAGACACGTGAAAAGAGAGCTGACGGTGGTTCTTTGGGATCATGGTGGTCGCGGCGGTCCACGGAGTTGAGTGGAGGAGAAAGTTGATGTCGACTGAGGGAGTTTTGGTGTGGCGGTAGAGCTCGAGAGGCATCGCTACACTCATTTTTTTTCTTATTTTGTTATCTTCTGTATTGTTATTTTAATCGCAGTCGTACGCTTTGATCTTCTTTCATCTAATGGTTGGAGATTAAAGTTCTTAGTTCTTGCCGTAGGGAAGAGCTCTCCCTATATATTTCTATATACGTAACTTTATTATTTCAATTTTAGTATGCCAAGGTATTTCACGAATCAAAAGTTATGCCTTTGTGAGACACCCGGAATGTTACCTGCGTAGATTTGTTGGGGTTAACAAAATTGAGGCAAGCGTGTTTGTTGACAATATTTAACGTGTAAATGTAAGAAGAGACAACATATAATGAAAGTATAAAACATCGGGTTGTTTGACGGTTGTATACTTCGAAATACTTTCTTGTATACAACGTTAGTTTCTTGGTGTCTTACTTTAATTTCCCGCTGCCATCGTAACACATCAAGATCTTCATGCTGTCCGCCTCATAAAACCGTAGTGAATGGCTGACTGTGCCTAAAAATCAATCTATTTAATATAAGACCGGTGTGAGGGGAAAAAAAAAGGCGAATGGTTGACCTTGGCTTTCGTTATTTGCCACGGCGTAAGAATTGATAGGTGGGGAATTGTCTCTGATTAAATTTGAGGGGCATTCTTGCTTGTTTTTAGGGCAAGGATCTTCGCCTGCAAAATATGTTTTCCATAAGTGGAAATCGTTATCTAAACATAATTTTAAATTGTTAAATGCACCTGTAATATACTATTATATTTTATTATGTCATGTCATTACCTTACATTACATATTTAGCCAACAACCGCGATATAGCTATCCCCTAGTTTCAGAAAGGAAGAAAAAAATAAAAAACGGAAAAGGTGAGAGAGAAGGAGAAGGGATTCAAGAGAATTGGCGACGATGTTATTTTCCTTCATTGCTAACTTAATTATATAGGATAGATGCCGATATTATGATAATGTACAAATTATGCATACCTTCTTATTTTGGTGCAATCGTCCCGCTTGTTCACACCATTTTTTTTTTTGAGTTTCCCGTTCAATTTACATTTACAACCTCTCTACAAATACCCAAAGGAGATTTCTCATGCTCAACTAATTCATCCCCAGAGCCGCTTCATTGAGAATCCCTTTTTTACATCACCCCACGGGCTCCTTCCTATCTCAGTGCAGTTGAAAGTTGATGTTGAGGAGAAAAAAATGATGCTTGCGCCTGGGGCTGTAAATGAGCCGAGTCGAGCCAAATATTTTCGGACTCAAGCTCGGCTCATTTAACTAAACAAATAAACAAAGCCGAGTTTTTAATGATTCAAACTAAACTCACGAGTCAAAGTCATAAAATGAACCGAGCCTCACTTTTTTGACTCGGACTTGACTCGTTTAATATACGAATTCAAAAGTAAGGTTCGGGCTCGGTTCATTTAACTAAACGAGCGAGCTTAACCGAAATTTTAACGAGTCAAACCGAACCCAATACCGAACTGACTCAGCTTATTTACAACCCTATCTATGCCCAGAGCCTTTCGTAAAGATATCAACAATTATATACATCGATGTGTTTAGTTGGTATGTATAGGTTGTGAATGAACAGAGCTAACTCGCGAGTATTTTGGGTTCGGCTCATTAATGGTTCAACTAGGCTCATTTATTTAGTTAAACGAGCCTAAAATAAAGCCCGATTCCTTTAATAAACGAGTCAAGCTTGGACATAAAAATTTTGGGCTCGAGCTCATTTATATTGCAAAAGTTCATGAGTTCACCCATTTACCACAAAAGCTCGCAAGCCAGCTCATCTCGACTTGATCCTCATTTTTAGGCTCGTTTATTAAAGAAGCCAATCCCAAACCTACTTCGGCTCAACTCGTTTACAGCCCTATTGGTATGCTCAATACCTAAAAAATAATTTAGTACCACTAAAGTTGATCGCTTAAAAAAGAAATCTTTGATTCACACTGAGCTTATGATTGATTATACAACATCTTTGATAGAACAAGTTATTTCCCATCTCCATCCTCATGTATCAAATATAGTATCAAAATCTATTATTGTTCGTATATTCCATTCAATTGATTCTAATTCATTATCTTTTTTTAAGTAATAAAATCATAATAAATAAATAAAATTAATAATATGTGGGAGTTTGTCATTGCTCAAACATAATTGTAAAGTCTGATATCTAGTGGAAATCAATTCTTTCAACCTAAGCATTTAGAAAGAACTATCAATGTAAATTAATTTGAGTAATGATTTTTTTTTATTTCATTTTTGTTAGATTTGGATATACACTCATAAAATATGGTGTATTCAAATATTGAGCTTCTTAAGCTTTAACTAAGGTAAGGTTTTGTTGGTATCTCTCCTCTAAACATTTAGTATGATTCTATTGTTTATTTATTTAGTGTGATTCTTAAGCTTCTTATTTATTTATTTATTTTGGTGATGTTACGTTAACATGAAATAAACGTTTCAGTAATTATGATATCATGGAAAATTGTAGCTTCTAAAATCGAATCAAATATTATTATAGTCATCAAATATTATAAATTATTCTGAGTTACTCATTGTACTTTATTTTTTTTCTAAGTTAATCGCTAAAATTTGCAAATGTCCTATTTCAATTGCTAAACTACATATATACTTTACTAGTTAAACAACTAACATGTCAACTAATACTCCTTAGTATCATATTATAAATTCTAATCGGCCGATCTTAATAATTGATATACTAATGAGCGGGAAAAAAGGACAATTTGAAATTATAATCATACCACTCTCCCAAGTAACTCTTCCACTCCCCATTTATTTACTCTAGCATAGAGTTTCACATGAACAAAAGAAAATTAAGTTGAGTTTGGACGCTCATTATGTGTTGTTTAGGCAACCTCTAGAACAGAAGTTGTATCCTCAAACTTCTAAGCCAAGTGAAGCAAGTTGCTTCTTTTCTACTGATTCTATTTTTTGACTTAAAATTTGGGTGACTCCAACGGTTAGTGACAACTAGAATTCCTACTTTGAAGCCATTGTTGCTTGATTTTTATTTTGTATGCAGCTTATAGACTATCATGATAGCATGTTTACATTTAAAAAAAAAAATCACATGTTCCTATTTTTTGGTGAATGCTTGTTTAGAATTCATTGGTAAGTCTTCTGATATGAGTGTCTATGTACAGTGAATTATTTTGTGTTCCTAGAAATGAATAAAGATTGAATAACATGCTATGATATTCTTAGAACTGACTGACTATCAACTTCATCGCCCATGTTATATCATGTATAAGATTACTAGTTTATCCTATCTCCACCAATTTTACTAAATATAGATGCAATATAAGCATTTCCCCCTACGTTGAACGCCCTTTCTTCATTGTTTGATTTAGCCACTACTACAAACACGGGAAATAATGACGGGACATTAATAACGGTAGTTCGAAAACCGTTGTCAAATGCGTGAAAATTAATTGGCGGGAAGTTTTGATAACGGTTCTAGTTAAAAATCATTATTAAAAGGGCAACGTTAAAATTTGGACGGATGTTTTAATAACGATTTTATATAAACCGTTATTAAAAGAGGATTTAATAACGGCTCATATTAGAACCGTTGTCAAAAGTCAGAAGCTTTTAATGACGGTTCCTGGAAGAACCGTTATTAAAATATTTTTAATAACGGTTCTCTTAGGAACCGTTATTAAAAGATTTTTAATAACGGTTCTCTTAGGAACCGTTATTAAAACCCCAAAATTAAACTTTTATTTCGCTCGGTTCTGTTTCGTGCCAAAGTTTTCAAACTCTCTGCACTTTCGTTCTCTTGCTCTCCTTCCTTCTCCTTGCAAACCCTTGCACCGCCACACCGTGCACCACCAACTCGCACCACCAGGCTCCTCTCAAGTAAAGGAAACCCTCGCACCGCCAACTCTCCACCATGCCTTTGCCATTGTTCCGAAGCTAGCTGGCACTTGCACCTTCATCCTCCGTCATGTTTGAATCCCTTGCCTCTCTAAACATTCTCACCATCATGTTTGTAGCTAGCTCACTTTATGTATGTGTTTGTTCTTCCTCTTGTAAATTTTTATCTACTTATATAAATGCATGTCGCCAGGGTTTCGTTCAAAAATGTGTTGTTTGTAGCTGAAAATTTTGCTGTTTGTTGTTGAATTTGTTGTGTTATTGTTGTATATTAACAAATGCATGTGTTGGCCGAGAGCTTTACATATTATTATTGTATTTGTTTGTATGGAGAATATAGATTCAACATTATTTAGAGCTACAACCATAATAAACAAAAGAGAAGACATTATTGAGGTTATTCAGAGCTAGATTCAACTGTAAACTTTGGAGGGTCATAACTTTTTCATGGGACCTCGGATTTAGGTGATCTAGGAGGCTATTTTGGGTATTTTTTGAGATCTACGACGTGGCAAATTGGCGGAGCTGGTTTGGGCGATATCGGAGCCCAAAAAGGGCCATTTTGGCCTCTAAATTGAGGTTTTTTGTTACATACAAGTGATACAACCTTTTTAGGGCCTTTTTTTACAAATTGAACCTTTAATTTAGACTATCCTAAAAACCTTTTTCACATTATAGGGTATGAGGGTGTTATATAACCTCTTGATTAAAGTGGTATTACATGTTGCCTACCTTTGTATTATTTTGTATGTAGGGTAATACATGTTTTCAGTTATTGTTTATCTCTTTATCCTCTATTGTAATTATGGATGAGATAAGAGCTTTAGGTACCTCCAAAATTGAAGATCTTCGAGATAAAGGAACTTAGATGATGATGATGAAATTGAAGTTTTTAAGGGTTCAAGTGAAGAAAACGAGCAATGGATCTTATAGTCTAGAATAGATTGGTCAACATAGATCCAAGCCATGTATGTTTGCTTTTCCATATTTTTCTATTAATGAATCATGACATACCTAATGGCTAACTGTATATTAATTGAAACATGGGTGTTGTAGTTTTTCACCGATGACTATGCACGAGGCCAGCAATATAATGTTGATGAAATTGATGAAGTTAGAGATCAATGGGCCAAGCACATGCACTCATTCATTCGGTATTAGGTAGCAATCTATATATTCTACATGCACTTTTAGGTTTGTATTTCATCTACCAGCCTAGATCTATGAACTTTTTACTTTGGGGTGTAGAGCTACCAAGTTGTGGTATGTCCACTAATTATAGTTGTGCTAAGTATAGTTGGTGTATTGAGACATGCATACCAATTATAGATTGATTGAAATTATGGTGTGATTGCAGATTTGGTATGAATTGATGTTGTTTTACATTGCAGATTTGGTAATTGTTTTAACATACAACTGTGTATATGGGCAGGAACAAAACTGCAAAAAAAAAAGAAAAAAAGTGGAGTTTTAATAACGGTTCTTCTAAAACCGTTATTAAAACTCCAGTTTTTAATAACAGTTTTTCATAAGAACCGTTATTAAAACCTACGTTTTAATAACGGTTTTCATCAGAACCGTTATTAAAAATTGAGTTTTAATAACAGTTTTTAAGTAAAAACTGTTATTAAATATGAAGTTAACGCATATATTCGCGGGTTTTTGTGTATTTTTCATGACGGTTATGAACCGTTATTAAAGATTTAATAACGGGTGATTCAATAACGGTTGAAAACCGTTATTAAAACTATAAAATAACCATTATTAAAACCCCTTTCCGTGGTAGTGAGTAGTAATAATGGGTATGTCAATCGAGTGAGGCATGCTCCATTCATGAGTGGTATAAATCACATAAGGTTACGTGGAGATCCATAATGATATAAACAAATATCAAATTCTAGATAGACCATAAGGCATAAAATTTCTTGATTGATAAATCAACTAAACTACAAAAAAAAATGACATGCACTATCATCATCTTACTATTCACTCCAATGGTACTGAAAATGAACAATAGCTATCAATAACAATGCTAAATTGATAAAATTATTACTCTACTGGCCCTAGTTACTTATTATAGATGTTCTAATGCTTTATTACAACTTCTCTAAGCAATATACCCCAATCACACTGATGCACTGTCGTATGCACAACAAATTTAATAAATAAATCCTAATTTCCAAATACGTAGTATATGGCAAGAAGGAGTCGAACCCACAAGGAATGGAATATAATCAATAATTCTGTAATCGATGTTAAAACCCCGATTATGCAATAACATATAATTCTATCATCAATATATAAACTATGGATAAATAATAAAACATTGTACTCACTAATTAATAACTAATAAGGACAGGAAGGCATTGATTATGGAATTAGGATATCAAATAATCATGGAGAAACGAAAGATTCTAAATGATTTAACGTTGACCTGTAGAAACTCATAATAATTCATCTCTTTGCCTTCTCTTAATTCTAATAAATTGAATAAGCTCTCAATTTATCATCTAACCAATTAATAACCTAGGTTTAGAACACTAGATTCAATTAATGGCAGCATTACAAATGGAAAGCAGTCAACTACGACCATAATCACACAAGCTCGGATCATGCAATCGAACGAATTAATGGACAAGATTAATAATTAATCTTTTGCTACTCTGGAAATGTTAATTAATAATTACGTGTTAATTCCGTTATCCTAGCGTAGATTAAGATCTAAACTAGATAGGTGATCAGTCTAATTTGTTTAAATTCTTAATCTATGATGCGAGATCATTCAATTCCGTCCATCAATTCAATTAAATTTAATTTAGAATCATGAATTCAAAATACGTTATCATATCCGAAACCCTAATTCCGTCATCAAATCCTCCTACCTTATACTATCTACATAATTTCAATAACACACAATTAAATGCAATAATCTATAATTAACATCAATGCTTATAAATAAATTAACAATGAAACACCAAACATAAGAAAAATAATAATGCAACAAAGAGAATTGAATTGCATTCAATCAAAAATCAAAACTTGCAATTAAAAGAGGAATGGAGAAGAACTTATCGAATTGAATTGCAGTTTGTTGATTGTTCAATTGAATACAATGGAGAGAAAGAGAATTGGAATTACAAATTACATGTGGTATCTAGAGAGTATAGAGAGAAAGAGATAATCCCATTCTCGAACTCCCCCGAACCACCCTCTCGAATGTTCAAACTTTAGAAATATATCGAGAAAACGTTGCGCGAACGGTTACAGAATTTGAGAAAAAACACGGTACCCCCGTGTTTTTCCTTGAACTCTCGGCCAAATGCTGAATTTTAAGTGCTGAAATTTGTGTGCTGATAGAAAAACACGGGCCGTGTTTCTTGTTCCTTCATTATTTCTTCATGAAATTTGAACACAATCTTCCCTTTGATATATATTCTTCATTTCCAGTCTTTTCTTCCATTGATTCCATATCTATTGATGTGTTCTTTGTTGCCTTTTCTCTTTCCATCGATTTCTCCTTTGAATTTCTTCATTTTTATCTTTTCCTGCGAAATCTATCCAAAAGAGAAAAACTCGAGAAAAGATTACATGTTAAAAAAGTAACGAGGAATAAATGACATTTTTACTTAGCAAAATAACATATAAATCTCATCTATCAAATACCCCCATGCTTAAATCGTTGCTTGTCCTCAAGCAACATCATGTCATGCACAAAAGAAACATCAAGGATTACAAATGAGATAAGTTCTAAACTACAAGAACTATAAGATTCAATTTATTCATTCATAGAGTTTAACAATGCATTGGGACTTAAAACACTTATAAATCATAAAATCACAATGTTGGAAATATTTTGGATCACTCATCTAACACACCTTATATACAGTCTTATCAAATGCTTAAGTGGTTAGGGAATGAGAGTTAATATATTTAGTATCTCACCATGCAAATTTAGATTAAGATTAATGAAATTTAAATTGGTAGATTCTTACTTTTGGTATGTGAAAACACTCACTCTTATATGTATAGGGTATGATGTGTTTACTCTCAAATCTTCTCCAATTGATAATGATCGCCCATATGTTTGCCATTATTCTCAATCCGTCGCCGCTAAAAAGAACTAAAGTATATAAGAATCAAAAGATCTTCGAATTTGGTTGTCATGGGGCTAGGGTTCTAAGGTGGGATGGAATTTTGGGATTGTAGCTAGACTCTACCAACTAGAGAAGAAATTTATTTATTTCAATTAAATCAAAATATCTCCTCTTCTCCTTTACTTCACCTCCCCCCTTTTTATTTAACTTTTTTTTATATCTTCACACCCTTCCATTCGACCAAATAACATCAAAATACATGAAATTTTATTCTCTTCTTCTTCTTCTTTTTCATTTTCTTTAAGAAGAAAAATGCTTAGCCACTTCCTCCATTTTTTTATGATATCCACACCCCCATACTTAGATTTCACCTTATTAATAAAATAAAAGTTCTCCTTAAAAATATTTTTGCTCCACTAGTCATAGAGTACGGAAAGAAAATATATATAGAGATTAGTTGTTAATAAAGGTTAGATCAATAGAATAAAGCTTTAGGCTCAAAGGGTTTATGCAATGGATAACAATTTTCAAGGTGAGCTATTTGGTCTTGTAGCTAACAAAGAAAGAAGAGTGCCTTTATCATTTTCAAATATCCTAAAGTTCTATGTAGTCTTGAAGAGAACTAATGGCAAATTCTAGTTTCACATATCATTAGAGAACACACACAAAAGAAAAATATATTTTGGATAAGCAATGTATCCAAAGGTTAGGCTCAAGCGCTCACAATGTTATATCCACCAATTTTGAATTTCATTTTATCTCAGTCATAATTAATGCATGGATTGATTCCTAACCATTCTAACTTTCTTTCCTTCACCACTATCACAATCTCAATTTCTGTATTTAAGGTTTAGGAAGATGGTGATCAAATTAGTTATTATGATTTAAAATAGCCTTTGTAAAAATATTAGTCCCATTACTTTTCATACCCGGTGAATGAATAAATCAAATCTAACACTTCTTGTCTAGACACGAACAAACAAACAAACACAAGATCACATAATTAGAAAGCAAGACACATGTATGCGAACACATTACTATATATATATATATATATATATATATATATATAACATCAAAAACAGAAAAAATAGATTATAATTGTCATTCCCCGGCAACAGCGCCAAAAATTTGATGCACTGTCGTATGCACAACAAATTTAATAAATAAATCCTAATTTCCAAATACGTAGTATATGGCAAGAAGGAGTCGAACCCACAAGGAATGGAATATAATCAATAATTCTGTAATCGATGTTAAAACCCCGGTTATGCAATAACATATAATTCTATCATCAATATATAAAATATGGATAAATAATAAAACATTGTACTCACTAATTAATAACTAATAAGGAAAGGAAGGCATTGATTATGGAATTAGGATATCAAATAATCATGGAGAAACGAAAGATTCTAAATGATTTAACGTCGACCTGTAGAAACTCATAATAATTCATCTCTTTGCCTTCTCTTAATTCTAATAAATTGAATAATCTCTCAATTTATCATCTAAACAATTAATAACCTAGGTTAAGAACACTAGATTCAATTAATGGCATCATTACGAATGGAAAGCAGTCAACTACGACCATAATCACACAAGCTCGGATCATGCAATCGAACGAATTAATGGAAAAGATTAATAATTAATCTTTTGCTACTCTGGAAATGTTAATCAATAATTACGTGTTAATTCCATTATCCTAGCGTAGATTAAGATCTAAACTAGATAGGTGATCAGTCTAATTTGTTTAAATTCTTAATCTATGATGCGAGATCATTCAATTCCGTCCATCAATTCAATTAAATTTAATTTAGAATCATGAATTCAAAATACGTTATCATATCCGAAACCCTAATTCCGTCATCAAATCCTCCTACCTTATACTATCTACATAATTGCAATAACACACAATTAAATGCAATAATCTATAATTAACATCAATGCTTATAAATAAATTAACAATGAAACACCAAACATAAGAAAAATAATAATGCAACAAAGAGAATTGAATTGCATTCAATCAAAAATCAAAACTTGCAATTAAAAGAGGAATGGAGAAGAACTTATCGAATTGAATTGCATATTGTTGATTGTTCAATTGAATACAATGGAGAGAAAGAGAATTGAAATTACAAATTACATGTGGTATCTAGAGAGTATAGAGAGAAAGAGATAATCCCATTCTCGAACTCCCCCGAACCACCCTCTCGAATGTTCAAACTTTAGAAATATATCGGGGAAACGTTGCGCGAACGGTTACAGAATTTGAGAAAAACACGGTCCGTGTTTAGGAAATACGGTACCCCCGTGTTTTTCCTTAAACTCTCGGCCAAATGCTGAATTTTAAGTGCTGAAATTTGTGTGCTGATAGAAAAACACGGGTCGTGTTTCTTGTTCCTTCATTATTTCTTCATGAAATTTCAACACAATCTTCCCTTTGATATATATTCTTCATTTCCAGTCTTTTCTTCCATTGATTCCATATCTATTGATGTGTTCTTTGTTGCCTTTTCTCTTTCCATCGATTTCTCCTTTGAATTTCTTCATTTTTATCTTTTCCTGCGAAATCGATCCAAAAGAGAAAAACTCGAGAAAAAATTACATGTTATAAAAGTAACGAGGAATAAATGACATTTTTACTTAGCAAAATAACATATAAATCTCATCTATCACACACAATTTACACAACTAAATATGATTAGCCTATTATGCTTATTGTTAATGCTACTTTTCTTTTCTAAGTTAGTCATGTATAAATTTTTCCAATATTATTCACTTTAGAGGCTAGTTAAATTATTTGAATATTAGTAAACAAGTTGATTTCATGATGTATCATTTTTTTTATTAAGCTTCAATTTATTTATATAAATATTTTCTTCCATTGTGATTGTAACTCTTATTTTAGGTAAAAATGATGACGGATGTGCTAAAAGATGACAATGACTGGGACAAAGATGATCATCTGGGACAAAGGAATGAGAGGATAGGATATATACCACATGAGTGAAACAATATTCTTCAGTATAAAAATGATAGTGGTGATGATAGTATGGATGAGTCCTTATTTGAGGAGGAGCTACTAACTGATGACAATGAAATAGTTACTACAAGGAAAAATATTAAGATTTATAGGACAAATAAAAGAGAGGACAAAGAAACATTGTTAGATGAAAAGAAAAAAAATTGGGATAGAGTATTCTCAAGCTTCACTACAGCTTAAGCAACTACATAGGCAAAGGAAATAGGCAATCAGTGAGGTAGATATTATGGATACACAACAATTAGAAGGAGAGGCTTTGGTTGTGGGTGAAAAAAGGCCATTGTTGAGGGTGAAATAGAGGCAAAAACACAAGACTACTCCTCTAAAGATAATGATTATGATAATGCAAACAACCCCTACACTAGTGAGAATGAAAACTGTGATAATAGAGAAATCAGAAGCAGAAATTTCCCATTTCCAACATTTAATCCACGATTGAGGCCCAACCAATTCCAATTAGAAAAAGGCACGATGTTTAGTAGTAAGTAATAATTGAAGTTAACTTTAGAAAACTATGCACTATTGAATGGATATGTTATAAAATTATATAGGAATGAAAAACTGAGAGTGGCTGCTAAGTGTATTAGGGATAACTGTCCATGGAGAATTTGGGCTTCTTAGATGTTGTAGGAGAGATAATTTCAAATCAAAGTGTTGTCATTGCCTCATGGGTGTTCTAAATCCTAATCAAATCAAAGGATGATTTCAAGGTGGCTTTCTCAACACTATGTAGAGAAATTCATGATAAATCTAGATTGGAGTTTACGACAATTAGAGGAAACAATTGACTTAGAGTTGAAAGTGAAGACCATAGTGTCTAAGTTTCATATAGCTAGAAAATTTTTATTAAAAATTATTCAAGGAGGCTACAAGGATCAATTTATGAAGGTTAGGGACAATGTGTAATACTTTGAATTTTTACCTACACCTAATCCCGATTAATTTAAATTTTAAACTAATTTTAATTCTGAATAACTGATATTATCTAAATTCCTAGACACTAAATCTCATCCTAACCCTAACCCTAACCCTAACCCTAAATATTTTCTAAAATAATTTAGCTTAATACCCCTAATCTAAAATTTAAACCAAACTCTAATCCTAACCCAAAAGTATATTATTTTCTTTTTTCCCTATTTTTCTTTTCTTTTCCCCCATCCCAATAGGATTTCATTTCTCCTCCTTCCTATTCTGTCCATGCAAACCTCTTCCCCACATGACTCCCTTCACTTTTTTCTTTCCCTTCCCAACCATGTAATCTCAATTGCATTGCACATGCCCCCTGCACTTCTCACCAACTCCCTACAGCCTCGCACTACCAACTAGTGTGTTATGTCCCTTTCCTCCCCAGCTTTGTGTCTCGGATGAAATGTCCAAACCATAATTGATCCTTAAACATTTGGCCCTATCATCCCCATTTCTATTACCTCACCCTCATTCCTCTATAAACACGCCTCCTCTACACTCCTTACTTCACTTAGCAACTCACACAACTCTCCCCAGACTCCCTCTTGTTTCCCTTAACTCCTCTATGTTTCATTCATAGTTTGTCTACCATTTTTGAGCCTCAAATCTCTATACAACTTACCACTCTTCATGCGACTAACCCTAAGTGTGATCATGTGACCTATGGTAGTTTAATATTGTTGGTTTAGGTATGAAATTTTGTTAAATAATGTGGCTAATTAGTATCATGATGATATAATGGGAGTTGAGAACCCTTCAGATTAGGACTTATCAGTTTTTTGTGAAAATGGACATTTTGGCTTGATTAGGGGTATTTTTTAATACCCTAAATTTTAGCAAAACCTAATCCCAATTAATTAATATCTTAACCATATTAAAATCTAAAGAAATTTATATTCCTATCCTACTTTAACTCTACGATCATAAATCTTAACTTAACCCTAAACTTTATTTTGGGTTATTAATATCTTTCTCAACCTAAACCCGGGTGGTTAGTAATTAATTTATCACATTACCTTAACCTAAATAATTTAAACTAAATTTAAATCTAAAACCCCATCTATGTTTTCTTCTTTCCCTTTTTCTTTTCCCCATTCGCTGGTCGAAATCATTTACCGTCCCTGCTCCCTTTGTTCTTGCATGTAAATATCTCATATCTAGACCTTACCTCTGCCAAGTCATGTCCAATATCATGTCAAACCCCCCACTCTTCCCAAGAATTGAGTGTGTTTTCTTGTCACTACCTTATTAATTTTCTACTTCCTCTCTTTCATTCTCCCCCTCTCCCCCTAGTGCATGTATATATATATTAATGCAACGAACCTCCCTCCTTATCCCTCCATTTTTTATGTCAAAACACCACCACCAAAAAAATTCCATTTTTCCTTCTTCTTATCCTCCTTACTGTCTCCAAAATATCCCCACAAATTGGTGGCACCCACCAAAGCATCTCCACCACTTGCGATGACATACACCAAAACACCACCCTCACCATCGGTGAACTTCACCAAAACTCCCCCACAACCACTAGCCAAACTAGCCACACCTCACCCCCTCCTTTCAGTAATTATCACCACAGCTCCACCTTTTCCTTTTCTTCCCTTGTCTACAGTAACAACAACTACAACCCATCCATTGGCACCGCCCAAACCAACCATTTCTACCCCATCCTTTGACTCCTTTGGCCATTCCTCACCACGTAGCAATGAAATATTATGTCGTTGCCACTTCCCTTGGCTTCGATTCTTGTTGCCATTCCTCCCTACTTGGTTGCAAAAAAAAATTCCCAACACACTTTTTTGGTTTGTTTTGATTTTCCTTTGATGTTTTACCATCCATTCCTTTAGATTTTACCTAATTATTCTATTCAATCCTAATGGTTTTTTTTTTATTTTTTTTAATTAGATGATAATCCAAAGATTTTGAAAGAGGTAGAATAATATTTATGTGCGTAAAGGCCAGAGCCTTACTCTATAAGGATACTTGTCGTAGTCTAGGATTTTTGGTAACTAAGGGTTATGTGGGGTTTTGTGTTACACTATGTTATTATTAATATGTGATTAATGTATGATTGTTAATTCTATGATATGAGATTTGATATTTTATGATGGAAAAATAAGTAAGTGGGGATTATGTGATATCGTTATCTATGCGAAAACCCTCGGTGTGATATAAGGTTGTAATATGGGTTAATAAGATATGCTAAGTGGGAAATAAGTATAATAAGGTATGTGGTAATAAATGGAGTGTTTGGAAATAATTTTACCACAACATATAAGATTTATATGAAATAAGGGCTTTGGTTATCTATAAGGAAACTTTGGTAGATAAGGGTTTAATATAGAAATCATGGTATTTTAATGTGTTTTATTATCTAACATATTCTAAGTAGTTTATAGGAAGTGATTGGAGTATTTGTGAATGACCTAAGTTTAATAAAATATGAAATGGCTTGATTTGGGAATAATAACCATAAAATGAGAAGGTTATTATCACAAGTGTGAAATGCTAGAGTTAGACCAAGAAATTTGGATATGTTGTTAATATTAGTGTTTTGGAATTTTATATTGAATTTGGTATTTGTATGGGCTTTGTAAGAAAATTTATGGTGTACTTGTGAAATTAAGGTTTATAAGCCCTAGGAATAGTAAATCTTGAGATATGGTTATTATCACATGTGCAAGACCTTAGACTTAGGCCTTAAAATTCTAGTATACTTATAATTATAATATTTGAGGAAGAGGTACTAAGTTTATTGAATAAAAGAGTAATAGAAGAGGATCTATGACTAAAATGTGAAATTAGGTTTTCTAGGGAATATAAGATTCTTAACCCTAGAGAACGACCTTGAGATATTTTTGATGTGCTTTACCTACTTTAAATATGTTTTGTACTTTTAAAATCAATCATTATTAAGACATTAATCATTTAAAGTAAAAGATCACGTGAGTCAGGTTGAGGTATTTTATGGGTTTGTTCCACCAAACAATAATAGTAACTCGGGATTGTTTTTCCCTAAGAAGTGCATGAAATCATTCCATTTCTTTAACAATATTGGGGCCCTAAACTCAATGTAAAAGATAATACAATTTGAGATAAGTAATGTGATGGATAAGATATTAACGATTTAAAGTAGAATGTACGTGAAGGACAAAGGTGTTGGGTACATTCCCGTGGACAAAAATAGTGGCTTGGGCATGTTTTTCCTAAAAGGTGTTTTAAACCATTCCGTTGGTTTAAAAATAGTGGCTCAAGAGTATTTTTCCATGAGAGGTGCTAAGTCCATTCTACCAGACGATAATAATAACTCAAGTGTGTTGTCCTTGAAAACTTTTATGCCAATTTAAGAATAGTGGAGTCACTGAACTCAAAATAAAGAAAAAATATAAATTGTTATACCTAATCAAGAGGTATGGATCAGTTCCTATTTGGTGATATTTTATGTTTTTCGCATGTGCACTTATTCTCTACTATGAATGTATGTATTTAACTATATCTCTTACTCGATGGTATTGTCACATTGCTCAATTCGTAGCATATTGACCATCCTTTTCATGGGTGATTATCATTCCTATGAGAAGATGACCTTAATGCTTTCGCGCATGTCATTAAGGACCTGCTGGATGATTTGTTGTCTATGATGCGTTGTATGTGGTAGAGTGATTTTCAGTACTAGGGGTTTGGGAGAAGAGTAATGTTATTAAGATGATGGTTTTACTTAGATACCTTTTTGAATTCTTAGATCCATAGTATCTCTTTTGTCTATATTTTATTAATGTACCAAGGGTTAATCTCCAAACTCATATTTATATTTATAATGTTGCTCTTGTTTTATATTTATCCTTGTTCATATTTTACTAGTTTTTTAATTGTGATTAATGTAAGGTTGGTCTGATAAGCCATACTGACATCAATTATGACGGCAACACTTGGCATTTTGGTTATAAGCTTTTGCTGTAAAATAAAATTTTTTAGGAGTAAAATTTAGGGTGTTACACTTTTAGTTAAATTGGGTTAAAAGTAAGATCCTTGGTATTTAAATTTTTTAAATGGTTATAAATATACTAAATACCTTGTGTGGAATATTTGGAGTGATTATGAATTATTTAAGGCCAATAAATGAGAAAAATTGGCTAAAGTGGGAATAGTAACCCTTAATGTGGGTTTATTATCACATGTGTAAAATGTCAGATTTAGACCTTGGTTTTCGAATAATTTGTTAGTATTGGAATTTTAGGAATGTTTATTAAAATTGGTGGTCATATTAGTCTTATAGGAAAAGTTATGCTTTGTTTGTGAAATTAGGGTTTTGTAGAAAATAGTAAATAGTAACCCTAAGGGTAGGCTAATATAACATGTGTAAGAAGTTGGATTTAGACCATGATTTTTTGTTATGTTGTTAATAATAATATTTTAGGCATAGGTATTGAAAATGATTGCCAAGGAAAAAGTAGGGACTTACTTATGAAAATTGGGGTTTTTTAGGAGGGGTGTGCCCTTTTATTTTAGAAAGTTTATCAATATTCATGTGGTTGTGCCTTAGGTATGTCAAAGGGTTATGTTAAGATATATTATTTTTTTTGCATGCCTACATATGCATATGTATGAGAACTATGAGAAATACTAACTACTTAAAGAGAAAGATTACATAAGCTGAGGTCGAGGTGTTGGGTCCGTTCCACTAGAGGATAACAGTAGCTCAAGTGTGTTTTTCCTTGAAGGGATACTTCAAATCGTTCCGTAAGTTTAAGAATAGTATTCAAGTGCATATTTTCCTAAGAGTTGTTGAGTTTATTCCATCATACGATAATAGTGGTTAGGGTGTGTATTTTTCTGAGAGGTCTTTCACACCATTCCACCGATTTAGTAGAGCTCCCAGGCTAAACGTAAACTGACTTATGATTTTGTGATGAGAAATTATGAATAAGATATTAATCACTAAAAGTGAAAGAGTACGTGAATTAATACTGAGGGTTTAGGTTTTTTTTACCAGACAATAATAGTGGCTTATGTGTATTTTTCCCTGAGAAGCGCTTCAAATTGTTCTAGCATTTTAAGAATAATGGTCAGGTGCATTTTGCCTTGAGAAGTGTTGGGTTCGTTCTACTAGACAATAATAGTGGCTTAGGTGTGTTGTCTATAAGAGGTGCTTCAAACCGTTTCACCAATTTAAAAATAGTTGGATCCTTAAACTCAACATAAATAGGAATGTAGATGATGATTGTAACTAATGATGGGTTTTTGGAATTAGTATTATTTTACATTATTTTAATATGCTTGGTTATGCTTCCATATAAGTTATGTTTTATGTGTGACTTGGTTATGATTGTATTGTCACCTTACTTAGTATGTAGTGTAATGATTGTCCTTTCATGAGTGTTGCTCATTCACACGAGCAAATGAGTTGGTTGAGTTTGTGCATGTAATTGAGGACCCATTGGATGATTATGTTGCTTATGATGCTTTGATAGGAGAGGAATGGTCATATCTATGTATGCAATTGAGATCGAAGAGTTATATTATCCCATTCCTTTTTTTTTACTCAAATACCTTTTAGGGCTATTTTTCCAGGGTATTTTCTTTATGTATTTGAATGTTGTAATCGGATTTAACCTCTGAAACTCTTATATATGTTGATGAAAGGTTCCCATTTTATTTTTATGATGTTTTAAGTTTTAAATTATGTTGCATTGTAATTGATGTAAGAATGGTATGTAAGCCATACTCATATCAATTACAACAGTAACACCCATTTATATTTTGTTTTATCCTTCTACTTAAATGAAAATTTTATGTCCTAAATTTTGAGGCGTTACAATATGATTTTGAGTAATGATGCATACAATATCATCTTGCTATCTAAATAATGGTTGGACCATATTGAACAATAGTGCAAAAACAATAATGCCCATAGTGGTACTCTGCTATTTTATTTATTTATTTAAGGCATGTTAATTATATCAATTATATGTTGGTCCCTCCTCTTGTTCATGTCCCTTTATCTTTCATAAAAGCTATGTGGAGCTGCACACAATGAGTTTTTGTTTTGATTTTGAGTGAAAAGGTGTATTAGAAAGTTGCTGAATTAAAAAAAAAATTATGAAGTTCTATTTGTTTCTCATTCTGAAAAAATGCCTGCAACTTTTATTGAGATGACTTGAGTTATTTTATTTCTATATTTTCTTCATTTATTTGTGTATCATTTTTCTTTGTGATGCCTCTTGAATCCAAACCATTCATCTCTTCTAATAATCTATTCTAGTAATCCCTTTGAGTGATGATAGAATTCTTAGAAACTATGAAAGAATGCTAATCATTTGATGAGATAATACAAATCATTGCATATACCTCAATCATTGAATTTCAACCATCTGCACTAATATTTCCCGTTCATGGTGTACTTTATACATATTTATAAAACTATGCATTGCATAGATGAAGCCGCTTGAAAGAATTTGGTGGCAAAGATGTTCAATGTAGCATACTTTTTTTGACAACATAAACCTGACAAAACATAGTTGAATCCTACAACAGAAATAGGGCAATTTATCATCATCTCTTAATTTCCAAGATCATGAAAGCATTTCATGCTCTAACTTCTTTTTCTTGATAATTAGGAATTTAATAATAATTCACAAGAGAGCAAGGCATACTACCAAGCAAATACAACCCATGTCATAGCAATAATAGCTAACCCCATCTCAGACCAAAACAAAACAACACCGAAACCCATAAGCTCATTGGCCTATCTGATGTTACGGGCATCTCAGGTAGCGAGCTGGTAAGAAATGGAGGATTAGATCTTTTGTTTCATTTTCATCTTTACGGATGAAGATGAAGAACCACAATTGATGATCATTATCAAATGGAGGAGGATGGAGGAGGAGAGAAAGCGAAATAGATAAGTGAAGATGATCTAGTGATGTATGAATTAATTGAGATGGGGATGAAAGATAAAGATATCAGTGCATGAAAATTACAAATGTTGATTGTCTTTTTTTTGTATTTATATCTTTCACTTATTAGGATATAAATTATCATTAAGATAGGTTTCAAGTGTGGTGACTAGATCTGTTAACTGCCATGTCAGATGTATAATAAGTAAAACATGTAATTTAGTAACTAAAATAGAATATTTATAAAATTTTGTGATTAACTTAGAAAAAAAATTACGGTGACCAATTTAGGATAATTTATAAAATTCAATGGCTAGATTAATATTTGACTCTCTAAAATCTCACATCTAGGAATGACTTAAAATCTACTATTTTTATTATGCTATGTTTATTTGAGGTTTCTAACTGGAAATATACGAATATTTGTACTTAGATAGAATTGTTCATTATTCATATGTTCATGTTGTGCACAGTTAAACAACAAAATAATCACTATTTTTTAGGGGGGGTTTTGTGTCATTAAGTATATTGAAATTGTACATACTACTCATAACCTATATTTTTAACAAATAAGTGGTGTCGACAAACAAAATAACAAATATATTATATGATAAATAATTTTTTTTAAACATTTATAAGTTGTAAGACTATTTAAAGTATTTAGACATCTTAAATACAAATGACAAAAATATTAATATTTTAAAACAATCACAATCTATATATATCAACATTTGTTTAAAAATCAATTTGATATACTCATACAAAAATATAAATTTGGGATCAATTTTAATTATTATTTAATAAAATAGCTTAATAACTTTCATAATGCAACTGATATTAATTTTTCAAGAACATGAATAGTACACAGGCTTTAATTTTATAACTAGTTGTAACATAACTTGGGTTGTTAAAATCTAAAAGATGTCGAGAAGCTAGTTTTTTTAATAGTTTTAATATATTTTTATTAAAATAATTAATACATACTTATTTCATTGATAAATTATTATTTTTTATTTTTTATAGTATTATTATTTTTATTGCTAAATTAACTTAATGCTATTGAAGCTAACTCTTTATATTTAATTTTGTAATCTAATTATAGTTGAAGTAGGGATGAGAATTGGACATGTTTTAAGCAAAATTCAATGTATTTTATTCATTAAATATGTAAATAGATATTGATAAATGTATATGAATATAGATATTGATATGAAATCTTCAAATTCATATCCACCTACCTATCGGTACTTGTACCTTACCTGCATCCGTTTACGAGATATAAACTTATATTTTTACTATTTATTTATATAACCTTCAATGTATTTTCTAATGCTAAAAGTAAAAATATAATGAAACTTTAATAATCTAAGTATATAAGTCTAATATTGGAAGATTTTTATTTTAAATTCGATGATTTTATCTTAAATTCCATGAATTTTGTCCGATGAATTTTATCAAACGGATAAAGACATAAATAAGGAGAAGGGAAAAATATATGTCGAATATAAATATGAATATAGATATAGATTTTCTTATCGATTTTGAATAAAAAAATAGAGAATATTCAATCTATATCTAATCTCTTTTCATTCCAAAATTGATGTTTGAATTATATGTCAAACGAAAATGGTCTTCGGTAAATACTTTTACATATACTATTTCCGGTTAGGGACAAAGCCACTTTAGACCGACCCAATATAGTTTTTATTAGAGTATATAATGTAGTACGGAGTGGAATTTTAATACCAAAATTGATGTGCAATTGTGATTTTACGGGTTGTGGCATCAAACTCTATCAACTTCAATTTCTCCTTTTATTGAGCTTTGTGCGCAGCTAGGCCCACACCTTTAATTGTTTATGCAGCTATCCCCATCCATATTCACTAGTGTAATGTTCATATTCTATTTTCTATTTTCTATTTTCATATAAAAATTCAATTAATTTCTCGCATTTTAATAAATCGGAATATTAGCCTATTGGTTCTTTTAAAGCATTATAAGAGTTAATCTAACTAGACTTTGAAGCTTAAACTATGGTTTCTATTTTTATTATCGAATGTGACCTCTTATTGTTGGTTTATTTGGCGTTGAAGCATTGAGCAGCAGCCACCCACGGATACTATTTATTAATGTTGGTCACTTGGTCCTGTTAGTGCTGCTGTGCTGGATACCAACCGTCGACAACTTTGAAATTAAACCATCCACTTCTCGGAAGCTAAAGAATGACAATTTTATAAGGTGGTGGTGGGACCCCGTGGGAAATGGTGAGGCAGAGTGTATTTGTCATGTGCAGAGACAATAAAATATCAATGAAAGTTGCCCTTTTAACTCGGAATGCGAAGTGCCTAAGCGGGTACGTCATTTCTTTGACATGGAGACCAGGTCCACCAGGAGATGCCTTTTCGTTTCTTATTTCCACTGTTTTAATAGTAGCTTTCACGGTTTTCATAAATTTTGTTTAATATGTTTTGAATCAAATTTGATAACTAAATGTATATATATTTATATTTAATGAATATTTTTTAATTATATTTATATTTGTTATATATTTATCATGTAAAATTAATAAATTTTAAAAATAAAAATCATCCAATATTAAAATTAAATACTTAGATTATTAAAATTTAATTATATATATATTTTTTTAATTTTATAAAAAATATTTATCGTTATATAAATAAAGGATAAAAATATAATTTTATATTATCTAAATAAATGTAGGTACAGATACAAAATTGAAGATCTCATATATATATATATATATTCATATCCAAATTTAGTAAATATTTTTTCTCTATTTTAATATCCATTTATTTATATCTATTTATACATCTAACAACTAAATTCGTTGGATTTTTATTAAAGCCTGTCGGATTAACATTTTTATTTACAAAAGAAAAATACAAATAATATTTGGATACTAGATTCATTGGAAAGTTATTTTTTATTTTTTAAATATTATTTCTTCTGTATGAAAAAAAAAACCGTTGTTATACATTTTAACAATAAATTTTAATTATTAATGTATTTTAATACATATTAATAAAAAAATAATACTATAAAATTATTTTTAATTTAAATATAATTATTATATTTTTTAAATATAATTTTATTGTATTATTAAAATATATAGCAACAGTTTTTTTTAATACAATCATTTTCATCTATCATAAATCTTAATTATTTCCCATGCGAGTTGAAAACTTCGCGCACCGAATTGCCTTTCTAAGGCGGCATGTATTCCACAAATATAAATAATTGCAAACGCAGTCTGTCTCACTCACGAGGGAAACAGACATCAATCTGTGGACAATTATTTATAATATACGGGCGTGTAAAATCACCTATGCGTAAACGCAGTCTGTTTTACTCATGATGGTACGTGTCCACAAATTTTACATTTATAAGCAAACCTGCCTATTAAGCACTTGTGGCAGGTGTTGCGTAACACCTATATCGTCATATAACATTAAAATTATCAAGTTTTATTTAAAACTATTACGTAATAAAGCATCATTATCTAAGCAATTATTTTGGCTTTTCTTTTTGTTTATGTAACACTTTCTCTCTCAGACAATTATTTTATTTTGTTTTTCTTTTACAATTTCCATACGTTAAATTAATTCTAGATCAACTTGTGAGCTTGATAGAGCATTTTTTTTATTTTAATAATTATAATTATTGTTACACATTTATTATTATGAATATTTTAATCATATCATACAATAACTACAATACTATTTATATTTTAAAAGCCATTTCTAAATGGTCTGAATTTATAAGGTTGTGGTAGTAGTAATTAAAAAGTAAAAATAATTATAATCATTAATAACTATAAAAAGAATTATCAATAATAATGATTGATATTAACAATAATAACAACAATAACAACTATCATTATAGAAGTAATAATAATAACAACTAATAACAATTAATATTAATAATGAAAGTAGTAATAATAATACAAATAATTATAGTTATTAGTAATAAGATATGTGAAACGAATATGATAAATAAGAATTAATACTATATAATAATAATAATAATAATAATAATAATAATAATAATAATAATAATAATTTATTTATACTACTGCCATTGCTATTATTTTTATTCCTAGTAATAAATATATTATTCTTATTATTATATTATCATCATAATTTTTTTATTAGGTAGGTTTGGGTTCGAATTATTTTGAGTCAACTTGACGGGTTGGATCTAGGTTAGGCCTAACCTACTCATTTTAATATCAAACAATGAAAAAAATATATTGGTGATGAAAGAAATAAATGTTTTGACATTTATTGTTATAGTTTATTAATTCATATCCTTTCAATTAGTGATGCAAGAGATAAATATAAGAAATTGGAGTATCTTGAAAAACATTTTCAAAAAATATAAAATAGTAGTGCGTCTTTACTGTATTATAAGAGGCAGTAGGACAGGTCCTACATCAATGCAATTGTTGTATGTTAGGATGATGTCAAAATTTATTTATCAAACAATATTTACTTTTATTTCAATTCTTATACTATTACGTAATGATAACTATTAATAATAATATTCACTAATATAATCAATCGGCTAATTTTTAAAAAAAAATATTAACCATTTTATTTTTAATCAATGGTTTTGAAATTATATATATATATATATTCTTTTATTTCATATTTTCACAAATTAATTAGATTATTCATATTATTTTATGTGCAGAATGTATTAGTTATGTGCAAAAACAATAAAATATCAATGAAAGTTGCCCTTTTAACTCGGGATGCGAAGTGCCTAGGCGGGTACGCCATTTCTTTGACAAGGAGACCACGAGATGTCTTTTCTTTTCTTATTTCCACTGTTTTAATAGTAGCTTTTACGGTTGTCATAAATTTTGTTTAATATGTTTTGAATCAAATTTGATAACTATATATATATAAATTATTTATTTAAATTTAACTTACATTTTTATTTATATTTATATCTGTGATATATTTATCATATAAAATTCATAAATTTTAAAATAAAAATTATCTAATATTAGAATTAAATACTTAGATTATTAAAATTTAATTATATTTTTTATTTTTAACTTTATAAAATATATTGATCGTTGTATAAATAAGGAAAACATATAGTTTAATATTGTTTAAATGGATGTAGGTATGGATACAAATTTAAAGATCTTATACCAATATTCATATCAAAATTAGGTAAATATTTTTTTTTTCTATTTTCATATCAATCTATTTATATTCATTTATACATCTAATAGTTAAATTCATTAGATTTTGATTAAAACCTACCTAATTATCATTTTTATTTTCAAAATAAAGTGCAAACAATAATTGGATACCAGATTCATTGGAAAGTTGATTTTTTTAATACATATTATTTCTTCTATATTAAAAAGACCGTTGCTATATATTTTAATTATTAATATATTTGAATATATAATAATAAAAAACTAATATCATAAAAATGTATTTAATTTAAATATAATTATTATATTTTTATAATATATTATATTATATATTTTTTAAAAATTAGTAATTAAAGTCTATATTTAATATATATAGCAACAGTTTTTGTAATACAATTATTTACATCTATCATAAATCTTAATTATTTCCCATACGAGTCGAAAACTTCGCGCACTGAATTGCCTTTTTAAGACGACATGTATTCCACAAATATAAATAATTGCAAACGCAGTCTGTCTCTCTCACGAGGGAAACGTCAAACACGCATCAATCTGTGGACAATTATTTATAATATATGCGCGTATAATGACCTGTGCGTAGACGCAGTCTCTTTTACTCATGGTGGTGTGTGTCCACAAATTTTACATTTATAAGTAAATTACCTAACTAAAAGTAGATCAAATATTATGATATATAAATTAAATTTATCCATAAAATTATGTGTGACCATATTATTAAATTGCACATATATATATAGGTCATTATACACACATATATGCACTTCCAATATACTTGTGTCTAGAATTACAAGTATCTTTTCTTTTATTCAAATTAGAATTGACTTACACATAAAATTACTTGTAATGATACTATAAATTTACATGTACTTATTGATAATATTAAATGTAAGTAGTTTATTATTTGCATCGTACATTAACTTCTAATAAAATGCACAATTTTTATTTTACTTAAGATTTGACACGGATTGTAAAATTATTTATAATTACACTACAAATTTTAAAGTATAAAATTTTCTTTACATTATTCATCTAAATATGAAAAGTTATATTTTATATTATATTTATTAAATTTGGGGTATTATAGGTTCAACCAAAGCCGTATGCTCATAGGACACAAACTAGATGCACATAATATTTATGTGCGTTTGTGAAATCATAAAAAAGTAAAAAGACAATAAACACCAAAGCCAATATTTAAGCCACAATGGATCTAGGCACCAACCAAACTCGAAATGGAAACATATATTAGGAGAAGCCGAAGTTGTCTCACCAATAGGGGTTAATTACACCTTAGAGAAGTCAAATATTAGAGAAGGTGTGAAACCAGAGTTGACCACAGGAACATCAAACAAGAACAGCACCACGTTCAAAAGGGAGGACAACAAAGGCGATGAAAGACGGGGATGACGTTGTTGACTGTCGAATTCAAATTACGCCGCCGAGTAGTAAAAGTAAGACTAGTGGAGATTGGAGAGTGGGTGTGAAGTCAACGATATCGAAGGTCAAGAGTTTGAAGCGAGGAGCAGGGTTAGTGAGTTCGAAGAGAGGAGTGAGGTTCTTGTGTTCACTGTTTAGCAACATGGCATAAGGAACTAATGTATTGTGCCTTAACTAGGCACAATGGGTTCGATTTCGGCAACAAAAATTTCAATAGAAAAGTTAATTGTATATAAAAGTCTACATTCCATGCAAAAATGTAGAACTTTTTAACAAAAGGGATATTTTGGAAAGTTTATGATAGAAGAGAGGGTCTTCAACAAAACTCAAATGTGTTAAATAAACCTGTCCTATATATATGGCTAACAAGTCAAAACAGAAGTGATGGCACCAAAAAAAAGGCCTACCATCAATCCCTTACTACCATTGCAAAGAATAACAAAGCCAAAAAGCCTCACAAATCAGGCTTACTAAATGTCTCACTTCGTGTGACTTGGTATAATGAAGCCCAATGAAGTACCATAAAAATCCACCCTATTTAGCTGGTTCATGTTAATAGCCATCAATTTATAACTTAGTTTTCAATAGAATAATAATACTTACCATTCATATTAAATAATAATAATAATTTACATATTTTTAAATAATAATAATAATAAATATAGTCTTAAAATTCTACTTATGCCATTTATTAAAATATAACTAAATGTTTAATGCGTAGAAAATGAAAAAATTAAGGTAAAAGTTAAAAATAGATTGTATTTTTTCTAAAGTTATTTTATTTTTTATATAATAATTTAGTGATAGAATAAATTAACTTTTAATATGAAAGAAGTAATCAATAACATTTTTCCTCATTTAGACCAGTTGCGACATTTTTAAAATAAGATAAAAAATTATGCCATTTAATGCTACATTTGTTGCATGACTAAAGTTAGGGTGTTCTTTTTGGACAGGGAAATTTATGACCTTATGATTGTAAAATTTTACATATAAAGATGTAGGATTAGATCATAAGGTATATTTGTTAGTTATTATTATTATTATTATTATTATTATTATTATAATATAGGGTTAGGGTCAAATCTAAACTTTAAGTAAAACACAAACATAAAAATTATCTCTGACAGTACAATTATATCAAACTAATGATTGAGATTTTATTAAAAATCAATCGACACATCTATCATTGATGGATTGCACCCCTTGTTACTGAACTTGTCTTATGAGCCTCTTCATCAGCTCTTAAATCTCCATTTCTGTCACTCTTCACATTCTGATTCTCTTTCTTCATATTTTGTAGTTGATAGTGTGTGCAAAAAGTTTAAACAATAAAATTAATAGCAACTTAGCTACATAATCAAGAAGAACACCAGCATCAATCAATCTATCTACATGTAAGTACTGCCTAAAAGATAGTTGGTTATCATTTTCAATTGTCCATCAATTGACCTACACCTAGAGGTATCATTTTATTACCATTGTTGATGTACAACTATTAACCAACTCAATTATTCAATTCAATATTTTCATTACTAAATAGTAAGTCAAACAAGAACCTAATTGTATAATGCTAAAATAAAAATATAATTGATAAACAATTTTTTTTTAAAAAGGAGTCAAATTAAGTTGCAAATTTGAATAATCAAACCTATAGAGCTAATTAATTGGTTTTGTTCGAGTTCACCATTGACGTTGCTGGAATCAATCAAGTGGATCTATTGTAGAAGAAATTATAAATAAAACACAATAAAGTGGAATAAAAAATAAATTCACAAGAAGTAACACGCCTAAGGATGATAAGATGGATTTTCAAGGTTTTTCTTTTTGAAGAAAATCAATGAGCGGAGCAATAACTCTCTAAGGATGGATCTAGAGAAGTTTAGGCAATATCAAGTCTTTCATTTGACAAGAAATGAAAGTGGAAGGATGAAGCATATTTTATCAGGATAATAAGTGTTGGTCATTCTTACTTGATGATCGAATGGTTAGAGATAGTTTCTATGTTTGTATATTATTTAGAGCTTGCATCCCACCCTAATCCTATATGTTTGTATGTACGTATGTATGTCTTTTAACTATTTTTTTTGGATAAAAGTGTAATTTAACAAAGAAAAGAAACAACTATTGAAAGAGAGTAATCCTAATTCAAATCTTGCAGTGCCATATTTGGTAAATTATATAATAATAATGTTTTCATATTACTATAATATATAACATATAAAAAGTATTATTTTTTAGTGTTTAATTTCATATTTATATACCACATTTTATGGTGATCCCATAGAAATAAAATATTAACTTCATCCCTATCACCGATTTTATATAAGTGTCATTTTAACTTTTAACAAGGGAATTAAAAAATTAATATAAATGAGTAAATGATCTCTATTAAATTATCATTGAGAATGATAATTATTGTTGGAAATGATATTGATAGATACATACTAGATTATGGAGTACTCCTTCCGTTGTAAAGAGGAAGCCACTGTGGATTTCAAGAACAAACTTTAACTAATAATAATTCTTTAATATATATTGATAAAAAAAATAAAAAATAATGTTATAAAATATTTTTCTATATGAATACAATAGCTATATTTTTATATTATAATATATTATATTTTGTGAGAAATTAATAATAAATGTTTGTTACCAAAATACATGATGACTTCTTTTTTTGGAGTGAAATGTGTAATTAATACTAAAGTATAAAGTAGTAAAAATAATTACAAATTTACCTCATAAATATAAAACATTACTCATTCGTAACCAAAATAAAAATTTCATGTATTTATGTTTTAGGTTAGGAAACACTTCAATTGGTGGTAAAAAACTATATTAAGTTGGTTGGTGGAGAAAACTATGACAAGTAGCTATGAAAACTAGAAATGGTTATCACTTCTCACCATAAGGGTAGTATTCACTAGATATGTTTCTCGTGTGTGTGTGTGTTTCTCGTGAACTAGTAATGAGAACCAGTTCTCTTAGTGAGAACTAAAATCTAATATTCTGAGTTGAAGAAACTATCCACAATAAGTGGTGAAAACTATTATTAGTAGGTAGAGTAAACTATTATAAGTAGTTTTAAAAATATATAGTATTTGAGTGTTTGAAAAACAAATGGTGGCATTTTTATAAATATTTTGTATTTATATTTCGGTTTTAGAAACTATCCACTATAGTTTGAATGTTAAACAAAAATAATATTTTTATAAATATTAGGTTTTTATGTTTAAGGTTAGAATGGTAAGTGGTGGAAATTGCCTTCAATGGGTGGAAAAAATTACTATAAGTCTTTTAGAAAACTACAATATTTGAGTATTTGAAAAAAAAATATAGTAACATTTTTATAAATATTAAATATTTATATTTTAATTTAGGAAACTACCTGTAATAGGTGGTGAAAACTATTATAAGTATCTCAAAAAACTAAAGTGTTTCTTAGTTCTCATTGTAAGGGTGGTTCTCACTAGATGGATAGATAGATAAATTAAATAATAAGATCCTTCATGCAAAATCAAACCAAAGAAACAGATTATGTATATATTAGATAAATGGTATAATAGGTTCAATTATGACGTGAAGTTAGTGTAGTAACTTAATAAGACTTCATTACTAATCATCGAACTAGTTGCGTGTCTGTATGTCTTGCTATTTCCACATTTTTAACAGCTTTTACGGTCGTCATAAATTTTGTTTAATATGTTTTGAATCAAAATTGGTAACTAAATATATATTTACATTTATATTTATATTTAATCGGTATTTTTTATTTATATTTATATCCATTATATATTTATTAGGTAAAATTTATCTGATTTTGAAAAAAAATTATAGAGTTTAAAATAATAATTATTTTAGTTTTATAAAATATATTGAACGTTATACAAATAAAGGATAAAAATATAATTTTATATTAAATAAACGTTTGTAGGTATAGATACTTATTTGAGAATCTCGTACTCATATTTATATCTAAATTTGATAAATATTTTCTCTCTTTTTTTTATATCCGTTTATTTATATGCATTTATATATCTAACGGATAAATTAGTTGGATTCTATTAAAACCCATTTGGTTATCATTTTTATTTTCAAAAGAGCATGCAAATAATATTTGGATACTAGATTCATTGGAAAGTTGATTTTCTATGTTTTAAATATTATTTCTTTTGTATTAAAAATACTGTTGTTATGCATTTTAATAATAAATTTTAATTATTAATATTTTTTAATAACTATTAATAAAAAATAGTATTATAAAAATGTTTTTAATTTCAATATAATTATTATATTTTTATAATATATTATATTATTATTTTTTAAAATAATAATCTATATATAGGAACAGTTTTTTTAATACAATTATTTACATCTATCATAAATCTTAATTATTTCCAATGCAAGTTGAAAACTTCGCGCACCGAATTGCCTTTGTAAGACGACATGTATTCCACAAATATAAATAATTGCAAACGCAGTCTGTCTCACTCACGAGGGAAACAGACATCAATTTGTGGACAATTATTTATAATATACTTCTCATAATAAATTTTAAAATAATAAGTATGTAAAATAATGAAATTGGTAATGAAATTGTAAGAAAATAATATAATTAATATAAAGGATAAAATATTGGGAGAAAAATTTTAATAATAAACTTCTTATTTTTTAATCAAATAATTAAGTTTCCCTCTACATCATTTTATTAGTACTTTGATTAATATGTGATTCTTCTAATTTTCTCATCACAGTCGTAGATTTCAAGGTACCACATACAAAGGAAGTAAAGATAAGTAATTTTACTTGTTGCTGAATATATTATATTACTCTTTACATTAATAAAAATTACATGTTAATATGATAGATATAAAAGAAATACATATTAATTTAAGCAAGTAGCAAAACTTAAAATAAATATAAGTTCTTTTTAGACATGAATATTACATATAGTATATAATTAATAAATTACTTACCATTTCCTGCATTGTCATCTCTAATGCGATTTCTAGTTATTCTAGTGGATTTTGTAAACCTTCTCATGGTCAATTTGTTGTAATATAAGAATTTGTGTAACTATTGCTTGCAAACCGTCCAATATTTGAAGCGGTTTTAGTTATATAACTAAAGACAAAATCCAAACTAATGAAGGGAGGAGGTGAGAAGTAGAAGTGTCATATGTAATTAATTCATATACAATGAAGAACATGGGAAGTAGAAATGCCGTGTGTAATTAATTTATTAAGTCATATACAATGAAGGAAGAATGTGAGAAGTAGAAGGCACCTAGCTAATTAAATCATGTTCACTTTATTTGGTGCTTTAATGCTCTTCAATTAATATATACCTATCATATTAAGAGTGGAAGATAAATAGCAATGAAATGAGGCATAGGAATTAGAAATCCCATAGCTAATTAATTGATATTCAGTTCGACATACGTTTCTATGCAATTCAATTAATATGCATTTATCATATTAAGAGGGGGAGATGAATAGCAATTCATTTGGTGTTACTACCCAGGTTTTCTGTCAAATTTCAAAGCTTGGGATATATAATTAATGATTTATTTGGCCGTGTTTAAAATAATTAATGACTATGTTTCATTTATTATAATCATTAATTACTTAATTATAAATATCAGCTAAAACAATCCGTGTAAATAAAAGTCTTAAAAATGTCAATTCTAAATTGTCAAATATAAAATGAATTATTGCAAAAGTTTCATTTGCACCAAAAAAAATAATAATCATAACAGTTAGTATATTTTAAAAGCCATCTCTAAATGGTTTGAATATATAAGGTAATAATAATAATAATAATAATAATAATAATAATAATTAAAAAATAAAAATAATGATAGTCATTAATAACTACAAAAGGAATGATCAATAATGATGATTGATATTAACAAAAATAACAATTATAATAATACAAGTAATAATAATAACAACTAATAAAAATTAATATTAATAATGAAAGTAGCAATAATAATAATAATACAAATAATTATAGTTATTAGTAATAAGATATGTGAAACGAATATGATAAATAAGAATTAATACTATATAATAATATTAATAATAATAATAATAATAATATTTTATTTATACTACTACCATTGCTATTATTTTTATTCCTAGTAATAAATAAATAATAAATATATTATTCATGTTATTATATTATTATCATCAATTATTTTTTATTTTATCGAGTAGTTTTGGGTTCGAATTATTTTGGGTGAACTTGATAGGTTAGATCAGGTTTGGGCCTAATCTGCTCATTTTAATATTGATGAATGAACAATATATATTGGTAATGAAAAAAATGAATGTTTTGACAATTATTGTTATAGTTTGTTAATTCATATCCTTCTAATTAGTGATACAAGAGATAAATATAAGAAATTGGAGTATCTTGAAAAACGTTCCCAACAAATATAAAATAGTAGTGAGTCTTTACCGTATTGTAGGAGATAGTAGGACGGGTCCTACATCAATGTAATTGTTGTATGTTAAGATGATGCCAAAATTCATTTATCAAACAAAATTTACTTTCATTCTAATTCTTATACTATTATATAATGATAACTAATAATATTAATATTCACTAATATAATCAATATGCTAATTTTTTAAAAAATATTAACCATTTTAAATTTGTAATCAATGGTTTTAAAATTATATATATATTCTTTCATTTCATATTTTCACAAATCAATTAGATTATTCGTATTATTTATTAGTTTATAAACCTACGCACACATAAGTGGGTATAAATATGTATTATTTTAAACTTATTTAAATACTTAAAAAAATTATAATCTTTTCAATCAATCAAATAAAAAATGTTATAACTATATAACCATACTGACAAGTTTTATTAAATATGTTTCATTAAAAATTTATGTGTCGCTATATAAATTATTCAAATATTATAAAATTTTAATTTCGTTCGTATTACTCAAGAAAATTTATCCACTAAGAATATTAATTATTATTATTATTGTCATTATTATAAAAATATTATTAATGTTATAACAATACATTAGGGATATTATTGCTACTATAATAATAGCATAATAATAATAATAATAATTTTATTTTGGAAATATTACATAATAAAGCATTATTATCTAGGCAATTATTTTGGTGCTTTTTTATGTACTGAGTTGGTGACTCACGCACTCTCTCTTAGGCAATTTTTTTTTATTTTAAAATTTCTATAGGTTAGCCATAGAATACGTAGCCCAAATTAGTTCTATATCAACTTGTGAGCTTGATAGAGCATTGTAGAAGATAGTAGGATGGGTCCTACATCAATGTAATTATTGTATACTTTAGGATAATGCCAAAATTCATCTATCAAAAAAAATTTACTTTCATTTTAATTCTTATACTATTATATAATGATAACTATTAATTTTAATATTCACTAATATAATCAATCTGTTAATTTTAAAAAAATATTAACCATTATATATATATATTCTTTCATTTCATATTTTCACAAATCAATTAGATTATTTGTATTATTCATCAATTTTATAAACCTACACACACATGAGTGCATATAAATATGAATTATTTTAAATTTATTTAAATACTCAAGAAATTATAGTCTTTTTAATAAATCAAATAAGAAATTATTATAATTATATAACCATAATGACGAGTTTTATGAAATATATTTCATTAAAAATTTAAGTATCACTATATAAATTATTCCCCTACAACCAATATCTCAATTTTAAAGTCCTTAAATTTCAGATTGTGATTCATTTTTTTTACACCACTGCATATGCTCTAAGGTACACATGCTTTTGGTATAAATTTGTTTATATAGTTGCGAATGATTAAAAAAAAAATATTAGTTACTCTATTATTCAAATAAGAATATTTTAGGAAGTTTAAATGAAATATGGTGGTCTGCAACATTTTCAGAAAGTGTTAAATAACTATATATATATATATATATATATATAAGTCATTCCACACACATATATACATTTTCAATATACTTATGTTCATAATTACAAGTATCTTTTCTTTTATCTAAGTTAGAATTAACTTAGGTATAAAATTACTTGTAGTGATACTATACATTTACATGCACTTCATTATAATATTAAATGTCAATGGTTTATTTTTTGCGTCGTACATTTAATCTTAATAAAATGCACAATTTTTATTTTACTTAAGAATTGATGAGAATTATAAAAATATTTATAATTACACTACAAAATTTAAAGTATAAAATTTTCTTTACACTATTCATCTAAATATGAAAAATTATATTTTATATTATATTCATTAAATTTGGGTATTATACAACCTACATCTCCATAGGGCACAATCTTTTTGAAAATAACAAACATACACAAAATTCGAACTAGATACACATAATATTTATGTGTGTTTGTGAAATCATGAAAAAGTAAAAAGACAAGAAATAGCAAAGCCAATATTTGAGTCACAATGGATCTAGACACCAACCAAAATCAAAATAGTAAAATATATTAGGAGAAGTCGAAGTTTTGTCTCACCAATAAGGGTTAATTGCGCCTTAGAGAAGCCGAAGATTAGAGAAGGCGGCACCTGATTTGATGATAGAAACATCAAACAAGAACAGCAGTCGGTCAAATGGGAGGACAACAAAGGCGATGAAAGACAGGGATGAATGACGTTGATAACTTTCGAATGCAAAGTACGCCGCCGAGTAGCAAAAGTAGGTCTAGTGGAGATGGGAGAGAGGGCGTGAAGTCAACGATATCGAGGTTCAAGAGTTTGAAGCGAGGAGCGAGGTTAGTGAGTTTGAAGAGAGGAGCGAGGTTCGTGTGTTCATTGTTCAGCAAGTTGGCATGAGGAACGAATGTATTGTGCCTTGACCGGGCACAATGGGTTCGATTTCAGCAACAAAACTTTCAATTGAAAAGTTAATTGTATATAAAAGCCTACATTCCATGCAAAAATGTAGAACTTTTTAAGCAAAGGAACATTTTGGAAAGTTTACGATAAAAAAGGGGGTCTGCAGCAAAACTCAAATGTGTTCAATAAACCTGTACTATATTTATGGCCAACTAGTCAAAACACAAGTGGTGGCTCAAAAAAGGCCTGTCATCCATTCCTTACCAGTTACCAGTGCAAAGAATAACAACGCGGAAAAGCCTCACAAATCAGGCTTACTAAATGTCTCATTCGTAACGTGTGGCTCGGTATAATGAAGCCCAATGAAGGACCATAAAAATTCACCCTATTTAGCCGGTTCATATTAATAGCCATGAATTTGTGGCTGAGTTTTCAATAGAACTAGTTACATTTTTCCGTGCATTGCACGGGCGGTGGATTAATTATTTATATATTATTATATAAGAGATGAATAGTTTAATAATTTAATTAATATGTAGAAGATGAATAGTTTACTGTATATGTTTAAGTAATTAATTAATAAAATACTTAATTAATATGTATTATTCGACATATGTGCACAGATGAATAGTTATATGCATTTGTTACATGTAGGATATAAATAGTTGTGATGTATTAATGACAGAAGATGAATAGTTATATGAATTTGTTGTTCGCATGAGATGAATAGTTGCATTTATATATTCATTATTTTAACAATTCAATTAATACGCAGGAGATTAATAGTTGGCTGCATATTTTTAGATAATTAATTAAGAAAATTATTGATTAATATGTGTTGTTCGACATATGTGTAATAGATGAATATCTCAATTAATACGTAGGAGATGAATATCATTTTATTGTTAAGCAGCGTAGGAGATGAATAGTTTGACAAATAAATTAATATGCAAGAGTATTTTATCATTTATTTAACCTTATCAATTAGTAATAATATATGGTAGTGATAATATATGATTAGTAATAATAGGTATAGTTTAGGCGAAAAAATTTGTCTGTATATTGTCTGTCAAACAACTTTATTTTTATATAACAACCAATATTATCGTTCTATTATTAGTTTTTTAATAATAATTATATTATTAATCATGATAATATTCATAATAGTAATAATCAATTATATTAATTTTCATTATTATCATAATAATAATTATCATTATTATATTATAAATTATGATAATAGTAATTATCAAAATTATATAAATAATTATTTTAGTATTAATTATATTAATAGTTATAATTATTATAGTTATATTAATAATAATAGTCATATTATTAATAATAAATAATAAAATTATCATCATCATCATCATCATCATCATCATCATCATCATCATCATCATCATATTTGATTGATGCTGATCTAACCTTTAAAAAAAAGAAAAAAAAATACTTCATTAAAATATTAGATTAACTCACTATACTATTATGCACTAATGATCTTTTGATGGGTGAATTTGGTTTAGATATATGTAGATAGGTGCCATTTTTGAAACTTGAATGCTTCTGTCTTTTACTCCCTCTTGAACTTATGCAGTGTTTTTAATTTTTCAACTGGCTTCTAATTATATAATCAGAGACAAAATCAAAATTAATAAAGGGAGGAAGTGGGAAGTAGAAATGTTATATGTAATTAATTTATATAACCACTTCATTTGGTGTTTTAATTATAGATAATTACTTAATTAATACGTAGGAGATGAATAACTATATTATAATAATGGCAACAGATGAATAGCTATATGACAACAAATAAATATATATGAACCTATACATATGTGTTGTTTGACTGGTTTATGCACTTTATATAATGTATTAATTATTTATATTATTTATTTATTAATATGTAGTAGATGAAGAGTTTGAAAACTCAATTAATACGCAGGAGATGAATAATTGGTTGCATATATTTAAGTAATTAATTAAGAAAATACTTGATTAATACTTCATTAAATTTAGTTATATGCATTTGCTGCATGTAGGATAAGAATAGTTGTATTATATTAATGGCAGCAGATGCATATGTATTGTTTGACTGGTTTATGCACTTCATTTGGTATATTGATTATTTATCAATTATTTATATGTTAATATGTAGGATATGAATAGTTTGACAATTCACTTAATACACATAAAATGAATAGTTGGCTGCATATGTTCAAGTAATTAATTAAGAAAATATTTGATTAATACTTTATTAAAATTAGTTGTTTGACATAGATACAATAAATAAATAATTATATACATTTGTTGTACATAAGAGATGAATATTTACATTGTATTAATGGACATATGCATGTAAATCAAATGAATATACACTTTATTTGGTGTATTAATTATTTATATATTATTTATATATTCAAATGTAGAATAGTCCAACAATTTAATTAATACACATAAAATGAATAATTTTCTATATATGTTTAGATAATTAATTAAGAAAATATTTGATTAGAAAATATCTAATTAATACTTTATTAAAATTAGTTGTCTGACATATGTGCACCAAATAAATAGCTATATATATTTAATGCACATAGAAGATGAATAGTCGCATTATATTAATTATTCCATCTTATTAAGTAGTAATAATATATGGCGCTTTATATAGTGTAATAATTATTTATATTATTCATTTATTAATATGTAGAAGATGAAGAGTTTGACAACTCAATTAATACGTAGGAGATGAATAGTTAGTTGCATATGTTTAGGTAATTAATTAAGAAAATACTTAATTAATACTTCATTAAAATTAGTTATATGCATTTACTACACATAGGATATAAATAGTTGCATAGTTTTCTGCATATGTTTAGATAATTAATTAAGAAAATATTTAATTAATATTTTATTAAAATTAGTTGTTCGATAAATGTGCAGTAAATGAATAGTTATATGCATTTAATGCACACAGGAAATGAATAGTTGCATTATATTAATGAATAGTTTTCAAATGTGCAACAATTCAATTAATACACAGGAAATGAATAGTTTTCTACATATGTTCAGATAATTAATTAATAAAATATTTGATTAGAAAATATTTAATAAATACTTTATTAAAATTAGTTGTTCGACATATGTGCACCAAATAAATAGTTATATATATTTAATGCTCATAGGAGATGAATAGTCACATTATATTAATAAATAGTTATATTAATTATTCCATCTTATTAATTAGCAATAATATATGGCACTTTATATAGTGTATTAATTATTTATATTATTTATTTATTAATATGTAGAAGATGAAGAGTTGGACAACTTAATTAATACGTAGGAGATGAATAGTTGGCTGCATATGTTTAGGTAATTAATTAAAAAAATACTTAATTAATACTTCATTAAAATTAGTTATATGTATTTACTACACATAGGATATAAATAGTTGCATAGTTTTCTGCATATGTTTAGATAATTAATTAAGAAAATATTTGATTAATATTTTATTAAAATTAGTTGTTTGATAAATGTGCAGCAAATAAATAGTTATATGCATTTAATGCACATAAGAAATGAATAGTTGCATTATATTAATAAATAATTATATTAATTATTCCATCTTGTTAATTAGCAATAATATATGACAGAAGTAATTTATGATTAGTAATAATGAATGCAGTTTAGGCGGGAAAATTTGTCTGTATATTGTCTGCTAGACAACTCCGTTTTTATATATATATAGATAATAATACTCTATTCATATTAAATAATAATACTAATTTACATTTTAAAAAATAATAATAAATATAGGCTTAAAATTCTACTTACACAATTTATAAAAATATAAAAAAGTATTTAATACATAGATAATGAAAAAAAAATGAAGGTAAAAGTTAAAAATAGATTGTGTTTTTTCTATAAAAATTTAGTGATAGAATAACTTATCTTTTAATATAAAAGAAGTAATGACTAATTTTTTTCCCTCATTTAAATCAGTTGTGACATTTTCAAAATGTTGCTTTACGATAAAAATTTAAGCCATTTAATGCTACATTTGTTGCAAAACTGAAGCTAGGGTGTTCTTTTTGGATGGGGAAATTTATGACCTTATGATTGTAAAATTTTACATATAAAGATGTAGAATTAGATCATAAGTTATATTTGTTAGTTATTATTATTATTATTATTATTATTATTATTATTATTATTACTATTATTATTATATATGGTTAGGGTCAAATCTAAACTTTAAATAAAACACAAATATAGAAATTATCTCTGACTCTACAATTAGATCAAACGAATGATTGAGATTTTATTAAAAATATATCAACACATCTATCATTAATGAATTGCACCCCTCATTACAACTCTTGTCTCATGAACCTCTTCATCAGCTCTTAAATCTCCATTTCTGTCGTTCTTCACATTTTGATTCTCTTTCTTCATCTTTTGCAGTTGATAATGTGTGCAAAAAGTTTAAACAATAAAATTAATAGCAACTTAGATACATAATCAAGAAGAACACAAGCATCAACCAATCTATCTACATGTAAGTTACTCAGATATAGTTGGTTGTCATTTTTAATGGGCCATCAATTGATCTACACCTATAAGCATCATTTTATGACCATTGTTGATGTACAACTATTAACCAATTCAATTATTCAATTCAATATTTTCATTACTAAGTAGTAAGTGACACAAAACCTAATTATATAATGCTATAATAAAAATATGAGTGATAAACAATTTTGTTTTTTTTTTAAAAAAAGAGTCAACTTAAGTTGTAAAATTGAAAACTCAAATTTGTAGAGATAATTAATTGGTTTTGTTGGAGTTCACCATTAATGTTGCAGGAATCAATCAAGTGGATCTATAGTAGAAGAAATTATAAATAAAAAACAATAAAGTGGAATAAAAAATGAAATTCACAAGAAGTAACACAGCCAAGGATGATAAGATGGATAATCAATGATTTTTCTTTTTGAAGAAAATCAATGGTTGGGCCAATAACTCGCCAAGGATGGATTTGGAGAAGCTTAGGCAATACCGAGTCTTTCATTTGACAAGAAATGAAAGCGGAAGATTTTATCAAGATAATAAGTGTGCGATAAGGTGATATAATCTCTACCGTTCTTGCTTGATGATCGAATGGTTAGAGATAGTTTCTATGTTTGTATATTATTTAGAGCTGGCATCCCACCCTAACCCTATATGTTTGTATGTATGTATCTTAACTTTTTTTTTTGGATAAAAGTGTAATTTAACAAAGAAAAGAAACAACTATTGAAAGAGAGTAATCCTAATTCAAATTTTATAGTACCATATTTGGTAACTTATATAATAATAATGTTTTTATATTACTATAATGTATAACATATAAAAATTATTATTTATCAGTGTTTAATTTTATATTTATATACCAAATTTTATGGTGATCATATAGAAATAAAGTATTAACTTCATCTCTATCACCAATTTTATATAAGTGTCATTTTAACTTTTGACAAGAGAATAAAAAAATTAATATAAATGAGTAATGATCTCTATTAAATTATCATTGAGAATGATAATTATTGTTGGAAATGAGTAATTAATATTAAAGGATAAAGTAGTAAAAATAATTACAAATTTACCTCATAAATATAAAACATTACTCCTTCCTAACCAAAATAAAAAAATTATACATTTATATTTTAGGTTAGGAAACACCTCAATTGGTGGTAAAAACTAAATTCACTTGGTTGGTGGAGAAAATTATGACAAGTAGCTAGGAAAACTAGAAATGGTTATCACTTATTACCATAAGGGTAATATTCACTAGATATGTTTCTCTTATATATATATATATAAAGGGAATATCTAATGAGAACTAGCTCTTTTATTGAGAACTAAAACTAGTATTTTGAGTTGAAGAAAAATACCCACATTAAATGATGGAAGCTATTGTTACTAGATAGAGGAAACTACTATAATTAGTTTAAAAAAACTATAGTATTTGAGTGTTTAAAAAAAAGGTGGCGGTGTTTTGTAAATATTGTGTATTTATATTTTGGCTTTGGAAACTACCTACTGTAGGTGGTTTAAACTATTTTTAGAATATAGAAGAAACTATTATAAGTCTCTCATAAAACTATAGTATTTGAGTGTTGGAAAAAATATAATATTTTTATAAATATTAGGTATTTATGTTTCTAGCCAGAACGGTAGGTGGTGGAAACTACCTCCAGTAGGTGGAGGAAACTATTATAAGTCTATGAAAAAACTACAATATTTGAATGTCAGGAAAAAAATATAGTGATATTTTTGTAAATATTAGATATTTATACTTTAATTTAGGAAACTACCTGCAGTAAATGGTAAAAACTACTATAAACATATCAAAAAACTATTATGGTTCCCTCTTTCACCATAAATGATGGTTCTCACTAGATATAATATATATATATATATATATATATATATACAGATAGATAGATTAAATAATAAGATCCTTGATGCATAATCAAACCAAAGAAATATTATGTATATATTAGATAAATAGTATAATAGATTCAATTATTATGTGAAGTTAGTTTAGAAACTTAATAAGATTTCATTACTAATCACTAAACTAGTTGCATGTATGTAAGGTCTTGCTTATTTTGTAGATTTTTATGGTAAAGAATGAGAAGATCAAACAATAAATTAAGTGTGTTATGTGTTTGATAAGATATCATTTCACTTATAATTTATTAACTTGCTCGATAAATTTAACTTTTAAAAAAATGCTTCATTTTGGGATATATGTTTTCCTAGCTTATAAGCTAGATTTTGATAAACTAAAAATATAGCATCTTTTGAGTTTATGACTCATACTCGATTTGATTATGTGTATAGATTTGGAGAAAATTAAACGCTTAGAGGGTCAACACAATCAGGAAATGTTGATGAGCACACTTGTGTTGGTTGAAGGAACTTTTGTGTGTGAGAAATCGAGGTTCGACACAACCAGGCCATGTCATCAAACATAGTCATATCATATCAATGAACCTTGTTATATCACTCCCTTATTGATTAATTCTCTGGCAGCTCATGTACCTATTGAAGAGGATTATTATTTCTCCATGTAATATCTTACTTCTACACATGATATTATCATTTGTTTCCTTAATTCAAGCTCTTAGTTGCTTTTCTCTATTAAACCTTACAAATCCTAAATTTGCCTAATTTAGATCGTGTTATACTACTTATTTCCCAACACTCCTAAATTATCATCAACTAATTTTTTTATGACTTTTCTCATTTCAATTGTATAATTAACTTAAGTTTCTATTAATGTAATTTAATACAATTAGACTAGTTTAATAGTTAATAATGCTAATTGCTCCCAAGAAATCAATTTTCTTATCATTTTTATCCTCTAACAACTATTGTTTTTATAGCTTTATCTAACTTTTTTACGTAGTTTTTAACTAGATATTAAGTTTTGAGCTACTTGTCAAATATATCTTAAAATGGTCCTTTTCATTTACTTTCATGGACTTTCCCTTAATGAAAATTTATGTTAGATCCTAAATGCTTATATTATATTAAAAAGGATTCTTTTAGTTTGGCTAGCATCTCTCCCTTTGATATCACTAAATATTGTGTGTGCGTATAATATATATCTATATATCTATGTATAATTTATAAGTATATATCTATATATGTATACGTTTATATGAAGAAACATTTACAATTAATTTAATACAGGAATAATTTTTTCTTTGGATTTCCCCTAAATGAATGAACATATTTGGGTTAATAAATTTGCTAACCTTAATTTTTAGGTGTTTAGTCTATAATTGTTGCCCAACCCTTAATCTTGATTTAGTTACCTTATATTAACCTCTTGCCTTGATAATTGATTTTTTTTCATAGTTTGATTCAACCATAACCAAACCTTAACTAAACCTAATCGCACACTCAACCTCAACCCATATCCTTTATTGATGTTCATGATCAAATATTATTCATATGCACTATATGAGAAAATACCTACCCTTCGGTCCAACCCAACCCCGCCAAGTCCAAGAGCTCCATGTGCTTTGGGTGGTCCATGAACCCGTAGAGGTTATCCTTCAAGTCTATTCAACTTGACCTAAGGACCAACAGTTTAGGCAAGTATCAGACACCCAACGTCTAGAATGATTAATTTCCCATTTTGTATTAGGGAATTCCAACTTTCCCCCAATTTCTATCACTAAACACCTCCAAATGTGGTTTCTCTCCACCTCCTAGAGAGACATGTTGCAAGCTTTACAAATAGAGGGGCTACAAAGCCTTCTAGGCAAAAAATCAATTGATTAGCTAAGCAATCTAACATTTAATCACAATCTATCTACTATTTCAAGCAACTCCTTCATCTTTCTACTTCTCACAACCTTTATGACACCCCTATAGGCATCTTTGACCAGATACCCTAATTCATCTATCATCAACACCACCACCTTCACGGTCTAATGACTAAGTCACTTTGAATCTTCTTCTACTCTCCTTTCACACTAATCATTTTCTATGTTACTAATTTGAGCGTTTAAGCGTCATTAGGCCAAATCACAATGGTGTTCCATTGAAACTCGAAAAGTTTCTTTTTGTCTTTCTTGTAGGTGAATCAATAGCACCACACCTGATTTTGATTAGCATACCCATTGTAAATTATGAGGGCCTACATGAACTAAAATATGCTCACACGCATTATACGAAAAACCTGTGAAATTACTATTCATGACAACTACAATTCACAATAAACCATTTTTCATGATAACATCAAATTCATCAAAAAATTCCTAAATATCTCAAAAATTCTAAAATATCTCATTATATTCCAAAATATCTCATATTTTACCAAAATGCACATTATGTCATTTTCTTTTACCAAAATTCTTAAAAGGCCAAATAAATATTAAACATTTATGGAAATTTAAAAACTCATACTAAGGCCAAATAATATCTAAATAAACATTTTAAACCCAAATTGTTGTTTCCAAAAACTCTAAAAATTCTAAAATAATCAAAACATTCCTAATAGAATAAAAATTCATTTTTAACATACAACCTAACCTACGAAAGATAAAAACATCAAACTTTAAATACTTATCATATCAACATAAAGGTCACCAAGGACACATGATTGTTTCCCATAACTGGTAGAATCCAAGTGATTTGACCAAAATTTCCTTACGGATATCAAAATTTTAATTTAACAAATCTAAGGCTAAACATATTCAAACCCTAACATATTATGTACCAAAATTTAAGTAAAAAAACCTAATTAACATCATAGGAACTTTATAATTAATTAAAAAGCATAAGAACTATAGAAATGGCTAAGAGGCTGAAAGCTCACAAAAGGGAAAATATGGAATTTTTCAACAATTAAATTCATACAAACTCATACATGTTTGCATCACTCAAAATAGAATATACTTATGCTTTCATGCTCTATGTAAAAATACCAAGTATACCCTAGCACGCCCATCTAACACAAACTTCATGTTTTTTATAGGAAAACCTTGATCATGCTTGTAACTAAAAAAATATGGTAAATACACATATTAACACATAAGATCCTATTAACTAAAAGTTTAGTTGGTTTACCTCAAGCATATATTAAAGCAATAATAAAAAAATAAATAAAGAAATAATCTAAGGCTTGATTTTAAGCTTTCACAAAGACCTAGCCCACTTTTGCATAAAGAAAAACACTAATGTGTTAACCTTAATGATTCGGAAGCTAAACAAAGTCCAATAATAAAGTAAAGGGAGATAAAGAGACTTAAAAAATGGGGAGGAAGAAGAAGAATAAGACATAGTCCAACTTAGATAGTTGATGGGTGAAGATAAGACCAAAGGTGTATTAATGTGTATGATTTGTAGAGAAAATATATCACAATTATTACAAGCAATAATGAAGGGGTGATTCCATCCTTGAAGGGTAAAGCCAACTTCTATTTCTCCACTTGATAAATGAAAGACTAGAAGTGAAATACCCCAAAACTCTAATTTACAAAATTATGTCAAAATGGGGATTTATTAGGAAAATTAATTAAAAAATTATTTTATTTAAAATAAGGGGAAGTATTTAAGGTAAAATCAAGAGGAAAATAATAAATAATTTAATTAGGAAAAATTTGGGTGTTTTGCTAATTAAAATGGAATTTAGAAAAAAAAATTATTGAAAATATCCTAAATTAATAAAAAAGGAAATTTAATTATTATTTTACTAAATATTATTATTTTAAATATTCTAAAAATACTAAAATATCCTAAATACCCCAACCAATCCATTTTTTCCCTTTTTTCCTTTCTCTCTCTTTCCCCCCTTTTCCCTTATTTTTTCGTTTCTCTCCTTTCCGCTTTTCTGTTTTCCCCCTTCTTCCGTTGGACTAAGCTAGCCCCCCTCACGGCCCAGACTTCCTCCCTTCTTCACCCGTGTGGCCCAAGCCCGCACCCCCTTCTTTTCTCCGTTCGTCGCCTAACCGCCTGGTCTGCCTTCTTTTTTCTTCTTTTCTTTCCCCTAGATCGGCTGGCCGACCCTTCTTCTTCTTCTTCTCCTTTCCCTGCTCCTTTCCCATGCCTAAAATCATAGCCTACACTGCCTCATACGCCTACAACCAGCCACCGCATGCTAGCCTGCCACCTCCCCTCTCTTCCCTGTCCTTTTCCTTTCCTTTTTCGACCCCAACCACCCCCATACCCCTCACATGTGCCCTCCTTTCTTTTCTTTTCCTCTCCCCCAACCAAACAACACTTGCAAATCGTAGGCCTATATTGGCTTGCCATTGTCGGTCGGCGACCTACCACACCTACCCCCCTCTTAACCTCTTCTCCCTCTGTCGTTTCCACCCCAATTTGCCTATAAATACCCTAACCTGACCCTTAATCAAGCTCCCTTTTCTTGCCCAAAAATATGCCTCCCTTGCACCACAGCATGTTCAAACACCTCCACCACCACCATCGTCCAACTACGCTTCCCGCACCACCTACCAAACGACTCCCTGCGCCACCCTCCACCGAACCACACCCCCACCACTTGTAATTTCTCCTGCATGAGCCGCTATAGCTGTGCAAAGTTGGCTTTCCAAAACTGCCATTCTCCCTCATCGCTGCCCCTCGTGCCGTTGTGCACCACCGTTCCCGCCGCATCTGCTACTCTCCCTACCTTTTAAAACACCCACCTAAGCCTCCTCTACCTCCCCTAACTTCCTTCCCCCTGCCTCCCTCTCCTTCACCCTTCCTTCCTCTCCATCACCTTCGACCACCACATTAACCGCCACCTGCATCGCTACTTATGTAGCACCACCACCACCATTCTAACCCCCTCAACTTAGAGCATCCACCACTATCACAACCACCATTTCACTCTCCCTCATCTAGCCTAGAAAACCACTTCTCCCACTTCCCTTCCTCCTTTGCCGCCGCCAGCGCCGCCAAGTCACCACCACCTTAGGTTGTGCCCTAGCCTTCCTAACCTTTAAAAACTAATTTATTTAATTGTTAATTATTTTATTTGTGTTAATACCATCATATCATCATCATCATCATCATTACTACTACTACTACTACTACTACTACTACTACTATTACTATGGTTATTATTATTATTATTATTATTATTATTATTATTATTAACTTTTGCATATTAATACTAATATTATTATTATTATTAATATTCGAACCCCTATTACTATTATTTCTATTATTATTATTGTTATTATTGTTATTATTATTATTATTATTATTATTATTATTATTATTATTATTATTATTATTATTATTATTAGTAGTAGTAGTAGTAGTAGTAGTATTACTACTAACTTTGGGCACTATTATCACTAGTGCTAATATTAACAAGATTATTCAAACCATATCATCATTATTACTAAGATTTGAAGTATTATTACCATTATTATTATTATTATTATTATTATTATTATTATTATTATTATTATCATTATTAAGATTCAAACTATTATTAATATTAATATTATCACTATTATTATTATTATTATTATCACTATTGTTATTATTATCTATATCACTAATATTACTATTACTACTAGTACTAATATTATTATTGTTATTATTATTTGGGTTATTACTAGCATTATCACTATTATCATTATTATTATTATTATTATTATTATTATTATTATTATTATTATTGTTAATATTAAAGCTATTACCCTTAGTAATATAGATATGGCTAATAATACTTTAACATGAACCAATATAACTACCAAGACTATTTTAACTAGTAGTAGTATAATTAGCTACCTTAAGAATAATACCATTATTTTTACTTATAAAACTACTACTACTATTATTATTAACCCTAATATCAGGCTATTGTAACACCCCCAAAATTCACTACTGAAAAATTTCGTTAATTAAAAGGAAATTAGCAGAAGCAAATTAATAAAACGTGAACTTTGGGAGTATTACCGCCACACTTAGTACCAAACCGGTTCACTCATACCGTTCCGGTACCAAGTGCTAAGGCTAAGAAAAGTAAAATACATTCTGGAAGAAATTCAACACACATAAATTAGAGTAGCGCATCAAATCGTTTCCAGGAATAAAATCCACCAATGGTGGTTACTTTAACAACGTTAACATTTAAAACCAAGAATTTAAATGAGAAAGAGAAAAAACCTAACGGTACCGAACAATTCCTTACTCTCTTTCCCGTAGCCCACTTGAGTAGCACCTGAAAAAAACCTGCAAGGGCATTGCCCATTGAATAGGCAGGGGCCCCACAAAGGGAATCCCTTCAGTACTACGGTACCGAGTAACCCTTTAATACCACACTTAAAAACAGGCCCGCATACGGCACATAATGCAAGCTACATACATAAACAATGAGAGGTGCATACATAACAATAACATACATAATAATTTATAAGTCACGATCGATACCTTTGGGCCTTAAGCCATGTCATAGTGTAAAATCGATATATTCGGGCCTTAAGCCATTATTCCGTCATCATTTAATCAATCTCATATTTTATATCCATGTGAGTGCGAGAACCCTACTATTATAGCTGGTGGACCGGAAAGTAAACACACAGGGTAGAACGCCTCTGACCACTATTATTGTCGGTGGACCCGAAGGTAAACGCACAGGGTAGAACGCCTCTGACCACTATTATTTGCCGGTGGACCGGTCTGGCCCCGACTCACATGTTGTTCCACTATAAGTGATTAGTATTTTTCCATAACTTTATTCACATACAATACTGGTTTTATTGAGCTCGGGACCCCACTATTATTGCCGGTGGACCGAAATATATATACAATCATCATCCAGGGCATAACGCTCCTGGCCACTATTATATCCGGTGGACTGGAATATATAAAGAATCACCATCCAGGGCACAACACTCCTGGCCACTATTATAACCGGTGGACCGGTACTCAATATCATAATCATCTGGGCCCGACTCATTAATATTCCACTTTCAATAATAGTATCTTTCCTTTCTTTAATCAGCACATCAATCATATTTATTTGCCTCGAACGGGAGATCAATAACCCGGGACACAAAGGTACACCGGTCATATCAGCTACTCAGTACCCTTCAACCACGAACCCAAGGACACAAAGGTACCCTGGTCGTACTAGTACATAAAGCTAACTCAGTACCCTACCGACAAGGACACCTAATCCATAAGTATGCATACCCCCTAACTAGGTCCGTAGAGCTAGAAAGAGTAAGATATAGGTCCTAGCTGGGGCACAAAGGCACACTAGCAAATACCAGAATAATCGTGGACTAAACCACGTCCTTAGGGTAGCGACCCCTAAGGAGTCACCATTCCCGATCTCGAGGTCTTCCACTTTAAGTAATAGTGTCTTAATTAAAGTGATCACGAAAAGCACGATAATCAGATACTTATTCACTTTCAATCGTTCCGATATCATTAGTCATTTCTTATTCAAATGATTATCCAAGATATCACAAAGAAATTATTAAGGCCATACTAGTTATCAAATAATCTTACTTGGCTAATCAGCATTATTTAAACCATGTTATAATGGTCCACGATCACAACGACATGTTGGATACAAATTACTTATTTACCCCTTACTTATATAATTGCTAAGTATTCCTTCCTTACTTGACAATTTACTCCATTACCCTTTAGGTTGCATAATTACCAAATTACCCCTTGTCCAATTTAAATTACCAAATTATCTCCTACACTTTTTAGATCATCATTCACTCCTCATAATTGCTACACTTATCATATTTACCATTTGGTTGGTTAGTTTACCAAATCGCCCTTCTCCTTTGTTATAATTACTAAATTGCCCTTGAGTTGGATAAATTACTAAATTACCCTCCTTCATTATCATGATTACTATTTTGCCCCTTTAGTTGGTTAAATAATTATCACTTTATCTTTTAATTGGCTAAATTACCAAATTGCCCATTTAGTTGGATAAATTACCAAATTGCCCTTCTCCTTTATCATAATTACCATTCTACCCCTCTCAATTATTTTAACTGCCATTCTACCCTTTTTAATTATCATAAATCCCAAATTACCCTTCTTTATAATCTCAATTACTAATTTACCCTTCTTCATAATTCTAATTACCAATTTTACCCTTCTCCATATTTATAATTATTAATATACCCTACTCCATCTTTATAATTACCATATTACCCTTCTCCATTATTAAAATTACCATAATGCCCTTTTATTGACTAATTTACCAAATTACCCTTCTCTGTTATCATAATTGTCCAATTACCCCTTTTTAATCATACTTTAATTACTAATTTATCCTTTGTCGTTATCATTATTACCAAGTTGCCCTTTACTACCGGGTTTACCATAATATTCTTTTATTTACAAAATTACTACAATACCCTTTTTGTTTATAAAATTACCATAACACTCCTTTTACTTTACAAATTACTATTTTACCCTTTCACATCCAAAATTACCATCTTTATCTTTCCTTACATAATTACCATTTTGCCTTCTTTTCCAAAATTACCATATTACCCCTTTACTACCAAAGTTACCATAATACCCCTTACTTATAAAAATTACCATTTCGCCATTTACTTATAAAATTACCATATTTTCATTTATTTATGAAATTATTATTTTGCCCTTCTACTTCCAAAACTTACCATTATGCCCCTTTAATTGGAAAATTACCATAATGCCCTCCTTCATCCAAAATTACCATTTTACCCCTACTTCCAAAATTACCATTCTTACCACTTACTTATAAAATTACTATATTGCCCCTTTAACTTCAAAATTACCGCTTTACCCTTTTCTCTAAAAATTACCATGATACCCCTTTACTTATAAAATTATCAATTTGCCATTTAATCATAAAATTACCATATTATTTTTTTACCTCAAAAATTACCATAATACCCTTCTTTCTCACAACTTACAATTTTATCCATTTACTTATAAAATTATCATTCCACCCCTTTCTTTTGAAATTACCAAAATACCCTTTTTGCTTACAAAATTACCAAAATACCCTTTTTGCTTACCAAATTACCAAAATACACTTTTTGCTTATAAAATTTCCACTCAACCCCTTTATTCACCATTTTTATGAATTTACCAACACTACATAAAATAATGATATTAATACTTCATTCTTATCATCTAAGTCCACCAACTTGTCATTATTCAACATAATACTCATTAGCAACTACATACATTAGATCACATACTTCATAAGCATAATTACTAAAATACCCTTAGACAATAATATTTTTCATGCATTAGCAACATAATACATCATAAACAAGCATTTAACATTTCCATCAATAATCAACCTCTTCCTTAATTATCATACCTACACATGGCACAAAGACTATCATGCATTTCCCTTTTTCTTTCAATCAATGTAAACACATTTATATATCATGCTAGACTCACAAAACATACATAAAATCATACCAAAATCCCTAATGTGCTAGCATACGTTTTTCCATGTATTTAAGGGAGGATTAACGGTTACCTTAATCCCGCAAAAATCAACCTTACCGGTATCCCGGTGAAGGATTCAAGCTTAATTAGCAACTCAACACCTTAAAATAATATCCATCATATTTATGTTAGAAATAAGAATCCAAGCATAAAACTTTATAAAATTTAATTAATAAAACACTTAACATAAAATACTATTATACCTTAAAATTAGCCAAATAATTTCCAAAATAAAGGAGGAGCTCACATTGCATAAACAGCGTGAGTCTCATGCAAAATAATGGGGTAAAAAGGGTCAAATGGGGTAAGGTAGAAGGGAGGAGGAGATGGCTCGGTTTAGTGTCTTTAGGCTAGAAAAGAAGGTGGGTGGGGGAGGTTTCAAGGCAAGGGAATGGTGCAAGAGTGGAGAGGGGGTGTAGGTGGAGGCTAAGGGTGGTTTCACGGCGGCATAGGGCAGCGGAGACGGTGGCGACAAGGTGGCGAAGTTGGTTCCCGAGATGGGTTGAGGTGGAGGGGTTGAGAAGGAAGGAAAAGGGGAGGAGAAAATGAAGAAGTTCAAGGGCTGTTTTTGGCCAACTGATGTATGGCGGTGGTAGAGGGGGTTTCAGGATGTCGAACGGTGGGTTGGGTGGCGGCAGAGGTGGCCGGACGGCAGCGGAAGTGGCGGTTGCAGGAGGCTTGGCGGTAAGAAAAATGGGGAGAAAAAGGAAGAGGTGGAGAAGGGAGGAAGTGTAGGGCTCGAAGGTGGCTTGGGGGGTCTCATGGCGGCGCAGGGTGGTAGTAGGTGGTGGCAGAAGGTGGCGCAGGGGCTGGGTGCGGTGGTGCAAGTGGCGGTTGGCGGCGGTGATGAAAAACCAAGGAAGAAATGGGAGGGAGGAGAAAAGAGAGAAGAGGCTCAGGGAAGGAAGGAAACACCTCGAAAATATGGGGAATGAAGGGCTGGGGAGATGAAGAAAAAGAAGAGGGAGAAGAGAGGGGGCAAGTGGCTGGTCGGCGAGAGGACGAAGGGTGGCAGATGGTGGTCGGTTGGCAGGGGAAAGAGAGGGAAGAAGAAGGAAAGGGAGAGGGGCACGCAGGCTGTGATATGGAGGTGGTTTGGCTCGAAATAGAAAAGAAAAGGACAGGGTAGAGAGAGGGAGTAGCAGGGGGCAGGTGCGGTGCCAGGCGACGGCTGTTGCAGGTGGCCGGACGCTCGATAATGGCAGACTTGGTGCTGGTCGGGCTTGGGAGAAAAAAAGAGGAGAAGAAGGGGCTGGGTGTAGGGATGGCAACGAGGCGGGTCAGGGACGTGGACCCTATCCCCATCCCCGAACCCGATAAGGAAAATAATCCCCGAACCCGACCCGATCCCCGTTATTTTTTTATCGGGGATTCCCCGACCTGATCCCCGCGGGGATCAAATCCCCATACCCGACCCGATCCCCGATTTATTTTCCATCCCCGATTTATTCCCCGTTCTTAAAACCTGACCCGATCCCCGAAACCCGACTTTATACCCGATCCCTAATCCCATCCCCGATCCTCAAACTATTTTTTATATTATATTTTTAATTTATATTCTATAAAAAAATTATATATATATATATATATATATTATATATATATAATTATATAAAAATATATATAAAAAAATTTCGGGGCGGGTTCGGGGATGGGGACCCCAAACCCGTCCCCGCCCCGTCTCCGAAAAAATCCCCGTTAAGAATCCCCAAACCCAAACCTAATCCCCGAATTCTCTCCCCGAACTTGAACCCGAACCCGAACGGGGAATCCCCGACGGGGCCCCGAACCCGCGGGGAAAATTGCCATCCCTAGCTGGGTGGCTGGACCAGCGCAGGAAAGAAGGGGAGTCGGCCGGTCCAGGGGAAAAAATAAGGGGCTGCGACGCACGGTGTGATGGACGGGGCGCGAGGAGGAGAAGGGGAGGAAGTGGGCCGGAGGCCCAATTGTGTGGGGAGGGCTGGCCTGGTGAGGCATCCCGAGGAAAGAAAAAGGAAAAAGAAAAGAAGAAAGAGGAAAAAGGGTAAAAAGAGAATGGAAAATAAGGGAAAATAAAATAAATTAATTTATAAAATCATAAAATGTAATATTATTGATAAATTATTTAGTTTAATAATTTAATTCATTATAATCTAATATATTAATTTAAAAATGATAAGGTTAGTAAAATATTAGTTTGAAAAATTATTTAAATAAAAATAGCATGATAATATAACAAAATATCTAGTTTAATTTACTAAATATTCCCATCCAAATTTATATACTCAAAAATCCATAAATTAATTAAATTAAATAATTTTAACAGCTAATTTATTTCAAATAAAAGCCATTTATTAAATTATTAGTTTTCTAAAAATTTTGGGTATTACAGCTATGATAAGGGTAGGTAGGAATAATGATTATTTTGGTATTGTCCTCTTATAGGTAAATCAAGTCAAAACCCTAAGGAGGCATAGGAGCGTGCTCCAAGTCCGACGTCGTTTTAGGTAAGGATGTAGCTAAGGCCGCTTGTGTGTCTTATATGCCTTTTATGCCATGTGTTATGTTATGTTGTGTACCTTATATTATTATTAATGCTTACTTGTAGCACAACACGGAGTTAAGGTACGCTTATGTGACTTCCTTATGGCATGTGTAAAGTGATGTCTATATTGTGCTTGTGGTATTATGTGATGTAACCCTATAGGACATGCATGCTAGGATGGTTTAATGAGATGGTATGGGGTGAAAGGATAAAAAGGGGAAAAGGGGAAATGATTTGATTAAATGGGAATGAGAACAACCTAATTATCTCATGGCCCATGAGGGGACAAATAAAAAGGGAGATATAGACAAAATAAGAGAGTGGAGTGGATCTTGCATGGGAAAGCCTAGGGTTTGAATGGGATGGATAGTGTTTGCATAGGGATGATACTTATGTGTGAAAAGTTGCATTGAGGTGTAATTAAGGTGAGGGAAGCATTGTTTGGGTGATTGGAGTCCTTGGACAGAAAAAATGATGTCGGTGGTATAAGGGCGTATAGGGAACTTGGCTAGGGTTTGGGGTGACCAACTAGGGTTTTATGATAACATGTGTAAAATAAGAAGTAAGGTAAAATGGTTGGATTTGACCCTAAGTGAGAGGATGAGTTGGGGATAAAGGAGCATGAGTTGTGTGGGTTAGAGAAAGGATGGGCCATATAGGCCAAATTAGGGTTTTGGAGGAAACCCTAGAGGACGATAATGAGTTGTCCTTAGATGGTATAAGGAAGTGAGCCTACCCGCACCCTTAGAAGTTGGAAATTCGTGGTAAGTAAGGAAAAGGGGGAAAAGGATGTCTGGATGTGTTAGGAGGTGCAGAGGTTCGAAGGTATGGGACGGGCTGTAATACCAAAAAAATTTGCTTAACCTAATCCCGCATCATTATCCCTAATTTGACTTTAATCTCAAGGAATCTTATTGTTAGCCTTAAATAAATTTCTTAATCCTAAAACTTTAACCGAAAACTTGATTTGGATAAACCGAATATTCGTAAACCGAAACTAAAACCTACTAAAATTTCCGCTAACCTAAATTATTTGGTTAATTCCAAAATTCTTAATCTAATCTTAATTCCCTAACCTTCCCTCTTTTTCCTTTTCTTTTTCCTTTTCCTTTATTCCTTTTTATTTTATTTTCTTTTCTCTTAGTGTGACCGTAGCTAGCACGCAATTTAAACCATCTTGTTGTCAATTATAGTATTGGTAAATAAGGGTATCGTTTTAAGTCGGGGATTGAGAGGGATCACCTCTATCTAAATAGCTTGAAAATAAAAATAAAAACCCTAAATAACATAAAATAAATAAATGAGAAAAATACTAATGGGGGTTATAAAAATAAAAATAATAAAAGGAATAAAAAAAATAAACTAATAATAAAAATAATGGGAAACTTGCAGATATGATAAATGTGTTAGGGAAATCGAAATCCACTACCAGATTAGGTCAAAATATAATATTTATTTCTAAGTCATATTTTAATCATGAGAATGAGATTGACCAAGTTGTACACCAAAATCAGGTCCATACACCTTATATTACTTCCCTTAATTAATTAATATGACAAAGTGCTAATTTTAACCCTATTAAATACTAGCAGTATAACAGCAACAAGCGGATCCTATATTTAACTAGATTTAATGCATTAAGTATAACTTGAAGGCTGTTAATCTAAGTACCCAAACTAGTACACGAAACATATCTAGCCGTATTTCCTTTCCTTGACCCACATGTATCTAAACGTTTTACTACTTCAGTTAGAATCACAAAATTATTAGGTGAATTGTTATGTAACCTAGCTGTAATTTACACATATAAATTCTAGTATATTTAGGCCGCCACCTAATAGGTAAATAATCCTACATACTGTCACTTATGAGGAAACTTGGACAAGACATGCACCAAATAAATTATACTTGATAGAATTATATATATAAACGATAGCAATTAAAATACAGTCAAGGAACAATCTCACGAAACAAAGAAAATAAAATTATACTTCAAACCCTAATCTAGGGTTTCAATTTATTCCCCAGCAACAAATATTTATCCAGCCATAATTATTAAATTCATTACATAGAAATATATCCAAAATATAAATTATAAATAGATAAAGAAATAATCAAAATTAATTATAAATAAAAGATCAAGAATTTTTTCAGATAAAAATTAATTTTATTTGAAATAAATTCTATCGGATAAATTTTTTCCCTAATTTTCTTCCTTGCCTTGCTCCTCTATTTATTATCGTATGACGCTTCCTTTTTTGCATCCTTTTTTGTGCCCCACTCCACATCAGCCCTGCTTTGTGCGGATGATTGGTGCTACTCCCTCTCATAGCTCTTTGTTTTCTTTTTCTTCTTTGACTTTTCGTTGGCTCTTCTTGCGTGTCCCGTGTCTCTTGTTCCGGGGCTTTGGGCCTTCGGTCTTTAGGCTATTGCTCCAAAGGTCCAAATCTTTTTTTAAAATTTTTTTAAAAAACAATACCTACAAAATAAAATAAAATAAATATTATTAAATAATATTTTATTCTAAATTTACTTAATTTATATCATTTTAGCTTAAATAATAATATTTATGCAATTATTATTACTTAAGCATAAAACCATAATTATTTACCTATATTAGTTAAATAAAATACTAAAAACTAAGATTATAAGGGTATAAAATGTGTCAAAATATGAACTTATCATCTCTTCTTCTCTGCACCGATTTTATGGCGTAAGAATTTTTGCTTCTTCTACATGCAGCCATCCACTTGCCTCCCACATGCTCCCATCACCATCACTTGCCAGCCCTGCCATCCCTCATGCCTATCTTCTTCTTCTTCTTTTCTTCCTCCTCCTCCTCCTCTCCTTGCTGTTGCTCTGTTTTCACAACCCTGCTAGCTTGCCACCCTCTTCTTTCTTCTTCTTCCTTCTTCTCCCTACCATCACCTCCTGTGCACATCTCCTTCTCCATCATCACCCCCTCATGCCTCTACCTGACTCCCATCTCTCTCAACCATTACCATCCTCCTATCCTTTTCTTTCTTCTTTCTTCTTTTTCTCGGTAGAACCATCATTATCGTCGTCACTTCTCTACCTTGTTTCTCCTCCTTAGCATGACATCTACTAGTATAAATACCCCTCTAACCCTCTATTTTATTAACATTGATTAGCTCCCTGAACTTCTCCTCTTCTTCCTTCACATTTCCCCTTCTTCTTCCTCCTTCTTCCCTATTTCAGCATCCGCACCACCCAAGCCACCACTAGCCTCTCTTTGTTCGGTGGACTGACCACCAAGGTTGCCTAAACCTTACCCCTTGTCGTCGCTGTCCATTGTCACTGACTGCCGCCTCTTTTCCTTTCTCTTTCCCCTCTATCGTTGTAGAGTTTTAGAGTGCACGACTTGTACATGGGCTGCTGCATGGCCATGCAAACACTCAGATACCTTGCTACACAACCATGCAACCCTTGCACCATCTGATAGTGTAAAATTTTTTTCTCTTGGCTTGATTCTGCACGGCCGTGCGTTTTCTTTTCTCTTAACCTGTTATGCTTTGGTGTTGCACAGTCGTGCAACTTTTGCACCGCCTACCAGTGCAACTTCTTTCTTGGTCGTGTACCCTTATTTTCACCCCAAACTTTGTCCAAACACCACCAAAATTTAACCATAGCTCCACCACACACTCTTCTACACTTCCATATAATTCAATCTTCCATTTAACTCCGGTAAATTCCATTTTTACCCTTTTCTACCATAATCTCCCTCTTATTTTTTAACCTTCGATCCTAATCATATTCTATCTTGTTTTCATAGGTACTTTTTGGTGACCTCGGAGGAGGTATAGGATTGACGTGCATAGAGCCCGGTGTTCTTGGCAGTAAGGATACATGTCATAGGTAGGGTTTTATGTGCTCCATGTATTTTTCCTTGTATTGTTGATGTATACTTTTATATTGAATATGTTATATTGTATAATTTAATTATGGAAATGCTATGGGATGATGTTCTTGGAAGTAATGAAATTATATGAGTACATGTTTGGGTATAATATTGGTTATAAAATATCTATGAAAAATGAAGGATATGTACTTCAGTTAATAAGTGGAAATGTATATGCTTTGGGTTTTATAGAGCTTTGGGATAATACGCTTGTCTCGATTTCCCCGAGGGTATTATGGTCATTTGAGGATAATTACGTGGTCATACTTATGTGTTTAATTGTATGTCTTGAATTTGGCTTGATAATATACAATGAACTTTGAATAAAATATTAATCATATAAAGTGAAAGATCACTTGAGTCAAGCCGAGGTATTTATATGGCTCCGTTCCACCAGATAATAATAGTAGCTTGGGTATGTTGTCCCCGAAAGGTGCTCCAATCCATTCCACCGGATTAAGAATAGTGGGGCCCCATACTCAATGTGAATGAAAATACAATTAAGAGTTAAAGTATAAATGGAAATATACTAATCATTTAAAGTAAAAGACTAGGTGAGTCAGGACCGAGGTGTTGAGTCCATTCAACCGGATAATAATAGTGGCTCGGGTGTGTTGTCCTCAAGAGGTGCTTCAGATTGTTCCACCAATTTAATAAATAGTGCCTCAGGAGTATTTTTACTTTGAGAGGTGTTGGCTCTATTTACCGAATAATATTAGTTGCTCAGGTGTCTTGTCCCCGATAGGTGTTTCAGACTGTTCCACCGGCTTAAGAATAGTGGGGTCGCTGAACTCAACATAAATAAAAGATTAGAATATGGCATATCTAATGAAAGACTTGGAATCAATACTTATTTGGTTTTATTTTATTTTTACATGTATGAATTGTTTATAAGAATTCTTGTATTATGTGTAACCCTACTTGAATGTACCGTTACCTTGCTCAATACGTAGCGTATTAATCATCAGTTTCATGGGTGCTACTCAATCCAACGAGTAAACCCCCTCTGTTTTGCAGGTGATTGATGATTATTGGCTTAATGTGCTTGCCTTGGGTGAGTGCTAAATGAATTGGTAAAAGGTATGGTTATTCCGGATATCCCTATCTCTGTGGACTCTTAGTCTTCTATTTTCACTAATTATTTCCTTCTCGCTATTTCGTATCCTGTATCACAATGGAATCAAGTGCTTCCCACACCTAATTTATTGGTATAAGGTTACTTTTTCCTTGCACTCAACATAGACTGGACATAGGGAGTGCCTCTTCTATGTTGGATGCGGCGTGACACCCCTACATTTTATGTTTTGGCTTCCGCTGTTTACTCTTTAAAACAAAATTTTTAAGTTTCAAAATTTAGGGGTGTTACATGGGCCCTCCTAGGGAGATAGGAGTAGAAGGATTGTGACATGTATGTCAAGGGTGGAAATATTTATCAAATAAGACACGAATAAGATACTAACCATTTAAAGAGAAAGGTTATTGAGTTAGGCCTAGACCGGTCCATCCGTGAATAATAGTGGCCAAGAGCCAGGGTATCCTCGAGACCGATCCACTGGTGAATAATAGTGGCTAGGAACGTTCTGCCCTATAAGTTTTCAGTCCACCGGCTATAATAGTGGGGGATTCCTGTTCAACAAACCAAACCTAATGATGTTAAACCATAGAAAGACACTATCTACTTATAGTGAAACACATGAGAGTGAGGGCCAGACCGGTCCACCGGCGAATAATAGTCGCAAGTGGCTTGTGCCATGGAGACCAATCCACCGGAGAATAATAGTGGCCAAGAGCGTTCTGCCCTAAATGTTTTTCTGGTCCACTGGTTATAATAATGGGGTTTCCCTACTCGCATGGATTGATAATAAGCATGGTGTGAAATGAGTATACTGACTAGAGGTCTAAATAATAACCTTAACCGGTCTACAACCTCGCTTTTGTAATCTGCATTGCTTGTATGTTTATTTGTATGATCATTCTTGTATTATATTCTTTCTATGTATGTCCTTAGCTGCATGGTTACCTTACTCAGTATGTAGCGTACTGACCACCCGTTTTCATGGGTGCTGATCATTCCCACGAGTAGAGGGCCCTGCTAAGTTTGTGTAGGTAGGGGTACCATCTTCGATGCCTACGATACTTATGAGGCATTGGGTGGGGCTAAGAGTTTCTATTGGACTTGGCCTAGGAACTGAGAGCGACGTTGGCCGGATTCTCTTTTACTATTAGTTTACCTATTTATCATTTTATTTTTGTTTCGTTTATCGTACTGTATCTTTTATCCCTTTTGGGAATTCTAATTATGCACTCTATTGGGTTATAATAACTTTTTAATGTGCACTCTGATTTCCATATTATGATCATTTTAGTAGAATCATTGTTTTAAGTTTGACTAATGTTTGGTGATAACTTTTCTTAGCTTTGTGGTTAGTATAAGAATGGCCGGAGGCCAGGCTTGTACTGATCATGGCAGTAGCACCCCCCGTGCTTGTGTTTATTTGTTAAATGAAAATGTTCAACTATAAATTTTGGGGGTGTTACAAGAATTATTTCTAGAAAGGTTTCTTAATAATCATATGAATAAAAACCTAATTTGGTAAGTAAAAGTGACTATAAAGACTAATGAAATCAAAAAATAATAAAAAAAATTATTTAACATTTTTATATCATTAATACTAAATAAAATTAAAATATCGTAGTTCCCAAAGTTTTATAAAATTTTTATGGCTAAAATAGTTCTTTTGAGGCTAAAAATGCATTTAGGGCACATTAAAATAATAAATAGTACTTATTTTTGGTCAAAACTTCTATTTATCATTTTAAAAATGATTATAATTTTTAGGAAAAAAAGGAAATGAATTCAAATTTCTATAAATTATAAGTGTTTAGGAAAAAAAAATTAATAATCAAAAGTGCTCGAAAAGGTTTATGGGAGTCAAAATTGTAAAAAATATCAATAAAGTCCAAACAAACACTTTCAAGAATATGAATTCACTTTCTAATCTTTTAATGAATATCATAAATTGTGTTAAATGAGATAAATTTATCTCTTAAAAGTATTGATCCCAAGTAAATTACTATTTTTGAAAAACGGGGTACTTTGCATCACTACTCCATAGAAAGGAATTTGGTTCTTTAAGTTTGGTAAGGCAAGGAAAGAAAACTAAAATTTAACTCAGAATAATGAATTTAGATTCGATTGGGAATGAATGAGAGTTGAGTAAATATGAAATAAGGAAGACCAAAATTTTAATATGTTTGAATGGAAGGGATTAAGAGCACACGAGTAAAAGAAATTCTACACATATATAACAAACACAAACTCATCATGCAGCCATCATATGGGATTCCTAATATCCCCATTTGCGAACATCAAGGCAGTGAGTACAAGTTAGGTAAGAGGGGAATCTAACCATCTAGAAAAGGGGTACAACACAAAAATTCAAACCTAGTCATCAAGACCACTTTCCTATGTTTCTATCAAACTTAAAAGTATATGATTCCTTGACCAAAACATAACAATCCCTATTACACTAGTGTTGTAAACCTCAAAAGACCACCAATTATAGGAAACACCTATGAGGCCAACAAAATTCTAATAGGGTACTGCCCCTTGAAAGAGCCATACTAGGTAGACTAACAATCACATCCACATAACACATGAAAACTTTACCTTGTCTACCTAATCACACTCTCCTCGCAAAGTTAATCTTGATTTTCAAATACTTGAACTTTGAAACCAAACCTATTTTAGAACATAATTTTAAAAAAAATTGAAGCCAAATCTTTGATAACAATTTGTAACACCCCAATTTTCATAATATGAGAATTCATTTAAAGAAGACTTTGCAAAATCTAAAAAAATAAATTTGTAACACGTTGAAGATACACTTAATACTTAACCCATGTCAAATATAAGGGTAAAATGTAACTCATACTCAAATATCAGGTGTAGTTAGTACCTAATCCAATATCGATACAAGATTAAAAGTAATTCTAAAATAATCATAATAATTAGCATTATCAAACAAAATAGAAATGAATGTTCAAAGATTAGAGACCAAATCTCAAAGATTCAAACCAAAGAATATCATATGATCCACTTCAAGAATCCCTAATTCTTAGCCTAAACCAAGCAATATAGATATAACAAAACACATATACATATATAAAAGTATAGTACTATTAGAATTAAGTAATAAGTAAATGCACTCAAATAAATGAAATAAAATGATCACAAAGAATCATGTTACATAGCATAGCAAAAAAGAAAGGGTTATCATCATATCACTTCCTCATGTCATAATTGTATAACCATAGATAATAGAATAATCATATATCATAGAAGAATCATAGATCACAAAAGAATCATGGAATCCATGCGATATCATATGCAAAAGGAGAAACATATGATAATACTATGACATATTCACGTGCAATGTTATATATTCTTGCAAATAACAAGGTGATCACACACTAATTCCTTCACATGTTATCACTAATAATCTAAGGCATGGATCTCACAAGAGAATATTGAAATACTTTCACTAATAATATGCCACAACATTGATATTATGCCACAACATTAATATTACAACATAACGCTATAATATCTCCTAATACTAATATATACTAAAACACTGATAATAATTTTATTTATAACATGAGTAGAAAAAAATGTGGTCCCATAGACCTAGAACAAACCTAAAGCACTGCTAATAAAGGAACATATAAAACCATATAGGGAACCCTCAATACCAATATCCTAAGAGCAGAAGGACATTGCTAATACATTAATGGTGAAAACACGCATTAAATAGTAGGTAAGGCATATAATTGCATGATCCCTACCTTGGAGGTCATTGTGAGGTCACATATGATGGATTGAAACGATTATTTCACCTTTAGCAAGAATAAGCCAATCCCAAACTCATTTCAATATACTTATCATTTTAATACTTGGTATTTTTCTCATTGTTAACACATATTAAACCAAAGCACAACATAACACTTCTATTGATTAAAATTTTTTGATATCATCAATATAAAAAAAGATAAAACATGCCAAATGAGCACTTACAAGAATGTTAGTATTTAAATTTAAGCACTATTTACATGCACCAAAAAATGCCTACAAATATTCATACAAAATTATCTACTTACTATTCATGATAAATATTATTCATACTAAATGACTATTCACTACAATCAACTATTTATGATAAGATTAACTTCATCAAAATAGTAAAAAAAACTCATAATGTCCCAAAATATCTCATATTACTTATAAAACTCTAAATAAATACCACTTGTGAAATTTCTCAAAACTAATACTAAGGTAAAATAACAACTACATAATCATGTTTAACCCAAAATTTTACTACAAAAATTTTTGTAAGTTCGTAAATGACTGAAATACTCCTAAAAGACTAAAAACTCATTTTTAATATCAAACATAACTTACACAAGATCAAAACTACAACTTTACATACTTATCATATTCAACATGAAGGTTACAAAGCACACATGCTTACTACTCAAAAATTGTAGAAACCTAGTGAATTGACCAAAATGTTCTTATGGTTCTCAAAACTTGAATTTAAAAAATCTAAGCTTAACCATACTTAGATGTTAACATATTATGTAGAAAAATTTAAGTAAAAAAATTAATGAACATCATGGAAAAATTAAAATTAATTAAACAACATAATAATAACCGCAAAATATCCAAGAGGCTGACAACTCACAAATAGGGCAAGTAAGTCATTTTTCAATAGTTAATTTTTTGACAAAGTCATACATGCTTGGACCATCGGAAAGAACATATACTCATGCCTTAATGCTCTAAATAAAAACACCAAATATAGCTTAACATGGTTGTATAACATAAAGGACATATGTTTTATACAAAAACCCTAAACATGCTTCTAAATATATATGTATACACACACACACACACACACACACACACACACACACACACACACACACACATATCGTAAAGACATATATTAATACATAATATTCTATTAACTAAAATTTTATATGATTTACCTCGAGTAAATCTTAAATCAAGAATAAAGAAAGAAAGGATCCAATGCTTGATCTTCAACTTTCTCAAAGTCTTAACCTACTTTTACTTATGGAAAAACACTAGTGAGTTAAACATATGGACTTAGGAACTAAAAGAAGTCACAATAATGGAGGGGATTAAAAAGCAGAAAGAATATAACTTAGATAAGTGATGTAAGAAGATAAGACCAAATATGTATGATTTATAAAGAAAATATCTCACAATTACTAAGGGAAATAATGGAGAGGTGTCACCAAGTCGCCTTAGAAAAAAGTGTATATTGCACTTCATGGATTGGAAGGAAAAACCAACTTGTTCTCCTCTAATTGACGATAAAGGAAAGGCTAGAAATAATTTTATAAATTCTCTTTAAGAATCATATGATTAAAATTCTAATTTAGTAATTAAAATTACCCCAAAATTCTAATTAAATTTGAAAATAATAATAATTATGTTAAATTTTAAATTATTAGATGAATAAATGTGGTGATATTTGAAGTTTTGATTCTAGGCTAAAAATACATTTATGGACCACTTACATGATAAATAGTACTTTTTGTTAAAAACTCTAGAAGATTCTAACCAGATAAAAAAAAGGCCCTCAAAGAACTTGATGGCTAAAAGTGGATCAAAATGGCTTATAAGAGTCAAAACCAAAAGAAAGGGTAAGAAAATTTGAGCAAAAATTTTTTAAAATATAATCAGTTTTTTATTTTTTTAAAGAGATGTTACTGTAATATCCCATCTTTTTATAAAGTGTTGAATGAGAAATTATGGAAATTTTGGTGCTTGATTTTTATTTGGTATTATGATTTGGTTTGGGGACAAGTCAAATTTAAAATTAAATTGGAAAATTAAATTTAATGAGTTCTTTAGGTGTACCAATCAACTGGTTCATAATTTCAGCAAAATAGTTTTTACTCGACTAATCAGATCGAGTGGTTGGAGCAATCGATTGAATGGTCTATAGAAAAGTCTATTGGTAGAACAAATCTATTGACTATTTTGTTGAGTTAGACATATTTTTAAAACTTTTAAAAAAATATTATACTGAAATAGAACTTTGGTAACCTATGCCGAATTATTTCTAAAAGATTCTTTGTCTTTTTATGATGCATTTGGCCTAAAAATACTACCTCTGATCCGAGGAATCGATCGGGATAATTGAGGAGGGTGGACAAGATGACCTCAACCTTTTCTTCTTCCAACACTCTCCTCTACCCATTTTTGATATCATTGCTTCGATCTCAGACACGATTCTGCTTATCTAAAAGATTCCTTCCACGTTAACCTTCCATTACCTCTCTTATGAATTATATTTCTTGATCAATTAACCTACGCTCTTCTAGACTCACCATTTGGGCTCTAGATGATAGGTCAACATATCTTGGATGAAATCCATTTGTTTAACTCGAATTTAAATGGTGAGAATTAGGGTTTTCAATTTTTTCCTTACCATATAGTGATTCATATCGATTTGTTGGCTATAAATAGCCCTACTTATCCCTTTTGTTCACCTTTGTTTCAGCCACCAAGAATGCCTTATCTCTCTAGTATTCACCTTCTCCCTCTACACTTCTAGCCTTACAGTAAAATTTCCTTCACTTTTTTGATCCTTTCTCTAGCTCCCTCTCATTTTTATTATCAAATAAGAAAGAGTTAAATTTAGGAAAAGATTGAGTAGTTCAGCTGAGCATTCTCTGGTTTTCCTTTAGGTGTGATATTTTCATTCTTTCCCTTTATATTTGAAATTTGAATTTATAAAATTTATGCATGAATTTATGAGTTAAAACTTATTGTTTTAAAGTTTTGAAAGTTGAGGATTTCACAGGTTGAGATTTCTTGTTTAAGGAAAGTTTTACCTTCGTCAAGTAAGTTATTCTTACTTGTAAAACGGGTTATGAGTAATCTTGCATGATATGAAACTCTTTAAGTTGATATTACATATTGGAATGAATATATATAACTTATAGAACTGATTTGGGAGGGTTAGATTGTGCATTTTGAGTGAAAAGCGTGAATCTTCTGAAAAGATGGGTTATTAAGTTTAATGTTGAGAAGTGCAATTAAAGTAGGCTAAAAATGTGTTTTGTGATGTTAAAATATGTTCCAATGTGGTATGATAAAGATTTATAACCTTGATTTGCATGAAAATGATGGTTTGGTGCTATTATAGGATAAAGCGATTGATTGGTTAATTCAAACTGATTAACTAGTTCCTAGAACAGGTAACTGGTTAACCTAACCCATCAACTAGTAAGCCTACAATTGAAATAGCGCAAAAATATTTATTTTAAGAAATATAATTAAATAAGCATTTATTAGAAAATTAATTTAATTAATTATTTTATATGTAATAGGAATGATTTATTTAGGGTAAATTATTAAATAATTTATAAATATTTTTATAAAGAAAAAATTAGGCTTTCTGCTAGTTAAAAAGGAATTTAGGAAAAGTCTTTTAAAAATCCTAAATTAGCCTAAGAAGGAATTTTAATATTATTTTGTTTAAATATTCTTATTTTAAATACCCAAAATAACCTAATTAATTTATTTAACCCCCAAGCCACCTAAATTTTCCTTTTTTCTTTTTCTTTTTCTTTCTTCCTTTTTCTTTTTTTTCTTATATTTCTTTCCTTCCCTTATTTCTTCCAATTGGGCCTGAAGTGCGACCCAATCCCTTTTCCTTTTCTTCTCCTTCTCCCGCGGCCCCGCGTCATTCTTCTTTCTTCAGCAGCTGAAACACTGCGTTTTGTGCCTTCTTCCTCTGGGATGCCGCGTCTCATTTATGAACATTATAACCGACACCAGCCGACCAGTTCTTCTTCTTTTTCTTTTCTTTTTCTCCAGCCACCGGTTTACCTCCTTCTTCCTCCTTCAGCATCCATCGTCGACCCGCACCTTCAAGCCCCAAAAATGGCGCCGCCGTCCATGCTTGACTTGGTCGGCTGTTTCTCCCCTCTTTATCTTCCCCTTGACTCGCAGATCAACTTGGTATATTCGGTTTTCCTCATCTCTCGCTTGATTCTCCCTTTTCCTTCGTGAAGGTTTTACCCGACGAAAAATCATGCCGACCGATTAACGCCGCCGGCCACCCTAAACCCAGCATACAATAACTTCCTGTCGACCCCCAAAACCCTACCATTCCCTCTAAACTCTATAAATACCTCTTGTGTGAGTGTTTTCGAAACTTCTTTCCTCGGAAACCTTAAGAGCTAACTTGTGCACCACCGTGATTTCAGACGAGCCATCCTCCACAACCTCTACCCACCAAAATCTTCCCTGCACCTCCCTCTAGCTAACTGAGCCACCCATCTACTTTGATTCTTCTCGCACGAGCCACCACAGCCGTGCGAAGTTCCCAGTCCATCCAACTAAAATTCTTACCCCCACAACCTTCAAGCCACCATCTGCCACCACATCCGCCACTTCTATTGCCTTCAACACCACCTAAAAGCTTCTACTAATTCTCCTCCACCTAGCCATAATCTTCTTTTCTCCTTTCTCCTTCTCCTTCCCTCTTTTTCTTCACCTTTTCCGTTCGGCCGCCACCTCTGCCGCCGTACGCCGCCGCCCCTTGCCGCGCCACCACACTAACTTTACTCCTCTCAGCCTAGGCTACCACCAACACCTCAGTCTCCACCCTCATTCTCCACACTTCCTTCTCAAACCCCAACTTTTCCCCTTTTAACCCTCTTTTCTGGCCACCGCCGTGCACCACCGGTGATGCCACCCATATCCGCCGACTCAAGGTGAAACCCTAGACCTTCTCAGCCCTTCTTTCCTATTTATTTTAATTTATTCCATTTTTCAATGTTTATTTGATTATTATTATTATTATTATTATTATTATTATTATTATTATTTATTATTATTATTATTATTGGTTGTAACATTAATGCTAAATTTTCTTGGTAGGGTCGAGAGTAGTATTGAGTTAATTAAATTGTTAGTTTTGAATGTTAGGTATTAATTGAATTATTATAAGCTTCATTATTATTGTTAATTATTTAATGAGGGTCGAATCCTTAATTTTTAATTAGGATTCACACCCTTGTATTTTATTACTATTATTACTATTATTACTATTATTATTATTATTATTATTATTATTATTATTATTATCTTTAATATTTTTAATAATTATTATAAGTAATATATGTTATTAATATTCTTAAATAGTACTTTCATTATTTGGAGGTAGGGTCGAAAACCCTACCTTGTAATAGGCTTATATTATTATTATTATTATTATTATTATTATTATTATTATTATTATTATTATTTCTATTAATATTGGTATTATTACTAATATTTTATTTTTAATAAAATTATTATTATTATTATTATTATTATTATTATTATTATTATTATTATTATTATCATTAGTAGCATTATTTTGGTGAAGGGTAGAAACCTTTATATCACCATTCATTTTAAATTACATTAATATATTTATTAGAATTTTTAGTAGTATTTTGTAGAGTTAATTTTAGTATAGTATTATTTTAATTAAAAACCAAGTCTTAGGAAGTTAGTAAATAATAGTATTTTTAGGAGAAAACTTAATTCTAGTTTTCCCCCATAATAGGTGAGCCCAGTCAAAGCCCTCAAGAGGTATATGAGTGTGCTCCAAGACCGGTGACATTTTAGGTAAGGGAGTACTAAGGCCATTTGTGTGATTATGTATTTTATATGTCATGCATGACATGTGATGTGAACTATAATGTATTTTATGTGTATTTTTATATCTATCATATGTGCAACATGCTATGGAGTTAAGGTAAGATCGTACATTAAATTGTGGCATGTGTATTATATGTTGGAGTTGTGATATTATTGTATGGTGTGGCCCATAAGACATGCATGATAGGGTTTGTAAAATATGATAGGAGTGTCATAATGTTTGCATGGAAATGGGGGTTGGCATGGAGATATTGTTCGCATGGAGTTAATCGGTAAGTGAGGTAAATTTTATATCATATGAACATTCTGTACAAATACACAGGGCATACCCTGGTCAAAAATATGATCATTTAGACAAAAATGATCTCCATACCAACAAGGTCCTTAGCTTACAGAAATATGCTATACCCTAGGGCAATAACCAAACAAGCTATCCTTTAGGCCATCCCTAAGTTTTCTTTCAAAAAATAGAGAGCTATAAACATATTTATGGACCTGTACAAAAATACTAGTATGGTCAAAAGTTTTTGAGTGAAACAAAATGTCATTCCTACTCCTCCAGATGAAATACACAGCAGCAGCCAAAGTGAGAGCTCTAGCCTTCCAGATTATATGCTGCCTGTGGGAATTCCTCTGGATGATCCTCATGGCATTGAATACTGTGGTAGACCCTCTTGAAATGCCCAGCCATGTTCTAAGAGGTTTCCACACCCTTTTGGATACTTCACATTCAAAAAATAAGTGCTCATGGGTCTCTGTCTTCTGCTGGCATAATAGACAGTCCTTAGGGCCATCAGCAAACTTGAGTCTGTCCCTGGTATACAATCTTTTCATGAGGGTTAACCAGAGGAGGAAGGTATATCTTTTGGTTTTGTTCTGCAACCAAAAAACCCTGTGAGGTTTCCATTTAGGGGCTTTATCTCTGAAAAAATTATATGCCAGGGATGTTGAGAAGCCATCCAGGGTCACCCAAGACTTCAACAGGGCTGTAGCTCTTTCCTTAGATCCCTGTTTGAGGGCCAGCAGGGCAAACAGGTTGCTAATTCTTTTCATGAAATGGGATGTATCATGGCTTGGGTTGAAAGAAGCCATATTCCCATTTTGCAGATAATGAACATGAATCCACTTGGTCCACAGTGAAATCTTCTCATCTTGTAGGAACCAAATGTATTTGCAGAGAAAGGCTGAATTCCATGCATGCAGGTCTCTAATACCCAGCCCTCCTTCCTATTTAGGTTGACATAGCTTATACCATGCCACAGGAGGAGGTTTTCCTTGCCACAAAAAATTCCTGCAGAGAGTAATGATCCCATGTAGCACAAGCTTAGGAACAGCAAAAATGGATAGCTAGAAACCCAGCAGGCCTTGGATCACAGAGTTTAGGATTTCCAATCTACCTGCAAAGGAAAGAGAATTTGCATTCCATAGCTTCAGCTGCTCACACAGGGAATTAATAAGGTTCTCATAATCCATAGGCCTCAATTTACAGGGGTTTAGAGGGACCCCTAGATATCTGAAAGGGAAGTTGCCCCTTTGCATTTTTGTAAGTGCTAGAATCTCCTGCTGGGGCTGGTCCTTTACTCCTGCCATGAATATTTGAGATTTAGCAGGGTTCACAGAAAGGCCAGAGCACCTGCTGAAATCTTCAAGACCCTGTAAAAGAGTCTGAACTGATGTAGAGTCACCTCTGCTGAACAAGATCAGGTCATCTGCAAAGGCTAGATGCAGCAGGTTCAGCTTCTTGCATTTGGAGTGGTAGGAAAACCCCTGCCCCTGTGCAAGCTGCTTGAGATGCCTGTTGAAATATTCCATACAGAGTATAAACAGGTAAGGGGACAGTGGGTCTCCTTGCCTAAGCCCTCTTGCCCCCTTGAAGAAACCAAACAAATTGCCATTTAGTTTCAGAGAAAAGCTGGTGGTAGAGACACACTCCATCACCAACTCTGTGAACTCTGTTGGGAATTTGAAGGCTTTGAGGAGGTTGTTAAGAAAGCTCCAAGAGAGAGTATCATAGGCTTTTCTGATATCTATCTTGAGCATACACTTTGGGGGAGTTCTTTTCCTTGAATACTCCTTCAAAAGTTCTTGAACAAGCAGAATGTTCTCTGACATAACTCTCCCTTTGACAAAGGCTCCTTGTTCTGGGCTGATTATGTCATCCAAGCACTGAGCAATTCTGTTTGCTAAGAGTTTAGCAATGACCTTGTACATGGTGTTGCAGCAGGCTATAGGTCTGAACTCATTGACAGAGGAGGACTGGCCATGTTTGGGGGATCAATACTAGGTTTGCATGATTGACCCTCTTCAAGAGTCTTCTAGAACTGAAGAACTCCATTACAACAGTACAGAACTCTTCCCCAATAATTCCCCAAGCTTCCTTGAAGAATTTAGCTGAATATCCGTCAGGGCTTGGAGCTTTTGAGTCACCCAGGGAGAAGAGGACCTTTTTAATCTCTGCAGTAGTGACTGGCCTCAAAAGTGCTTGAGTGTGCTCTTCTGTGATAGTGTGTCCAATGGATATAATTGTGCTGTCTATCTCTGCATAATGTATCTTCTTCCTCAAGAGGTTCTGGTAGAAGTCCAGAAATTCCTCTTCCATCTCCTGATCAGAAAGGGTGGGATGTCCATCTTTCTTCAGAATTTGAATAATTCTGCTCTTAGTTCGCATGGAGTTAATGTTTGCATGCATGGTGGTATTAGGGTTTGCATGGTGGTATTAGGGTTTGCATGGAGGTATTAGGGTTTGTATGGTGGTATTAATGGTTGCATGGTGGTATTAGGGTTTGCATGGTGGTATTAGGGTTTGCATGGTGGTATTCATGGTTGTATGGTGGTATTAGGGTTTGCATGGTAGTATTAATGGTTGTATGGTGGTATTAGGGTTTGCATGGAGGTATTAGGGTTTGTATTTCAATGACTTTGGGCTAGATCAGGACCTGGAGTGGTGTGGTCGATTTCCTTTGAGATTATTATCCTTGTTATCTATTAATTATGTTTGAGTCTTCGGAAACAATTTTATTACAGTTACTATTTTTCCTCTATGAAAAATAATAGTTATTATTTCGAATTATGTATAGACTTATGTGTACTCTGATTTCGGTATTTATGAATTTGGATTATTTAATGTTGTTTTGTGTAGTTTTTCTTAGCCTTAGCACTTGAAACTGGAAAGGTAGAAGTGAACCGGTCTGGTACTAAGTGTGGGGGTAGCATCCCCAGATTTTACGGTTTTAATTTATAAGTCTTGTTTAAAAAAATGCATAAAATTTTGGGGATGCTACAACAATAACCTTGGTCTTACCCTCTGCTTAAACCGATTAGCCGATCTATGAACAGTAGATTGATTTTCCTAAATTGATTGACCGGTTTAACCAAAATTAGGGTTTGGTTGAGCCAAATTGATCGATTGGTTGGCTCAAACCAATCGATTTGTTGGTACAACCGATATATAGTTAGACCAGACCAATCGACTAGTTTGGCTAGTTTGTGTGATCGTGTTTCTTTCGGTTTGGTTATACTTTAAGGCTATTCATAGGATTGTCTTATGACTATTAAAGGGATAAAATATAGATTTTATCATGGATTAAATAAACCATGATTTATGATATACTCAATAAGTATTGTAAAGGCTAAATGGATGTACCACATATGAAATATGATGGTTTTGAGAAAAAGAGTAATGGAGCAAAACATGTGCTTGAATGAAATGATATAATGGGCATAATTAACATTGGACAAATATAAATGGAAATTCCTCAAATGGTTGGGGAAAGAAAGGGGTTAATATAGAAGAAATATGTGAATGTCTTGCTTGTTCCTTATATGGACCTTGTGTGGTCACTTAACCTCATAATTAATTTACTAAACACATAAAGCAAAAGAAAATCGAGCTGTGTATGGGTCTAGGTTATCCAATCCTTGATTAGCTACTGGGGGTTAGTTTGTCGTTAAGCGTTCATTGGTGCCTTCGGGTGGGATCCTAGAGATCCCAATATCTTACCTACTCAAGACACTGATGATATATTAGGGGATATCGATACTAAAGAGTCTGGTTATCTAGGTGGTTGTCTTTGGCTTGGATTTATGTCCATATTGGTTGGCGTCGACTTGGACTTATGTCCATTGTAGTCAGCTTTTGCCTAGACTTATGTCCAATTTGGTGATTAACTTCAGTTTGGACTTTATGTCCCTTGGTTTGGACAGGCTTCCATGGTATGTGAGATCATGGGGTTGTGCACAATCTATTGCTCGTTGATAAATAATTAGATGATAGATAATTGGATGATCAATAATTGAATAATAAATAACTTGTTAATGATTGGAACTAGATATTGACCTATATCAACATATGGATAAGGAAATGGTATAATCTCATAGATTGAGCAAGTTGGAAAATAGTGTTTATTTGGATTAACCTGCTTAGTACGTGTGTGATTATCTATGTTATTAAATTATGAATATAAGCATGATACATTCTGAGTTGCCTGAGTTATATATGAAAGTATATCCTTACGTGTTGCTACAGTTACTTATATAGCATCAACATGATGCATGTTATGTATCATATCCATGTTGTGATGGAATCTTGCATGCTTGTGACTTCCATTGAGGAGACAATTTGGCTTACTCAGTACGTAGCATACTAATGTGCTAGCTTTCTCCATCATCAGCTTATTTCCACAAGTAGAGGGCCATATGTAGGTTTTAGGGATGACCAATAGTGGGCCTACCTTAGCTTAGGTTAGGGGCCTAAGAGCGTGGACATCTGGAGGATTTTGTGCACTGTGTGATGGACCATAGTTTTGGTGTAAATGATCTTTTAAATGTTTATGTAACCTAAGTTTGCGCACTCTATTTTAAATTGGTTGGTTCGGTTTTAGCCTTGTATCTAATGTAGGATATGCGACATACATCTATCATGTGTTAGGTATGGTAGTAGAACCCTGTTTTTCCTAAGTTTGTTTAGTATTTTTTTGCTTCCTTATTATTTTAAATGAAATTTTTTCGGTATTGAAAACTGGGGGTGTTATAGTTACAAAATGTGCAACATAAGATAAATCTATCTCTTAATATTTTGGGTTGTGCAAATAATCAATGATCCAAAATTTGTTTCAATATTTAATAATTTTGATGTAAAGTTTAGAGTATTCGATTCTTATAAAAAAAAGTGCTTGAGTATATAATTGTTTTGATTTTTAATCTGGTTATCCATTGTTAAAAAAAATATATGGTGTTTTCTTGATTATTTCAGCAATATGTCATAACATTACATTTTTGTAGTGTTGAGTTTTTAAATTTTATTTTTTTTCATGATTCAGACTTTTATAATAATATTTTAATACTATTTTTAGATAAAATGAGACACCAATATGAATATAGACATTAATATTATCTGACATATAATCTTTATTTAAAAAAATCTTCTTGTAAAAGTTGTCAAAATTGATTAAATAATGCTTTTATATAAATATTAGATATTTTGAATATATGATCCATATCCAATTTGTATTTTTAGATATTCAAAATTTTGGATAATATAATCTAAGAAATGTGGAGTGAATATTTAATATAATTGATAAGAACATCCAATTATGTATATCCCTAGTAATAATATAGGGCTTCAATAAATTAAGGTTTAAAAAAGTGAGGTATTATATTCATCTTCATATACTTCTCTACAGACATCACATGCATCAACATTTACAACCCCTATTGCACCAGCTTGCTTTTGATTGCTAGAGCTTTGGGACATATAAACAAGGCTACAAACTTGTGCTTTGGTTGTTCGAGATGTTTCCATGCCAGTTCATATCATGCAATTCGTTCCCATGTTTTTCTTAGGTGCTATTAGGCATTGCTCACATGAAAAATTTCACTTTAGATATATGATGTGTATTTCTCTTGAATTCTATACCGAGCTCTCAAGATATATGTTAATGTCCAAGAGTAATTGCATCTCTCTTGGCATGATGATGCTTTTTTGATATTAATTAATGTTCATTATGTCGTTGAGAAAACCAATAATTTGATTTGATAGATTCCTTAGGTTGTGTGAATACCGTCATGTTATTGATCATGAAGTAATGAAGGTTACTAAGGGTGCTCTTATGATGATTAAAAGAAAGAGCATGATTAATATGCATGACTCAAATGTTATTGTATTACAACACATATTATTGGGAAACATAAGTGTAAAAGGCATGACTTGTCTCTTTGAGCGAGGCTTGCTATATAGTTAGAGCACTAATACTATAAACTATATGTGAGCCTTATGTGTTCAAGAAGTAGAAGCAGATAAACTTTTTAACAACTACATATAAGACAAAGGAAACACAAGACTATGTGTTAAGATTTGTGGGGATGTTTATAAATGTGGGTTAGGACATCCATTACATTTATTAACAATTTCCTAATAAACTTATGATCTTATTTTATTAAAAATAAAATTTTTGTTTGCAATGTTTAAATGTTGAAAGTCCTTAATCGTGAAGCAAATTAGAAATCAAATGAAGTGTCTCATTACAACGACCAAAGTCATTGTAATAGATATGTCTATTATGATAACATGTAGTCATTTAAGGAGAAATGTAACGACTGGATAAAATGAGACTACAACGATGACGAGGTTTTATAGTTATTGAAATGACTAGAAATTAAATTTATTTTACCCTCGTAATATTTAAAATTAGTTATTAAAGAAAGAAAGAAAGAAAGAAACAATGATGACGGGGTCATCGTAGTATTTTAAAAAATCTATTCCTTCTCTAGGTTTTCTAGAAAAACAATCACCTCTTTATCAACGATGGGTTGATAGAGTAAGAGGGTCATCGTTGCATGGTGTGGTAGAAAATTTTCCCCAACTAAAAATTATTGCAGGAAAAGTTTTTGGATAGGGTATAAACTATAGTGACTAGTAGACATCATAGGGCATTTTATTGATGTAGTATGGTGGACCAAAACATTGTCGTTCCTTTAAATGGAGGTCTACTACAACAACTCATTGTAATAGTAAGAGGGAGTTGTTGTAGTATAGGTGGGTTATATAAAATAAAAAAATGACCTGTCATCTCTATTCGTCTCTCTCAACTCTCAACCAATGCATCTCCCTTCATCGCTCTCACTCTTTCACCCTTTTGGTATAATTTATGTCTTTAATCCCTATTTTTGTTAATTTCTTAAGAAAATCTTGTGTATTATTATTAGTTCTTATTTCTTCTTTTTATTGGTGTTTTTATGGGTTTCCATGAAGACCGCCACCACTGTCACCTTGCACTTCATCCTTCTCCTCCTTATCTCTATTTGGCTCCAAGATCGAGAGTAGTGTGGCTAGATTCACTTTTCTTGTTATCTTATTTACTTCTATTATTCTCTTTGTATCGGATTTTTTCCTTTTATGAGTGACTACTTTGTATTGATTATTTTAGATGAAAGTTTAATCTTATGAAATATTTTTTTCTCCTATTTATAATTTTGACCATATACTCTAATTTATAATTCTTTTACGTGTACTCTGATCTTTGATGTTATAAACTCTTGGTTTAAGTTTACCGATATTCTTTTCTTAGCCTTAGCACTTGTTACTGGAATGGTCAAAGAGAATCGGTCTGGTACTATGTGTGGTAGTAACATCCCCAAAATTCACGAATTTTAATTTAAGTATTTCTATTTAAAAAAAATAGTGAATTTTGGAGTGTTATATTGCCGACGCCAACTCATGTTATCTTTTGCTCCTACTATATGTTTACATATATATTTATTTAAAATATGTAATTATTGTTAGATTTTTTGTTAAATATTATATGTGATTATTGTTAAATTTTTGTTTTGATATGTGATTATTGTTAAATACTGTATGGATTTTTGTAGTGATAATTATATGTTGATTATTTGTTGTGATATATATATATATATATATATATATATATATATATATATGTTGGTGGTGGTAATAGAAAAGATGGATACACACACACACACATATTGTGACCAATATATGTGGTGATAATTGAGATGCATATATTGTGATTGTTAATTTATTATTTGACTTAGATAAAGTATTATTCAAATAGTGGAATAATAAGGTAATAAAAATGAGAATTAATAAAATATTATTAGACTTTAAAATTTTGTGATTAAATAATTAAGTGGAATAATAAGATAATAAAATTTTAAATGATAACATATTATTGGCCTTAAAAAAATATTATTAAAATTTAAAATAATAAGAATATAACATTATTAGATAATAAAATGATAATGTGTATAATAGTATTGGAGTTTGAAAATTTATGATTAAATAATTAAATATAATAATAAGATAATACAATTTTAAAATAATAAGATTGAAATACCCTAAAATTATTCATTTTAAGATATATCACTAAATAAGGCTTTATTAAGAAATTTATTTATTTTATTACTTTATTTGGAATAAGAGGGATTTATTTAGGACAAATTAATGGGAATTTATAAATATTTTTTTTAGAGAAAAAAAATTGGACTTTTTCTTAAATAAAAAGGAATTTAGGAGAAATATTTTTTTAAAAACCCTAAATTAGCCTAAAAAAGAAAATTAATATTATTTTAAATAAATATTTTATTTTAGATACCTAAATTATTCAAATTAATTTATTTAAACCCAAAACTTTAAATTTTACTTTCCCCCTTTTCCCTTTTCTTTTTCTTTTCTCACTTTTTTCTTCTTTTCTCCCGGTGGTTGGGCCTGGCGCGGCCCAACCCACCTCGCCTTCTCCTTTCTCAGCGGCCCAGCGCCATGCCTCCTTTATGCAGCATTCCAACGCCGCGTTTTGATTCATTTCTGGATGAGACGCTGCGTCTCATTTAATTACCAATTTAACCGGCGCGACCGGCCAGGTTCCCTCCCTTTTCTTTTCTTTCCCAGTCGACCGGTTCAGCCCCTCCCTCCTTCCTTCTTCCTCCCTTCTCCTCCGTCGATGCAGCCTGCAACTTCCACCCCCGAAAATGGCGGCGCCGGCCACGACGAATTTGACCGGCCGATTCACCCCTCTTTTTCTCCCTCTTGACTCGCACATTGACTTGGAATGATCGATTATCCTCAACTCTTGTTCATTTCCTCTATTTTTCTTCTCGAAACTTCGACCCTGACCCAAACAATCGCTGGCCAATTTCTGCCACCGGCCACCAAAACCCTAGCATTCAGTACCATCCAGACGACCCCTAAAACCCTAATAACCCATCTAAACTCTATAAATAGCCTAGTTGTGGATGTTTTTGAAGCTTCTTCTTTCTCGAAACCCTAAGTGAGAACCGCCCGCCACCGCGACTTCAGACGCACCTTATAACGCCGATAGCCAACCTCAGTGCCACCAACACATTCCAAATTCTTCATTGCAATTCCCTCTAGCTAACTAAACCATATTCAACCTTCGATTCTTCTTGCACGAGCCTCCATAACCGTGCAAAGTTTGCTGCTCATCTCGCCAAAATTTTTACCGTGAAACCTTAAACCACCATCCACCGCCACATACGCCACTTCTGCCACACTATAAACCGCCAATATCTTCTGCTAAGTCTCCTCCACCGAACTATAAGCTTATTTTATTTTTCTCCTTTCCCCCTTCCCTCTTTTTTTTCATTTTTACTTCTCTTAGACCCATTTTCCGGCCACCTCTGGGAACCACTGCCGGTACCACCCATACCCTCCAACTCAAGGTGAAACCCTAGACCTTTTAAATACTTACCTTCGATTTATTGATAATTATTATGCTTTTATCCTAATTTTTAATGTTAATTAGATTTTAATTATTATTATTATTGTTATCAACTGTACTTTAATTTCTAAATTTTGTTGACAGGTCTGGGAGTATTATTGAGTAAGATAACTTATTATTCTCGAATTTTGCTTATTTAATGGAATTATTACATGTTTATTATTATTATTAATAATATCATTAATATTATTATCATTAGTGTAACTATTTAATTAATGTTGTAATTATTTCAGGAGGGGCAAAGACCAAAAATTCTAATTAAGCCTCGCACTTTTAATTTTTATTAATATTATTAACATTATTAAAATTTTTTCTAATTATATTATTATTATTATCATCTTTACTAACTTTATATTATAAGTATATATAACTTTAATATCATTATTACAATTTTGAATGGTACTATTATTAAATTGGGGTGGTTCGAAAACCACCTTGTAACTTTAATTTTCTACTAATAAAAGTATCATTAATAATATTATACTTTGTTATTATTATTATTATTATTATTATTATTATTATTATTATTATTATTATTATTATTATATTATCATTACCATTTTGGTGAAGGGTGGAAACCCTTATATCACCACCCCTTTTCGAATGGAAATAGTAAATTAGTTGTATTCTTAAGTAATATTTCGTATAGTTAATTATTATGTAATATTATTTTAATTAAAAACTAAATCTTAGAATAAGTTAGAGAATAATTAAATTTTATAAGGGAGCCTAATTCTTGTATAATTTTATATAATAGGTGAACCCATTCAAACCCTTCAAGTGGAATAGGAGTGTGCACCAAGACCGGTGTCGTTTTAGGTAAGGGTCTACTAAGGCCATTTATGTGTTTGTGTGCACTATGTGTTTTATATGCCGTGTATTTTTTGTTCACTATTATTAATTATTTTGCAAATGGCATGATGTTAGAGTTTACATGAAATAACATGATGGTAGGGTTTGCATGAAATAACATGATGTTAGGACTTGCATGGAAGCATGATTAGATGGAGTTAGGGTTTGCATATGAATTGAGGTTTTATGAAGTATGGTACGTGGATTTAAGGTTTGCATGTGGATTAGGGTTGTATGGAAGTGTTGTCTGCGTGAAGCTAGGGTTTTCATGTGAATTAGAGTAAGCATGGTAGAAACTTGATTTGTATGTTTTGAAATGAATATCTGAATAAGATACATAAATTATTAATAACGTAAAGAGGAAGATATTGAGACGGGACCAACCGATCCACCGGTCAGTAATAGTGGTTAGGGTTTTACCCTATGTGCGACAGATCTACCGGTAATAATAGTGGTTAGGGTTTTACCCTATTGTGACCGATCCATCGGTAATAATAGTGGTTAGGACATGATGTCCTATTGTGATCGGCCCACCAGTTATAATAGTGGGGGATCCCGATCTCAATGAAAATAAACCAAGGTTTTGCTAAGGCAAATAAAAGACACTAATTACTTACAGTGGAACACCATGCGAGGAGGAACCAAACCGATCCAGCGGTTAGGAATAGTGGTTAGGGTTTTTACCCTATATGTGACTGATCCACCAGTTAAAATAGTGGTTAGGGTTTGACCCTATTGTGACCGATCCACCGATAATAATAGTGGTTAGGACATGATGCTCTATTGTGACCGACCCACCGGTTATAATAGTGGGGTGTTCCTATGCTCGCATGGATTGATAAAAGACATGGCGTGAATTGGATTCTAATAAGAGATTAATTAAATGATTAATCTGGATTATATACGGGCCTTTGTACTTTTACCTGGTTGATCATATGCATCTATGATTATTCTCTTTTATGTTCTGCATGAATTACATGTTTATGTATTGGCCTTAGTATTCGGTTACCTTACTCATTACGTAGCTTACTGATCACCCCTTTCATGGGTGTTGCTCATTCCCACGAGCAGAAGACCCCTCTGACGTGTTTCAGGTAGGTGATGCTTTCTTTGACGCGATTGATGTCCATGGGACATTAGGTGGGGTCGAGTGATGATTGGGCCGAATCCGTTTCAGAGTGGCGTGGCCAGACTTCCATTGAGATTTTTCTTCCTAGTTTCTTTAATTTATGTGAAGCACTTCAAAATAATTTTATGTTCGAAGTTATCTCTCTTCCTTGAAAAACTAACTCTCGTATTTTGAATTGAATAAGGACTTGTGCGTATCTAATTTTTGTATTTATGAATTTGAACTATTATTAATTTTATGAGTTGTTTTCTTAGCCTTATCACTTAGTATTGGAACGGTAGGAGTAAACCGGTCTGGTACTAAGTGTGGTAGCAACATCCCCAGAATTTACGATTTTAAGTTATAAGTATGGTAAAAAAAAATTATGTAAATTTGGGGGTGTTACAAAGATATTGTTGGCCTTGACAAGAATATAAAATTATTAGATAATAAATTATTTTTAACCTTAGAAAAAGTATTATTAATAGAGTGGAATAATATATAATAATAATATAAATTAATAAAATATTTTTAAATATTCAAAATAATATTATTAAATAATTAAGTGGAATAATAAGATGATAAACTTTAAACTAATAATATACTGTTGGCCTTAAATAATTTATTATTAAATTTTAAAATAGTAATAATAATATAAAATTATTAGATAATAAATTATTTTTAACCTTAGATAAAATATTATTAATAGAGTGGAATAATAATATAATAAAAAATTTAATTAATAAATAATTTAATATATTAAAATTGGGATTAAATAATTAAGTGACATAATTATATAATAAAACTTTAAAATAATAAGGTATTTTTGGCCTTAAATAATTTATAATTAAAATTTAAAATAATAATAATAATATAATATTATTATATAATAAATTATTTTAAACCTTAGATAAAGTATTATTAATAGAGTGGAATAATAAGATAATAAAAATGAGAATTTGAAAAATATTATTAGAATTTGAAAATTTATGATTAAATAATTAGATATTACCTTAATTTATTATATATTTTTTCCTTTTATAGGTGATAGGATGTCTCTCTTATCTAACACATACTTTCCAGCATACTTTTTGATATCTTCTGACACAAATATTAGGTACCACATGAGACGGATATGTGATGAGTTAGGTCAGATGTTAGAGAAGAGTTTGTATGTGAGACCATATAATTTTAGTTCATATTATATTTTGTATACCTTGTCACATATTCAACCATGGTTATTGGAGGGAGCTAAATATATAGATGAGTTAAGCCATACTAATTTTCTACACCCTAAGTTTATTGAGGGTGGATATTTTATGAGAGATTATAATCATATTGCAAGGGAGTTGATAGTAATTGATGACGAGTGAAAATCTTGCCATGAGATACCACCAAGTATGTATCCTAATTACCCACATCAAGGTTATGAGTTTTATGAAGATATGAGAGAACACATGATTCTACAAGACATATGGAATCAATGGGTGATCAATAGTATCCAAGGTGGAAACATGTTTTGATTTTGGTGAGGCATTTTGGGTTGTTATACCTCTATTTCAATATTTGTCATTCTACTTTTATCTATTAGGGTCTATAATATAACTAGTATGTTTGTTCATGTTTTGTCTTATTAATCTATAAAAATAATAAGATATTGTTTGCCTTAAATAATTTTATGAAACGTTTATGATACGATTATGTCTTCGTCAGTAAGCCAATGATAAGATCATTATTGACAACTTTATAATACTTTTATAAAACTAATGCATGTAAAACTTAGGGAAAAAATGGATATATAACATTGTTATAATTTGGTTTATATATTACAAATTGATCCATATTCTAATCGTTTTCATATATATAAAATGCTAATTGATAAGATCTAGACGATGTTGCATAATCAACATTCTAATGAGTTTTGGGATAGTCTTTAAATGTTTATAGAATTGACAAAAGATAACTTAAGATTGAATGGATCGACGTGTCGTCATTGTAGGAGATGTGTTAATTTTGAATAGGATACAATAGATAACCCACATATTGTGGTTTAGATTCATGAGTGATATAATACATGGGAATTTCATGGTGAACTTAAAAGAGAACATGTGGAGGAAGATATAGGAGATAAGATGACACCTAGTGATGATAGTACTTTTAGTGATGACTCATTTATCTTGTTGATAATTTTTATGTTGTGTATATTAGGATCCATTTTATAAATATTATCTTTAGTATATAAGAATTTAGCCTTCTATGACTGTTATCAAATTCCTTTTATTATTGTTCGTTGATTTATTGTTAAAGATTGGTGTGTATGGCCAACGTCATTACCAGGTACCATAGTGGGGATGAAGATAATGACCCCCTCAACATCTTTCTAGTATTAAATCTCAGTGTGAATAAGATAATCATTTCCCCCCTATATATTAGATAAAAAAAGCAATGAATATTCTTTTTTACTTATTTGGTTAACTAATGTGATGCATGTTGTAGCTCCAGCATGTCCAAAACACTCTAAGTCAAAATCCATTAATATGCTTGAGGAGTTTAGAAAAAATAGATACATCAAATTCTACTTCTAGTGGTCATCTCAGTTTGATAGGGCTTGGAGACCCATTGGTTGTAATAATACATTATTTTTTAGGTATGTAAGGAATGAGATTGGAAACGTGATCCCTATGTTCTATAACGATTGAGATCATGTTCTAAAGAAGGATAGATATAATATTGTCCCCTAGACTAAGGTAATAGTTAATTATAAGTATCTTTTAATTTAATGTTTTTAGTTTCGAGTTGATTAATTGATATTTTTTTGTTTGTAGAAATATTTTGACTTGGATGAATAAAAGGAGACACCCATTGGTTGCGAGTATAGGAGGTTGTTTATAGATCACTTTGTGGCACCTGTCAGAGTAGAAAAAGTAAGTTCAAGAATCTGTTTAAAAAACCCTAGGAAGAAATGGAATAACTTGGGTGATGAGAATTGGAAGAAGCTTCAAGAGATTTGGGATACTCATGAATAAAAGGCATTTGTATAATATTATATATAGATAAATTTAATATGTATTAACATTGATTAAGTGTTAATATTTCTTGATTTGCAGGCAAAGTCATAAAGAAACTCAAAAAATAGAAGCAAACAACAATATTCTAGCCTCTATGGCTTGCCATCGATTTTTCAATTTCACTATAGTATGGTATTGTCTACCTACATTGTAATTTCATTCATTATTTATAATGTTATTTATAAAATTATATATTTTTATTCTTTTATTATAACTATACACCAAACAAATTTTAGGTGAGGTTGAGGCTTTTAGAGAGATGCACTAGAAGAATGGAAAATGGATGAATGAGGATGCAGAAAAGAAATATGTAAGTTTATAATTCTCTAAAGGAATTAATTTAATTATGGTTTGTTTACAAGCTTTTTATTCTTGATTTTGATTTTTCTTATAATATAAAATGGAGGAGGTTCAAGTCTAATCACTTGGGAGTGAATGTGAGTTTAACTTGTTGATACAAATTGACGATTCGACCATTATACGTGACATTCTTAGCCAACGCTGTGATCATGAGAGATATGCTTCTGGAGTATTAAAAGGACATTTGTCTACATTATCTTTAGCTCCACTGACACCACCATCACTGCCTTCTGCTAAAACTACCATCGAAGCTTCTCCACTTGAGGAAAAACTTGACAAGCTAACCAAGATTGTTTATAAGCACAACAAAGCACTAAGGTGTCAAGAAGAAACTATCAAGTTGCAAACTATTATAATACAAGACCTTAGACACAAAATTACGAAGTTAGGGGAGGAGATAGGAGAGGAGGATGAGTTGGATCTAGTTGTTTATGATAGGTAACAAAATTGTAATGACAATTTTAAATTATGAATAATAGTTGTATTTTAAATATTTTTTATTTAATATTATCAATCAGATATTGATATTAATATGAAAATAAAATTATGCATTATTAATGATTTAAATTAATATAAAAAGGCCTAAATTTGAAAAATAATATATTTAAATATTATAGGGTCATAATAAAAATTTAGAAAAAAATTAAATTTAAATATTATAGGGTCAAAATAATGGTCGCTGCAGTAAACATGGAGTCATCGCAATAGGCTAATAATTTTTTTTAAAAAATAAAGGGCATTCAAGGGCGATAAAGTCACTGTAATAGACTCATTAGTCGTCACAATAAACTGGTCAATTTATTTTCAAATTAGGCATTTAGTAACGACAAGATCATTGCAACATATTCATTGGTCGTCGCAGTAGACTGAATATATTTTTTCAAATATCGTCCTTTAGTGATGATGGGGTCATGACAGTAAGATCATTGCAGTAGATCCAAAATATCATTGTAATAGATAATTTTAATTTTCTATATTTTTATATTGTTATTACAGTAGTATTATAGAAAGACATTATCGTCATAATAAGAGTATTTTTCAATAACAAATTCTGTCGTCACAACCTTGGATATTTTACTACTTAGCATTTATGATGACACTTCATCAATGATGAGTCATCGCAATAGACTTTATATGACAACCTTTTAAGTTTTCAGTGATGACTTTTGTCGTTACAGAAGACTACATTTGTATTAGTGTCTAAAGACTAAGCATGCTCAATGGGCCGGCTTCGGCCTAGTAAGAGTTGACCCTACTTATGTTTAAGCTCAGGTTTGTCTTGTCTAGTCAATTTCTACGTGAGCTTTGAGAAGCATTTGCTCACCATTGAGTCAAACTAGATCGATTTAGCCCATGACCCTTGATAATTTTATGTGTGCTTTTATTTTATGAAAAGGGTTTTTTATAAGGCTTTTTGTTAAAAAATAACAACTAGATCTCTATAATTATGAATAATTTTAGATCATTTTTGTGTAAATCCCCATAATTTAACATATTTATTTATAATGATAAGTTTGTTCTTTAATATCAAATCAAATCATAGCTTAAAATTACGAGTATATCTCAAATAATAATATCATTAATAATAATTATAGCAATGTTTTTAGATTACCTACTTTTTTCCAAATTCGATCAATAAAAAATATAATGGGCTCATGTCAACCAAGTCCAAATATCGGACACTAGTTAAAATTATGTAAGATAAAATGATATGAGCCGAACGATGCCGAATGCAACTATGCATAAACAGCCGTATGGCTCGAGCTTACCTTTTGACAGGCCCTCATTGTAACTGGCCCAAGCCCCAAGTTCACCCATTTCTCAATATATGAAGCAGAATTTTTTTTTTTTTGTACAAAGAGAAAACGTCAATAGAAAACATTGATAGTCACCTCCAAGCACCGAAGTTCACATCTTTCTCAATATTATTGAGGAAATTTGATTAGACACTCCCAATACATACCCTTTTTTAGTCACTCATGCACTAAAGATAGCCCACAAAGGATTCCCTCTTCCAAAGAAATATGATTGAGGATTACATTTTCCCTCCGTGCTTCTTAGCCATCGAAGCCTATCATCCCATATTTATATATTTCCTTAAAACAGTTAAATTATGAGATTTTATTAGTGGAGGAAAATTTACTAAATTTAGTGTCCAAAGAGATTTCGGTTCTTGGAACCAAAAAACCGACATGCCTAAACCTAAACATGAATGGAAAATCCTTGGGGGATTGTCTTCATGCAATGCATTGCAACTATATATAATGCCAATGTTGCGTGAAACCGCCCACGGGACTTCCTCAAGTTTAACACAAATGGGTTTGTTCACCTCAAAGAAGAAAAAGTAGGGGCTAGTTCAGTCATTGGGAATCATATGGATGATATAATTGCAGGCCATGCTAGACGTATTGGTTTCTCTCCTGGCCCATCATAGAGGTTCGGGCTCTCTGTGATGGGTTCAATGTTGCTAAGACAATCAGTGTTAATAATAAGGTGATAAAATGCGATGTAATGTCTTCCCATTCCACTGCAAAAATCAGCTACTTCAGTAAGATCCAGCCAACGTTTTGTACACAGAAGCTAACTAAGTAGCAAAATTTGGAGCAAACATGACTTTAGTTTTTTTTTTTTTTTTTTTAATTATGTTTGTTTACATGTCCTGAAACTTGTTGCAAAGTGTGATGCACAAGTACAAGGGTTGCAAAATCTCTTCCTTAATAATTTTTTTTGTTTGTTGTGTAATAACAAAGAAAGAAAAAAAAAATAGGAGCATCGGGGTACTTATCCCCCCCCCCAAATAAAAGAATTAGGAGGCTTGGGTTTTAATTAAGGAAGGCATTCCCAAAAACTTATAGACCTCCAATAGTAACAATAATTACTTCTTTCGTATAAAAACAATCATTCTATTATTAAATTTTTGTACGATTAGAAAGCTATTTAAAAAAAATAAAATCTTACTTTCTATTTTTACCCTCATTTTTTAATTATATATACATTAAATGGTTTATTATTTTTCAACAAAGGGTGTAGGTATAATTTTAAAATTACTTTTATTATTATTTTTTAAAAGGTATACAAATTATTAGAATGACTTTCTTCTTGATACAGATAAGTAATATATTAATGAATACTATTATATTTAAATAATTATAGTCGATAAATTAGGTGAGGTATAGAATAACAATAGAAATCATTGATGTAAATGTTCTAAATAAATTAATGCACCAACGATACACCCATATTTCTCTTACAATATACGCTAATAAAATTAGGTGATTATTTAAAATTTTCAAGTGATTACTTTAGCCATATTTCTACGTGGTGATCATTTGAGTCGCAAAAGCAATTATCTCACCCACATGTATTTTTTTTTCTTAGTTGGGGTTTGGTTATATATATATATTGTGATCTTTATATAAAGTAAGTTGAATAAAATAGATATATCACCCCGTTTTAATTTTAATCATTATATAAAATTACTTTTTACATATGTGATTTTATTTTATTTTATTCAAATAATATTTGAATAGCTAAAGATATTGATTTTTTTTGGTTCTCAAAATTCTAAGGGAATGATGCGTTTTGAATCCAAAATAAATTATTCTTTTGTTTTGAATGTACACTAGACTATTTTTTCTAGGTACAAAACTAAAGAGATTTAACTAGATTAAAATTTTGTTTTTACTTTTTTTGTAACCCAATATAGTATTAGTGCAAGTGATTTAATCTCGTTTATGAAATTAGATTTGGACTAAAATATTTGGTTAGAATTATCAAACACATATAATTCATAAGTGATTATCTCATATACTCAAGTGATTATCTTGCCCCGTCAAGTGATCATGTGTTCCATATATTTGTTCTTATTTTTTATTTTAATCTACTATAGTATTAGTGTATTTGACTTAATCATTGATGAAACAAACCACATAATATTTATAAGTGATTATTTCATTCGTTCAAGTGATTATTTAACCCTTTCAAGTGATTATCTTGCCTTCTCATGTGATTATGTGTTCCATATATTTATTCTTACATTTTTTTAATTAAATAATATAGTATTAGCGTAGGAAATTTAATCTAATTGATGAAATTAGACTGGTACTAAAAATTTTATTTAGAATTATAAAACACATAAAATTCATAGGTTATCATATTGCTCACTCAAGTAATTATTTTGCCTTATTCAAGATATTATTTTGCCTACACAAGTGATTATATAATTCATTTTTTGTTTGTCATACTATGTGTTATAAACAACTTTTTTTATTAATCACACGTTCATAATGTGTTCCTTAGATGATTTCTTGGTACAAAAATAGTGATTATGCACTACTTATGGTACATTAATTATCTCACCTATTCAAGTGACTATCTATTCCCCTCAAGTAATTATATCATCATATCATTAATTATATATTTCGTGTCATAATTTTTTTGGATTACCTGCTGTAAACAATTTCCTTTTCATTAAATGACACCCCGGTGCTGCATTGCTATGGATCATACATGATGCACTCACATGTATAATCAAATTTGTCAATTAAACGGGTTCCGTAAGAAGTTCCAAAATATCTTTTTGTAGTAAAAAGAAGGATAAAACCCAAAGCAACAACTACGCAATGAGCATGCTCTAAGCTAATGCTCGTAGGATGGTCGGATGGATAATCACGAACACAATTTCTGGTACAAGATGAAGCGCAACAAAACTTATTAAATCATTTTCGGTCTCTGCTACTGTTTATTGTCCATCATCTCTTTGTGTTTTTGCCCTTTAGATAATAAATTCAAAAAATGTCACAAGAATGGAAGAAAACAACTCTTCTGGTCACACACATGTAGGTATTACCTGTTGGGCAATGGCAGAACTTAAGCAGCTATTTGTTGATTTTTGGTATCCTACATTGGTGAGGAATATTTATTTTAACCAGTTTTTATAGTCCATCGCTCTTTGACATATTTGAGTTAAAAGCTTGAGTTATTTTTAGTGGGCTGATGGATTGTACTATATACCACACATGTGCGCATATTGCCGCTCGTCAGTCCGGTTCGGGCTGGGTGAGTCAAAGATCCAGATAAGACCCAACTTTCTCTTTTTAGAAAATTTCAAACAATTTTTCGACTTGGTCTTCAATGGTTACTATTTTTTCGTATTTTTTAGGAATGTTGCCTCCGGTGTGTGAGGAGTGGAGACATTTCACTCCTCCACATTTTTCTTCCTTTTAACCGGTCTCTTCATTCGTATTATTTATATATGAAAGTACGAAAACCAAGTGAGCAGTTTTCTTCGATAGACCAAGCAATTTATCTTCAAAAATTTTCTGGTCGAAGTTTTGCAATTCCAATCCTTCGATCTCGAGTGCACGGGATCGAGGGCGTTATGTAAATCCTTGGAGATGGACCAACCGTGAAGGAATTTACACCAAAGTCCGGTCGATATTCACTTCAGGACAATGAATCAGTTTCACGACATAACAAAAATTAATAAGTATCGTTCTACTATTTTTGTTTCGATTGGTTTTCTTCCCTCTGTGTATGCTCCGGTTTTATTTTATCATCATTACCGTGATACAATTCATCTGCTCATTTGAATTTCGATTTTTACTCAATTGTTTCACTTTTTGGGGTTTGGAAGTCATCTATTAATAAGATGAAGATATCGGTTATCGAAGTCACAATATGAGAATCTGAGTCACTATGATTAAATTTAGAAATTTATTGACTGAATTCATTATGGGTGTTATATATTTTTTTTCCAGTTACTTTTGTTACAGAAAGATTTCATACTACCTGGTGGACTAATGCACGTAAAAGGTGGGGTAGCTATCGGCCCTAATGTTACCAAGGCCGTTGAAGTTGCTACAAAACGGGACATTCTTGTTATTTGGGTACTAATCCTTCACGTGTTTCTCTGCTAATTTTTTTTTTGTTTCATCTCGGTTCTATTTCAGTTAAATTTGACTCTTTCTTCTAACTGAGTCATAAAGGTTGAAAATTTTATAACCTAAGAAACAATGTCTGGCAATTTTTGAACTCCGAAAAATCATAATATTACATCAATAGATTATTTTTTTTTTAAAAAAACACACTTTGTGCTGTCGAGATATACAAAAAATCACTTCTAGAATCTTACGAAAAATGAATGTGGAATGTTGTTGTACATATAATCTATGACTCGAAGAGAGCAGTGAAAATTGGGTGAAATAAGGTTTTATTATTATGTAGGTTGGGTATCCGAGGGGTTGAGATGTAGGACGGTGTTGAAGGTGACCCAAAACAGAGCCCTTATGAGGACGTCTGCGGTTTGGAACCATGATGGATCATGTTTTACCGATGAAATGTCTATGATCTCAACATGATTCGGATAGGATTCCTGACGATTGCTATAGATGCCTGGTTATCACACATCATATCAATATGGCACAAGATATTAATTCTAAGTTCATTCGGTATCTTTTCAACTATATTCCTTCAAAGATGCCTTGAGCTAAAGCTTGGAAATCTGCTTCAACACTAACTTGTGCCACCACTTAATGCTCTTACTAGTACTACACCATGTCACTAAATCTCCCTATACATATGATCAACACCAAAAAATTGATCTTCTCTAAATGGGTAACCCAGTCTATTTGGCATATGTGCGGACCTCAAATAAGTGATTCAATGAGTTTCGAACATGAGCCCTTTCTAGGATCCTTTTTAAGGCATCTGGGTATGTGGTGCACTAAGAAGACTATAATTGGATGAGTGTGAGTTAAGTAGATCACTTTCTCGACTAAGCATGAATATTGCAACCAATCTTCAATTTGAGACTTCAGGGGTCTATGGGAGTGTCGAACGATCTACACCCACTCATCCCAGTTTCTTGTATGATATCCGGGACAGAATATCATCTGGAATATGAAGTTCTACTCCTTACCCTCGCAATTTCCATTTTCGTAAATACCTTGTGCCTCAGATCATTTATTTCAAATTATTTGGATAAAAGAAGTCTTCTCATACCCTCTTCATGATTCCTTATAAGAACTATGTCATCTGCATACACTATCAACATTGTAACTTTGCCGTCGGTGAAGAGTTTTACAAAGACATGATCAGAGTGGCACTGTAAGTAGCCATCTTGAATCAATACCTTCATAATATGTTAAATCATTATGATAAATTCATATGGTCAATTGAAATTTCTATACTTCACAAGGAGTGTAAACTTCGCTGCATATATGACAATTTTCTCAAACAAGTAGAATTTGTTGGGAAGTAGTCGAAACTTTTTGAAAAAGTGAAGTTACTTTTCATTAACTACAACCTTACAGATTAAACGAATCAATAAAAGCCTTAAATAGGCTTACACCAATACTGAAATAACTAAAATACGCAACTAATCTGAGAAAGTGGGAAGACATGGCCCACGACTCCAACTTCATGAAGCACTACGGTACTATACAACACTTCCCCTTGCTTCAAAGTTTGTCACCCCCATCAGCAGCCTGAATCTTTCATGTTTTGCATACGACAAGTCAGTATATCAGCAAATTGGTCATTCGTGCTACGCTGCTGCATTTCAATTGTTCCTTCAGCAACCATATTTCGAATGAAATGATATCGAATATTGATATTGTAATACCCTGTATTTTTAAAACCCAGATTTATTAAGTTTAATGATTTTATTAGTGTAAATTGATGTAAATAATTAATTATTTTAATTTCGATTCGTTTTATGGATTTATCAACGATTTCGAATTCATAATTGTGTGTAACATTTTCGGGAAGTTTAAATTAAAAATATTTTCGGAACTTATTTAAGAATTTCTTTTTGAAATTAATTTTCTTCCGTTCTACGCTTTTTAGTTTGCGGAAAATCGATTTCGGAAATTATTTAAACTAGTCTCGGTTTATTAGAATTGGATTTAAATATTTTCTTATTTGTTTTTAAATAATTTTTCGAGGTCTTAGAATGTATTTCCGTAAATAATATAAATTTTTACGTTCGATGGAAAATTCTTCCGAAAATGTTTCCGAAAGTCTTTATATAGCTTTTTATTAATTTTAAGCCTTCGGATCCATTCGAAATAAATTTTCGTTAAATAAATTTTATATAAAATCTTCCAATAATATTTTTATATGTTTAGTATTTTATTTTATGTGTATTTGTAAAAAAAAAAAAAAAAAAACGCACCCCGATCGGTCGAAACCCCCCCCCCACTTCTTCCTTTTCTCTCTTCTCTCACTTCTCTATTTTTTTCCCTGTGGCCCTGTTTCCCGACCCCTGCTCCCGTCTCGCAACCCTAGCCGCCACCTTCTCCCCAAGCTCCTCCCCGCTCCGGCCAAGCTCGCCAGTCCTCGTCGGCCCCAACCCGCAGCAACAGCCGCTGCAGCAGCAGCCGGAGCAGCGCGTCAGCAGCGGGCGGCAGCAGCGGGCGACAACAGCAACAGCGGCGAGCTGCGCTGGGTGCGCCACCGCCAGTCACCGGCGAGCCTCGCTGACCACCGGCGAGCCACCCCCGACCCCCGACGAAGCTTCCCCGGCCTTCCTTTGCCCCGAATTATCAGTTTTTGTTTGGTATAATTTCCGAAAAATCCTAACCCTTACTTTGATTAATTGGGTATGAATTAGCTTATAAAAAGCTAAATTGATTGTTTGATTATGTATATATGTGCTGTAAGATTGATTTGGATAGGTTAATTGTGTGGTTGTGTTGGAATTTTGGAAAAATTGGATTTTTAGCCGGGTTATGCCCAAATTTTTTGGATCCGTCCGTTTTTGCGATTTCGGACAAATTGATTATACAATATGTTTTAAAATGTATCCAATTTCATTTTGGAACCGTCAATTTGATAAATTTATGCAGAATTTATCGGAATTTGAATTCTAGGTCAAATTTTGGGTGTAATGAAATTGGGTCGTATAATTGAGCTGTTTCGCTCAATTAATTTTATAATATTGTTTAAAATGTATTTAATTTTATATTGGAAGTGTTGATTTGGGAAAATTGTACGTAATTGATCGGAATTGGATTTTTAGGTCAAAACTCCCGTGGGTTTAAATTGGTTTGGGTAATCGGGTTATTTTATTCAATTGACTATATAAATTACATTATAATATGTTTAATTACATTTTCGAACTGTCAATTGATATGTTTTGGCAAGGATTGATCGGATTTGCGTTTCGGGCTCAAAAACCCTAATTGTGCTAAATTGCGTATTTCTTTTATTGGTTTTGAGAAATTGATTATTTGATATGTTATAAAATGTGTTTAATTACATTTCTAAACATTCAATTTGATTAAATTTTTAGAATTTTAACGAATTGTATTTTCGGGCCTAAAACCCTAAATTTCAAGTGAAATTATGAAATCGATTACTTGTATTGTTGTTTTCTAAAATTGAATGTATAGAAATAGTTGAAATGGTATTAATTGCTTTCTAATACCTTTAAATTGAATTAATTAAATTGAATTACTTGAGTTTGTGTCATAGGCGTTAAAACCCTAATTTTTGGGGATGATTTTATAAAAATTGATTTTGCTATGTGTAATTTATCTAATCGAATTCTATCTTTGGGTTTTAAATCATTTAAATTCTGTTTTAACCTAATCGATTTGGATTTGGTTCTATGTAAATGGTTAGGTTACCTATTTAGTTGTAAAACCTAATAAATAAGTTATTTTCGATAAAGTAACTTATGATTGATTATCTTCCTTGGGCTTTCCAAATTAATTCGAAATGTCCTCAGCATATTTGTATTACTCTGTTTTGAATTATATTTAATCTTAAATCTTAATAGAGCTATGCTTTTAAGTTCTAAGTTTTGGACACGTTTTCTGAGAAAGATCATTTGTGTCGCTTGTGTTTATTTAATTAGAATATGTGAATTATTGATTGATAGAATAGTTTCTAATTTAGTTTTCGATTTCTATCGGATCTAGGAAAGCTTTCTCGTGGATCCACGAGCTAGGGATCTCTCTCCCTCCTATCTCGCTTAGCTAGCTTCGGATCCAAGTAAGTCTCGACTTACCTCTACTTATGGGTATTTCGCAAGGATGTGGCTAAGGTCCCTACGTGTTATGTGACTTGTATGCCTTGGATGCCTCGTATGATTATATGTCGTGTTTTACATGTTGTTACCTTACCTGTTATGTGTAGCACAGTTTGGATTCAAGGTATGCCTTTGTGATCGCTCTTGTTACGTGTTAATGTGGATGGGCTACAAGTTGTGACATGTATATGTATGATGTTTATGATGTATTATGTTATGGCCCTCTAGGACATGTATGTTAGGATATTGGTAACATGAGTTGGGAATATAAGGATGACCAGAAATAAATGGAAAGTGAGACCACTAAGGGGGATATGAGGTTGACCTAAGTACCTGATGATCTATGAGAGAATATTTAAGTGGGAGGAATGTCCGAAATAAATGAGAGTTGGGGACCATGCATGGGAGTCTTGAAGTTTATATGGTGGTGTTATGGTTTGGTGGTATTAATATTTGTATGGTGGTATTAATGGCTTGTGGTGGTATTAGGGTTTACATGGTGATTTTATGGTTTGTATGGTGGTATTAATGTTTGTATGGTGGTATTAGGGTTTGCATGGTGGAGTTAGGGTTTTGCAGGGGAGTTAATGATTGTATGGGATTTAGGGTTTGTATGAAAAGTTCTAGAGGTTGCATGAGATGTGTAACGTTTGCGTGGGAGCAAAATTTATGTGTGAAAAGGTTGATTTGGGATGTAAGGAAGGTAATGCAAGTATGATTTGAGTGTTTAACTGTTTTGGACGGAGAATAGTACGTGGAGTATTATAAGAGTATGGAGGAGACAGAATTAGAGTTTGGAGTGACTAACTCTGGGTCGTGTGATTAAGTAGGGTTGGAGAAGCTAATTGTGATTTGTCGAGGATAATTAAGGTTTGGGATGGCTAAGTATAGTTGTTATGGTAAAATAGGGTTAAGAGTGGTTAACCACGGTTTGGTGTGGACAATTAGGGTTGGTTATGGCTGCTTAGAGTTGGTTGGTGTTATCATGTGTATTTATTGATTTAAGCGTAGTTATGAATGTGGGTTTTTATTAGTTGTGATGTGTACAGTATAAAGAGAATGATTTATGCATGTCAAGGGTGTGATGTGATTCAATAAGACACGGATAAGACATTAATTACGTAAAGCGAAAGACTGATGAGCCCGACCCAGTCCGGTCCACCGGTTAGAATAGTGGCCAGAGGCGTTCTGCCCTAGGTGTTTATTTCCGGTCCACCGACTATAATAGTGGTCAGAGGTGTTCTGTCCTGAGTGTTTATTCCGGTCCACCGGCTATAATAGTGGGGGATTCGGGCTCGACAGACCCAAACGAATAAGTTAATCCATTGGGAAAATACTAAGTACTTACAGTGAAACACCATGTGAGTCGGGGCCAGTCCGGTCCACCGGTTAGAATAGTGGTCAGAGGCGTTCCGCCCTGGGTGTTGATTCCGGTCCACCGGCTATAATAGTGGTCAGAGGCGTTCTGCCCTGTGTGTTTATTTCCGGTCCACCGGCTATAATAGTGGGGCTCCCGCGCTCACATGGATTAATGAAGAATGCTTTGAATGAATACGAATGAAGTAATCCATGGGAAAATACTAAGTACTTACAGTGAAACACCATGTAAGTCGGGGCCAGTCCGGTCCACCGGTAAGAATAGTGGTCAGAGGCGTTCTGCCCTGTGTGTTTATTTCCGGTCCACCGACTATAATAGTGGTCAGAGGCGTTCTGCCTTGAGTGTTGATTTCCGGTCCACCGGCTATAATAGTGGGGCTCCCGCACTTACATGGATTATTAAAGAATATGTGTGGAATGAACATATTATTAATGAGAATAAAGAATAAGTCTAATTGGACCATGACCAGCTTTTATTATCTGTATTGCTACATGCTGCTTACGTGAGTATGCCACGTATTGAGTTTTAATAATATGGATTGTTCCTACCTGAGGCGTATGAGCCACTTTACATCTCGGTTATACCACGCTTATATGTTAAATAGGATGTTACGTATGTTTTATATGTTACTCTAGGTGTATGGTAAGATTTATGCTGTGGGTTGTGAATATGCATGATATTGTATCAACGTGTTGTACCCGGATTTAATATGCACTTGATGATATCTCTCCTAAGATAGGGTAGTGGGACTTACTCAGTATTAGACCCGTACTGATACTACCTTGGTTGAATGGGTCCTGTGATGATCCACCGATGGTGGGGAGCAGACCTCTTGTGCAGGTTTAAGATCGTATATTGTTTCGGGGTGGAAGGCCTGACTTGAGTGAGTAGGCAATCCGGATATTGGTCCCTTGGGATCTGTTTCATTTAGCTATATTTTGTACTACGCTTCTTGTTTTGAAACCGTACTCTTAAGTTGTAATCTTAACGATATTTTAGCTGTTGTTGACTTGTGGTTTTCGTGAATGGTCTATGTTAACTATGGACCTATGTTTTGATGACTCTTACTTAACGATTGTTTAGTTTAGCCTTAGCACTTAGTATCAGAACGGTAGGAGTGAACCGGTCTGGTACTAAGTGTGGCGGTAATACCCCCAAGTTTATGGTTTTAATTCTTTCGCTTCCGCTAAACCTTCTGATTTAAACGAAATTTTTCAGGAGTGAAATTTGGGGGTGTTACAGATATGCTTTGTCCTGCTATGAAAGACTGGATTTATGGTCATACTAATTGTTGCCCTCTGGTCACGAAAACTTGAGTTGCACCCTCTTGAATCTGATAGAAATCAGCTAACAACCTCCTCAACCAAACAGCTTGACAGACAGCAACAGCTGCAGCTATATATTCGGCCTTAGAAGATGACAATGCCATAATCTATTACTTCTTTGAACACCATGAAATAACACCAGATCCAAGGGAGAAAACATGACCCGAAATGCTTTTTCTATCATTCGAACACCCTGCCCAATCACTGATAGTAAAACCATGTAGCCTAAAATTTGATACTTTTGAATACCAAATCCCAAAGTCTACGGTTCCAGCAATATATTGAAGAATTCTTTTTGCTACACCGAGATGATGCATAAATCTTAAAACCACATCGACAGAGAATGCTATATCTGGCCTAGTGTGGGACAAATAGTTCAAACCTCCAACCATGCTCCTGAAGCACTTTGAACTTGCCGAACCAGTACCATCACTCACTTTAAGTGACTCATTGACGTTCATGAGAGTCGAGGCTACTTTACAATTCATCAACTTAAACCTCTTTAACAAGTCAATAGCATATTTACTTTGCGAAATAAAAATGCCATTAGCACTTTGATTAACCTTAAGCCCAAGAAAATAATGCAATAAACCCAAATCTGTCATCTCAAATTGTCTAATCATACAGGACTTAAATTCCTCAACAATAGTTTCACTAGACCCCATATATATTATATCATCGACTTAGAGACACACAACAAGGAAATAAAATTACCTTGCTTCTCCTAAAAATAGGAGTCAATCTTGCTATACCATGCTCATGAGGCTTGCTTAAGGCCATATAAAGCCTTCTTCAATATGTATACTTTACTCTCATCAGCAGTGACAAAGCCTTCCGATTGACTGACATAAACTTCTTTCAATTCACCATTTAAAAAGGCTGACTTGACATCAAACTAGAATACAGGCCATCCTAGTTGTGTAGCTAATGCAAGAAAGGTTCTCATTGTTTCAAATCAAGCGACCAGAGAGAATGTCTTGCTAAAATCTACACCTTACTATTGTGAGTACCCTTTGGCAACCAAACGAGCCTTATGCCTCTGAACAGTTCCATCAGCATGGTACTTGGTGCGATACACCTATTTCAGGCCTATAACATTTTTTTTTCTTCTGGAAGATCAACCAACTCCCATGTCTCATTTTTATGAATTGCTGACATCTCCTCTCTCATTGCATCCTGCCATATTTGACTATTTGTACCATCATTAAAACAAATTGGGTAAGAAGCACACAATGCAAAACTACATGAAGTATGTATATCATCCAATGATCTGAACTTTTTGGGAGGAGATTCAAAACTTGTACTTCCCAGAGATGAGCTACTATCAAACGATGAGCTGCTACCACCAAAATTAAGAATAGAACTTCTTAGTTCAAAAGGTTTATTAACAGGATCATCACATGCATCTTCTATAAGCTGGGGTGTTGGTGGCTCTTTGTTACTATTGTTCCAGATCCAAATTTCTACTTCATTAAATTGGACATCCCTGCTTATAATAACCTTGCCATTTATTTAGATAGCCTATATGCTTTGGCTTGAGGATAATAGCCAACAAAAACACATTTTTCTGATTTTTTATCAAATTTGTGGTGAGACGGGGAAGTAATCAAACCATAGGCTATACAACCAAAAATTTCAAGTGGCTTACGTTTGGCTTTCTACCCTTCCAAGCTTCATATGGAGTTCGATTTAGAATAGCTTTTGTGGGTGATATATTCAGCAGATAAACAGTAGTCACTACACCTTCTGCCCAGAATTTCTTGGGAAGACCACCAACTGTCATCATACTTCTTGCCATTTCAACCACTGTTCGATTCTTCCATTCAGCCACTCCATTTTGTTGTGGCGTATATGGTGTTGTCAACTAACTACAAATACCATTTTCTTCACAAAAGCCATTGAATTCATTAGAGGTAAATTCACCACCTCTATCTAAACGAAGCACCTTAATGCAATACCCACTCTCCTTCTCCACAATAGTCTTGAATTTCTTGAAATTTTCAAAGGTCTTTGACTTGTTTTTCATGAAATACACCCAACTCATGTGTCTGTAATCATCTGTAAATAACAAAAAATATCTACTTCCACCCAAATAATCAATACTCATAGGACTGCAAACATCATCATGCACTATTTCAAGATAAGCTACGGCTCTATACTACTTATTTATAGGAAATGAATTTCTACTTTGCTTCCCATAAGTGCATCCTTCACAGAAACCAAATTCACCTATTCTAGGCAACCCAACAACCATATTTTTTCTAACTCAATAGTTTTAACCCTTGACATTCAAATGCCCATATCGCAAGTGCCATATTTTTACATTATTGTTTTTAGCCACTAAAGCATAATTTTCCACATCAGCAACTTCAAGGCGAAACAGTTTGTTCTGAGTCATTGGAATATTGACAATATACTAATCAGATAGCTGATCTTTAACCAAACAACATCCCTCAACAAACATAATTGAATATCCACAATCCATCAATTGCCTAACACTTAACAAATTATGAGCTAAATTAGGGACAAACTGCACATCATGAATGAGTTTAACATTACCTTGAGAGGTTTTGATGGCAATATTACCTTTCCCTTCAATCTTCATCAACATGTTGTCTCTGAACCGAACTTCACTTTTATGGGACTCATCAAGTTCTTTAAATAGCAAATTTGTTCCGGATATGTGATTAGAACACCCACTGTCCATGAACCATACTCCATTTCGGTCATCATCAATGGGGGAATAGGCCATGAACAAATTACTTCCTTGTTCAGCCATCTTTGTAAAGTTTGCTTGCTTCTTCTTCTCATCTTTTTTCTTACTCCAACAATTAGCTTCCTTGTGTCCATAATTTTTTACAATAATGGCACAGGATGGTGCTTTTATGCTGACGTTGATCACCAAACTGGCCTCTGCCTCTACAGCCACTACGACCCTTGCCACGAAAACTGCCTCTACCTTGACTTCTTCCTGCTGAACTTTCCAACCTACCTTTGTAGTATGACTCCCCCTTTTCCTGAAATGCCTTTTTGTCAATCTTTTCACAGGACCTATTCATCCTATCTTCATGAGCCAACAAAGAACTCAACAACTCGCCAAAAGAATAGGTAGATAGGTCCTTAGATTCCTTAATGGAAGCAACCACATGTACAAATTTTATGGTTAAACTTCTCAAGACTTTACTCACTACCGTTTCATTGCTAATGTCCTCACCATAGGACTTCATATGATTAACAAGAGCAGACACTCTAGACATGAACACTTGCATTGATTCATTCTTTTTCATGCTTAATATCTCAAAATCACAGCGAAGAGTCTGTAATTTTATAGAAATTACCTTTTTTATCACCCATATACTCTTGCTTCAGAATTTCCCATGCTTGATGGGAAGTGGAGGCTACTGCAATTCAGGGAATTATCTCATCACCAAGTGCTTGCTGGATGAGAAATAAAGCCTTCGCATCCTTCTTGTGTGTCTCCCACTATTGCAGAGTAATTTCATTGGCGTTAGTTTCTTCGAACCCATTCTCCACCAAGTCCCACAATTCTTGAGACTTGAACATTGTCTTCATTTTAAGGCTCCAAAATTTATAATTTTCCCTTTTAAAAATTGGAATTAAGGGTTGAGTAGATGGGTTGGTAGTGTTGGTTGCCATGACTAAACTTGGTCCGTCACTCTGGGAGGAAGAAGAGGGTATTGGGTTATTTTTTTATTTCTCTCTCTTAATTTACTATTCTTTTACCGACTCTAATACTAGAATAATGTTGGGAATTAGTCAAAACGTTTTGAAAAAGTGAAGTTACTTTTCATTAACTGCAATCTTATAGATTAAACAAATCAATAAAAGCCTTAAATTGGCTTACACCAGTACTAAAATAACTAAAAATATGCAACTAATCTGAGAAACTGGGAAGACATGGCCCACGACTCCAACTTCATGAATAAGAATGCTGACCAAGTAATTTAAAGACTAAAGGACACACTAAAATAGATAAAATAGCAGCCATAAATAATAAAAACATGACCCACTAACTACTTGAAGCACTACTGTACTATGCAATAGAATTATATAGTTGGAGCGTAAACTTTGCAACATGAAATGTTCTAGAACAAAAAAAATTATATTGGCGATAGAGATATGATGATTTGTTGTTATTGGGGCCCTTGGGGGGAGGGGCGTATAAAATTCTTCCACTTAATTATTTTCAAAAGGAAGAGAAAGAGAACGTTGGGTACCTTAGATAAAGATGGGAATTGTTATGAAATGATAATGAATGCGCAAAGCAGGCAAGCTTCATTTCTCTAAGATTTTTACTGAACAAGGGAGCATGATACATCTATTTTTTCTCAGAATAATTGGCTGCATTATCTAAAGATGTTCCTCGTCAGGAAGTTAAAGCTGTAGTTTTTTTTCCTTTTTTTTATTTATTTAAATAAAGGTCTTCTGGGCTCCTAAGGTTGATGGCCTCCCTCATATCCTTTATCAACAAAACTAGGAGGTGGTCAAAAGAAATGGTTGTATGTTCAGAGAAAAGCTTTATTTTTTAGATCCTTCCCTGTTGATATTACTTACACCATCCTAAAGTTTATTCTTAAAGTATATCACTTTGAATGGGATATTAATTTTTGTCTTAAAGTTACAACTAATGGCTTGAAGCTAATTATGAATGATATAGTTTGACCTACCCAAGTCAGCTTCCTTCCACATAAATACTAACGACAATGTCATACTGACACAGGAGATCGTTCACACTTGCATAAGAACAAACATATCATTTGGTGCAATATCCATAAATATCGATATTTCCAAAGCACATGATAGTCTTACTTGGAGGTTCATCCACCACGCTGGAATTTCTCAACCACCTACTTCCAATTATTTCTGTTATCATGAAAATTATCACAACTCCTTCAGTTCCCATTTCTTGCCCAGCCTTTTTGTATTTGTCATATGTAATTAATGTATTTGATCAAAGGCTTATCAAGTACCTTATAGGAGACTGCACTCACTTGAGTCCACATCTATTTATTCTCTGCATTGAACACATCTCACAATTGATTTTTCACACGGCCGATGAATCGATGGAAGGTGGCGTTTACTGGTCAAAAGGGGTCTAAAGTTTCACACACATATATATTTATACAGATGGTCTAATGATGTTTTCCAAAGCTACTGTTGACCAAATAAACCGTATAATAGACACATTGAGAACATTTGGCTAGGAATCTGGTTAGGTGATTTAATTTAGTAGTCTTCATTTTCCTCTCAAAATACTGATCCAGATTTGATAGAAAACCTTCATTCTATCAGTGGCATTCCAGCTGTACATAATCTTGAAAATTATTTATGTGCACTCAATCTCTTACTATAAGGTGACTACAAACACCTATTGAATAGAAGTGCCCTTGATAAGGTGCTCTTACAACTCACTTCATGGAAGGCAAAAGTGTTGATCACTCTCACGCTGAATCACTATGGCCCACTCTCTCACAACTTGTATTATGCTATTGACTAGAACACCAGTAGGTATATGTGATAAATTGGAATAGACAATCAGGTAGTTTGTTTCGGGTGGCATGGAACTGGAGGGGAAAAGCAATTGTTGTGTATCATTTAGCTAGATCACCCAAGCCCAAATAACTTGGAGGGTTGGGCCTTTAATTGACGATGCCATGATTGTAGCCCATCTGTGTGAATTGACGAGATGATTCTCTTTGTACTATGGTTCTAAGATGGAAATATTTTTATTATTCAGACCTCCTAGTTTGTTAACCTAAAAGAGTGGCTCATATGTCTACAAAATTGTATATTAGAGCCTTCAGACAGTCAAATTGAGGGTAAGGTGGAGCATTGATAATGGAACAATCACAAAATTATGGGCAGATTCATTGTTATCACTCCGTGTAATTGCTCTTTGCAGTCTGCTGTAACGATGAAGCATAGTTGAATAAACGTATTTGTAGCTACATCAATCATGGGTCATGGAATTCGTCCCTGTTTTTTTGGCACAAGCTTCTAGTTTCGATAATATTGAATAATAAAAGGACACCTTTTGGTTTGGTGATGTTCCTGATAAGATGAATAGGCAGGACATCCCTTCAAATGAGTTATACATTTCCTCAGATGATTACCTTAAAACTTCCTCAAATGATTACCTTAGAAGATGATGTGGCGTCTCCATGTTTCACAACACATTCACCTATCCCATTTGAAGAGCTATCTTGTATAAACTTCCCAGTGATGTGCAACTTAACTAATGTTTTTTGTTTCTCTATCTTCAATGCTCCTCTGGAATCTATTGTGCACATCTTATGATGATGTATAGCAATATCTACTGTGTGGGATAATGTGCTTTTGTCCTCGCAACCTTCTAATTTTTACACTGTCAATGACAAGACCTGGTTCCAACTTAATGAATAACAATTATTCATCACTTCTTCTTGAACCTTGGAACACTTAATTTGCTATGGCTTGGAAATGGCGTTGCAATTGGGTCATCAAGGGAAATCATGGTTATTACGAAGTTCCTTGTCTTTTTCACATCACTTAAGCCAAGGACATTCTTGTGGCTTGTAAGGAAAACCCTACTCAGGTTGCATTCCCTTAAGCACTTCACGAAAGTCGACTTGTTTTCATGCCCGGGATTCTCTTTAAGCCAACCACATGTGGCACTTAACCTTTTTCTTCCCCTTGGATGACTAAGTCAGCCGTCAATTTAAAAGAACTCACTCTTGAATAAGGGAAATTTGCTTAGCACAAAACCTTAAACACTCGCAAAGGAACATAGAAGCGAGTTTGAGAGAATGAGAGTTTTAATAAGAGAATCCTTGATAGCTTCCAACTTGTGGGTGGTGGAAACGAGAACCCCTTACCCCTATTTATACTTAAGGCCTCCTCTTCCTTCCATCTCGAGGAATATTCTAGAGTGGGCTAGGTTATTATCCCTCTAGATCATCCCAAGAAACATTCTAGAGTGGAATAGATTATAATCCCTCTAGAATACTTCATTGGAACACACTAAGATAATCTAGAGTGTTCCATATAAGGGTGTACAAAAGTGGATGGTTCTAGAGACACCCCCCTCTAGAACCATCAAGACAAGTGTAGAATCCTCCTACATCTTCTACATGTATATATACATATCTATAGTATTCTAAAATATTCTAAAATATTGTGGAAAAAATAAAGGTGCTCAAAGAGGGTCATGACAACGTCCCCCACTTGAGCCATCATTGTACTCGATGATGATAGAAGACAAGTACCAATCAATTGCATCATTGAACTGTTACAAAATTTTTTCCTTTTCCCAACTATCCTAACTCTCGGGTATCCTCTTTCATCGAACCAAGTACTCCTTATATTTGGGCATGCCATGCCTCTTGATTATCTGATCATCTAAGATCTTCTCAACCTCTCTATCAAAGAAAGACACATTCATTAGATGAGCGTGCTTTGACTCCTTTCTTGAAGGGTCTTTCTTATCATTATAATAGGGCTTAAGTAAGCTCACATGGAAGACTGTATGCACCTTGAGCTTGGATGGCAATGCAAGTTGTTAGGACACCTTTCCTACCTTCTTAGTGATAGGGTAGAGTCCTTCATATCTCCTCACCAAGCCTTTGTGGGCTTGGCAGTATGCCTTAAACACTTGTAGGGACAACTCCACCATCACCAAGTCTCCCTCCTTGAACTCCAAAGGCCTTTGACCCTTGTCTGCCCACTTTTTCATCTTTCTTGAAGCCTTCTCCAAATTTTCCTTGGCTAGGTTAAGTTGTTCCTACCATCCGTGTGTAAGGGAGTATGTTGCGAGACTACTTCCCTTGTAGCCCTTAGCCACCATGTGCGGAGTGACATGTTCGGAATGATGGGTTGGTGCCCCACGACTAAATACAAAGGACTATGTCTGGTGGACTCACTCCTTTTAAGATTATAATATAATTAAGCCACAACAATCAAATGGGCTCAATCATTTTGATTGGCACTCACAAAGTGCCTTAGGTACATCTCCACCAAGGCATTAACCCTTTCATTTTTCCCATTCATCTACGGGTGAAAGCTCATAGAGAAGTGAAGCTCAGACCTCATCATGTTAAATAAATCCCTCTAAAACTTATCAATGAAGAAGGGATCCCTATCACCGATGATAGACTTAGGAAACTCCCAATACTTCACCACATTCTTGAAGAACAACCGGGATCACAAATCTATGGTACAATCCTTTGGGGTAGGGATGAATGTCCCATATTTACTTAGCCTAACATTTACCACCATTATCGATCCATACCCTTCGGACGTTGGGAGTGCTAAGATGAATTCCATCAAGACACTCTCCCAAGGCCTTTTGGGAATGGGTAAGGGCTCTAATAATTATGTGGGACATCTTTGCTCATTCTTATCTTGTTGACAAACAAGACAATTCCTCACATATCCTTTAACATCATCTCACATCTGTGGTCAATAGTAAGCATATTTAATAAGAGAAAGGGTGTGTCTCATACCTAGGTGTCCAACCAATTTGGAATCATGGAACTCCATCATTAGGCCTCTTCGCGAGTTCCCCCATGTGGGTATGTAGGCATGGTTTTCCACGGTGTAAAGTACTCCATATTGTTCTTATAATCTATGAGTCCTCCCTTACTTTTCCATATCCATCAAAATCTTATCAAAGGTTTCATGCACCATCCTTTCCTTGACTTGTTCTAGGACAACTCTCATAAAACTGCTCATCCTACCAAGCATTGCCTTGTGGCTTAGTGCATCAGCCACCATGTTAGCGCTTTCATTTTGTAGTTAAAATCTGCTAGGAAGTCTTGCAAATAGCTTGCTTGGTACTTAGTTTCTTTTGGTTTTGGAAGTAGTTTGTTGCCACATTATCCATCTTGATTAAAAACCTACTTCTAAGAAGACAGTGCGTCCACACTTACAAGTAGTAAATGATGGCAGCCATCTCCCTATCACATATAGGATACTGCCTCTCTGTATCATTCAGCTTGCGACTCTCAAAAGTTATAAGATTCATCTCCTACATAAGTACTCCAATAGAAAAGTTGGAGGCATATGTGTTTACCTCAAATTATTTAGATTAATCAGGTAAGCATAAAACTGTCTCTTCCATCATGACCTTCTTCTAATCTTCAAAGGCCTTTACACACTCTTCGTCCCAACTCCATAGGACCTTCTTCTTCAATATGTTTGTGAGGGGTGTGTCCCTTACTGAGTACCCTTGAATAAATCTTTAATAATAATTTACTAGGCCAAGGAAACTTTGGAGTTCAGACAAACTCTTTAGGGATTTCCATTCTTGAATATCCCAAATCTTGGTCGTATCCATCCCAATCATTCCATCCTTGTTATAGTGGCCTAGAAATTTTACTTTAGTGAGAGAAAATGAGAACTTTTCATTCTTCACGTAAAGCTCATTCTCCCTTAGGAGTGGAAGACCTTCCTCAAGTGCTCAACATGGTCTCCCAAGTTATCACTATAAACCACGATATCATCTAGATAAACTACCACAAACTTATCCAAGTAGGGATGGAATATCTTATTCATTAGAGTACAAAAAGTTGGGGAGGTATTATTAAGATCAAAAGGTATAACACATAATTCATAGGACCCATATCTTGTTACACAACTAGTTTTAGGTTTATCTCCTTCAACAATTCTCACTTACTAATACCCCGATCATAGATCTATCTTGGTGAAATATATCTAGTTTTTGAGACGATCAAGCAAATCATATATCAAGGGTAAGTGCCCGGTAGTCCCCACACGTTAGAAGAGAGTCATCTTGATTCTTTTGTAATAACATGGTGGCACCATAAGGAGCTTTTGAGGGATAAATAGACCCAACATCGAGTAAAGCCTTTAATTTTTTCCTCAATTCCTCTAACTCTAGTGGGCTCATTTGATGAGGACTCCTTGAGGGTAGCTTGCCTCCTACCTCCAACTCAATATCATGACCCACCTCCCTTCTAAGTGTAAGATTCTTGGGTAGCTTTGCGGGCATCATGTATTTGAACTAAAAAAGGAACTATTGTATCTCCTCGAGCACCTCCATGGGTTGTGGGGACTCCTCCTCAACAACCAAATCTAAGTATCAGACTTCACCTCTTTTAAATTCTTTGGAAAATTGCATAGCTAAGAGAGAGCAGGACTTTACCTTGGCTCGTGCTAGGAGCACAAAGTGGCTTTATTTTCCCCTCATGATGTGCATGGTGTTATCCCTTAGGAAGGTAAGTGGAGCTACCACATTCATGAACTCCATCCTGAGCATCATGTCATAGTCATCCATTTCAATCACCGTAAATTTCAACCTTCCTTCCTATGAGCCAAGGGTGATGAGAACTCCATAATATATCCCAAGAATGGGCTTAGCATTAGATTTCACTACCTTCATTCTTCCTACATCTTTGGTAACCTTGAGACCCATCCTCTATGCTTCCTTAGGGATAAGGAAGTTATGTGATGCTCTAGTATCAACTAAGGCCTTGCTTGTGACACCCTTCATTCATACCTCCACATACATTAACCTCTTAGCTTTCTCTTTTTGATTAGAGTTGATGGATTTAAGTAGAGAAAGAGACCCTATGTGAGTCTCACTTTGATCATCCTTCTCTCCTTAGGTGGAAGCCATGGAACACAAAGCTTTCTTTTATGGGTAATCTTGTAGGAAATGGTTACCGCCACACATAAAACATTCACATTTATATTTATAGAAATCCTTACCTCCATGCTCCTTCTCCTTTTCTTTGCCCTTGGATTTATGGTGCTTAGGAATGGTCTTGTAGGGCTTGCCTCCTTCACCTTTGTTTGAACCATCCTTTCAACATTTGTCCTTTCTCTCAAACTTGTACCCGATGAAGGAATGTGATTCTCAATAATCTATAGGGAGTTCTTGAACATTCATCCTACCTAGCTCTTGTTCGGGCCATGATTGCTACCCATCCATGAAATATAACAACATTTCCTTCTCGAGTATGTCTGATATCTCAAGAATCAATGATTTGTATCCCTTGATATACTCCTTGATAGTTCCTGTGTGCTTGGGATTACAGATTCTTCTCATGGCATATAACTTGGCATTAGTTGGGCAGAAGTGCCTCTTGAGGTCTACCTTAAACTCTTCCCATGTGTTTATTATGTAAGCACTGTAATCCCCCGAATTTTTAAAACCCTATATTTTAATAAATAAATTTTATTTTGGATAAATTAGCTTTTAAATATTTTTAATTTAATTTTTTTATGGATTTTTGAGTGTATGAAATTTGGTATAAATATTTTAATAAATTAAAATAAATATTTTGTTATTTTATCATACTCTTTCAATTAAATTGTTATTTTACTAAAATTATCCCTTTTAAATCCTTATATTTCAATTAAATTGTTAAATAAATTTATTACCCAAAAATATTTTACCTTATTATTTATAAAGTAAATTATTTTAATTAAAACAAATTTTCCTTTCCCTTTTTCCCTTTTTCCTTCTTCTCCCTTTTCTTTCTTTTTCTTTCTCCTTTCTTGGGCCGCCGGCCTGCCCTCTCCCTCCCCGGCGCTTGGGCCTGGCCCAGTTTCTTTTTTTCTTCTCCTGCACGTAGCCTGGTCGCCCCTCCTTTCTTTTCTTTCTTCTTCGACTGGGCCGACTCTTTCTTTTCTTCGGTCGGTCCGCCCGTCACATAGCCCCTAGCCCCTCAACACTCCCTCCTTCTTCCTTCGTCTTCTTCCTCCATCATCGGCGAGATTTTCGCCGCCCGAACTGCTGCTCCCCCTTCCCCGTTGACCTCCCCTGTCTCCCTCCCTCTCCTTCTCATCGTTTTCCGGCCATACCGGTCCCACCACCCTTGTCTCCCTCTCTTCTCCCTCTCCCTGCAACCCCCATTCCCCTACCACCCTACTGACACCCCTCGAGCCGCCTTATCCCTTCCTTTATCTTCCTCTTCTATTTATTCCTCCTTCCCTACTTTTTCTGCATTTTTTCAAGCCTCCCCCATGCTCCGAGACTCTCCTTTTCTCCCGTTATTCTCCTCCCTTCTCTCCCCCTGTTTTGTTTTGCCGCCGTAGCTCCGCCTCTTCCGCCACCTCAACCACCACCTGCACCACCTCCTGCCATCCTCTGCCTCACCCTCGAACCATCACGGTCCCCATCGAGCCACCCCACAGCCCCATCCTTCCTCCTCTCTTCTTTTCTCTCCCTTTCACCCCTTCTCTGCAACCACCCTGTGCAGCCCTCATCTACCGCCATTCCGCCGTCAATTCCGCCACCTAAGCCACCATAATAATCCCTGCAACCTCCTCTACCACCCATAATCCTCCTTTGGTCGAAACCGTAACCCGAATGCCTTCTTTTTCCCTCCCCATTTTCCTTCCTCGCCAGCTTTTCACCTCGACCCCCACTTCGGCCGCCGCCTTCGCAGCCTTGTTGCCGCCGCCTCTGCTGCCCTTAGCCACCTTCAACCCATCCCCGACAACCACCTACACCCCCTCTCCACTTCTGCACCATTCCCTTGCCCCAAATCCTCCCCCAACCACCTTCTTCTCTAGCCCCAAACAAACAACCCGAAAATACCCATTTTCCCTACTTCCACCTCCTTCGAGCCTCTCTTTTTTATTCTTCTCTGCATGCAGCTCATGTTGCATGGGCAGTATAAGCTGTTGCCCTCTTTGGTTTACTTGTTTAATATTTTTTAAGGTATAAAAATATTTTAGTTTAATTATTTGAGTAATTAAGTGTTATAAGCCTTATGATTTGGTTTTTATCTTTTCTAATCTAATGAGTCTTGAATTATTTTAGGTATTGGTTTTGATAAATCAAATCTTGAACCTTAAACCGGGATACCGATATGGTTTGTTTTGGTGGAAATCGAGGTAACCATAAATCCCGCTTAAATGCATGGATTAACGTATGTTAGCACATTAGGCATTTTCAATGTGTATTATGTTTAATATATGTTGTCTAGTATATTATATATGTTTTCTTGAGTTGGTTGAAAAGGAAGTATGATAGATTATGTGCCATGTTTGGAGATATTGTTTAGGGTAGAAGTTGGTTATTATTGAAAATGTTAAGTATTATCCACGTTTTATTATGGCATTGTGATCTTTATTGCATGATTAGTATTTTGTGAGCCTTAGTGAATTTTGTTAATGTATCTTGTACACGATTATGGCCTACGATATATATATATATATATGGGTGCTAATAATGTTACATTAATTATAAGAATTGAAGATGTTGGATTAAAGTTAATATTTTATGTAGTAATAATAATAATTTCATACAAGTGGGGTAATAAGGGGTAAGATGGTAAATTTGTAAGTGAAAGGATAAATTGGTAATTTTGAATTAAAAGGGAAATTTGGTAATTTTGTAATTAAAGGGGCAAAATAGTAATTTTGTAAATAAAGGGTAAAATAGTAATTTGTGATTAAATGGTAAAATGGTAATTTTGTAAGAAGATGGCAAAATGGAAATTTTATCATAAAAGGGCCATTTGGTAAATTCGTAATGAAAGGATAATTTGGTAAATTGTAATAAAAAGGACAATTTGGTAATTTTGTAATAAAAGGGTAAAATTGTAATTTTATAATTAGAGGGTAAAATAGTAATTTTGTGATAACGGGCATAATGGTAATTTGAAAATTAAAAGAGGTAATATAGTAATTTAATAATTAAGGATAAATGGAAATTTTATAAGTAAAAGGGCGATATGGTAATTTTTGGGAGTTAAGGGGTAAAATGGTAAATTTAAAGGTGAAGGGGTAAAATGTTAATTTGTAAAATCAAAGGGGTAAAAGTGGAAATTGGAAAGGAGTAAATTGGTAATTATAATAATTGAGAAGGATAAAAATAATAATTTAAATAACTAAAGGGTAATTTGATGATTTAATAATGGAGAAGGGTAAAATCATAAATATGATAAATGTGAGGGGTAATTTGGTAATTTGACCGACTAGAGGGTATTTTGGTAATTTTAATAAAAGAGAAGGGTAGTTTGGTAATTATGATCATATAAAAGGGTAATTTGGTAATTTAACCAACTAGAGGGGTAATTTGGTAATTAGGATAATGAACGGGGGTAATTTGACCAACTAATGGGTGATTTGTTAATTATAATAAAGGAAATGGGTAAATTGATAATCTAACAAACTAAATGGGAAATATATTAAGTGTAACGATTATAAAGGGCGTTTAGTGGCCTAATTTATGTGAAAGATAGCTCGGTAACCTAAACCGAGTAAGGGTGTAGTAAAGTCGAATGTGTACTATATGTCCTACATGCCTTGGATGCCCTGTATAATTTTTATGTCGAGATCTATATGTTATTATTTTAATTGTCTCACGTGTGGTATGGCTTGGAACCAAGGTGTGTTCATGTGCCCTTTTTGGTATGTGCTGATATGGATATGCTATATGTTATGATGTGATGTGATGTAGCCCATAGGGACATGCATGCTAAGATAATTAATGTGGTAATCGGGTATGGAGGCATGAAAAAGAGTAATGAGAGAGAAAGATGACCAAAGGGAAGTAAGTTGGCTAATGTAGGTATGGGAGAAACTAGGGTTTGCATGGGATGGTTAGAGTCCGCATGGGGGCAGACTTTACGTATGGATAGTTACCTCAGGATGTGAGGAAGGTAACAGAAGTGTCGTTTGGGTGTCTGGGAGCTTCGGGCGAAAAATGGTACGTGGAATGGTATAAGGGTGCTTAGGAGACCAAACTAGGGTTTAGGAAGAAACCCTCATGTGAGAAGGTAGAAAAAGAAAAAGAAAATAATAAAAGTAAAAGAGAATGAGTGGGGTAGAAAGTGAGGGATGGATCTAAGGGTCGTGACGTGTGGGGTTTTGAAATAGTCGGGATGTGTACGACAGAGAAGGAGGGGCCACATAGGCCCAAGTTAGGGTTTTTGGAGAAAATCGAGTTAGGAGGTGCAGAAGTCTCAAGATATGGGGCGAGCCCTCCTGGGAGGATAAGTGTGGATATAGTTAGCCATGCATGTCAAGGGTGAAATACATCCGAATAAGATACATTTAAGACACTAATCACTTAAAGAGGAAGATGATGAGCCGGGCCTAGATCGGTCCACCGACGAATAATAGTGGCCAGGAGCCGAGGTGCCCTGGAGACCGAACCACCGGCGAATAATAGTGGCCAGGAGCGTTTTGACCTGTATATATTTCCGGTCCACCGGCTATAATAGTGGGGGATTCTGTGCTCAACAAACCAAACGTAAAATTGATAAGATATGGGAAAGATACTAATCACTTATAGTGGAATACCTTATGAGTCGGGGCCATACCGGTCCACCGACGAATAATAGTGGCCAGGAGCATTCTGCCCTGGAGACCGACCCACCGGAGAATAATAGTGGCCAGGAGCGTTTTGCCCTGTATATATATTTCCGGTCCACCGGCTATAATAGTGGGGTTCCCGCACTCACATGGACATTTAAAATTCGAGATGATTGATTAATGATGGATTAATGGCCTTAAGGCCCTAAAGTATCGATTATTCATTATGGCCTATTAGTATTCGGTTAACTTGTTAAGTATGCGAATGGACAAAGGTGAATGTTACATATAAACCATTAATATCTGATTGACCAGTTGAATACGTGAATGTATGGATCTGATTGTTATATTTACATATGTCGTTATGAGCGGATATCCTAGTATATCATGTGTGACATTGCGTGCCTGTTTTTAAGTGCATTTTTAAAGGGTTACTTAGTACCGTAGTACTGAAGGGTTCCCTTCGTGGGGTCCCTGCCTATTCAATGGGCATTGCCCCTTTCAGGTCGTGTTCAGTGCTATTCAAGTGGGTTATCGGGAAAGAGCGTATGGTACTATCCGACAAATTTTAGGGTTTTGATTTATCGTAAGGTACTATCCGGCAAATTTTAGGGTTTTGATTTATCTCTTTTAACTTCAAAGTAATTGTTATTTTGTAACCACCGTTGGTTGATTTTACTCTCGTAAATTATTTACTACGCTTCTCTGATTTGTATATGCTTCAGTTTCTTGTAAAATTGTCTTTTACCTTTTTAGCCTTAACACTTGGTACTGGAACGGTAGGAGTGAACCGGTCTGGTACTAAGTGTGGCGGTAATACTCCCAAAGTTCACGGTTTATTAATTTGCTTCCGCTAATTTTCTTTTAATTAAATGAAATTTTTCAGTAGTGAATTTTGGGGGTGTTACAAGCACCCCTCTCAATACCTCGATGGCAAGCACTCCACCATAACATGGCATCTTCCTCAAGATAAAGGGTAGCTTGAGTAATTTTTATGCTATCATCAAGTAAATGAGTGGTAGAAAAGTACCTTTTTATGTCGTAAAGAAAGTTGTTAATCTCCTTTGCATTCTTTGAACCCTTATATATATGAGGTCGGGGTGTATACAACATAGGAATAGGCCCCCTTGAGATTTCTACACCAACCAAGATTGCCTCCTTACATCGAGCACATTCCTCCTCAACACCTATAACCCTTTCTTTTAGTTCAAGGTTCTCAGCCACAAGTTGGTGGATTTAGTCTAACATCTCATCCATAAGTTTTCCGTTGGACTCTACCATCTCCTCATGGAGTTTGGTGGCAAAAGCATTCACCAATCCGTGCACCTTATCATGGTTGGGTAAGACCTCCACATCCTTCTCCAACCCATCCACCCTTCCCTCCAAGGCAAACAAATCCTTTTGATAAGACTAGATGGATCTATCATTCCTTTCCAAGACATCCTCTAAGTCAATAGCAAGACTCTAGAGGTGCCCTTACCTGTATCCTTTTCCTCAACATCAGCAACTTGAGTGACTTGTGAGGTTGCGGGATTGTGTTCCATAGCAACTCCTCTTAATTACCTCCTTCATGTAATACCACCGATCACACAGTGACTTTTTCCTAAGCCAACTATGTGCGGTACTTAGCCTTTTCCCACTCCTTAGATGATTAAGTTAGCCTTCACTTCAAGAGAACTCACTCTTGAATATGGGAAATTTTCTTAGAACAAAACCTTAAACACTCAAAAAGGAATACACAAGCGAGTTTGAGAGAATGAGAGATTTATTGAGAGAATCCTTGAGATCTTCCAACTTATGGATGGTGGAAATGAGACCCCTTTACTCCTATTTATGCTTGAGGCCTCCATTCCAAGGAACATTATAGAGTGAGCTAGATTATTATCCCTTCATAATACTCCATTATAACACACTAGGCTAATCTAGAGTGTTCCATAAAAGGATGTACAAAAGAGGATGGTTCTAGAGGCATCCTCGTCTAGAACCATTAATACTAGTGTAGAAGCCTCGTACGTGTTCTACATGTATCTATACATTTCAACATTATTCTAGAATGTTCTAGAATATTATGGAAAAATAAAAGTGCTCAAAGCGGGTTGTGCTATTATGCTTAAATTCTCATATCTATACATATGCATATTATAGTAGTCCATGTGGGATAGTCTAGCAATCCAATAACTAGACAAATCCATTAAATAATAGCTCAACTTGCTTCATCTCGTGTTATTATCTTTGTCATACAATTAAATAGCATTCCGCTTTGGTGTATCGACCCCTATTTAGCATAATTTCAGACAACAAATAAGCATTGGCATAATCAAAATTTAAATTTTATGATATCTCTATATAAAATAATATTTTTAAGAAATATAAATAATCATAATATATTGCACTTAAATTAGGGTTTCATATTCAAAACAAAATTAGAGTCTTATAATCCTAGATTAAAAAATTATACAAGTTAATCAATTGGCTAAGAGATCCAACAAAATTTTATTGGAAATATAATTCTACAACAAACTAATTCAATAATTAACTAAATAACTAAACAATTCATTCAATTAAACAAATATTTGGTAAATTAATTTAATTGATTAACTAAGAGATTTGATAAAATTTAATAGGTGATATAATTTTACAACAAACTAATCTAAAAATTAACTAAATAACTAAACAATTCACTCAATTAAAAAATTAATTAGTGAATTAAGGTTTCATAATAAGTGAGAAAGTTACCAATCTTTAATCAATTATGGATTCATGATCATCTAGGATTAATCAATTAAGGTTTCGTAATCACAACAAAATTATCAATCTTTAACTTATGAATTAGCATAAAGTTGTGAATTAATTTGTCGCTATTAAATTAAGTAAAAGAATATATCAAATTTTACCTAAGGAATTGAGGATTTTAAGTTCAAATTGAGGATTTAAAGCAATAGTAGTTATGCAAGCATTGGACTATGGTTGACAAATGATTCAATGAGCCAACGACACAAAAGAGGGCGAAGGAGAAGGAGGATTGAAGTTAAATTAAGGAGCAAGATAAAGATAAGATAAGTGGGGGGAGAACTAACATATTATATATGTAAATAGAAAATTTATTTATCAAGACTTGAACCCCCCGACCTTCCCCAAATAACTAATATGTTAATAATATCTAATGCCTTCAACCAAGATCCTGTAGTGTTCTGAGACACTTCACAAATTTATAGCTGAAAAATCGTTGATATATTAGATATCAAAACATATCATAAATAAATCAGGAGTACTAGGTTAAGTGGTAATTGAATTATAATAAAGTATTTTTATTTGTTAACTTTACATCTACCACTAAATAATGTGCCTTGTTTTTCATTCCAAGGTAAGTATGTGTTTATTAGAATAATTTAACATATAATAACTTGTTTAAAAGATTCTAATATAATATAAAATACTAGTTTATCAAATATTTATTTTTAAATGATCAATGAATAGGAATTAGAATATATCATGAAATAAAAATAACAATTTATGTAGCGACAACTACGACAAGTGATTTCTTATTCGATACACTTTGATACCTCGACATCCGATCATGATTTTTATTACATGATACATACATGTTTAGGGAAATGGTAGATTTTAGTTATTATTATCAGTTATTTTATATAATTTAATAGTAAATTTACCAAAAAATAATAAATTTTAAAAAAATAATTATTTGAACCCAAAATGTTTGCCCAAACAAACACTCCATGGGTTGTGGGTTCAAGTTGCATTTACTACTCATATATAATAGGTCCCATTTTTTTTCTTTGGCTTAGGACCCCAAAAACTTACAACCGATCTTGCTTCTAAAATATTGGTTCATTGGTTCCCACCAATGTTTTGAAAATCAGACTAAATCTACCAAGCCTATCAGAGAACCAATGAACTAGTTAAATCACTGGCCAAGTTCTATATATTGGTCCGTAAGAACTCAGACTTGGTCAAATCCAACAAAAAAAGGTTTGGAGACGATCAGATTTATGTGTAATTTAATTTTTTTTACCTAATTTGTACAGCATATCCGATCAATCTAAATTACTAATCTGATAACTAAAATAGTAAACTGGGTATAACACTAGTTTGATGACTGGTACGGTTTTTAAAACTATGATTTCCATCTATTGATGAAATCATTAAGCTAAATATTGATGGATGTTCAAAAGAAAATATTGTGCTGGCAGGCGTTGGTGTTGTTAGGAAAGTAGAAGCGTGACTGAGTTTTTGGGTTTTTTGCCAAGTTAGGTATGGCCACGGTGACTTGGGCTAAGATTCACACCCTTTGAGTTGGTTTTAGTTAAGCTAAAGGGTTGGTTTTAGTTAAGCCAAGCATTTCGGTTTCCCCCATCTCATTATTTAATCTCATACTGATGTTGTGGTTCCATTGATCCTTTATGTTGGATGCAAATAACTCCACATATACAAGTTTCTCCTAGCTAATGCTAGATATTTCAAGCTACGCCATATTTATCAGGAAGAAAATCGGTGCAGATATACTCCCAAGTTTGGTTCTCTTTCCCTCAAGAAAAGCATTCTTTACTTAGTCCTCCTCGTGATAATAGTTGTTATTTATTTTCTTATACTTTTGGCATCCCCTACTCTCTTACCATTATTCTATAAATGGGCTTGACCTTCACTTTTTGTAAAGTGTTAAATAAAAAAATAAAAAATTGAAAGTATTCTTGGTTGAGGTGTACAATGTCAATTCAAGATCCTTTCTATTAGAAGATCTCTCTAGATATAAGACTCATATATTAATTATGAACATGAATATAATGTAAAATACTAAATTGGAGTCACTTTTTTGTTTCAACAATAGAGCATAATCCATGATTTTTTTATTCGAAAAAGTTGAATGTTCTCTCTTTCTCTATTCCCTCTAGGAAACACATGTACTTCACAATTCCAACTTTATTTATCTTTCTTGTATTCCATTGAACAATTGACATTCTGCAATTCAAGTGATAAGTTCTTCTCCATTCCTTTCTCAATTGCAAGTTTTGTATTTTGATTGAATGCAAGTAAAGTTTCTACAATTGCGTTTTTATTTCTCTTGCTTTTAGTGTGTTATTACTTATTTATTAGATATCATTTATATTAATTATAAATTATTGCATTCAATGGTGTGATCTTACAATTATGTAGATAATAGAGTAAACAATATAGGGTAGGATGATTTGAGGATGGAATTAGGCTTCAAATGTAATAGCATAATTTGAAATTATGATTCTAAATGAAATTTAATTGAATTAATGGATGGAATTGAATAATCTCGTATCATAGATTAAGAATTTAAACTAATTAAATTGATCGCCTATTTAGTTTAGATTTTAATCTCCGCTAGGATAACGTAATTAATACGTAACTGTTAATAACGTATCTAGAGTAGCAAAAAAGTTAATTGTTAATCTTATCAATTAATTTGTACAATTGCATAATCTGAGCTTATGTGGTAATGGTTGTAGTTGACTACTTTCCATTTGTAATTCTTCCATTAATTGAATCTAGTGTTTGTAACCTAAGTTATTAATATGTTAGATGATAAATTGAGAGCTTATTCAATTTATTAAAATGAAGAGAAAGTAAAGAGATGAATTATTATAAATCTCTAGAGGTCAACATTAACTCATTTAGAATCACTCTTTTTCTATGAGTATTTGATACCCTAATTCCGTAATCAATTCATTCATATCCTCATTCATCAATTAGTGAGCAAAGTATCCCATAGTATAGAATTAGTGATAGATGTAATGAGATTGTATAACTGGGGTTATAACATCAATTACAAAATTATTGATTAAATACCATTCCTTGTGGGTTTGACTCCTTCTTACCATTTACTACGTATTTGGGAATTAGGATATATTTATTAAATTTTTTATGCATACAACAACACACCAAATTTTTAGTGCCATTGCCGGGGAATGGCAATTATAATCTTTAATTTTGTTTTTGGTGTTGTTTCTTATTTTTGCTCTCAATAATTTCTCTAGGTGTACTGATAGATGAGATTTATATGTTATTTTTCTAAGTAAAAATGTCATTTATTCCTCATTACTTTTATAACATATAATCTTTTCTCGAGTTTTTCTCTTTTGGATAGATTTTGCAGGAAAAGATAAAAATGAAGAAATTCAAAGGAGAAATCGATGGAAAGAGAAAAGGCAACAAAGAACACATCAATAGATATGGAATCAATGGAAGAAAAGACTGGAAATGAAGAATATATATCAAAGGGAAGATTGTGTTGAAATTTCATGAAGAAATAATGAAGGAACAAGAAACACGGCCCCCCCGTGTTTCCTAAACACGGCCCGTGTTTCCTAAACACGGCCCGTGTTTTTCTATCAGCACACAAATTTCAGCACTTAAAATTCAGCATTTGGCCGAGAGTTCAAGGAAAAACATGGGGGTCCCGTGTTTCCTAAACACGGACCGTGTTTTTCTCAAATTCTGTAACCGTTTCGCGCAACGTTTCCCCGATATATTTCTAAAGTTTGAACATTCGAAAAGGTGGTTCGGGGGAGTTCGAGAATGGGATTTTCTCTTTCTCTCTATACTCTCTAGATACCACATGTAATTTATAATTCCAATTCTTTTTCTCTCCATTGTATTCAATTGAACAATCAACAATCTGCAATTCAATTCGATAAGTTCTTCTCCATTCCTCTTTTAATTGCAAGTTTTGATTTTTGATTGAATGCAATTCAATTCTCTTTGCTGCATTATTATTTTTCTTGTGTTTAGTGTTTCATTGTTAATTTATTTATAATCATTGATGTTAATTATAGATTATTGCATTTAATTGTGTGTTACTGCAATTATGTAGATAATATAAGGTAGGAGGATTTGATGATGGAATTAGGGTTTTGGATTTTGAATTCATGATTCTAGATGGAATTTAATTGAATTGATGGACGGAATTGAATGATCTCGCATCATAGATTAAGAATTTAAACTAATTAGACTGATCACCTATCTAGTTTAGATCTTAATCTACGCTAGGATAATGGAATTAACACGTAATTGTTAATTAACGTTTCCATAGTAGCAAAAGATTAATTATTAATCTTGTCCATTAATTCGTTCGATTGCATGATCCGAGCTTGTGTGATTATGGTCGTAGTTGACTGCTTTCCATTCGTAATGCTGCCATTAATTGAATCTAGTGTTCTTAACCTAGGTTATCAATTGGTTAGATGATAAATTGAGAGCTTGTTCAATTTATTAGAATTAAGAGAAGGCAAAGAGATGAATTATTATGAGTTTCTACAGGTCAACGTTAAATCATTTAGAATCTTTCGTTTCTCCATGATTATTTGATATCTTAATTCCATAATCAATGCCTTCCTGTCCTTATTAGTTAATTAGTGAGTACAATGTTTTATTATTTATCCATAGTTTAGATATTGATGATAGAATTATATGTTATTGCATAACCGGGGTTTTAACATCGATTACAGAATTATTGATTATATTCCATTCCTTGTGGGTTCGACTCCTTCTTGCCATATACTACGTATTTGGAAATTAGGATTTATTTATTAAATTTGTTGTGCATACGACAGTGCATCAAATTTTTGGCGCCGTTGCCGGGGAATGGCAATTGTAATCTTTATTTCTGTTTTTGATGTTGTTTCTATATATATAGTAATGTGTTTGCATACATGTGCCTTGTTTTCTAATTATGTGATCTTGTGTTTTTTTGTGTCTAGACAAGAAGTGTTAGATTTGATTTATTCATTCATTAGGTAACCAAAGTAATGGGACTAAATTGTTTTATAAAGGCTATTTTTGAATCATAATACTGATTTGATCACCATCTTCCTTATAAAATTTTTTTTTTTGAGATTGTGATAGTGATGAAGGAAGGAAATTTAGAATGGTTAGGAATCAATCCATGCATTAATTATGAATAAGATGAAATGAAATTCAAAAATTGGTGGATATAACATTGTGAGCGCTTGAGCCTAAACCTTGGATACATTGCTTATCCAAAATATATATTTTTTTCTTTTGTGTGTGTTCTCCAATGATATATGAAACTAGAATTTGCCATTAGTTCTCTTCAAGACTGCATAGAACTTTAGGATATTTGAAAATGATAAAGGCACTCTTCTTTCTTTGTTAGCTACAAGACCAAATAGCTCACCTTGAAAATTGTTATCCATTGCATAAACCCTTTGAGCCTAAAGCCTTATTCTATTGATCTAACCTTTATTAACAACTAATCTCCATATGCATTTTTCCTCCTTACTCTACGACTAGTGGAGCAATAGATTTTCAAGGAGAACTTATGTTTTGTTAATAAGGTGAAATCTAAGTATGGGGGTGTGGATATCATAAAAACAAATGGAGGAAGTGGCTAAGCATTTTTCTTCTAAAAAATAAAAGAAAAGAAGAAGAAGAAGAAGAAAAGAAGAAGAAGAAGAAGAAGAAGAAGAAGAAGAAGAGAATAAAATTTCATGTCTTTTGAAGTTATTTGGTCGAATGGAAGGATGTGAAGATAAAAAAAAAGAAAAAGAAAAAAAGAAGAAGAAGTTAAATAAAAAGGGAGGAGGTGAAGTAAAGGAAAAGAGGAGGAATTTTTATTTAATTGAAATAAAGAAATTGCTTCTCTAGTTGGTAGAGTCTAGCTACAATCCCAAAATTCCTTCCCACCTTAGAACCCTAGCCCCATGACAACCAAATTTGAAGACATTTTGATTCTTATATACTTTAGTTCTTTTTAGCGGTGGCGAATTGAGAATTATGGCAAACATATGGGCGATCATTATCATTTGGAGAAGATTTGAGAGTAAACACATCATACCCTATACATATAAGAGTGAGTGTTTTCACATACCAAAAGTAAGAATCTACCTATTTAAATTTCATTAATCTTAATCTAAATTTGCATGGTGAGATACTAACTATATTAACTCTCATTCCCTAACCACTTAAGCATTTGATAAGACTGTTTATAAGGTGTGTTAGATGTGTGACCCAAACTGTTTTTAACATTGTGATTTTATGATTTATAAGTGTTTTAAGTCCCAATGCATTGTTAAACTCTATGAATGAATAAATTGAATCTTATAGTTCTTGTAGTTTAGAACTTATCTCATTTGTAATCCTTGATGTTTCGTTTGTGCAAGACATGATGTTGCTTGAGGACAAGCAACGATTTAAGCATGGGGGTATTTGATAGATGAGATTTATATGTTATTTTTCTAAGTAAAAATGTCATTTATTCCTCATTACTTTTATAACATATAATCTTTTCTCGAGTTTTTCTCTTTTGGATAGATTTTGCAGGAAAAGATAAAAATGAAGAAATTCAAAGGAGAAATCGATGGAAAGAGAAAAGGCAACAAAGAACACATCAATAGATATGGAATCAATGGAAGAAAAGACTGGAAATGAAGAATATATATCAAAGGGAAGATTGTGTTGAAATTTCATGAAGAAATAATGAAGGAACAAGAAACACGGCCCCCCGTGTTTCCTAAACACGGCCCGTGTTTTTCTATCAGCACACAAATTTCAGCACTTAAAATTCAGCATTTGGCCGAGAGTTCAAGGAAAAACATGGGGGTCCCGTGTTTCCTAAACACGGACCGTGTTTTTCTCAAATTCTGTAACCGTTCGCGCAACGTTTCCCCGATATATTTCTAAAGTTTGAACATTCGAAAAGGTGGTTCGGGGGAGTTCGAGAATGGGATTTTCTCTTTCTCTCTATACTCTCTAGATACCACATGTAATTTATAATTCCAATTCTTTTTCTCTCCATTGTATTCAATTGAACAATCAACAATCTGCAATTCAATTCGATAAGTTCTTCTCCATTCCTCTTTTAATTGCAAGTTTTGATTTTTGATTGAATGCAATTCAATTCTCTTTGCTGCATTATTATTTTTCTTGTGTTTAGTGTTTCATTGTTAATTTATTTATAATCATTGATGTTAATTATAGATTATTGCATTTAATTGTGTGTTACTGCAATTATGTAGATAATATAAGGTAGGAGGATTTGATGATGGAATTAGGGTTTTGGATTTTGAATTCATGATTCTAGATGGAATTTAATTGAATTGATGGACGGAATTGAATGATCTCGCATCATAGATTAAGAATTTAAACTAATTAGACTGATCACCTATCTAGTTTAGATCTTAATCTACGCTAGGATAATGGAATTAACACGTAATTGTTAATTAACGTTTCCATAGTAGCAAAAGATTAATTATTAATCTTGTCCATTAATTCGTTCGATTGCATGATCCGAGCTTGTGTGATTATGGTCGTAGTTGACTGCTTTCCATTCGTAATGCTGCCATTAATTGAATCTAGTGTTCTTAACCTAGGTTATCAATTGGTTAGATGATAAATTGAGAGCTTGTTCAATTTATTAGAATTAAGAGAAGGCAAAGAGATGAATTATTATGAGTTTCTACAGGTCAACGTTAAATCATTTAGAATCTTTCGTTTCTCCATGATTATTTGATATCTTAATTCCATAATCAATGCCTTCCTGTCCTTATTAGTTAATTAGTGAGTACAATGTTTTATTATTTATCCATAGTTTAGATATTGATGATAGAATTATATGTTATTGCATAACCGGGGTTTTAACATCGATTACAGAATTATTGATTATATTCCATTCCTTGTGGGTTCGACTCCTTCTTGCCATATACTACGTATTTGGAAATTAGGATTTATTTATTAAATTTGTTGTGCATACGACAGTGCATCATGTACTTATCTATTCTTTAATTGTGTATAATCCTCAGGCAATCGCATTTTAGGTTGTTCGCAATTGAATATCAAGGACAAATCATCCCGCCAATAGATCCAAATTCTTCCTCTCTTATTGCAAACCGAACAAGAAGGAGATTGAAATATGCTCATCATATTCCATTACATTCTGAAGGAAGTTCCACAGATTTGGAAGAAGACCACGTAGAGAATTTATTTACATGGAAAAAGGTAGTCTAAGGGTTAAGCATGGTGAGGAAAGAATATTTGGGGTAATTGGAGTCCATGGGTGAAAAATAGTACGTAAGTTGGTGAAAGTGTGCATGGGGGGTTTAACTAGGATTTGTGGGGAAAACCCTAAGTAGGGGAGTGTGTGAAGAGGTTTGATGGTGAGTGATTGGAGTAAGGGGTTGATACTAGGAGGGTGTCTTATGAAGAAGGATGAGCCAAGCGGAAAGGAGGGCGGAGCATGTGGGCGAAAGGAGGGTGCAAAAGAAAAGAGTTGTACTAGGGTTCAGGGTGGCCAACTAAGGTTTTCATTATCAAATGTGGAAGATGGGAAGTAAGGTTATGATGTTTGGGTATGGGTTGAGTGGAGTGATAGTGTTGGAAACAAAGAGAGCATGGGCCATGTATGATAAGGAGAGGTTAGGGCCATATAGGCTAGAGTAAGGTTTCTGAGGGGAAACCCTTGTGGGTGATGGTGAGCTAAAGTGGAGAGATGGGAAAATGGGCCTTGATCCATGTGCGCGGGGGTTTTAGGTTCATGGTGAGTAGGGGAAAAGTGAGGAAGAAGCCTTGGATCCCTAGGGTGCATAGGGGTCCCAAGGTACGAGATGGAGCTATTTAGGAAAGCTGAGGTGAAAAGGTGATAATGGGAAGTCCAATGAGTCATGCATGTCTAGCAAGAAGGTACTTGTTGAATAAGATATGAATAAGAAACTAACTATTTAAAGTGGAAGATTATTGAGCCAGGCCAAGACTGATCCAAAGACAAGAATAGTGGCCAGGTGCATTGTGCCCAAGAGACTAATCCACCAGTGAATAATAGTGGCCAAGTGTGTTTTGTCCTGGATTTTTTCAGATCTACTGGCTATAATAGTGGGGGATTCCGAACTCATTAAACCAAACCGTAAATGATAATAAGTCATGGGAAAAATATTAAATACTTATAGTGGAACATCATAGGAGTCAAGGCTAGACCGATCAACGGTAAGAATAATGGCCAGGAGCACCTTTCCCCGGATACCAATCCACCAACAACTAATATTGGCTAGAAGTCTCCTACCCCGGGTGTTTCTGATCCACCGACTATAATAGTGGGGTTCCTGCGCATGGACATAAATTGAGAGTTGTGTGAAAATGGAATGAATGGCCCAAAATCTAATAATTATGATTAACCGGAATGACTTACTACATGCATCATCTGCCTTTTTATGTTTGCATACTCTGATCCATATGACTACCTTAGTCAGTACGTAGCGTCCCGATCACCCTTTTCATAGGTGTTGCTCATTCCTACGAGCAGTAGCCCCTCCTAAGTTTGTGCAGGTAGGAGACTATGTGTGTGATGACTTTGATGCTTACGATACCTTGAGTAGGACTGAGTGATGGCCTATTTTGTACTTGTCATGGGGTCCGAGGAAGTGTTTCCTGATTTTACGTTTATCTGAATTCGCTGTTGTTTTATTTATCATTTTATTTCCCTCATAGGGGGCGTTATTATATTCACTTTCCACTTCTATATTAACTCTAACGATTTCACACTCTGTTTTATTTATGAAGGGTTGAAACTATTACGGTTTTATCAATTACTCACATTAATACCTTTAAATTCTCTAGCCTTGTGGTTGATATGAGATTGGTTGGGGGTCAATCTTATGCCAATCATGGTGGTAGTACCCCTTGTTTTAGTGTATGGTTTTGAAATACCCCAGAATTTATTTATTTTGGAAATAAGTCATTAAATAAGGATTATTGGGGAATTTATTTAATTGATTGCTCTTTTTAGATTAAAAGGGATTATGTAGGGAAAGTTAATAGGAATTTTAAAATAATTTATAAAGGATATCTTTATATTTTTTTAGGGCCCTAAATTAGCCTAAAAAGGAGGATAAATATTTTATTTAATTATTTAAATATTCTTACTCTAAGTACCCAAGGTAAATATTCTAAATATTTATATAAAATAAAATACTAAAACAAAATAACATAAAATAATCCTTCCCTCTTTTTTTCCTTCCTTTTTCCTTTTCTTCTTCTTCCTCCCATTGTTTTCTTCCTCTTCTCGCCCGTTGGGCCATCCCGCGGCCCAACTCCCCTTTCCTTTCCTCCTCCCCGCGGCCCAGTGTCGTTCGGCCCTCCCCCGTGACAGTAAAACGCAGCGTTTCACCCCTTCTTTCGCTGAAACGTTGCGCACCAACTAATGAAGTAGCTGTTGCCTTCCAGCTACTCGACGTCGCGCTTTGTTCAGAAACTCACCCAAAACGCCGCATTTTAATAAGGCCTTTTGACCGTTGTCAAATCAGCCGGTCCCCCTTCTTTTTCTTTTCTCCCCGGACCGCCGGTCCGGCCTCCTTCCCTGTCCTTCTTCCCGCGCACGACCTGCAGAACGCCGCCCATCCCCCTCTGCGCCGACCGCCTGCCTGCGCCTCCTACACGCTGCCTCCCCCCTTCCTGCCCTTCTAGCCACCCTCCCTCGACAGACCGACACCCCGCCATCACTCCCAAGCCTGCCACCGCCAGCCGGCGTGCCCGATTGCCACCTGACCTGCCTTCCTCTACCCCATCTCTCGATCCTCCCCCATTTTCAAGCCTATAAATACCCCCAAAGATCCAGCATCAGGCTTTTTCGAAACCACAGCCCAGAAATTGCCTTGCGCCACCCCTATTTCAGACAGCCACCCCGTCGCCGCCGCCCATCGTCGCCGCTCGATCCACCCTCAAAACTCTTCCTTGCATCACCCTCCACCGACCTAGGCCTCCCTCACCCCTTGGTTTGCTTTGCACGCGCCACCCTGGCCGTGCAAAGTGACCTTCCCGATCAAGCCAGCCTCGAACCCCGCCGCCCTTCTCACCGCCACCCACTGCCGTGCCACCACTTCCAGCACCCCCTCTACCTTCTAAAACCACCAAGGGAGCTTCCCTAAACTCCCTAGACCCTCTGTTTCCCCTGCCAACCTCTCCTCTTCCTTCCTCCCCCCTCCACCACTTCTTCACCTTCCTTTTCCCCCATCGCCGCCGCCGTGTGCCGTGCACCGCCACCTGTGCCACCAGCACCCCTAGGTGGTCCTCTAAACTCCCCAACCCCTAAACCCTTGTTATACAAATGCTAATTATTATTATTATTATTATTTAACCTAACCTTGAAATATTTATAACTGTTAGTATTACTATTATTAATGACCTATAACTTTAGTATTATTATTTTAACATCATGATTGTTATTATTAATAGCATTACTATTATCATTATTATCATGGTTATTATTATTATTATTATTTTAGTTCCTTGTCACTATTAGTAATATTTCATATACCACTAACCTTACTATCGCTACTACTATCATCATTATTAGTAACATTGAACTACTACCGTTAATAATAAATATTATTAAAATTACTTTAAATTATTGTAGCTATTAAGACCTACTTTTATTAGTAGTAGCATGATTAGCTACCTTAAGAATAATGACCATACTTTTACTTATAAAAGTAATATTATTATTTTTAGCCCTAATGGTAAGTTAAAGATAAGGGTAAGGTAGAAAGAATAGTGTTTTGGTCAGAGGAAAATTAACCTCTAGTTTTCCCTCTTATAGGCAAACCAAGTCGACATCCGGAGGAGGCGTAGGAACGTGCTCCAAGACCGGTGTCGTGTTAGGTAAGGAAGAAGCTATGGCCTTGTGCTATGTGTGATGTGATGTGTTGATGAATGATGAGTATGCCATGTTAATGTGTATTATGCATGTGTTATGAATAACCTGTTTTGTGTAGCGCAGCGTGGATAACGAGGTATGATCTGTGTGCCTTATATCACATGAGCATGGCATGTTTATGTATTATATTTATGATGTGTTGATGTGGCCCTCTAGGACATGCATGCTAGAGTTTTGGTATTATGGAATGGGACTAAAAGAATAATAAGAGAGGAATGGGAAGTGAGATTATTAAGGAGGAATATGGGGTAGACCCAAGTACCTCATCACCCATGAGAGAAACTGTACGGGTAAAGCATGTCTAAAATAAATGAAAGTTGGGAACCATGCATGGGGGCTTTAAAATCTGCATGGTGACTTGGGGTGTCTGCATGAGGTGACTAACTCTTACATGGGGGTATGTCTTACGTGAGAAAAGTTGAATTTGGGAGTAAGTGAGAGATGGGGAGAGTTGTAGAGTGATTGGAGATTTGGGATGAAAAATAGTTCGTAGGTTGATACGAGGGTGCACCAAGGGCCTAACTAGGGTTTCGGTAAGAGGGTGAAAATTGGGGAGTACGAGAGTGAGGATGATTAAGGAGGGGTGGAGTACGGGTTAGAGTGAGAATTCTACTATATAAAAGATGGGCATGGGTCTATGTGAAAGAAGAGACTTGGGGATGAAAAGAGAGAGGTTACTTGTGGAAGAAGTAAGGCGCTAGGGTTTGATGTGGCCAACTAGGGTTTTGCCGGTCACATGCCAGATCGAGGAGTAAAGTGATAGGCCTTGGGGTTGACCTAACAAGGGTGAGATGTGGGGTGAAGAATAAGTAAAGGGTAAGGCAAGTGAGAAGAGGTTGGGCCACATAGGCCCAACTAGGGTTTCCAAGGGGAAAACCCTAGAGGTTGAGAATTGGCGAGATCGATGCCGTAGGGTGTTGGGTTTAACCTACACTTCCATGAGTTGGTCCTTCACTATGTGTGAGCTTAAGGGGAGAATAATGTCGGGGTGTGATTAGGGGTGCACGAGTCTCAACATTTGGGACGGACCCTCTTGAAAGGAAAGCAGCAGAATGTAGTGGGCATGCATGTTAAGGGCGATGTGTGATTTAATGAGACATGGATAAGACATTAATCACGTAAAGTGAAAGATGTTGAGCCGAGCCCATGATCCGGTCCACCGGCTATAATAGTGGATCAGAGGCATTTTGTCCTGTGCGTTTATTTTCCGGTCCACCGGTTATAATAGTGGATCAAAGGCGTTCTATCCTATGCGTTATCTTCCGGTCCACCGGCTATAATAGTGAGGGATCTCATGCTCGACAAACCAAACGAATAAGTTAATCTATGGGAAAGATACTAAGTACTTAAAGCGAAATACCATGTGAGTCGGGGCCATGATCCGGTCCACCGGCTATAATAGTGGATCAGAGGCATTTTGCTTGTGCGTTTATTTTCCGGTCCACTGGCTATAATAGTGGATCAGATGCGTTCTGCCCTGTGCGTATATCTTCCAGTCCACCGGCTATAATAGTGGGACTCCAGCACTCACATGGGCTATTGAAGAATAGGTGGAATGGACTTATTATCATTAATGAGAATAAAAGGATAAAGCACCGAGAAAATATTCAGCCTTTGTCCTACATGTTATTGTATGTTGTCTATGTGCTGAACTTGTATCATATGTCCTATGTGCTGGCCTTAGCTCGTCTGTTACCTTACTCAGTACGTAGCGTACTGATCATCCGTTTCATGGGTGCTACTCATTCCCACGAGCAGAGGACCCATCTGACCTTGTGCAAGTAGGAGACCATGTTTTCGATGCTTACGATACCTACGAGGCATCGGATGGGGCCGAGTGTTGAGCCTATCTTGGTTGGGGCCGAGAGCGAGCCGGTCGGACTCCTTTTCTATCCTTGTTTTCGTCTATTTTAATTTAGTCGTATTTGTATTATGTTCGTATCTTGGAGAGGAACTCTTAAGTTGTAATTTAAAAAAAACAATTTTCTAACTATGGTTGACATCTTGTTTTCATAAATGATTATGATGACTATGCACTCGTGTTTTGATGGATCTTACTTGACAATTTTCTTAGTTTAGCCTTAGCACTTAGTATTGGGGCGGTAGGAGTGAACCGGTCCGGTACTAAGTGTGGCGGTAATACCCCCAAGTTTATGGTTTTAACTCATTTGCCTCCGCTAAACCTCACGATTTAAACGAAATTTTTCCATACTAAATTTGGGGGTGTTACAGGTTTTTTGCATAAACAAAAAATTTCTACTATAAATTTTGGGGGTATTACACAGTCGATGGGAGGCGAGTGGTGGTGTGCGGTGGTGCACAGTGGTGGAATTGGTGCGCAGGCCAAAAACAGGGCACACAGAAGGAAGAAGAAGAAGAAAAGAGAAAGAAGAAAGGAAGAGGAAGAGGAAGGCTTGAGCAGTGGATTCTTGACACAAAAATGGTTGAATGGAGGCCAAACCAAGAGGAAAAAAGGAGAGTGTGGTATATATATATATATATATATAAAGAAAATAGATGGGGGAGGGGCATGGGTGTAATGGTGCAGGGTGGTGGTGTAGGTCACGAGGGTGACAGTGGAGGTGATGGTTATGTGTTATGGTGAAAATGTAGGTGATGTGATGGGAATAGTTATGTAACACCCCCAAAATTCACTACTCAAAAATTTCGTTTTATTAAAAGATAATTGCGGAAGCAGATTAATAAAACGTGAACTTTGGGAGTATTACCGCCACACTTAGTACCAGACCGGTTCACTCATATCGTTCCAGTACCAAGTGCTAAGGCTAAGAAAATGAAATACAGCTTGAAAGAAATTCAACACACACAAATCAGAGTAGCGCATCAAATCGTTTACAAGAATAAAATCCACCAACGGTGGTTACAGTAACACATAACATTAAAACCAGGAATTTAAAGAGAAAGAGAAAACCCTAACGATACCGGATAACTCCTTACTCTCTTTCCCGTAGCCCACTTGAGTAGCACCTGAAAATACCTGCAAGGGCATTGCCCATTGAATAGGCAGGGGCCCCATAAAGGGAATCCCTTCAGTACTACGGTACTGAGTAATCCTTTAATACCACACTTAAAGACAGGCCCGCATACGGCACATAATGCAAGCTACACACATAAATAATGAGAGGTGCATACATGACAATAACATACATAATAATTTATAAGTCACGATCGATACTTTTGGGCCTTAAGCCATATGATAGCATAAAATCAATACATTCGGGCCTTAAGCCATTATTCTGTCATCATTCAATCAATCTCATATTTTATATCCATGTGAGTGCGAGAACCCCACTATTATAGCCAGTGGACCGAAAAATATACACTTAGGGCAGAACGCCTCTGACCACTATTATTTGCCGGTGGACCGGTCTGGCCCCGACTCACATGGTGTTCCACTATAAGTGATTAGTATTTTTCCATAACTATATTCACATACAATACTGGTTTTATTGAGCTCGAGACCCCCACTATTATTGTCGGTGGACCGGAATATATATAAAATCATCATCTAGGGCACAACGCTCCTGGCCACTATTATAACCGTTGGACCGGTACTCAATATCATAATCATCTGGGCCCGGCTCATTAATATTCCACTTTCATAATTAGTGTCTTTCCTTTCTTTAATCAGCACATCAATCATATTTATTTGCCTCGGACGGGAGATCAATAACCCGGGACACAAAGGTACACCGGTCGTATCGGTGCATATAAGCTACTCAGTACCCTTCAACCACGAACCCAAGGACACAAAGGTACCCTGGTCGTACTGGTGCATAAAGCTAACTCAGTACCCTACCGACAATGACACCTAATCCATAAGTATGCATACCCCCTAACTAGGTCCGTAGAGCTAGAAATAGTAAGATATAGGGCCTGGCTGGGGCACAAAGGCACACCAGCAAATACCAGAATAATCGTGGACTAAACCACGTCCTTAGGGTAGCGACCCCTAAGGAGTCACCATTCCCAATCTCGAGGTCTTTCACTTTAGGTAATAGTCTCTTAATTAAAGTGATCACGAAAAGCACATAATCAGATACTTATTCACTTTCAGTCGTTCTGATATCATTAATCGTTTCTTATTCATATGATTATCTAGGATATCACAGAGAAATCATTAAGGCCATACTAATTATCAAATCCTCTTACTTGGCTAATCAGCATTATTGAATCATATTATAATGTTCCACAATCTCAAGGACATGTTAGGTACAAATTACTCATTTGCCCTTTACTTATATAATTGCTAAGTATTCCTTCCTTACTGGACAATTTACTCCGTTACCCTTTGAGGTTGCGTAATTACCAAATTACCCCTTGTCCACTTCAGATTACCAAATTGTCTCCTACACTTTTTAGATCACCATTCACCCCTCATAATTACTACACTTTTCATATTTTCCATTTGGTTGGTTATATTACCAAATCGCCATTCTCCTTTATTATAATTACAAAACTGCCATCGAGTTGGATAAATTACTAAATTACCCTCCTTCATTATCATGATTACTATTTTGCCCCTTTAGTTGGATAAATTACTAGATTGCCCTTCTCCTTTATCATAATTACCATTCTACCCCTCTCAATTATTTTAATTGCCATTTACCCTTTTTAATTATCATAAATCCCAAATTACCCCTCTTCATAATTACCAACATTAATTTACCCTTCTTCATAATCATAATTATCAATTTACCCTTCTCCATATTTATAATTACTATATTAGCCTCCTCCATTATTAAAATTACCATAATACCCTTTAATTGGTTAATTTACCAAATTACCCTTCTCTAGTATCATACTTATCTAATTGCCCTTCTACAATCATAATTTAATCACTAAATTATCTTTCGCCATTATTATAATTACCAAGTTACCCCTTACTCCCAAGTTTACCATAATATCCTTTTATTTACAAAATTACCCTTCTACCCCTTACTTTCAAATTATCATAATATCCTATTATTTATGAAAATTACCACCATATCCCTTTTACTTGTACAATTACCATAACACCCCTTTTACTTTACAAATTACTATCTTACCATTTTTCATCCAAAATTACCATTTTTATCTTTCCTTATAAAATTACCATTTTGCCATTCTTTTCCAAAGTTATCATATTACCCCTTACTTATAAATTACCATTTTGCCATTCACTTATACAATTACCATATTACCACTTACTTATGAAATTACTATTTTCCCCCATTTACTTTCAAAATTACCATATTTCCCTTTTACTTGAAAAATTACCATAATGCCCTCCTTCATCCAAAATTACTATTTTACCCCTACTTCCAAAATTTCCATTCTTACCACTCACTTATAAATTGCCCCTTGACTCCAAAATTATCGTTTTACCCTTTTCTCCAAAAATTACCATAATACCCCTTTGCTTATAAAATTATCATTTGGCCATTTAATCATAAAATTACCATATTATTCAAAAATTACCATAATACCCTTCTTTCTCACAACTTACAATTTTATCCTTTACTTATAAATTATCATTTAACTCCTTTATTTTTAAATTACCAAAATACCCTTTTACATATAAAATTACCGAAATACCATTTTCACTTATAAAATTTCCATTCAACCCCTCTATTCACCATTTTTATGAATTTACTAACACTACATAAAATAATGATATTAGTACTTCATTCTTATCATCTAAGTCCACCAACATGTCATTATTCAACATAATACTCATTAGCAACTACATACATTAGGTCACATACTTCATAAGCATAATTACTAGAATACCCTTAGGCAATAATATTACTCATGCATTAGCAACATAATACATCATAAACAAGCATTTAATATTTCCATCAATAATTAAACTTCTTCCTTAATTATCATACCTACACATGGCTCAAAGGTTATCATACTTTTCCTTTTTATCAAGCAATATAAGCAACCATATATATATATCATGCTAAGCACACAAACCATGCATAAAATCATACTAAATCCCTAATGTGCTAGCATACGTTTTTCCATGTATTTAAGGGAGGATTAACGGTTACCTTAATCCCGCAAAATATCAAATCTTACCAAGCATAATTAGCAACTCAACACCTAAAAATAATATCCATCATATTTATGTTAGAAACAAGAAATTAAAAGGATAAGACTTTATAAAAATTTATTTAATAATAAAACACTTAACATAAAATATTATTATACCTTAAAAATTAGCCAAGTAATTTTCAAAATAAGGGGGGAGCTCACGCTGCATGAGCAGCGTGAGTTTCATGCAGAAAAGAGAGGGGAAAAGGCTCAAAGAGGGGTGAAGGAAGCAAGATTTCTTATTTTCGGGTTAGGGTCTTTAGGCTAGAAAAAAAGGTGGTTAGGGGAGGTTCTAAGGCAAGGGAATGGTGCAGAAGTGAAGAGGGGGTGTAGGTGGAGGCTAAGGATGGTTTCACGGCGGCATAGGGCGGCGGAAACGGCGGCGTCAAGGCGGCGAAGTTGGCTGCCGAGAAGGGTCGAGGGGAAGGGGTTGTGAAGGAAGGAAAAGGAGAGGGAAAAATGGAGGGGTGCAAGGGTTGTTTTCGGCCAACTAAGGCATGTCGGTTGTAGAGGGGGTTGTAGGGTGTCGAACGGTGGGTTGGGCGACGACAGAGGTGGCCGGAAGGCGGCGGAAATGGTGGTTGTAGGTGGCTCGGTGGTAAGGGGGAAAACTGGGGAGAAAAAGAAAAGGGGTGGAGAAGGGAGGAAGTGTAGGGATCGAGGGGCGGCTTGGTGGTGCAGGGTGGTAGTAGGCGGTGGAAGAAGGCAGCACAGGGCTGGGTGCGGTGGTTCAGGCGGCGGCGGGCGGCGGTAATAAAAAAAATGGGGAACGAATGGGAGGAGGAGAAAAGAGAGAAGAGGCCCGGGGAAGGGGGATGTGGGTTCGAATTTATAGGGAATGAATGGCTGGGGAGATGAGGAAAAATAAGAGGGAGAAGAAAGGGGGTAGCGGCTGGCCGACGAGAGGGTGGAGGTGGCAGGTGGTGGTCGGGTGGCAAGGGAAAAGAGGGAAGAAGAAGGAAAGGGAGAGGGGTATGTGGGGTGTGGTCCAAGGGCTGGTTTGGCTCGAAATAGAAAGAAAATGACGGGAGAAGAGAGAGAGGGGGAGGGAGGTAGGTGGCGGCAGTTGCAGGACAGCTCGGCGGTGGCAATCATGGGGTCGAAGCTTGTAGGCGAACGGCGTGGAAGGAGACAGAAGGGAGGGGAGGTGCGAGCGGCTGGACCGGCGCAGGAAAAGAAGGGAGTCGGCCGGTCCAAGGGAAAAATAAGGAAGCGTTTGGGCTGGTGTGCTGGGCGGCGTACGCGAGGGAGAGAAGGGAGGAAGCCCGCGCGAGAGAGGGGAGATGGGCCAGTGGCCCAGTGCGCAGGGGAGGGGAAGGGCTGGTCGGGCAGCCCAAGGGAGGGAGAAAAGGGTAAAAGAAGAGGAGGAAGGGAAAAAAAGGAAAAGGGTAAAAAGGGAAATGGAGAAAAATAGGAAAATAAAGTAAATTAATTTATAAAATCATAAAATGTAATATTCTTGATAAATTATTTAATTTAATAATTTAATTCATTATAATCTAAAATATTAATTTAAAAAGGATAAAGTGGGTAAAATATTAGTTTGGAAAATTATTTAAATAAAACAATATGATAAATAGCAAAATATTTATTTTTAATTTATTAAATACTCTTATCCAAATTTACATACTCTAAAATCCATAAAATAATTAAAATAAATAATTTTACAAGCTAATTTTATTTCAAATAAATTTATTTATTAAAATATAGGTTCTTGAAATTTTTGGGGTATTACAGGTTATGTGTATAGTTTACATAATGATAAAAAGACGAAGAAGAAGAAGAAGAGTGGTAAGGTGTGTATATAGTGGTGTAAATCGGCAGTGATAAGAGAAGTAGAAGAAAAAGAAGAGAAGAAGAAGGGTGATGGGTGACAGATGGCTACAGAAAGATGATGGGTGATAGATGGCTAGAGAAAGGTGATGGGTGATGGTGCAAGTTGCAACAAATTCAATTGTTGCAGCTTAGGTTAATAGGAGAAAGAGAAGAAGGAAAAGAAAAGAAAAATCAAAAAATAAAAAGATTTAGGTGTTAGTTTAGCTAATTTTAATTTAGACAAAATAGTTAGGATTGGTGGTAATTGTAGTGGATTTTGATTTTGGTTTACAAAATATGATTTATCCGGGTCAAGATTTTCGATTCGGTTAAAGTTTCAGAATTAAAAAATTAAGTTAAGACTAAAACAAGAATTCTTGAAATTAGAATCAAATAAGAGCACTAATAATGTGGGATTAGGCTAAGCAAATTTTTGATGTATTACATAATGTGTCCTTTAAGCACAGGGGGAGGTTAGTTGAGATTATTTGGTCACTATCATCTTTGTTGTACTTCTTTATCTTACTTTTTTTCATACCTTTCATTTTTAGTTTTTTTTTTATCTTTTTCCTCTTTGTTTTTTAGTGTGCTTTGATATCTTTAATATGTTTAATTTACCGTGAGTTTTTTTTTCTAAAAAAATAGAAGAAGAATTTATAAAATTGGGAAATGATAGGCTAATGATGAAATTTTGATTGAATTATCTGCACAACTTGGTTATACATTAGCAAGACCTATAAATTGCAAGTGAGCATAACAAAATTTTTAAGCGTGAAATTTTGAATTGATTAACTCAGAAACCACTCATTATTATATCACTCGAGTAGCTTACCTTCATTGATTTGCTTATGAAAACCAAGACATTGGAAATAGAGTTGGTAGCATTAGAATAAATGAGATCTTGAGCCTTATAGGCTCTTCACCTTTTATAGTCTCATTATTTTCTAATTATGTGTGTTATCTTCTGATGCCTGAAACTAGAAAATGTATTTTTTTTTCCCTATTTAAGGCCACATATAACTTATGCATGCATTAACATGATTGAGGCACATGTCTTCCTTTCATATCTATATTAGCTAAAATGCCTACCAAATGATATTTGCTTCCCTTTGCTTAAACCCCTTTGATATTAAGACTTGATCCTTCCATTCAAAGCCTACATTGGTAACATTGATCTAGAGTTATTTTCTTACCCTTACCCAAACCTAGGGAGCAATAACTCTTGAATGTATTTTATGTAGGTATATAAAGAATAAGCATGGTGGTGTGATGATGAAGTATTGTAAATTTGATCCAATTATAGCTTCTTCATTTTAAAAAGTATTAAATCCTAAATAATATAAATATATATACATATAACATCATATTAAATTAAATTTCTTCACTATTTTAATTGGAAAGAGAATAACATGATGTTAGAAATGAAAATAAAATATTTGATGATTGCTATTTTTGGTAAAATGACTTATATTATGAAATAAAATTAAAATTTTAATATGTCTTATATCAAAAGATAAATACAACAATGGTGAATGATAGATATAAGATAATAAAATATATGTACAAATTATTTTTTTTAAATCAAAAGTATATCTATATATGTATCTATTAACAGGGAAAATCAGAAATATAATGTCAAAATTTTATATTTTTAAATAATATTAATTAATTATAATTAATTTAAGAAAATTAAAAATGTAATTGATGATGTAATAATTGATTACACGGTATTTTATTCTACAATCACTGCAGTTGCACAATATAGACATCAACTCTAAAATATACTCCTTCTATTTTTTAAAGGAAAATTTTCTAATTTAAAATTTTTATTTCAAAATAAAAGTTGTGTTAGAAAAGTTAATATTTATTTTTTATTTTTATCTTTATTTTTTATTTTTGTTCTTCTATACATTAATTGTTATATTATTTTTTAGTAAATGATAGAATTATCTTATTAGGGGTATATTTATTAGCTTCTAAAATAGTATATAAATTTTTAGAAAGACTTTCTTTTAGAAATAGATGGAGTATTTGATCAAATATTTTAGACTCTATAAGTTCTTTTTCGGTGGTAATGTTTAAAAAATCTATATTATCCTTAATAAATTTTTATTTTAAAATATTTTTTTCTATCAAAAAAGAAAATTATTTTAACAATATATATTTTTAAGAAACTAATAAAAGTAATCTTAAATTTACGATTATTATGTTCATTCAAAAATAAAATAAAAATTAATATATATAGATAATAACAATAAAATGAGGATAAAATTAAAATTAGATTTTTCAAAAAAAAATATTTCTTTATGATATAAAAATTTAGTGATAAAACGATTTATTTTTTTTAAGACAAAGGGATTAGATAAGGCAACAAATGGTAATAGCGGTGGACAATAACCTATCATATAGTTTTAAAAATTAAAACAGTAATCGAAATGATATCATAATTGATTCGTTAATTTAATGATCGAATCAATATTTTAAATGAATAATATATATTAAGTAAAAAAATGTAAAATATATAAAAAAATAAATTATATATAAATTTGACCGTCTTTCAATTGATTTTTTAACCGGTTCGATCGATCAATGTTTGACCGGTTCACTAGTCTTGATAATTCGATCAATTTTTTTTTATCAATTTTAATTTGATCCAAACTCCTTAAAATGGTATATACAATCTTACTAATAATCTAACCGATTTGTCCGTTTACGGGTCAATCCGATGTGATTTTTAAGACTATGGAGTATGGCCTATGGTGATAAATTTTATGATTTCGGAGCTAACATTCTCTTAAATTATTATTATTATTATTATTATTTGTTATTTACCCATGTTTCGGCGCACGCTGGTTCACTATCTCATCTCTTCTGTCTTCATTGAATCTGAGTCTCTTATTAATCTCCTTTTAACATTTATCCTTCCCTTTAAGTTCTCCTCCCCGACTCTTGACAGTGTTGAGGGATAGGGGAACAGAGACGGAAAACAGAGATTATAAAGTATCTTTATATGAATTTTAGAGAAATTAAAATGGACAAACGTTTTCGGGGACGGAGACGTCAAACAGAGTTTACCTGCATCAGCTTTCTTGGCCTTCCTCTATGTGATTTCAATGGAAGATTAATTTACCGTTTTTTCCTAATTTCAGGCTCCCCTCCCGTTGTTGTATAAAGCTAGAGCTAATCTCCGGTGCTGAAAATGTTGGTTTGATTTTGACTTTTGAGGTATATGAAATTGTCGGGCTTTCTGCTGTCACTCGAGTACAGCCATTTGACACAGTAGTTACTGTCAAGTCGCAGGTATATGACTAGTTTGAGTCTGTTAACGCCCTTGAACTAATGAGATTAATTTGAGGGTCGATGGAGGAAGGTCGCGTCACAGGTTTTAATTTAGGAACCAACATTTCGGTGGTCTCAAAAGGCAATAATGGTCTTTCTGGATAGTAGTTGGGTTTACGGTTTACCCTACCGAGGACCCCTTTTTTTTCATTTTTCTTTTTTTGTAGTGTGAAGTTGCGATGGATGGTGACTTGTGAGATATATAGATTTTTCCCTCCACCGTTGCGAATTCCCAGTCTACCTAACGAGCTATATTAGTAACCTTAAGAAACGATTAATTAATAATTTTTTTGCATAAAAAGAAATTAATTCTAAAAATGTATTGTTATTTTAAGAACTAATCAAATAAATTTTTTATTTATTTTTACATCCTTCTTTTAAAATAAAAAAGTATTTAACGTATATATAATAATAAAAATATAGCGATAGAAAGATAAATAGCTTTTGACTTTTATAGAAATGACCTTTTTTACATACAAATTTAGTGATAAAATAATTTTTATATGAATTTTATTAACTTCCACAAAAAATATTAATTAAACATTTTAGTTAGTTCCCTCCTTGGTTAACCAAATAAGAGCTTTTGATAGTTGTCAAGAATTTAAACTCGAATGTGATGAGAGAACAGTTGAGTTATAAGGAGCTCTCATATCATGTGTCATTGAGTGTCACTATGTCATTGAGTATCACTTATAGTGGTCATTGATACTAATGCTGTGTCCATTATTAGATCTTGCGAAAGAAAAAGGGAGAAAGACTTGTCTTTGTGGGCCGGAACTTAAGCCTTTCTCTTTTTTAATCACAAGCTCTATTAAATGGTTTGGCGTATTGGTCACCTCATTCAATGAACCATCTTTCTTCATTGACACTAAATATGCATTGAAACAAAATTGCTCTAGAAATCATGATATATCAACCTAATGGTGTTAAATGATGTTATATATGATCATATGCCTATGTCATTCTGCTTAATACAACAATGTTGTGGGTGTGGTTAATATTATGAGCACATATATCAAGTGGATCTAGGTCTTTCGGGACAATCCACTACTATTCCACAAGTTAGAAGAAGCGAGCTTACATGTATATGAAACTCCCAAAACCTTGTCACAAACCAAACACATAATAATGGGTTGTTCTATGCTCTTTTCTTCCTTTTTTTTTTCCTTTTGGTGTGTGAATATTCGATTTTATGTATTATCAATAATACTGACCATTCATACAAAACCTTATCTATTGAGACTTATGTTTTTTTTCTCCAAAGTTTAATCTATTTCCACGCTGATCGAGGTAAAGGGAGAATGGGTCAACAATACCAACCACAAAATAAAATAAAATAAAAAAACAAATCAATGACACACGATTTACGTAAAAAAATCCTTTCAATGTAAAAGAAAAATAATCATGGGATACTTTGGTCCATTTAAAAAACTTTCAATAAGAGAAATTTGATATACAAAGTCTGGTATAAGATTGCTAACTAGATACTACAATCATCAACCCAAAATAGCACTAGACAACAATTGAAACACCCAAAGAGGAGAGTTTCCAACTCTAAAACAAAGTTATAGTGAATACATCCAAAGTTTGATCTACAAGCCAATAAAATGTGAGCCCTTTAGATAAATCAACAAAAAGATGTTAGAAGCAACCTCACTAATTTTCAGCCAAAACTGAGTTCAATAAACCACCCAATTGAAGTCAAAACCAAAACCAATCTAAAACTTACCAAAATAAAAAAAAAATCATTAAAATACTAATAAAAACCTAAGATTGAGAGCTTAAAATCAAATCTTCACCATTCATAATTAAGATTGGTGTCTTGGGAAGCTTTTGTCATAAAAATAGAAAAATCCATTGGTGAACGAATTCGAATCTTTGAATCGAGCGAACCTCAATTGAAAAGAATAATGACATAATTTTTATACTTCTCTCTCTTTCTCTTACTTATGGGATTCAAATATTAAATTTTTTCGCAATTACTCACCTTTCCCATCAATTTTTTAGACGATATTTAACTTTTTTTAAATTAGATTATTTATAAAAATGATGAAAATAATATTGGTTAATAAATAGGTTTAACTATATAAGAGAGAGCTCATACACGGCTTTACATTAGTTTGGTTCCGACGATATAGTTGGTCTGGATCATAAATACTTCAAATTAGGTCAATATTATATCTCACATGCAAAAGTTTGGTAACTGATATGAAAGCACCTTCTTCATGTACCAACCAGGCAACCACCATCTTTCATATGAAAACATTGGTGTACAAACTTCAACCTTGGAGGAATGCTGTGGTGTCCAGTAAAGGACAATAACTAATCGTGCACTCGGGGCATTGGTGTTATAGTGATCCAAAGGCAATTATTGGTGGTACATATTTGGTAGGCAATTGGATTCGGTTCGGACCTCGTTATCACCCAAGGAAAGGTGATTTGACTCTGCTTTTGTATTTATCTGTTTATGATACCCTCTTTTTATTATCAATAAGGCTGAAATGACTCTTGCTGTTTCTTTCGATGGATAATCATGTATCATTTATTTTGTGATATGTATGGGTGTAAAATTTCGTATATGTTCTCTTGTTAAGTTGGTCAGTGTTGTCGATTGCTAATTAATGGTGCTTACATTCGGATAATTTCTCATGACTTGTATTCATATGTTCTGGGCTGTTATCTTTTTCGATGGTGCTCCGCTCCCTTCTTGAAACCCACTCTCTGAAATATGATTAAATACACGTATGGTTGATTGAGCATTTACTTTCTTGAATACCTTTGTCTTTGCGTGCAGTTGATTTTGGTGTATGATGATGGTTCTGTCATAAAATAATAGGAACATATTTGTATCTATTTCATAAACATTTAGCTTTGATCATGAGTAGGGGTGCATATATTATATTATGGTTAAACCATTAACTAAACTGTATAACATCTCACTTTCTTTGTTTGATTTAGTTAACGGTTAAAAAAATATAGTTTAGTTAATAATGTTTTAAGTAGTTTAGCTAACGATTAAGATTCCAAAATTTTGGTTAATTAGTTGGTAACCTCTTAACCACATTTAAAAATATATATATATAAAATATAAATACTTAATGTACCCTAACCCTAATATTTTGTTGAGAACTTACTTCAAGTGCAACTTGGCCTTGTGCTGTCAAGATCCAAGAGTCTCGAAGCGTCCCTTGACTTTATCCTTTGTTATTTCCACTTGAAACTTAAACTTTGAATGTCACTTTAAATACTGCATAGGAAGACTGTAATACCTCGAATTTTTATAATTCTAATTAGAACATTTAACCTTTTATTTAAAAATTTTAATCTTTAATTATTAATTTAATTATTTTTGCCAACCTTTAACTTACAAATCTACATAAATTATTTAATAAATTAATATAATTAAATTATCTTACTCTTTTTGTTTAAATAAACCCTAAACCTATGATTTTACAAAAAATACTTTTCTTAATATGATACACTAAATATAGGATAAATTAATATAATATTATCCTAATAACCTAAATTTAATCTATTTTTTAATTCTAACCCTAAATCTATTTTCTTTTTCTTCTTTTCATTTTTCCTTTTTCCTTTTTCTTCCTTTTCTTCCTTTTCTTCCTTTTCGCTTTTCTTTTGGTTCTCCCTTCTTTTCTCTCTTATCAGGACATCTCATTCCCCTCCTTTTTTTTCCTGTGTCGGCCCTGCCCTTCCTTCCTTTCTTTCTTCTTCTTCTTCTCCCCGTGCAAGCAAGCCTTCTCTCCTTCTTTTCTTTCCCACATCTGTGCCCTTGCCTAAACGTGCCCTTTCCTCCTTCTCTCCAATTAACGCAACGTGCCTGCACCCCTACACGCCTGTATCACCTCATTTTATTTCCCAGCCAAACCACTCCTGCACCACCTTCCTCCTCGTGCCCTTTTCCATCCCTTTCTGGACCCTACATCACCCTCTCCCTCCTGCCTACACCCGCCACCCCTTCAACCCCTGCTTGCCAACCGTCGACCCCTTTTGTGCCTTATCCTACCTGCTCGTTGCCTACAACCCTCATATGTCATCTACATGCCTAAGGTCCCTCTCCTTTTCTCCTCCTCTTTCTTCTTCTTCTTCTTCTTCTTCTTCTTCTTCTTCTTCTTCTTCTTCTTCTTCTTCTTCTTCTTCTTCTTCTTCTTCTTCTTCCTCCTCCTCCCCTCTTCTCTTCTCTCCCATGCCCTACTTCTCTCCCCCAACCCTCCCTTCCTTCCTTCCTTCCTTCCTTCCTTCCTTCTTCTTCTTCTTCTTCTTCCCCACCCTTGTTTTTCCTTACCACCACGACCTACAGCAACACCCATCACCTTCACCACTAACCCAGCCTTCACCATGGGTCACCTCTCTTTTCCTTCCTTCCCTCATTCCTCCTCCTCTGCAACCCTATCTTCCCTTTCTTCCTACCTTGTGGCGCTTCATGCCAATCTTTATCCTCTACCACCATCCACAATTCTCGTAACCACGCCACTCAGCCACCTTATCCCCCTCCATTTCCTCCACCATCGCAACTCCTCCCACCCTTCCTACCTCCAGCCATAACCGCCACCCACTCTTGCACCATCACCTCACAACCACCCCAGCACAACCTCCTCTCCTTCTTCTTCTTGTTTCCCTTCTCTGCATAGCCCACACTGCCATCATCTTCACCTTCGACCCTCCTGCACCACACCATTCAACCACTACCTTCTTTATCCCCACCTCTAGCTTGCATGGCTCACATTGCACATGCAATATGAATTAGGTTTTAGTTTTAAAAATTAAATTGGTAATATTTAATATATAAGGGTAGTTTGGTAAATTTGTATTTAGTAAATATTTTTAATAAAATTTATTATTTCATTGATCCAATATTGATATGATGCTTGTGATATTATTTTTAGGTACAAAAATTTTATTAACAGATTCTAATCATTTTTAGACAGTTACTAGAAAAGTTTTCTTTTGTTGGAAATTAGGTAACATTTATACTCCACTGAAATATTTAGATATTGTATGATAGCATATTAGGGTTTTGACATGTAATTTGTGTTAGACATGACTTATAACAAATAATGATGTGATTATTAATGTTATCTTGGAATATTAAAAAAGAAGGTATGTTATCTTGTATAAAATGTCATATGTGTGAAAGTATGATTAAAAGGGGTCTAATGTTGGGAAGTAATGTTGTATGATATGTACATTTAAAAATATTACATTAAATATGTTTAGACATACTTGTAGAAAAAGTATTACTACCATGTGTCCTAGGGAAAATTTGATCATTTTAAATATATCATGATATTAAACCTTAACCAAGATGCCTAATGTGTTATAATTATTGCTAAGAATGGTGGTAGGGGTTTACTATCTTAAAAACACATATTTTAGCATGAATATCAATATTATGAATAATCTTTAAAACACGTATAGGGGTATTTTGGTACTTTTAAAAGTACTATGAGGAATAATTTAATAAATATGCATGATATGTATTATTCGTTATTAAGCATGAGAATTGGAATTTTTTTTTGTATTAGATATACCTATTTCAGCATGATTATTATTATTATTATTGTATGGTATAGGGGTATTTTGGTAATTTAGGGTATGCCATGATAATTATTCTCATAAACATCTAGGATGTACATTATTTGTTGTTAAGCATGAGAATATGTTTTTTTTATGTTCTAGAAGCGCATGTTAAGGTTTTATGTGTAGAATGATGTATAAGAGCAAAATGGTCATTTGGCATGTTGGGTAACTTAATGACATGATAAATAATTTAATTGTAGTGTGTTATCCTTTTTTTATAGCAAGTTGACTAAATAAAATGGAATTTGTAATGGGAATGGATGGTAAAGTGGTAACTTTAGCCTCAAAGGTATTTTGCTCATTTTGACCTACTTAAGTGTGAGTAATTGAGCATGGGATGACCTTAGTAGACTTCTGATGTTGACATTGATAATGACTTTAATTTTTGTTACGCCATAATGTTTGGAACGAATAAAAATGGTTAAGTATGAAGAATTGGATATATGTGATTAATGTGTGTTTTTCATGGTCACACTTATAAAATACTAATACCTAAAGTGAAAGACCTTGAGATTGGGAATGGTGGCTCTTTAGGGGTCACTACCCAAAAGACGTGGTTTAGCCCTCGATTCTTTATGGATTTTGCTAGTGTGCCTTAGTGCCCTAGACATGCCCTATATCTTACTCTATGTAGCTCTACAGACCTAAGTAGGGGGTATGCATACTTATGGATTAGGTGTCATTATCAACAATAAGATATTGTATACCTTTGTGTACCAATATAATCAATATACCTTTGCATCCCCATATTCATAGTTGGTAGGATATTATGATGCCCTTGTGAGCCAGTATGACCGAGATACCTTAGTGTCTCTAAGTATATAAAAATGGTAATGTTTAATATTTGAATGAAAATTATTTTTGGGTTGGTTTGATAGCAGCCTTTGTGCCTACCTATGTACCGAGTAGTTGTGGGTTTGATTATGAGAATTGTGACAATGTTATAGATTGAAATGGTGTGGCTTTCTAATTATACTACAAAGAGCATTACTTTGGTGCTCCATTCGTAAGGTTCGATCATTTCCTGATGAACGAGCATTAGTAGTACATGGTCCTGATGTTATGTGGTTATATGATTAATTATCGCATTTCAACTAATATATGCTTAATTAAATGCTCATGTATAATTGTGATGCATTTTACGTGTTCCATACAAGCATTGTATAATGAGTTACTTAATACCATTGGACTAACAAGTTTATGTCTTAGCCTCCTATTTATTTAATAGGCAGTGACATTTGTAGATTAAGTCAAAAGCTCTATTCAAAGCTATCCTTTGAGTTGAGAGTGTAAAATTATATGGGGTTTTTTTTGGTGATGTTGAACCAAAAATGTATGTAATCCTTACAATCATTTTATGTTTCCCTTCACTGATATTTTTGTAATCATTAAGGGTGGGTTTTATTTGAAATGTTATTTATTTTCTATAACCCTTCGCTGCTCTGATTTATAATTGTGTTCTTAATTTAAGTGGAATAATATTTTTAACCTTAGCACTTGATAACAAAATGGTAGAGGAAACCGATCTAGTACCATATGTGGCGGTAGCACCCCACAATTTACTATATTAGCTTCTGTAATTTAACTTTTAAAAATAAATTTTTTCAGTAGTAAATTTTGGGGGTATACAAAGATGATGAAATGTATCAAATTAATGAGCATGCCCAATATGTTTTGAATGAGGGGTTGGAATTGCAAATATCTGCTGCTATGGATCTATGATTCCTTTCTAGCCATTTTGTATATTGGTTGTAAAATTTTTGCAGATATTTGCTACACGAGGCCTTGTTTGTGGGCTTCTAATATTTTGGTTAATTATTAATCTACCTATATAAAAACAATGTTTGACAATGGTGAAAAGCAACAATAGATGGCAATAGCTAATAGTCATTTAGGCTACAACTATTTATATTATAGATAGTTGTGCAAAATACAATCATTTATAATAAAAGAGAACATTTTGTGAGAAAGATTAGATGGAATTTGTGACTAAAAACAAATTCCTATTATCAAATATAGATGTTGGTTTTAGCCCTAAACCCTAGTCTAATCTACCTCTAATTTTCCTCTAATTTCTTTTGAAGGATTAGGAAACAATTTTAGTTTTAAACCACCATTTATGGTCAACTATAGACGGTAGTTGTGGACGGTGATTTTATACCACCGTCGTCATTTAATTCTTCCTCCATTTTTCTATTTGAGTTTAGAAACCAACCTTAACTTAGAATTGCCATCTATAAATTTTTTTCTAAAATTGCACTTAGTACCTATACATATACAATTTTCTGCGCATAAAAACCTACACGTATTTAACTACTACACAAAATTCAGTGGTGTGTATCTCAACTCAAAATGTTAATTTTTTCTCTATAACATCAATCCATTTACATTAAAATTAATTCACAAGGCATTGATCACATATAAGAAAGAAAAGTAACTATATAAATTAAGTTACAATATTAGGTCGCTTAGTGAGTTCAATCGAGTACTTTAATTCTTTATTATCTATCTTGACGTCTTCATTTCTCATGAGTTTAGCTAAAGTTGTACCATAGGCACGCACACATATGATAAATGAATATAAAAATATAGATACCAAATGCATCTCTTAAAAACATACACATTTTACCATTTCTATGGGCACCAAAGAATTTTCCAACTATAGTAAAAAATGGGGAATGATGTGTTGTCTAGAATGGTGAAGGATATAGGAATCCAAATAGGGAATGTATGAGATTGAAAGTGTTTTCTAGCTCTTGTTTGCTTGATTGATGCCTTACATGTATAAAAGTATTGATAACCCTTTGGGGATTTAAGTAGTGATTCACACCAATTTTCATCGGTAATATAATTACTAATTTCTTACAAAAAAAATGGACACCAAAGAATCATTATCACTATTGTTCTCAATATCACCTACTTCAACTACAACAAGGTTGTTAGAGCACACATTGCTAAAGGTTTACATCCAAAGCCTTCTATCAGCATATGAATTGCATTCCTACAAATGCTTTAATTTGAACTCTTCATCCCTTTTCTTTACTTTACCTCTCTCCCAAAATTTTCATCATGATCATTAGATGTCATACCCAAATGAAATCACTAGAGAAATAAATGGACATATATTTTAACAAGAAAAATTGATCACAAATTTATGTCATACACAAATAATATATAATTTCAACAACTATGGCATACATCATTTATCTACATTGCTTTAAGGTGTCTATAAATATATTCAACTACCATAAAATTTTATCAAGTTATAATAAAAGAATCATATAATGGCATTATATCCATCTATAATACAAGACTATTGTAAATTCATCTAACTCCTATGATCTTATTTTCTTACAAGAGAGTATGCTAATTTTATAAAATTACAAATGCACACGTAAAAATAGATTTTTAAGAGCTCATTTTCCATGCCAAAATAGTTATATATTTTTTTTAACTCAAAACAGAAAAATCTCATTTTGAATGCCAACATAGTTATATATATATATATATATATATTGCTCCAAAAGTGTCAAAACCACCCTTATTGTCAGTTTAGATCATTTATCTAAAAAAAATATGCAAAACAAAAAATGAGTCAAAAGATATGCCAACCGAAATATTGTGTATAAATTACAATAATAATATATTAACCAAATATATAAAATATGTTTATAGGCACTACACATTCATTAATCTAACAACTACAACATTGATACTAAAGAATTTGTGATTGTCTATAAAACATATAACATAGAAAAATTGAAGAGACATTTAAGAAGAAAGAAGATAAAAAAAAATGCAGACTTATTAAGAAAACGACAGAGAAAATAGAAGAGATAAATGGTGGGTTGGCGATAGAGATGAATGATGGAGGAGAAAAAGAAAGATACTATGGATGAAGCAAATATGGTGAAAGTAGTTTGTACGATAGGCATTTATCTATGTTTGTGATAATATAAAGAGTGAACAAGGCTAAGTAAATTAAAGGTGAAGAATAAAAAAGAAGGGAAAAAATGCTAAAGTATAGATAACAATATATATATAAATCATGGTATAGATAGTAGTTGCATCTTGTAATCATTGTCTATACTCTTAAAAAAAAGGAAAAACTATATCGCTAAGGTATAGATGATGGTTTTGGATTACAACTCTAGTGTATACCCTTTCCTAATGCTCTTGTATTATATACACCGATCATAATTTTTCAACTATCGTCTATTTTTTTTTTGTCTTTTTTCTTTCCGCTTGAGTTTTATGGGAGAGTGTATAGGTAGTTGTCTGTATTAAAATAATAGTATATATGATGTCATCTTTGTCTATTTTTGTAGTAATAACCACACCAAATCAAATTACAAAATTAAATTTTAAGTTGGTTAATTTTTAAATATATTTTGGTTTAGTTAAAAAATTAGTTGTACAATATAATTTAGTTTGGTTAATGACATTAACTGTCGTTAACCAAACCATATACAAACCTAATCATGATTCGCCCACTTAACAAAGGAGCTAGGCTACTTCAATGAACTATTAGCTTAGTGGCAACGTTAGGGATGACTGATGGTGGAGAAGAAGAAAAAGGTGGTGGAGGAAGAAATGATGGTGAAAGCATTTGGGGAAGAAGCAGTTTGTAAGGTAGGCCTTCATCTATGTTTATGCGAATATAAGGAGTGAAAACATCTCTTAAAGTGAAAAATGTTAAAAAGAAAAAAAAATACACTAAAATGTGGACAGCAACAAAAAAAAAATTATTAAAAAATTACGGTATATAAAACTATTGTCTATATACTTAAAAAAAATTGAAAAAAAAATTGTTGAAGTATGGATGATGGTTTTAGATTACAACTCTCTATTCTATACCCTTCCCAATGTCCTTGTATTATAGACAATGGTTATAATTTTTTAATTATCATCTATTTTTTCTATCTTTTTTTATCTTGCTTGATATTTTACCGGAGAGTTTATAGGCAGTTGTCTATATTAAAAAGATAGTGTATATATGATGTCATCTATGTTTAATTTTATAGTAATAACCACATCGAGGCAAATTACAAAATTATAGTTTAATTTGATTAGTTAATTTCTTAATATAGTTTGATATAGTAAACAAACTGTACGGTATAATTTAGTTTGATTAATTACATTAATTGTTGTTAGCCAAACCACATACAAGTACAACCCTAATGATGATTCGCGCATGAGCCCGGCTACCTCGATTAACTAATAGCTTAAGGGATCCTCGTGAGTCATGAGTCATGAGGAGAATCTCTATCACAAAAGGAGATTTATTTATTTTTTTTGCTGGTGGGAATTTTATTCATAATTGTACGCCTTTTATATGTGAAAGCACGACCCATGTGGTTTACTTCTTTAATAATCAAAGTTGTGGTCTACTAGATACGGAGCTTCAAATGATATTTGGCTAACAAAAAGAGTTACTCCCATTACCTAAAAACTAGAATCTGCGCCATCAAAGCTCACTCATGCAAATTTCACATCTGGATCCCCCCCCCCGCCCCCCAAAAAAAAGGAAAGAAAACACACGTATCTAAGCTATCGCTAGATATATGTTGACGATGACGGAAGAGAGTGGCAATCTTTTGTCCTCTCGGACCCCATTTGGGTACTTTTTTTGGAGAATTATTATAGCTTTCTTTGCAGAAACGGAGGAAGAGTTTAGAACCAACGCACCAGCCACCACATGTGTAAGTGGACAACATAGAATGTGAATAAAGAAGAAATATGGATATGTAGAGCCCTAGTTGGTAGTCGCCGCTTTGAATACGTGGTCTATGCTTGGACTTAAATGAAAGGAGAAAATGCCAAGTTCCTCAAGGATTAGGTTCTGGGATAATGTTGCATGCACGTGGTTGTCCAACACAAAAGCTGCATCCAGGACGGTGACATTGACTTGCTATGCAACTTAACGGGTTCAAAGTTCAAACTCTTGACGCTACGAGTAAGTAGGAAAGTGTTGCTCAATCTCTGACTACATATATCGAACAAAAAAAAGAGAGAGAGAGAGAGAGGGGGGGGGAAGGGGAGTGGGGTGTCAGTTGTACGATAAATAAGTTGTACGTACGTTTTGAGGCTTCGGTTGATAATTAGTCGATAATATGTTAGCTCGACAATTAGGTCATAATAATTTATATTAGCACCAATTTATAGCTTTAGTTGATTGAAAGATGATGTTTGGTGACATGTAGGTGACTTGAGCTTCCCAAAAATTTAACCCTAATTTGATCAGTATCCTTAATTATCCGAACAAAATAATATCGGGATTAAAAATGGCCGGCCCGCCATCTCTGAGTAATGCAAGGCATGAAGGACGCACACAAAGGTGATAGGATGATTCCTTTAAATCATTACTCACCAAAAAAGATGATATAATTGTGATATGTCCTTTTGGGGATTATCTTGTGTTAGCGAACGGGTGATTCTGTTGTTCGATAAAGTCTTGTCAATAACTGCACGAAGAAGACTGCCTGCCTGCTCCAATTAGTCCTCGCTCTTGTCCTACCAAACGCCAGTCCATGTGCCATAAAATAAAAGTGGCTCTTGCTTTGTGACGCCGTTCTAAAGCAACCACTCCTCCATCGGTAGAAGGCTTTTTTAAAGGCCCTCAAAATATACCCAGGGTTACAGACTTGTCTATGTTAGGATCATTCGTGGGGTAGGGCCGTCTTCTTCCTATGGATATGCCTTCCCATGCCGGTTTGGACCATTGTCTTGATGGAACCACTAATTAAAATGGCTTCCAACTCATGCTATCTCTTTGGGTAAAAAATAAATCGTAGACGGCAGAGCCGATCCTAAACGAAAATTCCTTTTTGGGACTTGCGGTGGGAAAGAAAATAAGTCTTATATAGGGATTGAATATGCAATCTCTTTATTGCCTAACTTAATATATAGGAAGTAATAATTCCTTCTCTCTTTTTTTTCCTAAAAAATAGAAAGTAAAAATATAAGGAAATAAAAAAAATACGTATAGTTATCCAAGCACACACCAATATATCTTAACTTAATGAATAATATAGTTATCCAAACACACACCAATATCAAGAAATCTAAAGTATGTATAGATATAATTTGGTTCAAAATATTTGACAATGAGTAGGAAGTAAAGAGCCTTACCGTTCAAGCTCGGATATAAATAAGCTGAGTTGCCCCAACTCAAGTTTGGCTCATTTAAGTTTTCCAGGACTCAATGTCAACTCATTTACTAAACTAAAGCCCCACAAAAGATGCTCAATTAGCTTGTAAAATGATCGTGAGTTGATTGTCTATAATACCTCATTTATAGAAACATTAATTTAGATAGCATAAATATAAAATTTATTATTATGTGTAAGTAATTATAGAATTATTTTAGGGTTAGATGTCCTATTATTGTGTGTATTATTATTATTATTACTTTTTGTTAATAATCTACACTAGTAGATTGAAATCTAAAAGATGATGATGATGATGATGATGATGATGATGATAATTGTTACTATTTTTATTAATTATTGTTAACTTATGTTTTGCCGATAATCTCCTTTTTTTTTGTCATGGTGATTTGAAGAGTGTTCAATGTGTTATGGACATTCTAAAGAATTTTTCATTTCTGGTTTAGTGAATCCAGACAAATGCGTTGTTTATTTTGGTGGAATTAAAGAGAGGGTTCGTTCGGACAATATAGCTTTCATGGGTTACATTGAGGGCACATTTCCTATTACTTATCTGGCAATGCCTTTAACTACAGCCAAGATATCTATTGCTTAACTTCAACCTTTGCTTGAGAAGGTTACTTTGCGATTGTGCCACTAGATCACTTTGTATCTTTCTTATGCAGATCATATCTAGCTCATCAAGTAAGTTTTCTATAGTATTCAGACCTTCTTTACCTAGGTTCTTTTACTACCTAAGAAAGTTCAACATAAGTTTATTAGTCTTTGTAGAGTTTTCCTATGGTCAAGGAAGTTATCAAAAAGGTGCCAAGCATTGGTGGCATGGGATCAGTTGTGCACACCAAAGGGTGAGGGAGGTTTAGGTTTTCTACAACTAGAGGTGTGGAACACTTGTGCATTGGGAAAACTTACTTGGAATATTTGTGCAACAAAGGACTCGTTATGGGTAAAGTGGATTCATGTTGTTTATTTATAATGCACTGATTTATGAATGTTTAAGCCCTCATTTTACACTTCATGGTTGTTCCAAAGGGTGTGCCTTTTTCAAAACCATCTACAAGTATATATTATTGCATTGAAGGAAGTGGGTCATCATGAATATAGTATCAGAGGCACATATGAGGGGTTGAGAGTAAAATAGCATAAGAAAGGTTGAGCACGGCTGGTTTGGAAGCCACTTGTTCTTCCATGACATCAAATTGCTTTGTGGTTGGCAGTATAGGGCAAGTTACCTACACGAGATAGATTGGTGGCATCACGGGTTATGAGTATTGATGCATGTTGTATTTTCAGTGACGCTCCGGTAGAGATAGTTAAGCATTTATTTATATAATGTATGTTTGCTCTTAGTTTATGGAAATGTATCGGAGTGACAGTAAGAAAAGAGATAGAATTTTTGGATGGATGGCAGAGGTTCATCCATTGATTTCACATGCCCGCCAACCAAAGTCTAAGAAACGTGTGTTTATGCTCTTTTTTCTACTTTTGTTGCTACTGTTTGGCATGAGAATAGTTTGATGATTTTTCAAGGATGTCTACATCAGAGTAGTGTGTTATTGTCTCTTATTGTCATCACAATTGCTAGACGTATCTCCCACCCTTGTTTTAAAGAAAACTATGAATGGTGGAATCATGTATTAGATAGTATTTACAGATAGATATTAGGTAAAATAATCTTTTCAAAAGTAATGAATATCTTACTTAATGAAATAATAATGATGATGATGATGATATATTAATAAGCCATATTTTTTGGTATTCAATAAAATTCTAAATTTAATTGTTATTATATATTTAGCTATTAATTAATTTTGGCCTTATTACTTTTATGTTATCCCAAACTCAATGCTCTAACTAAACCTCTAGTCAAAACCTAACCGAGCAGCCCCTGACAACTCTCCATAATTTTTAGTTCCCTATATGATGACCCTACCAAAAAACCTCTAACAATACTGAGTGGGGTGCTCATGGATTAGATATCTATTGTTTCAAATATCTAATAAAAAAATTGGCATATTTAACAAATTGGATGTTTGAAAAAAAAATGTTGGATAAAAAATAATACATTAGATAGTTGAAACTTTTGAATAGGCACAAATAAGGTATATACAGTGAAAAATTATTCGATCAAAAAATTAAAAAAAATTATCCAATTTGAACTGATATGATCTAATGATTTGATTTGAGTCTTAAATTATATTATATTCAATTAGTAATCCTAAAGTTTGGATAATATCTAAATATTTACTCAAAATAATAATTAAAAATTATAAATTTTACTTACAATAAATATTCTCATTTTAAGTTATACACACACACACATACATGCTTATATACAATAATTTTTTATGAAAAATAAATATTATTTAGAGTATACATGTATATAATTTATTGGATAGGATATTATTTGTATTTATTAGATCAAATATTCAATTTATTTGATCTTTTATTAATTGAATTGGTTAATTGATTTAAAAAAGTATTGTATTGGCTATTTGATTTTTTGGATCAAATTAATTCGAATATCGGATAACATGAACACCCCTAACCCCCAACCTAGCTTATCATTACACACAAACACACCTTTTATGCCTTGATCCATCGCCAACCATTTGTAGCCCTACCTCATGGTTCTCTACCTCAACCTATCCGATCGTGCAACCTTTTTCTAATATTTTTTTGCACACCAAAAATTCTCCATCATCCCAACCCCTTCCTTTGTTCATTTTTTTCTCCTTCTTTTCTGGTCGCCCTTGACCCTTCATCCTTACGTCACCTTCTCTATTTTTGTTTTCCTAACTCCTATTCTTGTCTCGTTCCATCACCCCATCCTAGCCATTTGAGATTCTTCTTCGAACTCAACCTCTCTGTCGAGCTTCCTTGCTCGAGCATCAGCAAGTTGCATGCGTTCTAGCATCGAGAAACCATCACCATCATTAACCTTGTTTTTCCTTTCCAACTACGACACATCCAAGCTTCTTTAGTAACATATAACATTTGAAGTTACCATTGACCTTACCATATTGCCTCCTCATCCCTTGCATAAAGTTGTAGCCAACGTACTCCCCCTCATCCTACATTTATGCCTCAACCAACCTCCCCCATCATGTTCTCCTAACTCGAGCTCCTACAAGCAGCAACCCAATAGAAAAACATCATTGAGACGCAGCCTCTGAGCAACCATAACCTTTGCACAATTGAACCATACCACCATCACCAAACCTCCTTCGCACATAGACTCTAGGCACTCCTCTTTACTACATATAGCACCAGAGGGCAAGCTGGTAGTACAACCCAACCCAATTTCCTTTAGTTGTGTAGCCACCTCGTGTGAGCACTAGCATGAATCACAACCACCTACCTTCCTCCAGATTTGTTGCAACTTGATCCCACAAAACCAACTACCCAGCTTAATCCCCTTAATAAAAAAATTTCTAGTAGATCACCATTCCTTGCATGAGTAAAGTGAGAATTGGTTAACCTTCCTCACATGATTGGTCTTTTTCGTGACACGCATTGCAGCCTTAGCCTTGTTTGTGATAAAAAAATTATTTATTTTATTTATTTTACAATTTTTCTAGTATTAGGCTAATTTATATTGTGTTGGATGTTTTTGACAATAGGTGGTCATGCTTTTGCTTAAGGTGGCCTTGGAAGAGATATTTTTGGGGTACAATTTGTGTAGATTGGAGTTAAATCCAAATACTTCATAGAAAATAGAATTTTGGTGTAAATATGATAGATTTATTTTTAGAATAAAATCATCCTATGTTGATGCTATTGAAAATTTCATGTTTTTGCTAGAAAAAAATGCATGTAATATTACGTTTCTATGTAAAATTTTATGATTTATAAAATAGTATAAGTTTACATGTTAGTAATTAATTATGAGGATGTATACATGTTCCAATATATAAATTATGGCTAGAAATAATATTCATGTCTAGGGTTAGGGTTTGAATTAGAATACTTGTCTTACCATGTACTTGACATGTAAATGAGTTAATATATTCCTTTTACATCTTAGACAAATTTTGATGTATAACACGTTGGTTTTAGAACATAATTAAGGTTGATTTTATTGATTTTATATCTCATGTTCTAGGGATATTTAGGTAAATTTCTATGTACCATGATTTATATCTAATATTATTATGTGAAGTTAATGTAAAAATTATAATTTGTTAGAAATAGATGCTAGAATTTCATATGTGTATTATGTCATGTTTATGATTAGGGGTAATATTATCTTTTTTTCAACTCGTAAATTTTGCATGTATAATAAAATATTATTAAATATTATATTTTAGCCTTTTTCATGATAAATATCCTTCAAAAATTCTGATAATAAATTAGATAAAAAATGGTAACTAAGGTTTTGTAGGACATTTTGGTTATTTTAGAAAAAATGTTTTTTTGTTGAGCATGATGCACTAATATTGTATATGTCATCGCATGTTATTTGTATCTTGGTACAGCATACATCTTTGTGCTTTAAGCAAGTTTTCTAGTTATGATATGTTATGTATAATGTAAGCATGCTACATCTTTGGATGTGTTATGATTTACTCAGAACAAGAAAATTGTATTGATACTATCACTTTTCAGATGAGTATGTGTGTTATATGCAATGTTCGAAGGATTTTGATGAGCATCATTCAAAGGGTCAGGGATACTAGGGGAGTGAAAGTCCTTTCCCCTATAACCTTTATTATTATAATATGATTGTAGAAGGGATGAGTTTAAAGGCAAACTAGTGATGCACCAGTGGGTGATCTTTTATTGGTTATATTTTCTTTGCACTCTTATGTCCCTAATTTATTTTGAATATCACTATTGTACAATGGATAGACTATTCGTAAACCTTTATTTGTGTTAACACTTGACAAAGAAAAGTGAGGAAACATGACTTCTACTAAGTATGTTGGTAACACCCATTATTTTGTAATTATCACTTCTGCAATATAAAAATTTTAAGTACTAAATTTTGGGGTATTACATCATCTCTTTTAAGACAAACAAAGTACATTGAATCTTTTAAATTTCAGTTTGAGTTAACTTGTTTCTAGGTTCATCTAATTATTGGCTCGTTTAAATGTTGTATATATGAGTCTATAAACAAGCTAAGTTAATCCTAACGTGAGTTCAACTCATTTACTAAATGAGCTAAAAAATAAGGCTTAGATTTAACTCATTTAACTAATTGAATGAACCGAATCAATCAAACTAGCTTTGTTTATTTTTTTCCTACTTAAGTTACATATCAATTTGTAATATCAAGATCATTTGTAGCTAAAAAATGGAAAGAAATAGTATAACAAAAAAAATCGCCATAAAAAAATGGAGCGAGAAAAAAAATGCACAACATACGTTAATTTTATGATGAAATGCAAATGAAGATTAGTTCAACTCTGAATTAGGGATGAAAGTGAATAAATTAGTATTTGAATATAAAGAAACTTATTTTTTCTAGATACCACTTCATCGTTAATTAATTTTTTAGCATTATGTGAATTAGGGAAAAAGTTAATTCTAGTGGAGAATTTCGAATATGGGCTTTATTAAAAAAAGGTTATTCATCTTGTTTATTTTATTTTTTTTATGTAAATAAAAAGTAAATGTTAAAATAGAAAATGGATAAATATTTGATTAAGAAGAAAAAGAAATAGAGTGTGATTTATATTTATAGTTTTAATTAAAAGGAAAAGTATTTAAATATAAAACTAAAAAGAGAAGGGAACATAAGGAAAACAAAGTAAAAGAAATTTAGTACAAGTTTCTTCAAATGAGTGTTTTGGATGAAGTAATTTTTTAATATATTTTAAAATAAAGGAAAATAATAAAAAAAATATAAAGGTTGATTAAGGAAAAAATAAAAAAAAAAGGAGAAAAATAAAATATACGAAAGATTTCTGTGTATGGGAGTTTTTGAATGAAGTATTTTTCTTTTTCTTTTTTTTAAATTTATTTTAAAAATATATAATGGTTATTCCTCTTCACTTTATGTCAAAATATTACTTAAACTAACTATAATACTTTTGAAATTTGGATTGAAAAAGAGATAAGAGGGTATATGTGCACTTTTATGTTAATAGAAATTTAGCTATTTTGCATCATAATAGGATTATTTGATGCAATGTTCCTAAAAATTTGTAAATGCATACAAGTGTTTTGAATACCCTATTGAAGATGTCGGTGCTACATTTTCTCCTTATTAGTATACCCATACATTGATAAGTGTGTATTATGCCCTATTTTTACGGTATATATTCTCATACTTTGCATTAATTTTCCTTTTAAAATGTCCATTTAATATTTCTTAAACCATATGTATGCATTTTTGGATTAATCATAAATAAATAGAGCTAAAACATGGTGTCTTGAAGAGTTTCACAAGTAAAAAATTCAACTGAAACTTTTAAATGAAATTAAAAATGGTCTTCAGTATATCGAGCACAACTTTTTTCATTCAAGCTTCGACTAAGTCAATTCAATTTGCATTAAAAGTATAATATCAAGAGCTACAACTTTAAAATTTTGAAGGTGATAATCAAAAACTTCAGAAATCTACCTTTGGAGGGCATTTAATTGCCCATCAATAGAGCTCATTAAAGCACCTCAAACTACCATAACATTCTCAATCTTGGCATAAAAAATTTCTACATCTTTTCTAACTTCTATCTTATATTCCCAATGACGTAATACACACTCTTTTAGCCTTCTTAACACCTACATAAACATCTCCAACTCATATCCCAAATCAATTCAAAAGGTATTTGCCACTTATCATGAGATTTAAGAAATAAGGTTTTAGCTTTCATCTTCAACCTCACTCTTCCATTCATTCTAATTCATGATTCCCTTCATTCAATTTTATCATCATATACCCCTGATTTGTGATTCTCTTCCATCAATTTACACTTTATCATAGAATTTTTCAATTTAGGGTTCTTCATCCTTTGAAATACATCAATCTTCATAATTCTTTCAATTTGTGATTTGATTTCTTCAATTGATTCACAAAATTATAAATTCCATCTTCAAAAACCCTTAATTTGTTAATTTCATGGCTCAATTTAAACAAATGAGAATTCAATTCAAGCAAACATTCAAGAGGATAAGAAGGGTTGTTCACGTGAAGAAGAAGACAATTGTCAACCGACAATGACTAGGGGTTATCTTATTGCTTGGTTTTTCTTATTTTTGCTCTAGATTTTGGTCCATTTTCCTTACCTTATTATATGCCTTGTGTAATTGATCTATACATGATGAGTTACTAAATTTTTTTATTATTGGTGGTGAGATTAAAACCCTAAACCATGGTATGAGAGTTTAATAATAATTTCTATGTTTTTCTAACTATTATGAGATTATATTTGTTCTACTTTAATTGTTATCATTTATATGTGTGATTCTACCAAGTATGATTTATATGGAACATGTCTCATTCTAGCTTCCTCATAGTTACGGTACTTAGGAGTATATGCTTGGTAAGTGGCTATACAAATATGCATAAATGCATATGTGTTAATTTTAACTAAGTTAGATAACAATTTGCCTAATAATTTTGTAATTCTAATTGGAGTAGTAGAATGTTCAGATGCGTGTGGGTCAAAGGTGGAAAATATAAGTGGATATGCTTGATATACTAGTTTGGTTGCTTAAATTGGCAACCTTCCACTTGTTTTTAATGCATTGGATATAATTAAATATAAGAGTTTATTATTGGGACTTTATTACTATAATTCTATAGGATTTAATGTTGGCTCTTTGTTAATCGTATTACATTGATTTAGGAAAGTAATATAAGGTGTATAGACCTACTATTGGTTTGAAAGTTGATATAAAAATTATTTATTTGATATTGGCTTAATCTAATGGTGGATATCGATATCCTAGCACAATTGTCATATTCAAACTCACCCATCTTTGTTTTGTTATTGGATTTGATTTTCATCATTTATAATTTAATGTCCCATAATTATTTTTTATTATTAATTTTTGTGTGATTTAGAGCCTTTGATTTAAGATATGTGCTTCCTAGGCTTAGGTGATTCCTCTCAATCCTTGACCTAAAATGATACCCTTCTTACCAATACTATAACTAGCAATAAGAGGGTTTAAATTGTGTCGACTATGGCCACACCAATACCTTATTATTCCCCAATACCTTATATTAACATAGGTAATGTACATAAGAGACATGGAGATCAATAAGAATGAGAATGATCTCTCTTCTCCTCTATCCTATATTTTTTCTCTTTTATCCTCTTATTCTAATATTATAACACATTATTGGTATGATAAACTACAAAAAAAGGTATATCAAATTGAAATATATGTACTATCTTGTTATTTGTAATTATGATACACTCATTGAGATCAATAAGCCTTTATATATTCTCTTTTCATATCTTGATTCAATTGTGCCTAAAATAGATTAATTGCTTCTTGTCCATAATATATTCATACCATTAATAAGCCTTTACCTGTTATGTGTTTGATGCTTAATTATATGATGTGAGTGTTTATCTTATTCCCAAAGGAATATTCTAATTCCTTTATATCATGGATCTTTAATTTTTAGTACCTTGTTAGGGAATTTGCTAGAAGGGGTTTTCATATTGTTATCTTTGATGATGGTATTGATCTTTATACATGTTCTTGATATGTATATTTTTTGAGTACTTAGTTGGTTTATTATCATTTGATGAATCTTATTTGATATATCAATTGATAATTTTATCAATTTAAATTATGGTATATAAATATGTATCTCAACTAGATTTTATTTACAAGTATTTATCCTAGGTATAGAATGATGTGACAGAATTAAGGTGGAGGTGGGATGAGTCTCCTAATGACGTAATGGTCTTAAATACCTAATACATAATTCAATCTCAATGATCAAATAATTAAAAGGTGATGAATACATTATGTGCAATTTGAATGAGGAAATCAAATAAGTAAAAGTCTTTTAAGACTTATGTAATATTGATTAAAAATATTGATGGTTTTATTAATACTGAGCACCTCAAGTGCAGTTTGATACTAAAGATGAAATTATTTAGTAGATGAAAAGGCCTACGCACTTTTTACACTTTCTATTTATTCAATTTCAATTCTTATAATTTATTTTTTTACAATTTTAATATTTGCAATATTTAAAATATTTGTTTGAATCACAAAATAGTAATGACGACTTTGTGCATAATTCCTCAACCACTTAATAAAGAATAACTATGCACCTACTTTATCATTGGTAGTGGTTACAATCTAGCATGGTCAATTGTCTCCCCCCCCCATATTGTGACTAAACTACTTACAAACCTCACTTGTTATATTATAGTTTTGGTTGGTAGAGAAAATTGATGGTTGAAGACTAAGGGATCCTATCCTAATAAATGGTTTTATGATTGAAGCCCATACTTCCCAATTGACGAGTAATTTGATGGTTGAAACTTAGCTTACCATTTCATAAATCTTAATGCAATCCAAATGATCAATTTACCCAATTTAAGTGTCACTATATAACTATCCTAAGGAATAGATATATTTTATGAATGTGCATTGGCAAGAACCAATGTGCACATTATATATGGCATACTTGATCTATTAAAATATTTCATGAAGGAACAATCAAATATCAAATTATGCATTTTACTCTATGTAAGTTCCTAAAGAATTTACCAAAGTATAAGGTAATTGATAACAAGGTCACCATGTAGATTGGCTTGAGGTAAGTCTTAAGAGAAACAAAAAAAAAATCATACATTTAGTATATGTGAGAAGTGAGACAATATTACTAACCAGAAGTTAGTATACCATAAAATATTATCTTTGTGGCATGATAAATGGGATTACATAAGTGTAGAAATGATAAATAGGATCATTTAAATTTACATGTGCACCCATTAAGAATCCTAAAGATTCCTTTGATTAATGATCTCATATAAAAGGCTTATCATCTTGGTAAATATACAATTAAGTTGTTATAGTGCAATTAAAAACAAAATCTCCTATGTCCTTCTAGATTTCAAGGAGATTCGTGTGAACCAAAAATATATCATAGTATATAGTGATGCATAGATATAATATCACATGTCATATTTTGCAACTAATATTATTACATTTGTAAAAAAAAGTGAATTATTATCCAGTTAGAATAATGGAATATTATTACTTCAAGTTGTAAGTAAATTGACTTGGTAGAGTCATTGATTATGTACTTGATTGCTTGAACCTTTTTAATGTGGTCTAGAAGTAATATGTATTTATGCATGTGAAGGTTTTCTTGTTGACAATCACATATCACATTACCCTTAAAGCCAAGTTAATTAAAATGAACATGATGCTTATATTAAAAGTATAAATGTATCTTATTTGTGTCAATACTCCTCCACGTATAGGAAAGTAAGCCATAAAGAATGATGGAAACGTTAGTTTTCCTAGCTTTAGTGGGAGAATAGGATACTAATATTATAAATTAATCAAGCACTTAGAAGAAGTCTTCCATAAGATATTGACCCAAAATAAAATCACAATGCACTTGATGATTATGCTTGCTAAATATATCTTAGCTAAAACTTGCGATTGTTATTGTCAACAAATTATGAAAGTCAGATGTAATGACTACAGTTCCAACTCATATAGAATACCCTATGGTGGCTTCCAATAAGTTATAATGAGTATGATAAAAAAAATACGCTAGAAATGTTTGATATGAGTCTAAAGAGTTAAAACTTATAAAGGAAAGGATACAAAAAAAAACACAGTGAGTTGAAATGTCCATGCATATGGATGGAATATGAGAATATATCTTATAAGCTAATGAAATATCAATAAGTTATTCTTACATAGGTGCAAGGTAGTATGAAGTAGACATTGATGATGTCTTTACCTAAATAGTATCAATTGATAATAGATAAATGTGAGAATCATTCTCAACTTATTATCAATTTTCATTGGATAAATGATTAAATGAGGTGGAATAAATATAAGAACATTTAATATATCAACTTAACAAGCGTGATTTATATAGATATGATATCCAAAATTTTAAAAGTATCATGCCAAATGGATATAAATGGGTATTTATAATGAAATGATCTAAAAGCTAATTTAGTGACATATGTATTTGTACAAAAGCTAAATTTTTGTCCTTGATAGTGTTTTTTACTTGCGAATTTTGAAATATGAGCATTATTAAAGTATGCTTGTATTTAAAAATAAAATCATACATAATGCGATATATGAAGGAGATGTGCTAAGTTGAGGGGGAGAAAAATGTTTTCTTTTCTTTAGCCCTAGTTTTGTCACACTAGGTTTTCCTAACAAGATTTTTAATGAGGCGGTATTTTAAAGGTTTACTTTTAATAGGGTATCATATATTGATAAATGAGACACCTTTGCATATATGTGTGTTCTCAATTCTCGTACATCTTCTTACATAATTGTAAAATACGTAGTAGTTATTGTAATACCTTGAATTTTAGCTAAACCTAATTCTGAGTAATTAATATCGTAACCTAATTCTAATATCAAAAAATTATTGATTAAATAATCCTTATAATCTAACCTAATTATAATTATAAACCCAAACTTATTATTCTCTTCATCCTTTTCCTTTTTCTTTTTTCTCCTTCTCCTTTTCTTTTCCTCCTACCTAGTTTGTTTTTCCTTCTCCTACTTCCTTTTCTTCTTCCATGTGATTTCTTCACTATCCCGACCATGCCTCTACCCCTTATATGCATCCATCAACTACAACCTACCCCATCCTCACTTCATCACCCACACCCGGTGTTGATGGGTTTGGTGGAAAAATCTTGCCCAATCATGCCTTTTGAAATACCTCAAAACCCTAATTTAGAAATTATGGCCAAATAATAATTTATTAAGGAAAATTTAGAAAATAAATTACTTTGTTAAATAAAGAGGAAATTAATGGAGAAAAATAAAGATAAAGTAATAAATAAATTATTTAGAGAATTTTGGACATTTTACTAATTAAAATGAAAGTGGAGGAAAATTAACCAAAATAGCCAAATTAATCTAAAAAGGGAATTAAAATTATTATTTGAATAATTTTTAAATATTCAAGAAAATAAATATATATATATATAAATATATAATATCCCAAAAATATTCTAAATAAATTGTGCAAAAATCCAAAACCCCAAAGAAAACCTTTTCTCCCTTTTCCTTTTTCCTTTCCTTTCTTTTTTCCTTTTCTTCTTCTTCCCGCCGGGATTGGGCCTCGCCCAGCCCAAACCCTTCCTTCTTCTCCTTCCCACGGCCCAGCATCGTTTGCTGGCCTCGTACGCCTGCAACGCCACGTTTCACCCCTCGAAGCCGTCGAAACGCCACGTCACGCTTAATGACCCTTATGACCGTTACCACCCAGCGACGCGACGCCGCGTTTAGTCCCCCCATTTACTAAAACGCCACGTTTGGTTTAAAAATTTTATAACCGTTACCAAACCGGTCGGCCTGCCTCCTTTATTTCCTTTTTCCTAGACCCTCGGTCCACCCACACCGGTCATCTTCTTCCTCGCGACCTGCGACTGCCGGCCTGCAACTCCGACAAAGCCTGTCGTCCGACTATCCTTCCCCTGCCATTCTCGTCCCTTTCTTTCCTAATTCAACCCAGCAAAATCGTCCTACCCGTCCTGTTTCCTTTCCCTTTTCCCACACACCACCAAACAAGCCTGCCAAACCACAGACATGCGACCGGCTGCCACCACCGGATGGCGGCCTGCCGCACCTACCCCCGCGTATCGTCCTTCTCCCCTTCATCGTTTTCCCCTCCTCAATTGCCTATAAATACCCCCTCCCGAACGGCCAAGGCAAGTCCTCCCCTCTGGACCTTGCCGAAACCCTACCTCGCCGCCACCAGAACAGACGCCCTTTCCGCCGCCACCAGCTACCGCCGCGACCACCGCCACACACCAAAACCTTCCCTGCACCACCCTCCATGCAACCAAACCATCGCCGCCCCCTTTCTTGCCCCACACGTGCCGCCACCTCGTGCCAGCTTCTTCTGCCACCTCCGTCGTGATCAACCTCCTTTCCACCTCCCAAAGTAACCAGCGGGTCCTCCCCTTCCTGCCCATACCATCCTTACTCCCTGCCTCCTTCTCCACCAATCTCCACCATCTTCCACCACCCTCCTCCACCTTCGGCCGCAGCGTCAACCACCGCGCACCGCCACCCCTCTCACGCCACCACCCTCATTCCACTCCCCTCTCCCTGTTGTCTCCTCCCCCACATCAAACTTCCCCTTTTCTCCTCCCATCTAACCACCACCTCCATCTTTTCCTCTTTTCTCCTCCTCCATTGCCGCCGCCACCAGACCAACACCAACCCTAGGTGGTTCCCCACTCATCCAAACCCTAATACCTCTTTTATATAACTGCTACTATTTTCTACCAATATTAATACTATTATACATATTATTATTATTATTACTATTACTTTTATTATTATTGCTATTATTATTATTATTATTGTCTCCATCATTAATGTTCTTATTTTCTTACTAATACTAACATCCCTTTTAAACCCTAACTTTTATTATACTTGGCTTTGGTCTTATTTTTATAATTATTAGTATTAACATTTTTATTATTATTATTATTATTTCTATTACCCTTACTACGGTTATTATTGTGGTTGCTTAACCTTACTTGGTTGTTATTATTTTTATTACTACTAGATTTATTATTATTATTATTATTATTATTATTATGGTTGTTATTATTATTATTATACTTAACACCCTTGTCATTTTGCTAACAATAATACTACTTTCGTTCTTATCCATGTTACTTAACTCAAGCTAGTAAATATCATGTGGTTGTTAGCTAAGAAGAGTACTTGAACCTTATTACCATACCACTTAACATTACCCCTAATGCTTTTAACCCTAACCTCATCACTATGGTACTATTATCAGCTAATACTATTATTACTACTATCACTACCTTATTATTGTAACCAAAAGCATTTGAAACCCTTGTATTATTCAAGAATAAACAACTATTATCATTATCACCCTTAGGAATAGTTTACTTGTAATATTGTGACCTTATAATATTATTATTTCAAACATAACACCATTAATAGACTTGGCCTTAAAACGCTAGGGTTTCAATCACTAGACATTAGTGTCACTATTTTATTAATGCTAACACTATTTTCCTATAGCTAGCATAAACCCTATTACTACAAGATTAGAACTAATGGGTTTAATAAAATAAGTGTAACAATGAGTATCAAAAATAAATATATTTTGACTACTAATATTTAGTATACTAATTCTAAGGTAAAAATCCTAGTTTTTGTATAATACCCTCTTTAGTAATAAAAACCCTAATCCTAAACTAGAATAAGGGTTGATGGTACTTGCAAGGGAAACTAATACTTAGCATTTTCCCCTTTTATAGGTAACCCTGACCAAAGCCCTAAGGAGTTAGAGGAGCGTGCTCCAAGTCCAGCGCCGCCTTAGGTAAGGACGAAGCTATGGCCTTGTGCTATGTGTGATGTGATGTGTTGATTGTTGTGTATACCATGCTAATGTGCATATTATATGATTTATGGATAACTTGTCTCATGTGTAGCGCAGCTTGGAATTTGAGGTACATCGTGTGTGCTTCTATGACATGAGCATGACATGTTTTATGTGTGATATTCATGATGTGTTGATACGACCCTCTTAGACATGCATGTTAGGGTTTCGGTACTATGAAATGGGACTAAAATAATAATAAGTTGGGGAATGGGAAGTGAGACCATTAAGGGGGATATGGGGTTGACCCAAATGAATAAGAGATGAGAAGTATGCATGGGAATTCTAGGGTTTGCATGGGGACTTGAGAGTTTGCATGGAGTGGATAAATTTTGCATGGGGGTGATCCTTACGTGTGAAAAGTTGAATTAGGGTGTAAATAAGCTAAAGGGAGGGTTGTGGAGTGATCGGAGACTTGTGAAGAAAAATAGTACGTAGGTCGGTGTAAGGGTGTGTGAGGGACCCGATTAGGGTTTTGGGAGGAAGTGATAATCTGGAAATTTTGGGAAGTAAAAATGATTAAGGGAGAGTAGAGTATGGGTTAAGAGTGAGAATTCTATTATATAAAAGATGAGTATTGGTTCCCTTGTGAAAGAAGAGACTTGGGGATGAAAAGAGAGAGGTTACTTGTGCAAGAAGTAAGGTGCTAGGGTTTGATGTGGCCAACTAGGGTTTTACCGAGTACATGCGTGGTCGAGGAATAAAAGGATATGCCTTGGGGTTTGACTTAATAAGGGTGAGATGTGGGGTGAAGAATGAGTAATGGTAAGGTAAGTGAGAAGAGGTTGGGCCACATAGGTCCAACTAGGGTTTTCAAGGGGAAAACCCTAGAGGTTGAGAATAGGCGAGATCGATGTCGTAGGGTGTGGGTTTAATCTACACTTCCAGGAGTTGGTCTTTCATTATGTGTGAGCTTAAGGGGGGAAATAATGTCAGGGTGTGATTAGGGGTGCACGAGTCTCAACATATGGGACGGGCCCTCTTGAAAGGAAAGCAGTAGAATGTAGTGGGCATGCATGTTAAGGGTGATGTGTGATTTAATAAGACACTGATAAGACATTAATCACGTAAAGCGAAAGATGTTGAGCCGAGCCCATGATCCGGTCCACCGGCAATAATAGTAGATCAAAGGCGTTCTGCCCTGTGCGTTTATTTTTTGGTCCACCGGCTATAATAGTGGATCAGAGGCGTTTTGCCCTGTGCGTTTATTTTCTGGTCCACCAGCTATAATAGTGGATCAGAGGCGTTCTGCCTTGTGCGTTATCTTCCGGTCCACCGGCTATAATAGTGGGGGATCTCGTGCTCGACAAACCAAATGAATAAGTTAATCCATGGGAAAGATACTAAGTACTTAAAGCGAAACACCATGTGAGTCAGGGCCAGTCCGGTCTACCCGCAAATAATAGTGGATCAGAGGCGTTTTGCCCTATGCGTTTATTTTCCGGTCCACCGGCTATAATAGTGGATCAACGACGTTCTGCCCTGTGTGTATATCTTTCGATCCACCAGCTATAATAGTGGGGCTTCCGCACTCACATGGGTTATTGAAGAATGTGTGGAATGGACTTATTATCATTAATGAGAATAAAAGGATAAAGCACCGAGGAAATATTCAGCCTTTTCCTGCATGTTAATGTATGTTGTCTATGTGCTGAACTTGTATCATATGTCCTATGTGTTGGCCTTAGCTCGTCTGTTACCTTACTCAGTACATAGCGTAATGATCATCCGTTTCATGGGTGTTGCACATTCCCACGAGCAGAGGGCCCATATGACCTTGTGCATGTAGGAGATCATGTTTTCAATGCCTACGATACCTACGAGGCATCGGGTGGGGCCGAGTGTTGAACCTATCCTGGTTGGGGCCAAGAGTGAGCCGGTCAGACTCTTTTATTGTCCTCATTTTTCGTTTATCTTGAATTAGCCGTATTTGTATTATGTTCGTATTTTGGAGTGGAACTCTTAAGTTGTAAGCTTAAACAATATTTTGACTGTGGCCGACTCTTGTTTTCATGAATGATTTATGATGACTATGAACTTATGTTTTTTATGGTTCTTACTTAACGATTGTTGATTTAGCCTTAGCATTTTGTATCGGGACGGTAGGAGTGAATCGCTCCAGTACTAAGTGTGGCGGTAATACCCCCATGTTTATGATTTTAATTCACTTGCTCTCGCTAAACTGTTTGACTTAAACGAAAAAAATTTCAGTAGTAAATTTGGGGGTGTTATACCTTTCCTTTCTCCCCTCCTCTCTACTCATTCTTGTGTATATATATAACACATTTAACGCCTAAACTACCTCCTCCCTACCTCCATTTTTGTACGAAAAATCCACCACCAACACATCTTTCTTTCCATTCTTTTCCTTCCTCCTCTTTGTTGCCAAAAAATCCCACCAACATCCCCATCGATAGGCACTACTGAACACCACCCCAAGCACTAGCAACCTTCACCATACCCTCACCCATACCACAGGCCAAAATGACCATGACACCCCCTAAGACTCAAAAATTTCCACCAAAACCCCATTTTTTTCTTCCTCCCTTTATCAATGGTGTTCCATACCAAAGTAACACCCCTACCAACACCAACCTCCACCATACCTACCCCTACACTAATAAAACCCATAACAACCCCTTTCTTCCTTTGACACCAACCATCGAAAGCCAATTACACTATTCAGCCTTTTCCACTTAACACACCGCCCCTTTCCCTATCTCTTAGCAATGACACAAACTTCTATTGCTACCTCCCTTGATCCGACAACCCCAGTCATTCCTCCTTCCTTTGTTACATAAAATTTTACCGACCACACCCTCAAGCACTATTTTGGTTTCTTCTCCAATCCTTTCACACTTTATTTCCTTAACTTTTCCTTAGTTATATCTTTAATTTATAATGGTGGTTTTTGGTTTGATATTAGTAGATTTATCAAAAGTTATGGAGGAGGTAGAATAGGATATATGTGTATAGAGACAAAAGCCTTTTTCTGTAAGAATACTAGTTGTATTCAAGGGTTTTTTGTGCTAAATGTTATGTTTTACTATTTGTATTATCATGTTGTTGTTGTTGTTGTTATTATTATTATTATTATTATTATTATTATTATTATTATTATTATTATTATTATTATTATTATTATATTAATAAATTCATGTTGATAATGCATTGATATGAGAATATGCTAATATGTGATGACGATGTGTGAGTTGAGAAGCATGTGATATCTTTACGATCATATTTTACTTGGAAACCCCTAAGCAGATTGGTATAATATATGGTTTTAATATTGGATTAATAGAGTATGATAAGTTAAAATGAGTATTTAATATGTATGTTGATAAATGGAGGATTTAGAAATAATGATACCAAATGTATAAGATTTTTGTGAAATAAGGGCCTTTTGGTTACCTATAAGGAAATTTTGGTCAATATGGGATTAATATGGAAATTTTGGTATTTTAATGTGTTAGATAATTTAAAATATTCTAAGGAGATCATATAAAATGTTTGGAGTGATCATGAATGGCATAAGTCCCACAAAATGAGAAAATGGCTAAATTTGGGAGTAGTAACTCTAAAATGGAGATATTGTTATCGCATATGTGAAATGTTGGAGATAGACCATGATTTTCATATAAATTGGCAATTTTTATTTTTTAGGAATGTATATTTAATTTGGTAGTCATATGAGCCTTATAGAAAAAATTATGGTGTACTTGTAAAACCAGGGTTTTGTAAGTTTAATAAATAGTAAATTTTGAGGTGGGGCTAATATCGTATGTGTAGAGTCATGTTAGCTAAATTATAGTTTTACTCGAATACTTTTTTGGACTCTTAAATCAATGGTATACCTTTTCTATGTATTTTTGGATATTGTAGTTGGAGTTAATCTCTAACTTGTATTCGCATTCATTAAGTTTCTCACGTTTCCTATTTATCATGTTTTACACTCTAACCGATTTATCTTGTGATTAACATAATGATGGTTTGGTAAAATAGGCTTGTATCAATTATACTAATAACACCTAGTTATTTTAGTGATATGCTTCCACTATAAAATGAAACTTTTCATTAGTAAAATTTGGAGTATTACATTTATGGAAAGAGGTATCATTTACACACAATGAGAATGTTGTAATTTGAAGATAAAAAACCAAGGAAGAGTATTATAAATACCCTATTAAAGATGTAGATGTTACATCTTCTCCATATTAGTATACCCATTCATCTACCTCATTATGCTCCATTAGTATTATTTTTATCCCCCTTGTTTATTCTTATTTATCCATTTTATGTTTTAACATCGATTATCAGTATAGGGTGCTAGTTGTGATACACACACACACACACACACATATGAAGTACACAAGAGACATGGAGATCAATAAGAATAAGAATTATCCCTTATATCTTTCTTATTGTTTATTCTCCAAGTCTAATAATAGTATAACAAGTGGATAAAAAATTAGTTATGACACACTTCAATGGTCACAAGCCTAGGATAATCGAGTTAAATATACAACTTGAAGTTAAAAAGAAAGGATTAATTACTTTATCTTAGGGTTTGAGTTAATAGGAAATTACATTGAGTGTTGTGTTCATAAATTTAGAATTTTAGGAACGTATCAATGAAGTATCTATGATCAGCATATATATTGAAAAAAAGCATTGGATATCTAATACATCTTATAAGTACCAAGCCTAGAACATTCTCACAATTATCCACCATCATTCACAATTAGAAGTTAACATTTACACATGGACATAAACTATCCATGTAACACCCCGAATCGACACGACCACACGAGGGCTACCTTGGAGCGCTTTCGGATTGATCGGTTGGCCCCACATCTCAACACGAGTCCTTTTAGCATGCTTTGTCCTCACTCACGCACTTCCCAAGAAATTTTCAGAAAACTTCTGAAACTTCCCAGAAGGTCACCCATCCTAAAATTGCTCCACGGCCACCACACTTAACTGTGGAGTTCTTAGGATGGAATCACCAAAAGGATGGTATACCATGTTGATATAAGTAGCCATATCAATCCTTATAACACTCCGCTCAAATTGGGGTATTACATTCATCCCCACTCAAAGAACGCAACGTCCTCGTTGCGCCTCAACCAATGATTGTTTCAATACAGTTCATCCCAAGAATCGTCCCGCTAAGTGGCTGACTGGCTCATCCAATTTCAGCTCACGGTCGCGGTTTTACTCTGATACCATTTGTAACACCCCGAATCGACACGACCACACGAGGGCTACCTTGGAGCGCTTTCGGATTGATCGGTTGGCCCCACATCTCAACACGAGTCCTTTTAGCACGCTTTGTCCTCACTCACGCACTTCCCAAGAAATTTTCAGAAAACTTCTGAAACTTCCCAAAAGGTCACCCATCCTAAAATTGCTCCACGGCGAGCACGCTTAACTGTGGAGTTCTTAGGATGGAATCACCAAAAGGATGGTATACCATGTTGATATAAGTAGCCATATCAATCTTTATAACACTCCGCTCAAATTGGGGTATTACAATCCATGTTTAAGCAACCTAGGGAGAAGTGAATGAGTTTAAAAATGAAGATCCTTCATTCTATAATTAAAACTGCGAGTGAATTATAATGGTTTGGTGAGAATAAAAATAACTCTAGCCAAGAGTTTGTGAAAAGTAGTAGACCTAGAAGGAAAAGGGGGGATTTTCAATTCATTATTCTAATGTCCAATACTTGCTATAGGATCTATTTGAAAAAAGGTGATACATCTGTCAATGTTGAAGTATCCATGCAAGGTAGGGCAAATTATAAAATCCTACTATTGTTGTGCCATCAACGTATTAGTCATATTACCTTGAAAGAGATTATCACAAGGTTAGTATAGGAAGGTGTAATCCTTCTAAACGTAGAATTTGCTACAACAAGTATGAACCATATTTCAATAACAAATCTCTCACCCATAGCTATGTCTATAAAATTAAATCTATCAAACTAAATCGAATTGAAAAAGATGTGATGACCTGATTCACTTAGGAAGTTTTGAATATATTATAATTTGTGATGCAAAAAAGTAGCCAACCATAAGGTCCACAACCCCTCATATATACTAAAAAATCCTAAGCACGTGATTGGACATATGGAAGCAGACAAGTAAGAGGATGGTTAGAGCTTTCTAATGAGGAAGAGGTTGATAAGAAGTAGGGTTGTGAGTAAATAGAGTCAGCTTGTGAGATTTCTAGACTCGGCCCATTCAGGAATCAGGTTGATTCTTTCATTAACCTACATGAGCTAAGTCTAAGTATGAAAAAATTGGACACCAAATTTTTAATAGTGCAAAATTTTGTGAGCTCGGCATATCTACTAAATGACCCGAACATAAATTTTATTTTTATGCTTGTTTATTAAGTTAGACAAGACCAAGTCCACTTTGGCTCAATTCAGCTTATTTGTAGCCCTAATAAGAAGATAAGCTTTGAAACATTGATGGCATCAATATAAAGACATACAATCCATAAAAAGAAGCCATATCGTTTAAAAATGAGCAAAAAGCCGAAAGCCAAAATATAGAAGTAATGTGTGTTGAGATAGTCAAATAAAAATCCTCTTAACTACTAGTGTTAGGATAATTCTTTCTATCTAAGTTCTTAAAGGCACGACAAATTATCAACGTGTATATGTAGTTAACATAAGCTTGTGCCTTGGAGCTAAACCCTCTTACTAATTATTATTAGTTAATATTATCAAACACCTCTACACAAATGACTGTCATATTCTTTGTTTAAAATCAATTAATATCGGTTAACTATCCATAAAATATATTATCCATTATTAGATATTTGAAAATCGTCAAATAAAGCCTTATTTTAAATGGTTTTTAGAATCATTTCTTCCCACTAAGGATGTTCAAAAATCAGTTCGGACCGAATTGATTGGTTATTTCAAGTTTTGATCCAAGATCAAACTAATATTTCAGTCTCTAGTTCATGTTTTGTTTTCGAAATAAAAAATTTTCAATTTTTAACAAGTTTTGGTCATATCCAATCCAGCCCTAACCAATTATATCTTCTAGTCCAATAAAAAAGTTTATTAATATTTTATCTAAAAATTACATATTTATAATATAGAATATATAATATATTTATTTCAATCCTAATTAGAGCTGGCAAAAGTTGACATCACCTAGCCCGACCATTACAAAACTCAACCTGACATAACCTAACATGATTCGAAACTCAACCGACCTGACGGTGACCCGAATATAAGTGACCCAACCCAACCCCAGTCTGTAACTTGCCATTAATCCGACCCGACTCTACAAAACCAAATTTGTTATTAACTAGTTATGACAGTAAAAAAAATAAGCATGTCTTATTATTTATTTAAAGCTTTTAAAAATATATTATTATTTAAATTTTACTTAGTTTTCTTACTTTTATTGTGAACTTACTTATTCACCGATGATATTCTAATTATACAAATTTTTATATGTAAAAATACAACATTAAAAAGTAGTAGTAGTAGTAGTAGTAGTAGTAGTAGTAGTAGTAATAATAATTATTATTATTATTATAAATAAATAAATAATAATTAACAACACATTATTAATCACGTGCTTACATGAAATTAAACTTAACTCTTACCTATGAGGTTATTGGGTTAGATTAATTTAGGTAAGCAATGCTCGATTTGAACTAAATATAAAGTGATTTGATTCAGGATTATCTCGGCCCGAACCCAATCTGAAAAATCAAAACTTAAAAATACCCGATTCGTTAAGTTAATCCAAACCTGACCCGTCAAGTTAACTCAAAAATAAAATCAACTGAATACGACCTTACTCGATCCAAACTCAACTCAATAAGGATGTAAACAGAATGGGTTCAGGGTAGGTACGCCTATACCTATACTCGATAAGAAAATTCGTACCCAAATTTATACTCGTACCTCAGACGGATATCCACTAACACATCCATATCTGTATCCGTTGGATATCGGTTACCCAACTGATAATTTGTTTAGATATTATCTAGAAGATAAATCCATTACCAGACGAATGAACCCATTTAGATTTAAATCAAATAATAATTTTAAGCTTAATTTATGCTATAATTATTTTAAAATTACAGGTGAAAGGGTCATTATATATCTGGTAAATGGTTACAGATACAAATATGGATCCCCAAATCAGATGGGTATTTTTTTCCATCATTAATATCCGTTTAAGTATCTGATAAATCAAACTTATCAAATTTCATATAAAATCTATCACATTTATATCTCTAGATCCAATCCGACAAGTTAATCCAAAATAATTCAAATCTGACATGACTCAAAATCAAACTATTTCAATCCAAATCTAACCTAACTTTACCCGATAAATTAACATGATATAATCTAGATCTGTAACCACTCAAACCCTAACCGACCCAACCCGACTTAAATAATAAGGTGACCCAATATAACTCAGATCCAAAACTTGACTCAGAGCCGATCAACAGAGAAAAATAGCCCATAAATAACTCGATCTAAAAACAACCAAATCCGAATCCGATCCATCTAATTTAATTATCACCTATAATTCTAACCGGTCTTAAATTAATAATTTCGATCCCACTTTCGATCATAAATTCAAAAAAATACTAATTTTTAGCTGAATTTCAATCTGATCCGTATCCATTCGATTCGGTCTGATTTTGCACCGATGCATTGCTTCCCACTAATACTCTGTAATTGAATGATATGTATCGGCCAACTTCTTCTCAAAAGTGAAAAATAATGAAAGAAAGTTTCAATATTTTGGTAAGTTAATGAATGCCTAGCTACAACCACACCCTCTTTAAATTTTGACGTCCTATCACTTCATTTTTTCCTTCTGATCTCCACTTTTTTCTCTTTTATTTTCCTCGTGGGCCCGACTCTCGATGCAACTCTTTACTTGGTTGTGTGCAAGTCTCCGTAAACTATTTGTTGTCGGAAATGATAGAGCCTAAGCGATGAGGCGGGCCGGGGCACATGTTTGTCGAAAACGGTCTTTCCACACACTTCCCATGAATTCCACTCATATAAAAAAATATGTACTCTGATATTTTTCCCAAGGCCTTTGAACCCAGCCAGATAGTGTAAGTCCAAATAATTCGATTCACCATGACCGTAAGCTAGGTAGGTAGCTAGAAGGTCGTTGGATCGTGATCCTACACACACATAATGCACATGTAGGAAGACAACAGTCGTCAAAAAAGTGTCTCCTTCAAAGCAAAAGAGTTAGTGCACTGTTTGGACAAATAAATAAGGCCTTGATATCAGTGTCGTAGAGCTGTAGAATTTTTACACTTATTTCCATGGTTTGCATGTACAGGGAATGTAAGAGGCGAGGAAGACGGTGAATGATGGATCTGGATGAAAAGAGCAACGCGGCTTGTCAGCTGAAAATGAAAATTTAAAAATAAGATTGAAAATAAATAATTTATTAAATTATACTTTTATTTAATATATAATAAGAATAATTTAGTTTTTTTTTGTGTTCAACAAACTTTGAAATTTCTTAAATTTATTAATAATTAACCGAGATTTCTTGGTATTTACCCTCTAATTTCCATTAACATTTATCTATTACCATTCACGTCCTAAGTGATAAATTTATGGGAATTGGAGATTCCCATTTTTCTTCTCCTCTTTATTTTCATTTCCCTTCAACACATAGGATAATAATACTAAACCCGTCTCTACTCCCATTCCCTTCCGAGATGCACGATGCTTTACCCTTTTTTTTTTCTTCCATCCCTCAATTCGTGTACATTTTTAATAAAATAATACACATTATTTATAATTAAATGTTTATCTTTTATAATATAAATATTAATATTTTATAAAAAATATATATATACCTAATATTGGTACAGAATGCATATATTCTATAAAAACAAATACTTTTCTTAGATTGATGATACAAGTATTCTAAATATTTATAAAATTTGTATTACCACTATAAAATATGTATTTGCTAATATAATATGTATATTTAATAATATAAGATGTATATATATGTCAATTTAATAAGTTTAATGACATTTTTAATATGTACATTTATCAATATAAGGTGTATATTTATCAGGATAAGGTATATATTTGTCGTGAAAATATGTATATTCTTACCAATTTAGTGGGTATTTATGATACCTGAATTCATTTCATATTATTTTATAAATAAATATTATATTTTTATATTTAAAATATGTATTTTTATTGGATAGGATGTTTATTCATTTGAATAATAAATATTTATGATACAAGCATTCAACCTTTTTTTTGTATAAATAAAGAATGTTATAACTTATAATATATGTATTTATTGATAAAATTTATGTATTTATTACTATAAAATATATATTTTAATTATAAAAAGTATATTTATCACATATAAATGTATATTATTTTTTTATCAAATATACATTTATATCTAAAAGATATTTTTTATCAGATAAGATAAATATTATGTTAACATAAAATTTAATAAATTTGTAAAAATATCAGCGTGTACAATATTGTTTTTTAAGTAAATGTATATTTTATCATAAATAATGTATGTATATGTGTAAAAAATATATATTTATAAATAAAAAAATATGTAAAATTATTGTAAAACATCATAAATTTGCTATGCATAAAGTTCCAACGCCTACGCCTGCGCCTACTACTAGTAACATCGACTAATTTGCGCCCCTCCCCCTATTCCCTAAAATCAAACGGCCGTTAAATCATGAAGTTTGTTGAGAAAGCGTTGCTGTATTGATTCGAAAAGACTACCTATAATAGCACGCGCCTCTTTGTTTGAATTTTCTTGAACAGGCGACCTCTTTCACACCAACGCGGAAAAAAATTTCCCTTTGTCAGAGCTTTTGGACTTTGGAGGCTCTGGACTGAAACGCATTTCGGATCTGGCCTCGCCTCTTCCCATGATTTTTCTTTTCTTGAACATTTTTTATTTTATTTTTCATTTCTTCATTTCCAACGAAGGTGAATATAGCACCCAAAGTCATACAATCACACGGAGCTATTTTAGAATGATTTTGAATTGATCAGTTGATTCCACAGACCAATATAAGTCATATCATAAAAATTATTTCATAACCAACAAATTTAAATGTAAAGTTTTTAGGATGAAAACACCAAAATAATAGTATACCATATTAAAATAAATAGTCAGATCAATTCTTATAATATTCTACTCAAATTGAAGTATTACATTCATCCCTATTTAAAGAATACAACGTCCTTGTTGCGCTTCAACCACTAACTGTCTTAATATAGTTTATCCCAAGAACTGTCTTATAACACTCCGCTCAAATTGGAATATTATAGTAAATTAGAGTATTAATAAAATTTTAATTTAAACCTAGATTAAGAAAATAAAAATAAGTTAAAATAAATATTGTAAAATAATATTTGGATAAATATTAATTAGTCTAGGTAAATCGAAATGGATATTTCTCTAACCATATTTGAATTAAGTAAATGAATGCTAAAAAATAAACCAAACTTATACTTTTTTTATTAAATTAGTGAGATATTAAAACTAAGGATATTTATGTATAATTATTTATAAGTATTACTCTTGTTTTTATCTTCATCTTCATTATTTATAAAATAATATTAACAAAAACAAAGTAAATATTGAAATTTATTTAACTCTAATTAACTTAGATGATTATTTTAAAAATTATCCTCAAATAAAATAAATGTCGTTGAATAAGGTGATTCACCTTATCTTTTTAGATCAGTAACTTGTTATTATAAAAGGATAGAAAAATTATACACGAATTATAAAGCGGTAATAATATAGCTACTAACAAGTGGTTAAATATACTTTTTATTTTTTTTAAAAAAAAATACACCGTATACTTCTATATTTTATTTTCCATACAAAATAATCCCACAACTATATTAAATACCCCTCCATCTAAATTTTACTTGACATCATTTAATTTAAATATAAAATATTAAAATTACCCTCATCTTTGATATTTATTAATTTATGTTTATTTGGTTTGGGATGAATAAAAATTAAGAAATTAAACTAATTGATTCACTTTATTTAAAGATTGATTTTGTTAACTGTAGTTAGGTGAATAAATATTAAAATTTTATCTTAGTTAACTTTATTTTTATTAACTTATAATTTTGGAGTAACAAATGTGAAGATGAAAACATAAGTAAATTTACATTGGTTAACCTTAATCTAAATAATATTTTAAAAACATTCATTATGTTTTTCTAAATTACATTAATATTATTCATATAATATTTAAAACATTCTCCCTTATTCACTTTTTTTTTATCTAAGCTAATTTTTAGTATGCAGCTTCACTCTTATCTATCAACCTTACATATCATCTACATTTTCACTATCTCAAAAAGGGGTTTTAATAACAGTTATTTTATAATTTTAATAACGGTTTTGAAGTGTTATTGAATCACCCATTATCAAAGCTTTAATAACGGTTCATAACCGTCATAAAAAATATACAAAAAAAAACCACAAATATTGGGGTAAACTTAGTATTTAATAACGATTTATAAGTCACAACCGTTGTTAAAAACAACATTTTAATAACGATTTATCCAAAAATTATTGTTAAAATGTCAACAAATTAGGGTTTTAATCATTGATTACATATTTATTAAACCCTAATACGTATTAAATAAGTATTAAATGAATCTTTTAATAACAATTTTGAGTTAAAATAGTTAAAACACACTCAATTTAGGGTTTTAATCATTGACTACACATTAAATGGATCTTTTAATGATAGTTTTGAGTCAAAATCATTATTAAAACACACTCGATTTAAGGTTTTAATCATTGATTATGCATTTATTCAACCCTAATTAAGATAAAATGCCAACTTTTAATAACGGTTTTTAAGAATAACCATTTTTAAAAATGGTACTAATAATAATTCTTACTTAAAAACGTTATTAAAACATCATATAGTAATGGTTTTAAGTAAAAACCGTTATTAAAACTTGTCTGCTTTTTATATTCTTGTTATTTTGTTCTAGCTCACATACACAGTTGTATATTTAAATGTTTACCAAATCTACAATATAAAACAAGATCAATTCATATATACATGCATGTCTTCCTCCCAAATGATACTACATATTTTCAATCAATCTTTAACTGGTATATCTCAATACACTGGGTATACTCAACAATCAAAATTAGTAAACGTATCACAACTTGGTAGCTCTACACTCCAAAGTCAAAAGTCCATAAATCATAACCTAGATGACCAAAAGGCATAGATGAAATACAAACCTGAACATGCATGTAGAATGTAGATTCCTAATACCGAATGTATGAGTGCACATGATTGGCCCATTGGTTTCTAACTTCATCAATTTCATCATCATCGTATTTCTGGCCTCGTGCATAACCACTGGTAAAAAACAAAAAATTCACAAGTTTCAATTATTTAGTTAGTACTTAAGTCAAGTACCAAATATATATGTCATGATTCATTAATGGAAAAATATGGAAAAAAAAACATACATGGCTTGGATCTATGTTAACTGATATGTTCTAGACTATCTGATCCATTAATCTACATACATAGTATTTATAATCATTGTCGTTATGCTATTATAGACATTGCAAATAAATTCATTTAGCTCTCTAACTATTAGATATTAATTCAAATTATAATAAAATACAAAATATTTGTCTTCCTACTTACCATTACATGCTCATATTCAATACTAGTTAGGTCTGGGACACCATTCCCACCTCTCCTTAGATACGCCGTTTACAGTGCCCTATTAAATAGATTTGGATACACAATATTGTAACTATATATACCTAAAATAATTAAAGTAGAATATATGCATAAATAAGCTAATGAAGTGAGAAGTAAAAAGTATACTATCATGTTAATAAATTCTTTCCCACTATGATGAGCGACGTTAAAAGGCACGTTATATGTTCGAAGGGAATCAAACACATAAACATTATTATGATTAGGTTGAATGGCATACAAAACCTAATATTCATTTGGAAGGTGAGGAATGAGATAAAGCTTATTGCATCCCTCAATTAAAATGTGATCCACTAAATAGTTTATATGCCTACCCTATATTATTGTAGTACCATTAGCTATGAAGTATGGGCACACAAACACAATAGATGACAACATTCCCTCCACCATAACACGACTAGCTACCAACCTATGGATGACAATAATAATACATATTTGTTAATAACTGATAACTTATATAAGAGGTCATAAAAATTCCAATGCCACAATAAGTACTAAAATCTGAAATATGAAATAATACTTACATAACCTATACAACAACACTCGTGGTCGACATCCATTTCTGATTATAAATGTCACTCATGTCGATTGCCGATACCATATAAGCAGTGTCATCCCTCCCAACATACTCAGGATGAAAATCAATGAAAATATAATTGTCACTGAGCTAGTTTTGGGCATAGAAATACAATAAAGTCAGTGTTGGCGGAGGTTGGTTCTTCTCTGAAGATGGAATCTTTTGTGGGGCAACTAATTTTTCTAATTTAGTCATCTTTCCTTTAGCAGCTTCCTCATTTGTGTTGCTCGTGTTGCTAGTGCCTCTCTTCATTTTACTCCTAAGGTTATTCTTCTTTTTTGATTCCTTAATTCATAATAATAAACAAAATATGTATTGAGCATATATATACATACATACATACATACATACATACATATATATATATATATATATATATATATATATATATATATATATATATATATATATATACCTCTTCAGTAGTGAGACATATTAGATTTGCATGCTAAGGCACGAAGCTTCTATGAGCTTCTAGCATTGTAGTTGCCTCGTCATCTTCTTTATAACAAGGTAACGGCGCACTACCAATGATTGGAGTGTCAATACTTACCGGCCTTGTAATTATAGTCAAGTTATACCCATAGGTTGTTTGCGTTTGGGTACTATGATTGATGTGTACCTTTCCTTACGTCAAAAGAGTTGAAAGGTTATTTGCTAACAACTCACATTTATGTAGATTCTGAAATAAAATATTACACATTCTTAATTATTTATGACACCAAATACATTTAATAACAATTCATAGTTTGTAATGCTAACTTCAAGAAGAGAAGAAATATGTGCATCAGCTTCGCAACAATCTCCTATGCTATTTACATCAGGTATGTGAAGTTGATCATAGTCAACCGAATCAAATGACTTATACCCTTAAGATTTAATGAATGACAAATCTTGATCCATTATTGCCATTCGTTCAAATGTCATGTTTAATTTTTCAGGTGAGGATACCCACTTTCTCATTAGTGCTACGAGAACCACGAGATCTACCACACACGCTCATTTGCATAACACATAATCCAATACCCATGTGTCTTCCGGGGTCTTCTACAATTCCTATAGCCTATGACACAATGTTATATTGGTCCACTCCTTCCGTAGGATATGACATTTCAAGTTCATCATGTAATGTATGTAATATATTTGAATTTATCTTATAGGAATAAACATAATATAATAGAAAAAAGTAGGGTTTGGGATACCTAAAAACTTATAATTTTGGTGGCAACAACATCTACATCTTCATTAAGATATCCATCTTTTGTTGCTTTAACCTTCTTCCATAATGTACCAATATTGATGGATGAGGTACATGGATCCAAGTCCTAAACTATGAGTTGTAAATCAAAAATTAATCTTACATTAAGAATATTATTATAACATTATACTTCTACATGTAAATAGATAAATTAAAATCTCATACCAACTCTTCTTCGAGGCTTGCATAGCCTTTGCGAGCCATATTATGCCGGTATTTATTATGCTTAGCAATATCTTTATTTTTTGCACTTTTTTCCTATGTTACAAGCCAAAATATAAGCACATGGTTATTTAAATATCAATGAAATATTCTGAATCAAAAAGTTTAATTGTTATCTAAAAAATACCTTAAAATCCTCCGAAAGATGATATGCAATAAATTGGTTCCAACTTTCTTGATCAATAAAGCCATAACATGTGGGTGGGTTCTGGCGTAGAGAGCCATCCCTCTTTCTGTACATTTTTCTACTATCCAATTACACCCTAAATGTTATTAGATGTTCACCACAATGTCTAAGAGGTCATTTCTTCCTAGTTTCAGGAACATTAAAGACCCTATGTAAAATAAGACATATAGATGTATACCGATGGTAATGTATTAAAATTAATAACATTTGACATGAAAAAATGATTAAGTAAAATAGCATATTTACCTTAACTTCCTACCAAATATGCTCCTTATGACCCTTCAGAACCTGCTTCCAATTATTATAAGAGATAGGAACACAGTTACGTATGACGAGTGAAATGTATGTCAGAAACATGTCCGCGTAAGGGCCAATAGGAAGATTATAAGTATTCCATCCCAACTCAACTTGTTATCCTCTATTCCACATGTCGGTGATCATTCACATAATAGTAAGTCCTCTCTTCCCTTCTTCATCACTACTATACCAATCAACTTTTTTATCGACCATATTTCTATAAAAAATCAAAAAATAAATTATTTTAGAATGTTATGTATTGCGTATAATGTAGAACTAAATTATTTTTTGATAAAATACATATGTAATGAGGAAGGTCAAAATATGAATTTAAAAAACCAAGCACACATATCATATGTTACAATATTATTTTCCTCATCACCTTATTTTTCTTCTTCTTTTTTCCTTGTTTTTGGATTGATTTTAGGACTTGATACATAGATTACTTCACGATGATCATCCCTTACATATATTTCCTCCTCATTAATGTTATTGTCATAATCGTTCAATAATTGAGTTGTTTGCACAGCTGAGACACACTCTTTATCCTAATTTGTATCATTTTCATCATCACATTCATTAGCATTTCTTTTCTTCATATATAGCACCACAAACCATCTGTTATTAGCAAGATCAGTGACAAAGAATATGTGTGTTTCTTGTGATGCCAATATGAATGGGTCTTGTTTATACCCTACCCTATTGAAATCTACTAATGTGAATCCATCTTAATATCTAACCCTATAGCTATTATCAACCCATCTCCAACTGAATACGGGAACTTTAAATACAGTGTAATCTAACTTCCATATATATTCAATCACACTATAATAACTTATATATGCAAAGGTTGGATTCTTGTCCTCCACACTAACAATATGAATTGTTTTTAGCCACTAAAGTCATCTCACTATTCTGCATTACACTCTTCTCATCTTGTATTTTTTTGTATAAAAAGTGTAATTGTTGATCGCATAATTGACATATGAGAAAAATTCATAATGAGGTTTTTGAGACAACTAATGTAGAGTTTTAGAAATTGAATTTGGGGAATGTTCGATGAATGGAATGATGCAATATATTAGTCAAATGATAAAGGAAATATTATGTTTATCGATTATCCATTTCTCATTCTTTGATGGATTTTCAATCCTTAAAGAGAGCATGTATTGTTCAATATATACCTGAACATCATCATTGTTGTGTAATACATATAGATGTGTTTTATATAAAATTTCCATGTTTACATGCCCAAATTGTTTGCCTTTAATACCCTATCTTTCAATTTTTCCTGCATGTCGAGACTTTGGAATACCAATAGCTTCAACATTTTAAAAGTACTTTGTACAAAATTCAATTGCATCTTCTATAAGGTAACTTTCAACAATGTATCCTTCTAGCCAATATTGATTCTTCACATAACCTTTTATCAACTTCATAAACCACTCAAGGGGTAACATCAAGTGCCTATGAACAAGTAATAGCATTTTTATCTCATAAACTAAATGAACGATTAGATATACTATATTGTCAATGAATGAGGGTGGAAAGTACATTTCAAGCTGGCACAAAGTAATCACAATCCCTCTTTGTAAGGCATCCAAACTATCAAGATGTACGACATTGGAGCATACGACGTTAAAGAACCAACAAAGCCTCATGATAGTAATTTGAACACTCTTCGGAAAAATTCCACAAATGATTATCAACAACAAGTGTTGCATCAAAATATGACAATCATGAACTTTTAACTTAGTTTCAACTCTTTCATCTACACGTGCCTTCTAACATTTGAAGAATAACCTTCCAAAACCTTGACCTTGTTAAAGAATTCACAAAATGAAAATTTATCTTTTCTAGAGAGTGTATGACACGCTGGTGGAAAATATGTTCTTCTTCTGTCTAATATCCATTTCTTCCATATCCATTCCAGCATTGATTACATCTTTAGTCTTTCATGGAACATTAAGTAATGTACCAACAAATTTGTCACATATATTTTTCTCGATATGCATCACATCAAGGTCATGTCTCACGTACAGAGATTCCTAATAAGGAAGGTCGAAGAATATAGATATCTTCTTCCACCCAACTAATGGAGGCTTATCTTTATTCTTCTTCCCAAACTTGACGCTCAAATGTTTCATTTTCAAATACACTTGTTGATCCATCAACCGATTGGGTTGACCTTCTTCTCGGAAGTTATTAAAAGCTTTCCTTTACCTATAATAATAATGATTTTTGGGTAAAAATCTAAGATTCTCGAGAGAAACAATCATCTCCTTTAACAAATCTCCCTCATATTTCTCAAACGATGCTCCACTAATTTCCCTCCTAACTTCCTCATTATCATATTTAGACTCTGTCTCACCATATCATATCCAACAAGTGTAAATTGTATCAATTTCATACACAAATAAATGATCTCTCAAATCATCTACGTTGATACGCTGAATATAAGTACAATTCAAACAAGGATAGACTATTCTGCTAGAGTTCCAAATATGTTCAGCTATAAACTTGATGAAAAACTCCACTCCTTCATTATATTCTCTAAACAAACGATTTGCAGACAACCATTTCTGATCTATAGTTTTTCAATCAAGATGTATCCCACGTGAAAGTAATTATTATAAATTAATTCAATTATCAGTTTAATAATTCACAAACCATTCATGCTTAGAAAGAATTAATCTGAAATGTATCATGGTATTCTGTATATATATATATACAAATCATTCCAACACGTTTCTAGAAAGATATCAATACACAAGCTGCTAATACTTAGAAAGAGTTCATATATATACATACATACATATATAGCAAAACATTATATAATAGTTTAAATTACAAAAGATATACATACTATGGGGTTAAAGCAATATCAAAACTATATACATCAAAAGGTTGCTAAAGCCTAAACACCTAACTAAGAAAAACTCATAGCTATCATACTAAATCCCTCGGTAACCTTGTCGAGCCTGACTAATAACTATCACTCTCAAAGTCCACTCATCTTGATATGTCATATGTTCCCTTACATCATCAATAGAGAGTCTAGTCATGGATACTCTAGGGTAACCGAGGTGGATACTCGGAGGTAAGTTATGATGAAACCTCCACTCATCATCAATCACCATTAGCTCTCTAGATATCAAATCATACTCCCTGGCAAACACCTCACCCTTAATAAATTTCGGGTGTGGTGTATCAGTATAATGGACAAACCAATGCAAAAAAATAGATGTAGCCAATGACCATGACTCTGTATGAGGTAGGGTCAAGAGTAGGTGATAGAATCTAAAATTGAATGGGTCATATGACACACCACTCATAGACAACCAACCTAGCTCATTGTATAACCATGTGACATTAGTCCATAGATCAACATCGGGCACCATGCATGGATATGGTGGAGGGTATGTCATAGCAATACATGACATTCAACTATCTACAAATGAGAAAACCCACTAAATATTATCATCAAGGTTTTTCTCAAAAGGATCTAAATTATAAAATATGTAAAATCTTCAACTAGCTAGACAAATTATCAATATATTATACCATATCTTAAACAACTATGTAAAGCTAACAACATTCCCACATAAGATACTCATCATAAAACTTATAATCTTAAATTAATTTTTATTTATTTCTCTATTGATATAAATGTGTCTTCCAATATTAAGAAAATATAAATTACTAAACTCATCCTTTCATTTACTCCCACTAGATTTGTTAAGGAGTTAAATTGAGTCAAACTTCCTCTTACTATACTCGACATGTTTAAAATAAGGACATAATCTTGACTTATATATTTAACAAACAAGCTTGGTCAAACTATCATCTAATAATTCAAGCTTGGCATAGTAAAATTTTTGGCACGAAACAAGAACTAAACGAAATAAGAGGTGGAAGATTGAGGTTTTAATAATGGTTCTTACAAGAACCCTTATTAAAGCCCCAATGTCAAATTTTCATACGGTGGCCCTTTTAATAACATTGCTCATAAGAACCATTATTAAAATAACTTTTAATAATAGTTTTACAAGTGTCATTATTAAAACTTCCGTGTGTAATTTTAAGATGGAGGTTTTAACCTATAACTGTTATCAAAACTTCCTCAACTATCCCGCGCATTAATTTTCACGCGTTTGGCAACGGTTTTAAAAACACCGTTATTATTTTTCCTTTCTGTAGTAGTGTTTTTTTTTATTTGTGATTTATGTAAAGCATTTCATGCACATACTACAAACCCTATGGAGCAACACTGATTTTTTAGGTCAATGAAAATATAAAAAAATAACATATCATCAACCTTTCCTTTAAATATGATATTTTTTTTGTCAAGGAAATGCTAGCTCAATTAACTACTTCCTTGAGAAACTAAAAGCTTTCCTTTTTGGTCTTAGGTCTACAGATTATCCCATGGAAATTGTTTTTGTTTTATGGTGTACTAACCAATATATATATGAGAGAGAGAGAGAGAGAGAGAGAATGAGTTGTAGCAATTTGGAAAAAATCTACTTTGAATTCTCCTTTAATTTTGTGATTTTATGTGTGTTTTGTAATTGAACTCATGATTTAGAAAAATTAGAGTGAGATAGGATAGGCAGGAATGTTAAGTGATTTTATGGTTTTACTTTAGCCTCACTTGAGTGTTAGTATTAGAGGTGTAAGAGAAATGTTAGGATATGGTTAAGTATAAGAGAAATGTCATAGAATTATGATTATAGTACTTGGTGCAATTTTTGATTGGGTGAAAGGAATTAAAAATATGATTTGGTGTAATAACCTTAAATTAGAACATTTAACCTTTATCTAGAAAATTTAATCTTTAATCATTAATTTAATTATTTTTTTCAACCTTTAACCTACAAACCTAGATAAATTATTTACTGAGTTAAGATAATTATTTTAATTATTTAATCTTTCTCTTTTTATTTAAATAAACCCCAAACTTAACATTTTTACCAAAATTAATTTTTTTAATTTGATACCCTAATTATTGGATAACTTAATATTATACTAATAACTTAAAGTTAAGCTAATTTTTAATTCTAACCCTAAATCTATTTTATTTTTCTATTGCTTCTTTTCCTTTTTCCTTTTTTCTTTTCCCTTTTCTTTTTCTTCTCCCTTCTTTTGTTTTCTTTACTCCCTTATGGTCAACTCGTCCCCCTTTTTTTCTCTATTGTGCGGCCCAACTTCCCTTTCTTTCTATCTTCTTCTCCTTCATGGGCACGCCGACCTTCTCCCCTTCTTCTCTTTCCTGTGCGACTCAGCCCAACATCCTTTCTTCTCCTCCTTACCCTGTCTGCACCCCTTTCCAAACACACCCTTACCTCCTTCTTCTCCCCTACATATAGCGTGCCTGCACCCATATATGCATGTGTTGTCTCATTTTCTTTCTCAGCCAAACACGATTGCACCGCCTACCTCCTTGCACCCCTTTCCTTCCCTTTTTGGCTCTACAACACCCTCTCTCCCCTCTACCAGCACCGGCTAGCCCTGTAACCCTCACTTGCTAGCTCATCAACTTTACACCACCTTGTCCTGTCTCTCCCTTTCCTTACCACTCCCACCTACCCCGTTGCACGCCTAAGGCATGCCCCCCTCCTTTTCTTCTTCTTCTTCTACTCCTTCCCTTATTATCTTCTCCTTTATTCCTTGCTTCTCTCCCCCGACCTTCCTTTCATTCTTTCTTCTTCTTCTTCTTCTACTCCTTCCCTTCTTATCTTCTCCCTTGTGCCTTGATTCTCTCCCCTTCTTCCTCCTCCCACCACCACCTGCAACAACATCCATCACCTCCACCACCAACCCCTTCTCCACTTTCAACCAATACCCTATTCCTTCCCTCCCTCCTTCTTCCTCCTCCTATGTCACCCCGTCTTCAATTTCTTCCTCCCTTATGATGCTTCCCACCTATCCTTGCCCCTCTTCGCATAATTAGGTTTACAATACAATAATTATTATTCACATATTCTAAGGTTAGAGATTTTTCCCTACATATACCATGATGATAATTACCTTAATAAATGTCATATTATGCTTAATATATATATATATATACACACACACATATGGTGCATGGATTGTGTGACATGTGAAGAATGCATGATTAGGGTTTTGAGGGCGCAACTCACTAAATGCATAATAAGTGGAAAATATAGTCAATCACGAAATTGAAAAAATTACCTACGTGCTAAAATATTGTGAATAATTAACTTTTAGCCTTTTCATGATAAATTCTAGTAATATTAATGTTTGGTATGGAATTGGATAAAAATGATGAAAATAGGGTTTCGAGAGTATTTTGGTCATTTTCGACCTAATGCACCTAATGTCAATAACTGGACATAGGATGACCTTAGAATTTTTATAGGTTGACCTTAGTGTTGACTTTGACTTTGACTTTAACTTTGACTTTGACATAGATTGATGACCTTAGGGTTCATCTAAATAATTGGAAATAATGAAATATGGTTAAGTATGGAAATGGAAATGATTGTATGGTGTGAAATGTTTGTGATCACCTCATAAAATACTAATACTTAAAGTGGAAGATTTCGAGTGTGGGAATGGATGCTCTTTAGGGTTAGCTACCCTACAGACGAGGTGTTATCCCTCTCTTGAGTTGGTTTGTTGGTGTGCCTCTGTGCCCCACCAAGTCTCTTATCTACTCTATAGGTGACCTATGGGCCCTATAAGGGGTATAAATACTTAAGGATTAGGTGACCGAGGTTGAAGGATACTGTGTTGCCTATGTGCGCCGACATGATCAGGCATACCACTGTATCCTTGGGTTCTAGAGTACAGGTTTTGTGTTGCCTTCCTGCACCAATATGAACGGGTGTATCTCAGTGTCCCTAGGTTGATTGTATCCCCTCGAGTAATATAAATAGTAAAGCAATACTTGTTGATGGCCTTGGTAATTAATGCTTCCGTAAAACAAAATTTTAAGGATTAAAAATGGGGGTGTTACAATAGCACATTAGGGTTTTGAAATGTAATTTGTGTTGGACATGACTTGCTACAAATAATTCTGTAATTATTATTTTTATCTTGGAAAATAAAAAGGGAAGGCATGTTATCTTGTATAAAATGTTATGTGTGCGAAAGTGTGATTAAAAAAGGTCCAATGTTGAGAAGTGATGTTGTATGTTATGTGCATGTAAAAATGTTAGGTTAAGTATGTTTAGACACACTTGTAGCAAAATTATTACTATCTTGTGCCCTAGGGCCAATTTGGTCATTTTAGCATATCATGATATCTAATCCTAACCAAGATTCTTATGTGTATAAATGATTCTAAGAATGGACATAGGGGTTTTATATCTTAGAAACATATGTTTCACCATAAATATCAGTATTATATGATCTTAAGGCATTTTAGTAATTTTAAATGTACTATGGTGATTGTTCTAATAAACATGCTTGGTAAGTGTTATTTTGATGTTAAGTATGAGAATAGGGGTTTGTTGTCTTAGAAACACATGCTTCAGCATGAATATCAATATTATATGGTCTAGGGGTATTTTGGTAATTTTAAATGTACTATGATAATTATTCTAATAAACATGCATGATAAGTGTTATTTAAAGTTGAGAATGAGAATAGGGGTCTAATGTCTCAGAAACACATGTTCCAAATGATTATCAATATTGTATAGCTTAGGGGCATTTTGGTAATTTTAAATGTACTATGGTTATTGCTCTAATAAACATATATGATAAGTCCTATTTGATGTTAAATATGAGAACATGAGTTTGATGCCATAAAAACATATGTTTCAACATGAATATTGATATTATATGATTTAGGAATATTTTGGTAATTTTGAGTAGACTATGATGATTACTCTAATAGATATACATAATGAGTATTATTTGATATATGAGAATAGGGGTTTATTATCTTAGTAACACATATTTCAGCATGATTATCAATATTTTATGGTCTAGGATATTTTGGTAATTTTGAGCGTACCATGATAATTATTCAAATAATCATGCTTGATGAGTAATATTTGATGTTAAGTATGAGAATAGGGGTTTTTCTATTTTAGAACCACATGTTTCAGTATGATTATGAATATCATAGAGTCTAGGGGTATTTTAGTAATTTGAAATGTACCATGATAAATATTCTAATAAGCATGTATGAGATGTGTTATTCGTTGTTAAGCATGAGAATAAGGGTTTTGCAGTATCAGATATGACTGTTTCAACATGATTAATATTATTGTATGGTATAGGAGTATTTTGGTAACTTATGTGATGATTATTATTCTCATAAATATGCAGGATGTGCATTATTTGTTGATTAAGTATGAGAATATGTGTTTTGATATTCTAGAAGGGCATATTAGGGTTTTACGTTTAGAATGGTGTCTAAGGGAAATATGGTCATGTGCGTGTTGAATAACTTTATTACATGATCAATAATTTAATTATGGTGTGTTATCCTTTTTATGGCAAGTTGATAAAATAAAATGAAACTCATAATGGGAATGGATGGTAAAGTGGTAGATATAGTCTCAGGTATATTTTGGTCATTTTGATCAAAAGCATCTAAGTGTGAGTAATTGAGCCTAGGATGGCCTTCGTAGACTTCTGGTGTTGACATTGTTAATGATCTTGATTTTGGTTACTTTATAAAGTTAGAAACAAATAAAAATGGTTAAGTATGAAGAATTGAATATGTGTGATTAACGTGTGTCTTTCATTGTCACCCTTATAAAATACTAATACTTAAAGTGAAAGGTATCGACATTAGAAATGGTGGCTCTTTAGGGGTCACTACTCTAAAGACGTGGTTTAGCCCATGATTGTTTATGGATTTTACTAGTGTGTCTTAGTGCCCCATCCAAACCCTATATCTTACTATATTTAGCTCTACGAACCTAAGGAGTGGGTATGCATACTTATGTATTAGGTTTCCTTATTAGTAGGGTACTATGTACCTTCATGTAGTGGTGCGACTAGGGTACCTATATGTCCCTATTTTGATAGTTGGTAGGGTATGGTGCTATCCTTGTGCACTAGTATGACTGGGGTACCTTAGTGTCTCTAAGTTCATTTGATCTCCCCTCAAGTAAATAAAAATGGCAATACTTGATAATTGAATGGAAATAATTATTGGGACAATTTGATAGTAGCCTTTGTGCCTACCTATGATGATGTATTGGTTGTGTTGATAGGTCTACCTATATATTGAGAAGTTGTGGGTTTGATTATGAGAATTATGCTTATAGTTATAGCTTGATAATGATGGGGTTTTGTAATTATAATACAAAGAGCATTGCTTGGTAGCTCCATTAGTAAGTTTCGGTTATCTCAAGATGAATGAGCATTGGTAGTACATGACCTTGATGTTATGTGGTTATATGAATGATTATCGCATTTTAGTTAATATATGCATCATTAAATGTTTATGTATTGTTGTAATGCATTTATGTATTTCTTGCGGGCCTTGCATTTTAGTCTTGTATAATGGATTACTCTGTATCATGGTACTAAAGGGTTCATTTCTTGGGTCTCTATTTATTCAATGGGCAGTGACCTTTGCAAGTTAGCTCTCAAGCTTTATTCAAGGCTATCCTTCAGGTTTAAAGTGTAGGGTTATCTAGGGTTTTGTCCAATGACTTAAATTGAAAGTTTCTGTATTTATTATAATTCTTTTTATATATCCTTTCACTAATATTTTTTGTAACCAATGTTAGTGGGTTTTATTTGAAATGTTAATTAATCTTTTTAACTATTTTGCTAGTCAAATTTATCATTACATTCTTGAATTTAAGTGAAGTAATATTTTATCCCTAACACTTGATAATAGAACGGTAGAGGAAACCGATCTAATACCAAGTGTGGCAGTAACACCCTAAAGTTTACTATCTTAGCTTCCGTGTGTAACTTTTTAAAAATAAAAATTTTCAATTGTACATTTTGGGGGTGTTACATTTGGTTTGTTTAGGAAACTAGTTAAGAGTAAAAGAATGGTTAGAGGATTTTTTACAATTTATTTTGAATAATTAAATTGTAAGAAAGTCTAATAATAATCACTTATTAGAAAAAATATCAATTAAATTCCAAATATCATAAAAATTAATGAAAAGGTGTGGAATAATTTTATAAACTCGCGTATATAATAATATTGGCTGTAGGAGTTGTTTTGAAGCTTAACAGAATAAAAATGGCAAACAACTAAATTTGTCTAATAGCGTAAATGGATTTTTTTTTCTCAGTTTAACAATTAAGAAGGAATAGGTAAAACATGAATGAAAAAAAATGGATGGAATTTGATTATATATATATATTGGATAAGATTTTTGAGCTTAATCATATATGGTAATTAGAGTTTGATAGAACGGGGCATTACAATAATCATCTTTGGGAACTAAAATTGAAAAAGGAAACCCTTTTGAGTGCAATGAATCCATAACTATTACTTACAAGGACTATACTTGGAAAATTATGAACTATCTAAACATGCCTCATGGACAGCCAAGGGTATTTTTCATCTACGGCCTAAGTTACTCGCTATTATTGATGTTTGTAATGCATATGCTTCTTATAGAATTATTGTGTTGTATGTTTAAATTCACAAGGACACAATCAAACCATGGTGTAGGAAAATGTGGTAGAAGCTAAGTTTATGTTTTGGTTCACAATACATGAACACTTGGCTACCAAATATCTTCTTTCGAAGCTTCATATGGTTCATGATGAACAATTTACTTTCTATCACCATATTGAATTGGTCCAACATATCTTTATTGATTGTCATTAAATGAAGAAGCTTGTGGAAACACTTGCTTGCATGGGAGGATGGAGATCTTTTAATTGGCAGCGTCTCCTCAATAATGTGTCTTATGTTCTTAGATGAACAAGAGAAAATGCAGAAATTCTAAGAGTTTTACTTGCCACGATAGTGTATGAAATTTGGAAAGTAAGAAATAATAAGGTGTTTAAGCAAAAGTCTATTCTTATAGGTATTTTTATTAAATACTATAGCTTTAGATATTAGTAGGAGGTGACTTCATGAGTTGCATTAGGGAAATATTATTTAATATTTTTTAGTACAAATTAAAAAATATATTAATGTACTTTTGATTAACTAAAAATGTTATATCAGCCATTCGTGAGTTCAAATGCTAGTATTCATTATTCCTTGAGTTAAAAGATAAATATTCATTAACTAAAAGACTAATATTCATTATTTTAATGATTGAATGTACTTTGAAAAAATATTTATCATATATTCAAATAAACTAATGAATATAATTTGAAATAATATTCAACATATACTCATGTAATAAAAAACCAACATAGATGCTTGTATCGTTTAACTACAATATACAAGCCATGAACTCATGTTAAAGTGCTACTTCGGTAATCGGGTTATACATACAAATATGAACAAAACATTAGATACTTTGTTATTGACAAGGATGGTAATGGTGCAAATACAAATTGGATACCCCTATTGTGTATCCAGATTTAACGAGAAATTCAAAGCCATATGTGTCTTCGTAGCCTAATGGATATCCATTATGTTACCCATATTTGTACTCATTATATATTCTATACTCACCAAATAATACATCATGCAATGGAAAATTTTGGTTCCTGATACACCTATTACCCAATGGATTTGTCATTACCTCTCAAATATCCATTTTGTAATACCATGTATTTTAGAACATTACTTTTATGTAATTATATTCCATAATGGTGAATAATTATACTGTAATATGCATTTGATTACAAGTTTGATAGGTTGCATTATTTTTTCTTTAGTTTTGATTTGGTAGTATCAATAATAAACTAGTTTGTGGGTAACCAATCAATTCATTGTATTTATGTTGTTTTTAGGTCTCTAGTGAGACCAGATGACTAGTCTTTCCAAAAGTGTCAACTAGTTCAATTGGTTTATTACTATTTTAACACCCTATTTTGATTTTCTATCATTATTTGATCATTTTCCAATCTTGTAATCTTGTTCCTTTCTAGTTGATAATTTTTTTTATGAGCTGTATCATTATTCTCCTAACTTCTAGAACTTTATTTTAATTAATTCATCAAAGATCTACCAAAGGTGTTTTTTCTACCAACTATTCATTACTTTACCAAGTCAACTCTCTTCTCCCATCTCTCCTCCTAGATTTTGTGTAATAGTAATGTCAAGAATTCAGTTGAGCCAACTGGAGGGCCTTGGAATACCCCAAACATTTAGCTAACCCTAATTTCGAGTAATTGATATTGTAACATGATCCTAATATCAGAGAATAAATATTTCTATCTTAACCTAATTCTCTGACTCTAGAATTTACCTATTTTTGAATTATCAATAATTAATCTGCCCCATTATCCTAACCTAAATTACATTGATCTTGTTTTAACTAAAAACTAAAAATACTAAACCTTATTCTTTTCCCTCTTTTTCTTTTTCTCACTTCCCTCTCTCGACTGATTTCCCTTCCTTCTCCTTTTCCCCCTTCTCATGCGTGGAACATTGTCCACAGATAATGCTCACATGTCCCACATTCCCTACCATATATATGACTATCCCCTACTCCCATCAACTCCCACCTCATGTGCATGAGGGGTTGAGGTTGATAATTTTCCTCACCCCTCTTGTTGTCTTGCAGGAAATACACACTCACACACACTCCACATTAAATGCTACCATATCTATCTCTAGCACGTGCTCTTTTTTTTCTGCAACCAAACCACCATCTTATTCCCTCCTTCACCACCTCCTTTTTGTCCCCCAAATCACCCTCATCGGAGAGCTCAACCAAGGTGTGAACACAAGTATTGACCACCTTTTTCATTTCCTTCCCTAGCATTGGCCACCTTTGCCACAACCTACCCCCAAGCACCGACCAAAACAACCAATCCTATCCCCTTCATTAAATAATTTCCACCACAACACCCCTACCTTCGGCTAACTCCACCGCTCCCTTTTTCTTTCTTTCCTTTCCTTACTACATTATTTTCTCCCGTGGCCTTAACCTTTCCCCTTCAGTAGCTTTGGCTGAAGCTCTCCCCTTCACTTCGATAACTTTGGCTGAAGCCCCTCCTCTACTTTCCTCTCATTTAGTTACACAACTTCTTCCCAAACAATACATTTATTTGGTTAGGTTTTCTTCCTCCCTTTACCCTTCTATTTCCTTACTTACATGGTTTAATCCTAATGATGTTTTATTATGCTTTTCTATAACAACCATGAAATTTACTATTAATTTTTTTTAACGTAAAATCATCCAACCATTGGGGGTGTTACTACTATAATCAGTATAAGTTTGGCCACAGACAATCCTTGTGCCAACTACAATTCAATACAAAAACGATACGCAAAATATGATAAGTTTAGTAAATTAGTAATTTATATCATAAATAGGGGTAGGTGTTTGTTTCCAAAAGAAATGCTGAAATATACAAACATTGTTCAACAAAATTAAAACATTAATGCAAAAAAAAATTGAAAAAGACAATAGTAGGAATGTAGGATGTCACTCTCTCCATCCCCCATCCCTGGACACAATGGCATCACTCTACCCCGATCATATCATCATATGCATCAAAGTCATCTAGAAAATCCCATTCACCTACACAAACTCAAAAGTGGTCTTTGCTCATGGAAATGAGAAGCACCCATAATAAGGGTGACCAATATGCTATGTACTAATTAAGGTAACAATACAATCAAGTATGTTAGAGATATTAAGAACACCACAATATGGAATGAAATGTGTATAGGTAGATCATATCGTCTCATTCATTATTATCTAGACTCAAGAAATTAGTGTAATAAATATTCAACTCATGAATTTTTATCCATGTAGGTTTAGGGACCCCACTATTCTCACAGGTAGAATGGTAATCAAAGTACAACCATAGGGTAGCACACTCTTGTCCACTTTTCTCACCAGTGGACTAGTAAATAAAGTACATACATAGGAAAAAATGCTCTTGGTCACTATTCTCATCGATGGACCGGTAATAAAGTACATACCCAAGGCAGAACACTCCTAACCACTATTCACATCTATGAACCAATAAATAAAGTACAACCCTAGGGTAGAATACTCATCGCCACTATTCTCACCGGTGGACCTATAAATAAAGTACAATCAGTCCTAACCCACGTGGTGTTCTACTGTAAGTAATTAGTTTCTTCCCAAAAGTTATTATTGTCCAAGTTTTTATTTACTTGAATCAGAAATCCAATATTCTCACTGGTGGAATGGTAGAGTACAAATTTTTGGATAGAGCACTCCTGGCCACTATTCTCCCTAGTGGATAGGCAGGTACAAATAGGCCCAACTCAAGTGATATTTCACTTTAAATTATTAGTATCCTTCCAAATTTATTATCAATCAATGGTTTTACTTACTTAAGTGCGGGACCCTACTATTCTTTGTAGTGGAACGGTAAGGTACAACTTCCAAAGAAGAACTCTCCTGGCCACTATTTTCACTAGTGGACCGATAGATACAACTAGGCCTAACTCAAGTGATATTCTACTTTAAGTGATTAGTGTATTATTCATGTTCTTTTTTTTCTAGATACAACACACAAACATGCACAACTCATGCACGGCTCATGCCCTATTATCACTTTGGGAAAACCCTAATTTCATAATTTTGAGTACATCCTTATCCCTTAATGTCCCTATGAGTCCCTAATATACCCAAAAAAAAATAAAAAAATCATTGGAAACCCCTTTTATAATGATTTATAGGCTATTACCCCTGTTTATCACATAAGATAGTAACTAGCCTCTAGGATTACTCCTTAAAACTATAGTTTTTCCCTAGTTGGCCTAACCCCTTTTCTACCACTTCTTTAGCCCTAATTTTCCATGCCCAGGCATATAGTAATACTTTTGGCCATTCCCCAAATTTTTGTGGCCTAAATACCCCATTTCACACATGTGATAATAACCTCCCAAATTGGACCCCTCTCAAAACCCTAATTTCTTCACTATGGTTATAACTACTCCCACTTATCCCACATGGCTATGAAATTTGGTACACAATCCCCAAATAGTATGGTTAACATTATAATCTAGGGTTACAACCTAACTCCCCCATTTCTTAAATGTGATAATAACCTACCCCTAGAGTTTCATGCTTTAACCTACCAAAACCCTAGTTTCATCTTTTGGGTAACCTTTCATCCCTTAGTACTCAAAGTACTCCCCAAATGTGTAAGGCTACCCAACAATGTCATCATTAATCTCCATATACACTCCTAGCAACAAAACCCCACTCTACTTGCCCATGCTCATAGCTTTCTTTAGGTTTGATTCACTCCATACATGGTTATTCCTCCCTATACTCTGTTTACCCTAACCCTATTTATTTTTTCCATAATCATTTTTTTATAGCACTCTAACTTATATTATGCCAATTTACATCCTGTAGTACCTTACATGTCACTTTTCATAATATTGACCAAAATGCCCCCAGGTCTCAAAAACCTACCTAAGTTACAAGGCATTCAACACTTGGACTCCCCAACTTTTCACACATGCAATGTCATAAAATAGAGATACACATCAAAAATTAAACCATACAATCATATCCACACATCTTCTTACCTTTATTCATTACCAAGCCAAGTTACACATACAACCCTAGAACCATCTAACATTTTATGCATGTCTTTACTTAACACATAAAAAGGTCATATTTTAACAAAAACAAAGCCTTAGCTATGACTTTATCCTTACCAAAGTGGCTCTGGTCTCTAGACACAAATGACGTATGTCTCCTCTCTTGCTATCACCTAAACAATACCTAGAAAATGAGAATATCTAAACTTAGGCTTTCTTTTCCTTTTTCTTTATTTTTCTTTATTTTTTTCAAAAAAAAAAGATAATAAGGAGGAATCTAGTCTAAATAAAAAATCAAAGAGAGGAAAGGAAGTGGTGGTGGCTAGAATAGGGAAGAAAAATAGCAGAATGGCGAAGTGGCGGTGGCTGATTTTTAGTGGAAAAGGTGAGGGTTAGTAGTGTGGGGTCAAGGGTGTTGTTGGCACTGAGATAGGCTAGGGGGATGGTTAGAGGTGGTGGAACTGGTGGCTAGCGGTGGTGAAGGGGCACACGTCAGAGATGGAGGAGGGAAAAAGAGGGGAGAGGGAGGAGAGATAGAGGCTACTAGGGGTGGTTGCATAGGCTGGGGCACCTGTATAGGGTGGATAAGGTGTGTTGGTGGCATGGAGGGGAGGAGTGGTCAGTAGTGGTGGCGTTGGGAGGTTTCATCTATAGGCTTGGGAAAAAGAGAGAAGGGAAGAAGGATGGGGAGAAGGGCTCTATAGGCACAGGTAGGGTGCAACTAAGGAAGAGGAGAGGCACGGGTGGTGTGGCCAAGTGGTGACGACAACAATTGGGGATGGAGTGGGTGGGTGCATAGAAAATAAGGGATTTTTTGAGGGGAGAAGAAGAGAGGGGGACTTGAAGGAGGGGTATTTATAGGCAAGGAATGAAGTTGAGGAAGTGGAGAAGACAATAGGGGGAGATTGGCGTACCGGGATATAGGAGAAGGACAGTTGCAGGCGGTAGGGCAAGGTAGGGGACACACACAGATGTAGGGGAGTAAGTGGCTAGGTGTAAGCGGTGTGTAAGGGTGCATGCCAGCATGCATGGACCTGCATAGCTGAGAAGGGAAAGGTGGAGAGGTCTAGTTGTGTGTAGGGCATAGATGTAGGGGAAAAATGGAAGGTGAAGGACGAAGATGCGAGGGAGATAGGTGTGAGGAAGAAGACGGGGAGAAAAGGGGAAAGAATAAAAGAAAGGAGGGAGAAAAGGGAAAGAGAAGAAAAGTGGAACAGGCCTACCACCCTAGGGAGAAAGTAAAGAAAAAAGGGGGAGGGTTGGGCTCCCTGGGGAGAAAGAAAAGAAGAGAGAAAGAAGGAGAGGGGGACTTGTTCAGGGAAGGGCGCAACCCAGAAGGAGAGGAAAGAAGAAAAGGTAAAAGGAGGAAAAATAAAAAGAAAACAGAGAAAGAAAAGGAAAACGGGAAAAAAGAGATTTGTAGGGTTTAGGTTAGATCTCACAATAAATTTAGCTTAGTGCCAAAAATAAAATATTAATTACATAAATAAAGAAACTTGTTATAAATTGCCTATAGATTATTCTAGACTCAATAATTAAATTAAAATCTCAAAATTAGGCTAAATAATAGTTTTTTTTAATTTTTTGGGGTATTACATTTTCTTAGGTGTTTTTTCTATGGTCCCGAAAGAGGCAGAATAAGTATTACAAGTTTAGAGATCGAAGTCGTTTTGTAATGATACATATCGTAGTCTAGGGTTTTGATTTCTAAGTTCTATACATTTTTTTATATTGTACCATGTTATTATGATTATGTGAAATAATATATACATGATTGTTGATACTATAATATGTGGTTGGTATTATATGATAGGAAAAGAGTAAGTAGAGTTCATGTGATATTGTTATTTTATGTGGAAAAACCTTTGGTGTGAAATATGATTTTATCATGGGTTTTAATTATGGTATGATGAATGTGAAATGACTACGGCAGGGTATTTGGAGAAAATGTGGATTATAGAAATGATATTACTAAACATAGAAGGTTCATATGAAATAAAGTATGCCGATAAGGAAATTTTGGTCAACATGGGTTAAATATGGGAATAATGGTATTCTAAGGTGTTTTATCATCCAAAATGTGCTAAGTACTCTATATGAAGTATTTGGAGTAGTTATGAAGGACCTAAGTTTAAATAAGTATGAAATTAGGTTGATTTGAGAATATTAACCTTAAACTAAAGAGGTTGTAATCACATGTGAGAAAAGGTAGATTAAGACCATGAAACTCTACTATGTTGTTACTATCAATGTTTTGGGAATGTATATTAAATATGGTAAGTTTTTGACCTCTACATGATAAGTTATGATAAAATTGTGGAACTAGAGTTTATAAGCCCTAGGAATAATAACTTTTGAGATAGAATTATTATTGTATATGTAAGATATGGGAGTTATACCTTGAATTTTATATATGTTATTAATAATAATATTTTAGGAATATATACTAAATTTGGTAGGTAAATGATCAATATGGGAGAAGTTATGCCTGATTTATGAAATTAGGGTTTTAGAAAAATAAGGATCTCAAATCTAGAGAACGACCTCATGACTTGTGGGATGTGCTGACCTATTTTAGTGTGTTTTGTGTCTATAATTCAATCATGAATAAGATGATAATCATTTAAAGTGAAAGGTCACGTGATTCGGGCCAATGTGATGTTTTTAAACTATTTTCATCCGATCATTATAGTGGCTCAGGAGAGTTTTATCCTAAGAATGTATGTTTTTAGATTCGTTCCACCGAATGATAATAATGGATAAAGTGTGTTGTCCCTAAGAAGATGTTTCCGTTCATTCTACTGTATTAAGAATAGTGGAGGCCATACTTATCATGAACAAGAATATGAATAGAGTAACCTAATAGATAAAACACTATTGATTTAAAGTGATAGAGTACGTGATTTAGGACCAAGGTGATGTTTTCATATCTATTCTATCGGATGATAATAGTGGCTCTGGAGCATTTTTCCTTGAGAATGTGATATTTTTATATCCGTTCTATCGGATGGTAATAGTGGCTCAAGTGTGTTGTCTTTGAGAAGGTGTTTCAGACCATTCCACCGGGTTAAAAATAGTGGAATTCTTGAAATCAATGTAAATAAAATAATAAAATTGGTTATATCTAATAAAGAGGCTTGGATTAGTATTTACCTTATGGGACTTTTCATGGATTGTATGTGTACTTATCATTTGTTATGAATGTATGATTTTCCCAATATCCCTAACTTGATAGTATTGTTATCTTATTCAATACATAACATAACCTAATAACTATCATTTTCATGGGTGTTGCTCATTACCATGAGTAGAAGACCCTGATGCTTTTATGCAAGTCTTTAAGGACTAGTTGGATGATTTTGCTACTTTTGATGCAATTTGTGTGGAGGAGTGACTTTTATCTATATTGGGTGTTTGGGCTAAGAGTTATGTTATCCGAATGATTTTTTTACCCGAATACCTTTTGAACTCTTTGATCCATGGTATCTTTTCATTTGTATTATATTATTATAACTTAGAGTTAATATCCAAAGTTGTATTTATATTTATAAAAGCTTATCTCATTTCACCTTAGTTTACTATGAATGGTTTTAGCCTTATGATTGATGTAATGATGGTTTGGTAAACTAGAATTATGTCAATTATGGCAGTAATACCCAATATTTTAATTATATGCTTCTATTATAAATTAAAATTTTTTATTAGTAAAAATTGGGATGTTACACCCCTTCTTGCCCATGATTGGTTGCTTACACTCATCCTCACCTTAAACCATCATTCTTTCATTCATGTGTGAGTTAAACAACCTTGGGGTTATCCCTTTTCCCCTTATTTCTTGCACATTGTCAACCATATTTGTCCATATGAAATTCTTTACTTTATTTCTTTATTCATTCAACCCTTACTACAAAGTGAACTCTCCTCTCTCCTCTTTGTTTTCTTCTAAGTGTTGAAGAACTTCATCCCTTGCTCTCATTATGCGATAACCAACCTATACCCTTTATTCTCCTCTTTATCCTTATTTTGTTCTTTCATTAACCCTTCATTTAACTCTTTTATATTTTCTCTAAGGGTGTTAAGGTTAGGAAAAAAATCTGAAAAACTTCTTTCTCTTTTTCCTTCTGGTGCTCCACCTTATAGTTGGGTATGATTTCTTTTCGTTGTTTGATTCTTGTGACATAATATTTCTTTCCCTTTTGTTATGTCAGGTTTTTAAAATTTATAATGTTGGTTATGTGTTTTAAGGATAAGAATAATAATTTGAGGCTAGAGCCTTGGGTGGTTTTTTGTTATTTATTTTTATAACCATGCTTGGAAAAGAGGTAAACCTATATTCCTTTTAAATATGAGATAATACATAATGATAGCATAAGTATCAACAATCATGCTTATGGTTTTATGCATAATATTCCTTGAGTATGATAGTATGTCTACCTATTTTGACCATTTGGTGGAATTTTGTGAACCTCAGTGATTAAGAGGCATGTTAGTTATTCAATTTTTTATAAGTATGAGTTGAATGTATGCAACATGATTAACATGAGTTGTTATGTTATAGAGCATGTTATAAGAATATGATTGATTTAGGATTTATATAAATTTAGTCACGTGAGAATCTATTTTTACCCATTAAAAATAGTCAACTAGTCCATCAATTAAATGGTTTTGACCCACCAATCAACTAATTAAGCTAAAATTTGTATCTTTTGGTTTTGACCTGTATCTATCAACTAGTTAAGGGATGAAATGCCCCGAAAAATTATAATTTTATTATTTATTATTAAATAAGATTTTATTTTAAAAATTAATTAAATAAGTTATTTTTATTAAAATAAAAGGGAATTAGTTAGGGCAAATTAAGAAGGAATTTACAAGTATTTTAATTTGAAGAAATTTTGGTATTTTAGCTAATTAAATATTTTATTTAGTAATTAATTAAATAAATTATTTTATTTAAAATAAGAAGGAGAAAATAGTTTCAAATTAATATGAATTTTATATATAATTTAATTGAAGAAAATTAGAGTGATTTGCTAATTAAAATAGAATTTATGGAAAATCTTTTAAAAATCCTAATTTAGCCTAAAAAGGGTTTAAATATTATTATTTTTAAACATCCCAAATATTCTAATTAATTTAATTATCCCAAACCATTATTTTTCCTTTTTCCCTTTTTCCTTTTTCTTTCTTTTTCTTTCTTCTTCTTTTCTTTTTCTTTTTCTCCTCTCCGAACTAGGCCGGCTCAGCGGCCCAGTTCCTCTTTTCCTCTCCTTTCCTTCGCGCGACCCAGCCTACGCAGCGGCTTGCTTCCTTATCTCTCGCCGCGCCACGTTTTACTTGTCTTTGCCCCAAAACGCATCGTGTTAATTAATGAACTTAACCCCTCGTCGATCCCGATTCGCCCGGTCTCCCATCTTTTCTTTTTTTTCTTTTCCTTCGCAAACCACCTGGCCTAGACCCCTTTCTTCTTTCTTCTTCCTCCCTTCCCCGACGTCGAGCACCTGCAACCTCCGCCGCAGCCCAGCTGAGATTTTCGGCGCCGATCTTGCCCCTTTGACCGGCCTTTTCCTCCCTTTCTCTTCCCCTCGTTTCGGCAGCCTCATAAACCCTATCAACTCTCCCTTTTATCGCGTGATACTCTCTCTCTCATGCGCAACCCTTGCCCCGTTTTGCTGCCACCGGCCAACCCTCACCTCCGGTAAGCCCGAACCCTTCTGCATTATCCCCTCACAGACCAAAATAACCCTAACCTCTCCTCTAACTCTATAAATATCCTCACAATCTACCCTGTTTTGAGTTTAGATTTCCTAACCCAGAAATCCTTCCTCGCCGCCGCCACTCCTTTAGACGCCTCTTCCTCCTCCTCCAGCCAACTTCGCCGCCATACCTAGCCACCAAAATCTTCTCGGCACCTCCCTCTAGCTAACCAAACCATTCATCACCCTCGATTATTCTGCACAAGCCACCCCGACTGTGCCAATTATCCTTCCCGATCAACCTTGTTTTCTGCCTCTGCCACCCTTTGCGCCGCCCTTAGCCACCTCTTCCGCCATTTCTGCCTCTTCTTTCACCTCCAAAATCTTCTGCAGACCCTCCTCTATCTCCCCATACCTTTATTTTCCTCCTTCTTCCTCTCCTCCTCTCTCTTTCTCCTTCTCCTCCATTCGGCCACCACCATCGCCGCCGTGCGCCGCCACCTTTGGCTGCGTCGCCACCCTCATTTTGTCCCTCTCCTTCTGGGCAACTCAAAACACCCCAGCTCCCATCTTAATTCTCCCTATCTTATTCCCAACATGCAACTTTCCCCTCTTTCTTTTCTTTTTCGGCCACCGCCGCCGCCGCCGTGAACCACTGCCCGTGCCGTCTATCCCTGCCAGCCTAAGGTTGAACCCTAGACCCTCTCAGCCATTTTTCCTATTTTTATAACCCTTAAATTATTTTATTTCAATTATTTGCATATGAATACTATTATTATTATTTATATTTTTAATAAGTATTATTATTAATGTTTTGATTATTATTTCTGTTGAGGGTTGAAGCCCTAATGTATTTTAATTCGATTTTATTATTATTATTCTTATTACTTCTATTATTACTATTATTAATATTAATATGTTATTATTATAATTATAATCATAATCATTTTTATTTTTTAATATTTCGAATTACTACTATTATTATTCCATTATTAATATTACAAATACTTTACTATTAGTTTTGCTATTATTATTATTATTGTTATTATTGTTGTTGTTGTTGTTATTATTATTATTATTATTATTATTATTATTATTATTATTATTACTATTATTACTATTATTTCATCATTATTATTATTACTAAATTTGATTATTTATTTTACTAATATTATTATTAGTATTATTTTGGTAAAGGGGTTGAAGCCCTTAATTCACTTTGTTTTTGAGTAATGCCTTTTTATTATTATTGTTACTATTTTTATTATTCTTGTTAATATTAATATTGATATTATTTGGTATTTTTGTTATTATTATTTTATCAAAAGCCTAGTCTTATATTAAGTTAGTGTTTAATAGTATTTTTGATAGGAGGGAGTCTAACTTTAGTTTTTCCCTCATAATAGGTGAGATCAGTCAAAGCCCTATGGAGGGGTAGGAGCGTGCTCCAAGACCGATGTTGTTTTAGGTAAGGGGTGCTAAGGCCTTTTGTGTGCTTATATGCATTATGTGCTTTGTATGCTATATATTCTATGTTTGTCATTATTAATTATTTTGTATGTGGTATGACATGGAGTTGAAGTAAGTTTTTGTAAGGCATGTGTACTATGTGTATGTGACGATATGTGTTGTGACCCTGTAAGACATGCATGAGAGGATGTCGATGTGGTTTGTGTGGAAGAAAGGATGAAAAAGGAGGATGGGAAAAGAAGTTGACTAAGGGAAGTGAGTTGACCTAATTTTATGGTTTTATAAGGAATAAGCTAATGTATGGTTTTATGTGGAAGAATATAATTTATGGTTTTATGCGGAGAATATAATATATGGTTTTATTTAGGAGAATCTAATTTATGATGTTATATGAGAGAATTGAAATTATGGTGTGTTTGGGAGAATCTAATTTATGATGTTAATTGGGAGAATCTAATTTATGATGTTATATGGGAGAATCGAATTTATGGTTTGTTTGGGAGAATTTAATTTATGATGTTATTTGGGAGAATTTAATTTATGATTTGATTGGGAGAATCTAATTTATGATTTGTTTGGGGGAATCCAATTTATGGTTTTGCTTGGGAGATTCTAATTTATGATTTTATGTGGGAGAATCTAACTTATGGTATTGTATGGGAAAATCTAATTTGTGGTTATGAATGGGAGAATCTAATCAATTGTATGGTAAGGATGAATCTTCAGTTTTATGTGATTTGAATCTAGGGTTTGGTAAGGATGAATATTTTGTTTGGTATGGATTAAATTTAGGGTTTGGTATGGACGAATCTTTGGGTTTTATATGGTTTGAATTTAGAGTTTGGTATGGGTGAATCTTTGGTTTTGGTTGGATTGAATTTAGGATTTTGTATGACGAAATCTTGGGTTTTTCCTGGTGGTATGAATGGTTGTATGGTGGTATTAGGGTCTGCATGCCGGTATTTATGGTTGTATTGTTGTATTAGGGTTTGCATGATGGTATTAGTGGTGGTATGGTGGTATTTAATGGTTGTCTGGTGGTATTAGGGTTTGCATGGAATGTGTAAAGTCTGCATGGGAGTAAAGTTTACGTATGAAAAGTTGATTTGGGATGTAAGGAAGGTAATGTGAAAGATGTTTGGGTGTTTGAAAACTTTGGATGAAAAATAGTACGTGGAGCATTATAAGGGTATGAAATAGGGTTTGGAGTGATTAACTCTGGGTTATTGTGGTTAACTAAGATTGGAGTGCTAATGGTGATTTATTGTGGTTAATTAAGATTTGGAATGGCTAATTATGGTGGTAATGGTTAAATAGGGTTTGGAGTGGTTAACTATGGTTTGTTGTGGTTGACTAGGGTTTGGTGTGGCTGCTTAGGGTTTTTGTCGTATCAAGTATAATTGGTGATTAAAGTGTAGTTATGATGGTGGAAATTATGATTGTGATTCATGCATGTCCAAGGTGAAAGCCTTTGAATAAGATACTTAAGACACTAATCATTTAAAGTGGAAGATTATTGAGTCGGGTCCAGATCGATCCACCGGTCATAAATAGTGGTTAGGACATGATGTCCTATGTGTAACCGGTTCACCGGTAATAATAGTGGTCAGGCTTTGTACCTGTGCATTTCCGACCCACCGACAATAATAGTGGGGTGACTCGAGCTCAATAAATACAAACCAGAGTTTGCTAAGACACTTAAAAGATACTAATTACTTATAGTGGAACACCATGCGAGCAAGAACCACACCAATCCACCGGTCAGGAATAGTGGTTAGGGTTGTACCCTATTGTGACCGATCCACCGGTAATAATAGTGGTTAGGGCATGATGCTCTATGTATGACCGGCCCACCGGTTATAATAGTGGGGTATTCCTGTACTCGCATGGATTTGATAAAAAGTATGGTGTGAATCGATTTCTGATCAAAGATTAATTAAGTGATTGAATTGGATTATATTTGGGCCTTTGTACTTTTGCTAGGTTGATCATATGCATTTATGATTGTGTTATTCTATTCTTCTTCATGATTTATGTGCTTATGTGTGGGCTTTAGTGCTCGGTTACCTTACTCAGTACGTAGCGTACTGATCACCCTTTTCATGGGTGTTGCTCACGAGTAGTATGCCCTTCTAACTTTGTACAGGTGGGCAAGACATCAGTTAGGGTTATGTGTGGAGCATGTTTTGCTCGAAATTCGAGAGAGTTGTGGCCATATTTTAGTCTTTATGTGATTCTATTTCCTTTTATTATTTCTTTTGTATCGGAATTATCCTCTTTGATTTATTACCTTGTATTAAGTATTTATCCTCTTTGATTTCGCACTTTGATTTCTATCTTATTATGGTTCATAAACGTTTATGCGTACTCTGATTTTTAATGAATGATCTTTCTAGTTCTTTTATGAACTGTTGGTTTGAGTTTAATGTAAATCTTTTCTTAGCCTTAGCACTTGGTACTGGAACGGTCGGAGAGAATCGGTCTGGTACTAAGTGTGGCAGTAACATCTCCAGAATTCACGGGTTTTAAATTAAGTATTTTAATTACTTCCGCTTTCAAAATAAATAAAAAAAGTAGTGAATTTTGGGGTATTATAGATTTACCAGTGCACTAGTTCACCAATCGACTAGTTATTCCTAAACTTGTCAACTTGTTTGTTTGTTTTACATGATCTACTGGTTGTTATGGGCCCTAATAGTTTGGGGGGGTTGAACAACTATTCCTTTGTGAAAATTTTGTTGATTTGTAAAGGTTGACCTTATGGCTTAACTATATGTTTAACCTTGGCATGTGTGTTTCATCTTAAATATTCACCTTTACTTATGCTTGGTCTTGAATACTCAAAATTAAAGAAAAATAGTTAAGTGTAAATTGTTATTATATATGCCACCACATGTTGTCATAATCACTTTAATGAAATATTAACACTTAAAGTGAAATTTTCAAGATTTAAAATTTTCTTACTCTTTAGGGTTAGCTATCCTAGAAATGACATAGAAACCCTCGATTGATTTGGTGGTATACATATTTAAGGATTAGGTGGGATGGAGGGTGTTGTGTTGCCTTGGTACATTAATATGATCGGAGTACTTTATACACCTCCAAGTTATTTTTTGTGTACTATCCTTTACAATTTTGAGATATATTGTGGTGGTTTTGGATATGGTTATGTGTGGTTTTGGTAATTCTCTTATGGGATACCCTTGGTATGTTTTGAAATAATGAGATGAATGTAATATGGTTTGGTATGATGACATGATGAGCATGTCATCTATGATGATGTATGAGCTATAACATGTTTATAGTATTTAATTATCACATGTATTCTTTAATATACTTATGTCACAACTCTCTGTTCTATTGACTTCCTATGTGTTCCATGTGAAATTTGTATGTTTAGAGTTGTATATAGTTTACCCAATACCATTGTACTAATGGATTCCATTTCATGACCCCTTTCCTATTCAACAAGCAGACTTTACTTTATACGAGTACTTTGACAATTCTGCATGAGACGACTAGGGTTTAGGTTGAGAGTTAGGACTATCTAGAGTTTGTTGTGACATCTTTTGGTCTAGATATTCCTTGGACTCTTATATCTGCCACTTATGATTTCTTTTAGTTAGTTTTTACCCGGTACTTTTATGTAATATCAAAAGAGTGATAACTTGTCATATAATCTCTTATTTGTTTCTTATTAATGTTCCTATTAATTTAAACGAATTCACATTTTAGCCTTATCACATAATGTAAGAAAGACAGAAGATACCATATTTGTGCTATGTATGGAGGTGACTTCCTATGTTTTAATGGTTTAGCTTCCATGAACTATGATCACTCTTCTAAATGATATTTTATAGTGCTAAAAATGAATATGCTATACATTTACCCGATAAACAATATTGTATTTCAATCCTAATTTTTTTAACAAACAAACCTAGATGTAGAGGAAAACAACTTAACAACGAGCTACCACAAAGAACCACACCCCAATGCTAGATAAACAAAACGTAGTTGATTAGAAGAAACTTAGCTCAAACCAACTAAAGAACACAAAAAAAAAACAATAATAGAAGCTTTGGAAAACTTTATTCGGAGCAGACCAATACAAATCATTAGTAAGCTAACATCAACATCCAAAAATCTTAGAAAATTCACCAGGATAGGACAAAATGGAGACCCATAAATTGGATTTGAATTAAACAATCAAAAGCGATTCTTCAAATCTCGGACTAATGCAAAAATGGAAATAACCCATAAACACTCCATTTGTGCTCTTTGATTCAAAGAAGATAAAGAGATATCAAACTCAAAGCAAATAGCCATCCAGATTAGGAAACCAAAGAAGAAGAAGAAATCAATCTTTGAAACCCTCTATGAATTATATTTGAAGCAAACAAACAAAGAAATCTAAATAGTCTAAATCAAGTCCATTGTAAATGAAATACAAGTCGAAGAAAAGTGACCATGATGAATAGATCAAACACACACATAAATAGGTTTCCCCGGGCTTGAAATCAAAGAAAGTAAATCATGTTATGAGGCAAGATGTCTCAAAATGAAGGAAGGTGAATGATAGAAGATCAAACGAGATCTCACTGGACACCACTAGAGTTGTAAATGAGCCTAGTCAAGCACTCTGTGACTCGAGCTTGACTCGAGCACCCCATGACTCGAGCCTAACTTGTTTAATAAATGAGCTCAAAACTTAGAGTCGCATCATTTAACTAAACAAATCAGTCGAGTCGAGTCGAGTCGAACTCATGAGCTTAGTGCTTCAACGAGTTGAGCATACGAGCTTATCGCTATGAACAAGCCAAACTTAAAATTTTTCACCCTCAGACTTTCCTTGTTTAATAAACAAGATTACAACTAAGGTATGTGCTCAATTTATTTAACTAAAGAAACAAACTAAGTTAGCTCACAAACAACTTGACTCATTTATAACCTTAGCCACCACCAGCTTTTGTTGATTGTGGAGGAACTGTGAAGGAAGCATGGAAGACCGATGGTACAACGAGGAGGAGGAGGTAATGGCAAAGAGGTGACGATAGTGTAAGCAATGACTTATCTAGAACATCGGGAACAACTGAGGGAAACAAATCTATTGAGGTAAGGGTTGAAGGATTATGGGAAATTTAGGCAATGATCGTCTAAGAGACCAAGACAGCCGAAGGAGTAAGGATGGACTTTTGATTTTCAAAAGTAGATATGGAACTTAGTAGGGTCCCGTGAAGTTAAATTGTTAGTACTTTGGTTAGTTTCCACTTTTAACTTTATAAAATATATTGGTAAGATATTTAAATGGATGTATAAATGTAATTTTATATTGAATAAATAAATATAAATATAGAGCCAGGCACGGATTTAAGGACTCTTTACATGTATCCTTATCTAAACTTGATAGATTTTTTATTATTATTTTATATCCGTTCATATATTCATCAAATAAAACTATTAAATTTCGAATAAAATTCACCTAATTTATATCCCTAGTTAATAGTTATCCATGCAAGCAATCATATTGAGTGATCATGAATGAAGTTAATATGGAGCACATGGGGTCATTCAACCACATTATATATATATATATTGTAAACACTTAAATTTGTTTGTCTTGTTGATGTTTATTATTATTATTATTATTATTATTATTATTATTATTATTATTATTTGGTTATTTTAATCTGTGTTCGACTCCTATTCATTCAAATATTTTCTTTTATTGGTACACAAACTTGCAAGCTTTTATTCTCTTTTCATTTTATTATTATATTGTGTAATTTTTTTTCCTCTTTAGTTTTTATCTAACATGTTTTACCTATAATACATTGTTTTGATGGACATATATTACAAAATAGATCTTTATATTTTATTATTATAGTGTACAAAATTTTCTTTCTCTTGTTATTTTCCTATCTTATTTAAGGATATGTTGAATATTATAATCCCAGTATAATAAGACCATAATTTTATTTTTCTTCATTAATAATATGACTATCATTGCTAATTTAAAAAATAATAAATAAATCTCATTGGAGGCACCTGTATATATTATTATTATTATTATTATTATTATTATTATTATTATTATTATTATTATTATGCATAATACTAAATATATAGTTTTGTTAATTATATTTCTTAGGTATATGTATAAATATTTAAATATCTTTAAAATTAGTATCAATTTAAAATTGTATGCCAAATATTTACAGTATGATATTATCAATTTTAATTGTCACTACTATGGGTAGTTTATATGTATGTGTATGGGTCTAACGAGATTCCATTAAGTTACAATGCTCGAATACAATTTTGAGGAATTTTGTAATTTGTTGACAGTAGAGGGGAGAGGGAGACTGTTGGCTGCGATCTTCCACGAGTAGCGAGCTGCTAAAACATGATATAACAGAAATTTAGAGAGGCAATTACTGATGAAATTAAATTTCTTTTGAATGCTCTGTTTATAATAAATTCTACTAAAATTTATCACTGTTGAGAGAAACTAAGATTCTGAAATTCATAAGTATAGTAATCTATCGAAACATGGTGTTCGATTTGAATAGTCCGTAGCCAAATTGCAGAGGCTACATCACAAGCACCTTCATCGTCGAGCAACCATGGTTTTGCTTTCGTCCTCGTTTCATGTAAAGTATGAAAATTGACGAGTAGTTTAGCTTAGATTTTTTCTTATAAAGACGTAAATATATTTAAATTTTTTTTATAAAGATATAAACATTTAAATTATATATTATAACGTAAATAAATATAATTAAAATTATCTAACATTTTAAAAAATTTAAATACTGTATAAAATATAAACATTTATATCTTTATTCAAAAAATGATATAAATTATAACATCATAACAAAATAAAATTAAAATACTCATACCTTTAACAAGAAATTGTACGGATTTTAAACTCACAAAATGTCAAATTTGAAACCCACACAATTTTTTAATTTTTTTATTGGCTCATAAATATGTGGGACTGATAATCCCCACGAATATCAGTTGAATTTACTCGCTCAGGAATTTCCTTCGACCCATGATAGGAGTCCCATCGTTGATGTGTGATCACGATTCACACGAATAATTTAAAGCACTGAAGCACGCAAGTACTCGGTGCAGACGCAAGATTTATGCGTAGGCAGCATGACAATGCCAGCTTCTGCTTGCAGAGATATATTTGTCAGCGTGATATTGGGAGTCACAGGAATACAAGAATACTTCCCTGTTTTTTTTTTGTTTTTTTATTTTTCAGCGCCATACGAGCCATATCACATCTGCCCATCCCGAGCGGGAAATGAATGATAAGACCGGGGTGGGGGGGGGGAATTTTATTGAAGGACGCAACAGGTTTTTTTTTTTTTTTAATAATCTCGTCGTCCATACTCTCTACGTATTTATTTTTTCTTTTTACGGAAAAATAAAAATGGAAAAAATGCGTCTCTAATTTGTCTATTACGAAATATATTTAAAATGGAGATTTATTTATTTATTTATATTTTAGTGAAATGTGTGTTTTACTCCACATATATATAAAGAAGCTATTATCCGAAACTATTTTTTATCCATTCCGAATCAACTTTAATTATGAAACGCATCTTAATTTTTTATTATTTTTACCAACCTCATCCTCCTCCTTTCTGTAAATTACGACAAAATAATTTGTAATTGAGCCAGATGTAAAACTTATCCCTATGTAATAATTATTCTGACTCTGGACCACCTTTTTGCAAAAAATTAAATTTCATGTAAAATCATTTTTAGCTTTATTCTGCTAGCACACTCTCTTGTTCTAAAGACAAACCGGCTCTTTTTCCAAAATTATAGAATGGACCAAACTAATAAAGGGAATATAGCAGAGAAAAAGTTGTCTATAATTGTCAATTTATCACAAAAGGTTAGGCTTTGTTTGCATGAGAAATTAGTTTTTGGAGATAAAGAGATTTCTAAACTTAAAAGGATTTTAAAAGTTAATCGATCGCAAAGTTACTTGGTTATATGAAGCCATTCGATGGACTACATGAATGTTGATAGCAATGGAAGTAAAGTAAGAGCGGTGGTAGTGTCGGATAATAATTCTGGTGTTAGTCGGTGAGGGCTGGTGGTGGCCCTGGTGGGTAGAGAGGGTGACAGCGGTGGTGTTGATTAGTAGTGGCCAGTGCATGGCGGTAGTAATTGTGCTGGACGGTATAGGTCATGTAGTGTTATGGTAATAGTTGAACTGTATTTTTAATATAAATTCTAGATAGCTAATTTAGAGAAAATTTTTTAGGAGGCACATCTAAAATTTTATGATTTTGAAGAACACCCTATTGAGTGTGAGTTATAAATGCCTTTTAAAATTTGTTATAATTTCATGAATTTTCTTCTTTAATAACCCAAAAGAAAAAGGATTTTGTAATAGAGAACCCAAATTTGATATCTTTCTTTATTTGATCTAATTCTACGTATGGACTTTTTTACTTCTAACCTCTTGATATATATATATATATAGGGAGCAGTTTGTGATCGTGGTGTTACGATAGAAGTTGGATTGTATTTTTAATGTAAATTCTTGATAGCCATTTTAGAGAAATTTTTGTATAAGACACTTCCAAAATTTCATGATATTTAAAAACACCCTATTAAGTGTGAGTTATAAATACCTTTAAAATTTGCCAAAATTCTCTATATAGGCATAGTCAAGATATCATTGGTTATTACACTCATGATATAATAACTTGATTTATCCTTCATCCACCAACACATTTTTAGGACTAATAATACTCTCAATGTCCTCACTGGTTCCTTTATTGATCTACACCAAATTCTCATCCAAAGAGCTATCTAATTCATATTTGTCCTCTATATTTTTGTTTTGTCTTATCATCCTAACTTTTTAGTCATTTCTCTTCCATATTCATGCACATCTAAATTAGACGATGGTAAAACACCAGCATCACTAGTATAAGAGACCCTTAGTTTACTAATAGACACTTGTGATTGGTCCCTATTGAGTATGAGTTATAAATGCCTTTTAAAATTCACCAAAATTTTATGAATTTTCTTCTTTGATAACTCAAAAACAAAAAGAATTTTGTAATAAAGAATCCCAAACTTGGTCCCTTCATTTATTTGATCTATCTCTATATTTAGACTTATTACTTTTAACCTCTTGTTATATATAGGGAGCAGATTGTGTAATAAAGAATCCCAAACTTGGTCCCTTCATTTATTTGATCTATCTATATATTTAGACTTCTTACTTCTAACCTCTTAACATATATAGGGAGCAGTTTGTGATTATGGTGTTACGGTTGAAGTGTATTTTGAATATAAGTTCTTGACAGCCATTTTACAGAAATTTTTGTGTGAAGCACTTCCAAAATTTCATGATATTTAAAAACACCCAATTGAGTGTGAGTTATACATGCATTTTAAAATTCACCAAAAATTTATGAATTTTCTTCTTCAATAACCCCCCCCCCCCCCGCCAAAAAAAAAAGGATTTTGTAATAGAGAATCTTAAATTTGGTCCCTTTCTTTATTTGATCTAATTCTATGTATAGAATTCTTACTTTTGACCTCTTGATATATATAGGGAGGACTTTGTGATTGTAGGGTTATGTCAGTAATTGAACTGTATTTTTAATGTAAAATATTTATAGACATTTTAAAGAAATTTCTGTATGAGGCACTTCTAAAATTTCATGATATTTGAAAGCACCCTATTAAATGTGAGTTATAAATGCATTTTAAAATTTGCCAAAATTTTATGAATTTTCTTCTTTAATAACCTAAAAAAAAAGGGAGATTTTGCAATAGAGAATCCAAATTTTGGTACCTTTATTTATTTGATCTAATTATATATATATATAAAAAAACTTCTTACTTTTGACCTCTTGATATACATATATAGGGAGTAGTTTGTGATTGTGGTATTATGGTAGCAATTGAACTTTATTTTTAATATAAATTATCGATAGCCATTTTAAAGAAATTTTTTTTATAAGACACTTCTAAAATTTTATGATATTTAAAAATACCCAATTGAGTGTGAGTTATAAATGCCTTTTAAATTTTGCTAATTTTTTTTGAATTTTCTTCTTCAATAACTTAACAAAAATGATTTTGTAATAGAGAATCCCAAATGCGATCCCTTTCTTTATTTGATCTAAGTTTATATATAGACTTCTTACTTCTAACCTCTTGATATATATACATATATATAGTCATTTGTGCTTGTGGTGTTAATGTAGCATCTGGACTTTATTTTTAATATAAATTCTTGATTGCCATTTTAGAGAATTTTTTTTACGAGGCACTTCCAACATTTCATGATATTTAAAAATACGCTATTTTGTTTGAGTTATAAATTGCTTTTAAAAGTCGCCAAATTTTATGAATTTATTCTTCAATAACCTAGCGAAAAAAAAAGAGAGAAGGATTTTGTAACAGAGAAGTCCAAATTTGGCCTCTTTCTTTATTTGGTCTAATTTTATATATATACTTCTTAATTATAACCCGTTAATATATATAGGGAATATGTTTTCATTATCGTGAAAAATAAAAACAAAGTCTTATACTCTAATGAAAAAATATTTGAGAGTTCCTTATTTGGGAAGCTAGTTATATTAGTTGATGAACCTTTTTTTTATCGATATACAACATTTGATCTAAAATGTAGGTTCTTTTTGCTTGATATATTCACATGTATTAAGAAATTCAATACATTTTACATATTTAATATCATAGTATGTTAATTGTCTTTTACTAATCTTTGTAGAATTTTCATTTATTATCATCTTATATGTCAATTAAATTATGGTACAATTAAATAATCAAAAGGTAGTTTAGATTAATTTATAAATGCGAAAGTTAATTATAAATACTAAATTTTTAGAAAATTATAAATCTCAAATTTATTATTATTTTTGGTAATTGTTGAAAAAAAAATTATAAAGCATTAATTCAAGAAATGTATGGAATAAAAAAAATAAACTTCGACACATTCTTAAATACCTAAACATATAGCTTATAAAATCTCAAAACAAAAAATAAACCTGAGACTTGGGTTTGGGATTTGAAATAATATTAACTTGAAATTATTTAAAACTTTTTCCCCTTCAAAAAAGAAAAGTATTAGGAGGGACCAAAATAATGAAAGGGGTATAAGAGAGGAAAAAATGTGTATAATAGTCAATTTATCACAAAAAGGTTAGGCTTTAATTGCATGAGAGATTATTTTTAGAGATAATGATATTTCTAAACTAAAAGGATTAAAAAAATTGTTATGAAATTATGTTGTTATGAAGTCATTTAATGGATGGTGGGTGTAACAACACATCTCCATATTAGACATGAATAATTATGTAGAATACTTTTAGTATTAATGATTTACCTCACAAATCAATACCAACCATTTCTAATGTACTTTTTCCTCACTCACAAGCATCTCAAAGCACTTTTTAGAAGGCCATCCATTATTATACTATTCCATACAAAGCATGCTTAACTTTAAGGTTCTCTGGTGATGGATTTCTAAAAAGGAATGTACACCTTGTTGATAAAGGTTGTTCCATCAACTGCTAATTTAGGGTAATACATGCACCCTCACTTAAAAGAATGAAACATCATCATTGTGCCTCAACCAAAGGCTATCTAAATATAATAAATCCTTAGAATCATTCAACTAAGCAGCTGACTGGCTCATCCAACTTTAGCTTATGATCATGGTTTCACTTTAATACATCTGTAATATCCCAACCCCACATTAGTCGCATGTAGTTACCTGAATTAATTTTTGGAAAATTCTCACAATGTCACCCTTCCTTGGACCATTGTAAGCCAAACACACTTAATCATGGACTTCTCAATTGATGGGTTTTCAAAAAACAAATGTGCAACTAATTAATAAAGATAGTTTCATCAATCCTTTTAAGCCTCCGCCATCAACTACTAATTTGAGGTATTACAATTTAAGTGGTTTATTTTAGTAATTAATAGCAAGATACATGCAATATATCATTTAGGTAAATATTTTATAAGTACCTATATTTTTAAATATCTCACCAAGGCCCTGTTCTCTAAAGTTTATTTTTATAGCTTATTAGATTATATTAGATCAGATTTTCCTAAAATATTTTGAGCTCATCAATCCATAATGTTCATTCGTGATTCATCCATTATTTCCAAGTCATTAAAATCTGAACAATTTTTTTACGTAATTAAACCATTTTAGTTGTTTTTACCATTTTAATTCATTAGAAATAAAAAAATTCTAATGGTAAATATATATTTTTTAAATTAATCTACATCTATCTATACCTATTTGAACCCCTTCCCCTCGTTATTCGTTTCGTGAATTTACATGAATTTTTTTTCATGATTCAGCTAAATGAGTCAAGCCCGAGCCAAAAAATTGAGTCTTAATTCATTTTATGGCTTTGGCATGTGAGATCAGATTATTCATTTAGTTAAATGAGTTGAGCCCGAGTGTAACACCCCCAAAATCTAGAATTGAAATTTTTTGTTTAGGCGGTAGAGTAAAATAAACATAACGGGTGTTACCGCCATAATTAATATAATTCTATCTTATAAACCATTCTCACATTAATTAATACACAAAATAATATATAATTTGAAACATATTAAACATAAAACGACGAAACTTTCATAAGCATATGAATTTTAGAGGCTAACTTCAAATACAATATTCAAATACATAAAGAAAGTGTCATGGGAGAAGAATCCCAAAAGGGGTATTCGGGTCAAAACAAGAATCGAATATCATAACTCACAACCATTTCAAAACACTTTTTAGAAGGCCATCCATTATTATACTATTCCATACAAAGCATGCTTAACTTTAAGGTTCTCTGGTGATGGATTTCTAAAAAGGAATGTACATCTTGTTGATAAAGGTTGTTCCATCAATTGCTAATTTAGGGTAATACATGTGCCCTCACTTAAAGAATGAAACATCCTCATTGTGCCTCAACCAAAGACTATCTAAATATAATAAATCCTTAGAATTGTTCAACTAAGCAGCTGACTGGCTCATCCAACTTCAGCTTATGATCATGGTTTCACTTTAATACATCTGTAATATCCCAACCCCACATTAGTTGTGTGTAGTTACCTGAATTAATTTTTGGAAAATTCTCACAATGTCACCCTTCCTTAGACCATTGTAAGCCAAACACGCTTAATCATGGACTTCTCAATTTATGGATTTTCAAAAAAAAATGTGCAACTAATTAATATAGATAGTTTCATCAATCCTTTTAAGCCTCCACCATCAACTACTAATTTGAGGTATTACAATTTAAGTGGTTTATTTTAGTAATTAATAGCAAGATACATGCAAGATATCATTTAGGTTACTATTTTATAAGTATCTATATTTTTAAATATCTTACTGAGGCCTTGTTCTCTAAAGTTTATTTTTATAGCTTATTAGATTAAATTAGATCAAATTTTCCTAAAATATTTTGAGCTCATCAATCCATAATGTTCATTCACGATTCATCCATTATTTCCAAGTCATTAAATTCCGAACAATTTGTTTACGTAATTAGACCATTTTAGTTGTTTTTACCATTTTAAATTCATTAGAAATAAAAAAATTCTAATGGTAAATATATATTTTTTAAATTAATCTACATCTATCTATACCTATTTGAACCCCCTCCCCTTGTTATTCATTTCATGAATTTACATGAATTTTTTTTCATGATTCAGCTAAATGAGTCAAGCCCGAGAAAATTGAGTCTTAATTCATTTTATGGCTTTGGCATGTGAGATCAGATTGTTCATTTAGTTAAATGAGTTGAGCCCGAATGTAACACCCCCAAAATCTAGAATTGAAATTTTTTGTTTAGGCGGCAGAGTAACATAAACATAACGGGTGTTACTGCCATAATTAATATAATTCTAGCTTATAAACCATTCTCACATTAATTACTACACAAAATAATATATAATTTGAAACTTATTAAACAAAAAACAGCGAAACTTTCATAAGCATATGAGTTTTAGAGGCTAACTTTGAATACAATATTTAAATACATAAAGAAAGTGTCATGGGAGAAGAATCCCAAAAGGGGTATTCAGGTCAAAACAAGAATCGAATACCATAACTCTCCAATCCCAAAGCCCTGACACAAGATGTAATCACTCCCCCCCCAATAAGAGCGTCATAAGAAACATAATTTTCTAACAGGTCTTTAGTGACCTGCACAAACTCAACCAGGTTTTCTACTAGTGGGAATGAGTAGCACTAATGAAAAATGTGATTAGTACATTACATACTGAGTAATGTAACAATATAGCCATAACCAGGTACACATAACTTAAATTATATAGAAGCATAAGAGAGCATGTTGCATAATTGAAGATAATACTTATTCCATAAATCCATAATTAATTAAAATCATCATTCATATTCTTATTATTTTGAGTTTAGGGACCCTACTATTCTTAAACTAGTGAAATGGCTTGAAGTACCTCTCAAGGATAATATAACTGAGCTACTATTATCTTTTAATATAACAGACCCAACATCTCTTAGGACAAAAAACACTTGACCATTAGTCATAAATTGGTGGAATAATATAAATCACCTCTCGGGGATAACACACCAGAGCCATTATTATCGTCCGATGAAATGAACCCAATATCTCTTGGGAAAAAATGCACTTAACCATTATTCTTAAACCAGTAGAATGATTTGAAGTACATGTCAAGGAAAAATACACCTGAGTCACTATTATTTTCTGGTAAAACAGACCCAACAACTTGGTCTTAATTCACGTAGTTTTTCACTTTAAGTGATTAAAATATTATTCATTATGCTTATCTAAAGAACATGTTACGGTTTAATTTAAGCTCGTGAACCCCACTGTTTTTAAAATAGTAGAAAGATCTAGATAACATCTTAGGAAAATCACACCTAAGCCAATATTATCGTCCAATAGAACAAACATACAACACCTCTACTCTAGCTTACGTAATCTTTTACTTTAAGTAATCAGTATCTTATTCGAGATGGTATTTCTCAAGGTCCTCATAATACACAGACATGAAAAAGATATAAAATATCTAAACATAATCATTTGGATCATATAAAGCAAGACTACGTGAATATTGACACACATTCCTAAAGAAAAGGCCATACCTCTCCTAAGAAACCCTAATTTTAATAGGTTAACCATAAATTTTGCCCTAGTATTCATTTTATCACCATTTTAATAAAACATTCTTAAAATATTATTACTAATAGCATTCCCAAAAATCATGTTTTAACTCCATCAGCTTACTCATGCGATAATAGTCTACTATTAGGGTTACTATTTATAAATTTTCCCAGAACCTAATTTCAGCATAACTTTTCCCATTAGACTCAAATAACCTCCAAATTATGTAAAAATTCCTAGAACAATAATAATTACAACATATATAAAAATCAAGGTATAAATCCAACATTCCATATGTATGATAATGAAATTTCATTAGGGTTACTATTCCTACTTTAGCCATTTTGCTCAGTTAATGACTTTAAATTTTTCATAACCACTCAAAATATTCCACAAAATTTATTTAGTAAATTAACACATTAAAATACTGAAGATATCATTTTTAACCTATATTGACCAAAATACCCTTAAAGTAGCTAAAATACTTATGTTCACAAAAACCATCGAGTCTCAATGTGGATGGTTCCCAATTCCCATTATATCATATCTACACTACTTAAAACATTATTTAAAATCATTCCATACCTATTAAAACCATATTAAAGTGCCATAGGTCACATGCTCACACTTAGGGTTACAAAACGAGATTTAACACAACAACAATATTTAAGGTCTTTCCTTTCACATATTCTCACTTTATATATATTTGATATTGCATCATCATACCATAAAAAATATCAACATAATATTATCACCACAATAATATCAAGTATAATATTATTATGATATCATACATAAATACACATTACACACATAAAAACCTAGTTACAACATATATTCTTATCAAAGTGTCTTTGGTCTTTATGCATGTATAACCTAAGATACTGTAATACCCAAAATTTTGCTAAGCCTAACTCTGTATCATTAATACCTTATTTTGATTCTAATCACAACAAAATTTTATTTTCTCCTTCTCTAAATTCCTTAATCCTAAAATCTTAACTTAATCTGAATCTTTGATCTAGATAAATTATTTTTTTGTAAACTGATCTTAAATTTGATAAATTTATATCACTAATCCTACCTATTTTAGCTAATCAAAACTTATATAATACTAACCCCAATTTTTTTCCATTTTTCCTTTTCTTTCTCCTTTCTCCTACCTCCTTCCTACCGAAATGCTTAACTTTGATTTTTTTTTTCTTACCACTTGCAACACACAGCCATCAATCTCATGTTGCTATTTCTACCATGATTCTCGCACTACCATCACCCTCATCCTGCCATTACTGCCATGAAACCTCGGCCATCACCACCCCCTTCAACCATCATTGACTATTACTGCCCTACCATTTTTCACCAAACACTCCACCATTACTCTCAACCATCATCTCCATTAAAAATTTCTCCACTCCCTCATGCCACTACCACCCCTCATACCCCTATTGTTGCTAATACCATCTTCTTCCTACATATCTCGTTCACATGCCACCATGCACACATATACATATACATATACATATACATACACACACACACACACACATTACTCCATCTATCTTCCTTCATCTTTTGTTTTCCATTTATTGCCCAAATTTTTTTGTTAAACACCATTATCGAGCCACCTTCCTTTCTTCTTCTTCTTCTTCTTCTTCTTCTTCTTCTTCTTCTTCTTCTTCTTCTTCTTCTTCTTCTTCTTCTTCTTCTTCTTCTTCTCCTCCTCCTCCTTCTTCTCATTCTTCTTCTTCTCCTCCTCCTCCTCCTCTTCCTCCTCCCTAGTGTTGCTACCCTATTTTTTGTCATATGCCACCATGTCACCATTGTGCGCCACCAACATAGTGCACCGCACCGCCCAAAGCTTGGTGCATCAACCACCAATACCACCCCATCTCTCCCCTTCATTATCGCCGATCGTCGCCGTTGACCACTACCATTTTCTTCTCTTCTTTCCTCATGTCTATCGCATTTTTTATGAGGTGGCTTAAGGTCTCTCACATGATCATGCTCCTCTATTTTTCCTTGTCATACGCTTGTGTAGACCAATACAATTTTCTTGTATACTCTCACACAACTCTCTCACTATCTTTGCACACTTATGTGTCCTTATTAGTTATTCCTATGTAATTTGTTTCTCGAGCACCGTCATGACTCTTCGCACAACCTGCTAGTGTAGGATCCCAACTCTCGGCCTAGGTGTGCACCGTCTACTGCACGATTTCCAAATCCCCTCTTGTTGGCCATGCACCCTCTTTTCTAGCCCCAAAACTCATCCAAACACCACCAACATTTCACCATAGCACCACCACACTTCCACGCAACTCAAGCATTCCTTTGACTCCATTTATTTTCATTTTTACCCTCATATACCTTAACTATTTCTTCGATTATAATCTTTGAGCCTAATTGTGTATTATCTTATTTTTCATAGATGATTTTTTTAGGATCTCAGAAAATGAGGTATATGATTTACATGCATAGATACTGGTGTCTTTGTTGGTAAGGATACATGTCGTAACTAGGACTTTATGTGTATGTGTATGGGTATGTGTTTTTATTGGACATGTGATATGATTGATGTTATGTTATAATATGATATATTGAGTAATTAGATTTTAGAAGTATGATTTTGGTATAATGTTGGATATAATATCTATGCAAGTAATTGAGGATTTATGTTCTGAATAGATATCAAAGATTTATATGTACTCGTATTGAGATTTATCAGTTCTTGGGAGAATATGAGTATTTTAATCACCTAAGGGCATTATGATCATTTGATAATAATTATGTGATCATATTTATATTATTCAATTTTATGTCTTGTATACTTATATGGATCTCGCATGATAATCTTGAATATGAAATCAACTCTAATAAAATACCAATCATTTAAAGTGAAAGATTGCATGAGTTGGGTAGAGGTATTTTTATGGGTCTGATCCACCAGATAACAATAGCAGCTTAGGTGTCTTTTCCCTGAGAGGTGCATTGGTCCATTCCACCTGATCAAGAATAATGGGGCCCCATACTCAACGTGAATAAATATACAATTCAGAGAAGAAGCATTAATGAAAAGATACTAATTATTTAAAGTGAATATGTGAGTCAGGACCAAGGTGTTGACTTTGTTCCACCGAAAAAATAATAGTATCTTAAGTGTCTTATCCCTAAGAGATGCTTTAGACCATTCCGGTGGTTTAAGAATAGTGGCTCATGAGTATGTTTTCTTTGAGAGGTGTTGAATCCATTCCATCCGATAATAATAGCAGTTTAGGTATTTCATCCCTGAGAGGTGTTTTAGACTGCTTCAATGGTTTAAAAATAGCGGGGCTCCCTAAACTTAACGTAAATAAAAGATTGAAATATGATATATTTATATAACGATACTTGAAATCATTATCTACCTGGCACTATTTATATTATCGCACGAATGCTTACTTTTTAAGGTGAATTCATGTATTATGTGTAATCCTATTTCAATTGTATAGTTATCTTACTCAGTATGTAGCATATTAATCACCACTTTATGGGTGTTGTTCATTTCCATGAGTAGATAACCCAGATGTCTTTGCATAGGTTGAGGTTGACCTATTTGACGAGTTTGCAACCTTTGATGAGTTATATGTGAAGGAGTGACTTTGGTATTAGGGTTATGGGCATAGAGTTATGCTATTCAGATGTTGTTATGACTGGATACCTTTATAAACTCTTAGATCCATGGTATCCCTTTTGTATTTAGATTATTGTACTCAGAGTAAATTTGCAAACTTTTATCTATGTTCATGAAAGTTCCTTTAACCTCCATTAATCATGTTTTACATGCTTTTTTTTTTCATTGTGATTGATATAAGTATGGTATGGTAAGCCATAATTATGTTAATTATGGCGGTAACACCTGCCTATTTGATTATATACTTTTGCTTAAAATAATATTTCTTTAGTAGTAAAAACTAGGGGTGTTATAGATACTGTAACACCCCGAGTCAACACGACCACACGAGGGCTACCTTGGAGCGCTTTCGGATTGATTGGCTGGCCCCACAAATAAACACGAGTCCTTTTAGCACGCTTTATCCTCACTCACGCACTTCCCGAGAAATTTTCAGAAAATTTCCGAAACTTCCCAGGAGGTCACCCATCCTAAAATTACTTCACGGCCAGCACGCTTAACTGTGGAGTTCTTAGGACAGAATCACCAAAAGGATAGTATACCATGTTGATATAAGTAGCCAAATCAATCCTTATAACACTCCGTTCAATTTGGGGTATTACATTCACCCCCACTCAAAGAACGCAACGTCCTCGTTGCGCCTCAACCAATGACTGTCTCAATACAGTTCATCCCAAGAATCGTCCCGCTAGGTGGCTGACTGGCTCATCCAAGTTCAGCTCACGGTTGCGGTTTTGCTCTGATACCATTTGTAACTAGGGCTGTTCATGTTATCAGATATCTGCTTATCCGATCCGATATCCGAAGCGATCCAATCCGAAAAAACAAATATCCGATCCGATTTTTTTTCAAATCAAATATCCGATCCGAAGAAAAAATATTTATATATTTTTTATTTTATGTATAATTGTATATAAATAAATTTAGATGTGTCTGTGTATAATTTTTACTTACTTTATTTATTATTTGAGGCAAAATTTAATTTAATTGAAATTATATTTTTAATATAATCCCTTTTTAGATATTTATAAAAATAAAAATAAAAATACTCTGCATACCGATATACTCTATCCACTCCTTTCTTATTTTAGTTTTAACATTGGATATTTGTTGAGTAAGTCGGATATTTGCTAAGCGAATCGGATATTTGCTCAGCATTCGCTCAACAAATCGGATAATATAAAATATATTTGTCATTTGGTAATTTTTTTATATTTGAAATTGTATTCGAATAATATCGGTTATATTTGATATCCGATGATATCCGATCTTTCGGATATCCGAAGTTTCAAATCAAATATCAAATATCATTTTTAGATATCCGAAATTTCAAATATCCGACAATCAAATATCCAAAATATCGGATATTTGAACCGTGAACGGCCCTATTTGTAACACCCCGAGTCGACACGACCATACGGGGGCTACCTTGGAGCGCTTTCGGATTGATTGGCTGGCCCCACAAATCAACACGAGTCCTTTTAGCACGCTTTATCCTCACTCACGCACTTCCCGAGAAATTTTCAGAAAATTTCCGAAACTTCCCAGGAGGTCACCCATCCTAAAATTACTCCACGGCCAGCACGCTTAACTGTGGAGTTCTTAGGACAGAATCACCAAAAGGATGGTATACCATGTTGATATAAGTAGCCAAATCAATCCTTATAACACTCCGTTCAATTTGGGGTATTACAGATACCTCCTCTGATGCCATGGTAATAACACCCAAAAATTAATAAAAATAAAACATTAGAACTCATTGAATAAATAATGAAAAGATAAGGGAAAATGTGGAAGAAAAGTGGAGAAAAACCGAGCTAAACCAAGTTAACAAAATTAGTGGAATTGGTGTGCAAAAGTGGATGGAGCAACTTCACTTGTTGCCATTGATATGGAAGAGGGGAACCTTAATGATGTATGAATCTAAGGGGGAGGGATCAATGGTGAAGGTTACAACTAGGGGAGAGGTTGCAGAAGTAATCACCAAAGCTTGGGATAAGGTAATGGTGGGGTGGTCGACGGTGGGGTGTGAGCTCCGACGTTGAGGTTTAGTGTTAAAATGTGAGCTGTGGAGTTGAGGGCCAGTTCTAAGGTGTGAGATGTGGCATTGAGGGGCATTTTTGGGTGGGTATGGAGTTTTGGTGACGATGAGGTAAGGAGAAATAAAAAGGAGGAAAAAGGGAAGAATGTGTTAGTGTTGGTGCTAGTCAAATGATGGAATGGACATGAGAGAGAGGGAAAGTGGATAGACTGGATCATAAAGGAGACAGAGTAGAGACTGTATATATAGAGAAAAGGGTGTGGTATGTGAAGGCCAAAAGGTTGGAGGTTGGGGTAGCTAGTGTAGGTTGATTTTCCACAAAAAGATCAAGAAGAAAGAGATGGATTGGTAGTGCATGGTTATATTGATTAGGTGGTTAGTGCAACGTAGGTGTAGGGTAGTAGTGCATGGCCATAAAGGGTAAGGAGAAAGGGATAGGGGTTCATGTGACAGAGGACTTGCATAGCCGGGAGGAATAAATCAATGGGTTGGGGAGAAAAAGAAAATAAAAGGGGAAAAAGAAAGAAAATAATTATTGGGCTAGGTTTGGAGTTAAGTTTACATTTTATATTAAGGGATTAGGATTAATCCAAAATTAATTTAGTAAATATTAGGGTTTATGGTTAGATTAACACAAAACTAACTAGGATTAAGGTTAGGGTTAGGTTTACAGTCGAGGAATTCAGGTGAGATAAAATTATCGATTATCTAAGATTAGGATCAAGTTAAAATATAAAATAATTATGATTAGGACGAGATAAAAATTTGGGGTATTTCACTGAGACCATGGGCGTTCAGCTCATCTTAACTTATTTAAGCCTTACTTGTCCATTTTTACCTATTTTGCTCGTTTTCAACCTTTAGGTATCAAACCAACTTTGATTCTCGATATTTTATATATATTTGGGTTCATAAAAGTATTCCTTACATTTTCCCCTAAATTTTCATGATTTTTAGAGTTTATTTCCTATTTTTCCAAAATGTTCATTATTGGACTTTCTTGTAATTTAATTATCTAAAATTAAATCTAATCAACATGCTAACTAATAGTTACCATCCAACTAGCACTCTATAAGATTCCTAACTTTTTTTTTACCCTTAAGCCAATCAAAAAGTGGATTAACATATATAATCATTTTTTTATGATTCTCTTATACACTTAACCATTAAGTAACATATCTCTTACATCCCTAATCATAGCACTCAAGTGAGGCAAAAGTCAAACAAATAAATCACTCCACACTCCTCCCCTAACAGATCTCACATTATTTGCACAAATTTTTCCCTATTTGCATTCAAACATTACATAAAATTATGAGTTTCTCCTCCTTTTCTTTAGTCTTCTTTGCTGATTTTTATTTTTACAAACTCTGGCTGCAGCCAACAATTAGTTTTTCATTCTTTCCCTCTAATTTTTGTTTATCTTAAAACCTTGCATATTCTAATCCATTTTCCAACTATTTCCACCTCTGTTTCATGGCTTTTCCTCCCTCATTCACCCTTCCATTTTTGAATTGTGACTAGCTTTGCACTTGTTAGAGCTAATTTTTCTTTGAATTTGAGCAACCACCGCTCATTTTTTTTGGGAATTTCCTTATTTTTTATTTGCGGTCTTTGTTCCTTGCAATGCACACTCCATAAACCTTCAATCCTTCTTGTTTCCCTTAATTTCCCCATGTCAAAGCTATCGTCGTTGCTAGTCGTGGCCTATAGTGATATTTTGGGGCTCTTTTTGTTGGTTTCTTCTCACTTAATTCCCTTAGTTAAACTCCTAAATGATTAGTTCAAGTATAGGAAGTTAAGGGTTGAAGTGGTAGAGTAGTTCATACCTATTTCTAAGCTCCATTATTCAAGGGTTGATTATCCTCAATTTTTTTTTTCATTTTCTTTCTTTTCCAAGTCTATGTTAATTTGTTTTGCTAACTTTTCATTTTTTGTTAAGTTGATCAAGTAGCCTAGATGAGGTGGTATTAAGATCTTTGTACTAGCTTTGCTTGGAGGATAGCATTTTGGTAACATAATTAACCTTTAGAAAATAGAAGTTTGTGCTAAGTGTTCTAATTTGTTGTTTCATGTATGATTAGCTTTATTTTGAATACCAACTTAAAAAAATATATTATAAAATCTTTTATGACATATGCATGTTGTCATAATATGCATAAGTATGAGATTAGATGAAAGAATGATTTTCATGATGTTAACATGTTTTGATATCTGTTGGAACTTATATGAATATGTTTTTAGTACCTAATGAACATATTGCCGGTTAATGATGAATATGCATTACATCCTTCATGAATTGAATATTTTAAGACTTGAGTGAATGGATTTTGACCTTGTTCATTTATGTGGATTTAAGTTATTTTAATTTTTACATAGGTATATTTTCATGTGTATCTTAAAGTGCAGAAGCATTGGTGTGAATTTAGAGTCATTTGTAGTTAAATTGATCAATAATGTTTAGGGTTTGCATTTGGTCCAGGGTATTTTGGGTAGTGCAACCTATTTTGTGACTTTGAGTGTATTATTGTGTTCATTGAGTCTTTTACATAAAATTTGGTATGGTTTTGAATTTTAAGGAGTTAATTATGAGTTTTAGAAGTGTTAAGATGTTTTCATACACATAAAAGCGTTTTGGTCATTAAACATTAATTTGATAATTTTAGGTTATAATTATTATCTTGATAAGAAAATGATTTAGGGTAAATGAGTATGATAATTAGGTGGTTTTAGATGAGTGGACTTAGTGCTTTTCTAAATTGGTTATTTATACTTGAAAAGGGGAGTTTTTGGTGCATTGGAAATTTTAGTATTTTTGGTCTTAGTATCCACATTAAATGTTTCATCCTAAGACAATAATTTGGTAAATATAGGCCTTTAAGCATGACATATACCTCTTCTAATTATCAACTTAATTTAGTAATTTTAATGTTGTTTAGTTGTTTTATATGTTTTTTGGTATGTTTAATTTATTTTGTCCTTATATGTGAACTCTTGGATGCATGTTTAACTTTGGTTGAATTGTGGTTAGATATTGAAGCTTGGATAGTTGTTACCTTGATTAGTAGCTACCTTTCATTGACCATTGATTTTGATTACTCGTTGACCTGGCATTGATTATTAACTCGTGTCTTAGGATATTTGAAATTAATGGATTTTGATATCTAAGTTAAGATAGGTATTTTTATGGCATGGAACTTGAGCTTTAATGCCATATTTTTGAATTGGGTTTTAATGACGTGTTATTGGGCCTTTGTGCTCTAATTGATTTGGGCCTTGATTCTTCCGTAAATTAATACATGGATAATGTCAGAATTTAATAAAGGAATTAGGTAGTATTTGATAGAAGTGATATTAGGATATTCTCCTTCAAGTTTGGTTTACCTAAATCATTAAATAAACCATTAATCACTTAAACATAAAAAATCTTGAATCGGGACTTATATAGCTTGATGTAGCTTTTCATGTGAGGCTTGGTACCATTTTAGAAGATATATATACCTTCTACTCTATAGATGTCTCAATATATTTTGGCCATATAGGGTGCATGCATACTTAAGTGATTAGGGGTTCTAGTTATTTGGTGGTTTGGTTGCATTTTTAGATGGTCTGATAGGGCTAGTACCATTTGTGCATTAAATTAGTTGTTATGGTTTCTTTAAATATTCATTCTTGAGTTAATATAATTAATTGATTGTGATCTCGATAATGGAATACAATAATTAGTGGCTATCGTTGATCACGTGTTGCATATCTTATTATCTCATGCATGATACTTAGTTTCCTTCCTTACAATTGTGCTACCATATAGTGCAACTTATTATTGTGTTATCACGTGATCTCATATGTTAATCTTATGTATAGAATGCTACCTTTTGAGAATAGTCGTGTTACTTAGTTTGAGTTCATAGGTATTCGATGATGATTGTACTAACTTTTGCGTCGTTTTTAAGGAGGAGCGATATGATTATGGTTTGCAGGTGGAGTATTATATAGCTAACCAAGGAGGCCACATGCCGTGGACCCTAAGTGATTTAGATATCTATTTTAGACTCTTTGTTCAAAATTTTTTCCTTGTCTCTCTTATCTCTTTTGATGTATCATCTTAAAGTTAATCTCCATCCTCTATTCTTATCTTATCTTATTTAAGTTTTCCATTGTTTAATCTATTTTTTCTTGTTTCAATCTATTATTATAAATGCTTTTGTCTTGCATTTAGTTTAAGAAAGGTACGGTTCAAATTGATATTAAATATGTCAGTAACACCAGTTATTTTCTATTAATGTTTCCGCTTAATAACAACTTTTTTTTAGTTGTAATACCCTAATTTCTAAAACCTTCCTTTTTTTTCCAAGATATTATTGGTTTGAAAATAAAATTAGTCTATTTTATATATTTTGTTATATATGTTGAAAGATTAGAAAACCTAGTGATATTTATAAAAAAAATGCTATCGTTTTCTTATCCTTTTTTGCGCCCATGAGACTTTTAAACCACTTTTAATCTTCTATCTTTTTTAAGACTCTTATTTTAAAATTTTAAAATCTCTTAGACTCTTTTAAAATACCAAATCAAATCATTAGTATAAAAATACTATTTATCATTTTGGCGTGTGTTAAACCCATTTATAAGTCTTAAAATGACCCTTTTCGATACCCAACTTTTCAAAACTTTGATGTTACTATATTTTAATATTTTTGAGCTTTTCATAACTTAAAAATAATGTACAACTAGTTTTTATAATTTTTGGACCAAAAAATATATTTTTTGATACATATACCACGCTAAATTTTATTTTTCTTTTTCCACCATACCCTAGCCTTTATCAATTTAATTTTCACCACTCATTTGAAATTAGATAGAATACCAATTTAGCCTTCATCAAGACTAAATTAGATAAAGCCGAAATCGATTAATGATCATATTTTTTTATATTTTATTTTAGAATCGAAATTCAAACTACACAAATATATTATAGTCCGTTCGTAAATCAAAATCTAAAATAACCGATCAGTCGTATCTAAATTTCTAGAGGTGGTCATGTTATTCATACATTTCCCCATTCCATAGCAAAAGAAAGCAATGAAGAGGTGGTCTTAAGGAAGAGTAGAATAGAGGCTCAACCTAAAAGTTAAGGCGGCGGAAGGTGAGGTGTGATTAGACGGGGCAGTCATCTTAAACAATAATTAATTGACCTTCCTTGAAAATTTAGAGGGGATGCAAAACGAATGCCGCAAGCACAGGCGGCAGTCGTCTAATCCAAGACGAGATTAAGGGGGGAGGTGTTGTAAAAGGTAGGATTAAACTAGCTGTACAAGAATAAAATGGTTGGCAAAAATAGGAATGCTAAGCATCTAGCCTAGCTGGTTCTAATCATAAGTTGCTTGTGTTGGTTAATAATACCAATGCCATAACTAAATAAAATATTAATGTAACTTCTACTACTACTGCTGCTGCTAGTACCAATACCACAGTAGTAGCGTTAGTGTATAATATGCGACTGTATGTATGTACGTGTTGTAATAATAATAATAATAACCAAATATTTTAATTTGCTTATATACAGTACCAGGACAACTTTATTTTCGGTTTTAAGTTTTAACAGCACGTTGTCCCTCCCATTCCAAGTGGAAATAACAATAATTTTGTTATAAAAAAAAAAGGTAGAAAAAGGGTTGAAAAAACAAGTATTTAAGCGGTACTATAGATCTCCCTTCTCTACAAACAATTCCACCGCTTTCAATAGTCAAAGGTAGCTCCTCTTTCTCTGTAGTTCTCTTCTTTCTCCGTAAGCCATAACTCCTCTCTCTCCTTATTCCTCTCTTTGATACACACTCGATCTTCACTCACGACGAAGTGAGCTAGCTCGCTCGCTCGCGCCCTCCCTCCCTCTGTAATACTCTCAGATGTCAATTATCTGTCCGTCGGCCGAAAGCAAGGAGGCAGAGGAGGAGAAGAAGAAGATGACTCAAAATCACGAGCAGCTCCAACACCAATTAGACCAGGACCCCGACGAGCCATATCCAGAGGCGGGAGGAGAAGGAGGAGGAGGAAGGCGAAGAAGAAAAGGAGGTTTCATCACAATGCCGTTCATTATAGGTAGGTGCATGTTTAATGTATGTAATCCCAAATTGTTCGTGCGTATCGGTGCCGGTATTGATTAATGAAGTGATTTAACCCGTAATTAATCAGATTAACTAACCGGATGATGAATCGATTGAATGATGCCTGATGGTGCAGCCAACGAATCGTTTGAGAAGGTAGCGAGCTATGGATTACTTCCGAATATGATACTGTATTTGATGAAAGATTATAGGATGAGTGCAGCCAGAGGGAGCAATCTGATATTCTTTTGGTCTGCTGCTACAAATTTTACGCCAATAGTCGGTGCGTTTGTTGCTGATTCATTCCTCGGTCGATTCCTTACTATTGGTTTAGGCTCTATTACAAGCTTCCTGGTAATTCATTTCATTTACTTAAATTTCTTTCCTTCCTCTTTTTTTTTTTTTGTCGCTGTTGAAGTCGATGGTTACTTTTTCCTGTTTTAATTTTAGTAAGTGTAGTAATTAATGTCCGGAAGGTTATTTAATTTGTGGTTAGCTTACTTGTTAGTATCTTTTAGTACTATATGAGGAAGGCAATTTAATTTGATTATTGATTTTAGAAGATTGGAACGGGACAGGTTATTAGTGGCTTGAAAAGTGGGAATGAAGTTGACAGAGAGGTAGCTTGCGTTGCGTTGCTATCCATGGTAACAGCGGAAGAAGAGATAAGTAAACAAAAAGCACTAGTAGAATTTTTTTGGTTTTTTCGGGAGGGAAGGGGTAGCTTGCGTTGCGTTGCGTTGCCAGTCCAGTATTAGTAAACTGTTATTAATAGTAGTGTGTTACTGACTAATAGGAGGATTATTAGCTAGTGAGCTGGAAAAGAGGAGTAGTCGTGTATTATTATTTATAATTGATAATTAATTAATTTATTTATGTAGAAGGGAGATGGGGACCCCAATTTTGAGAAGCGCAAGCACATGGAAGAACCATTATTAATTATCAAGGATGCGTTCCCTCCTTCCCTCTTCCATCTCACTGTTTTCTTCAACGACAGTCACTATCTTCTTAAAAATAATTATACCCCGCTTCCACTTTTACATGTCAGACTGGGCCTGCTCTCCGTTCTCCCTCTCTCTCTTCTTCTGCCGCTGTTTTATAATACAGCCTGATACGTCTGGACTTGGGTAGCAAGAATGCATTGACTAATTACTGTGCACTATAATTTGCTACTACTACTACTCTTCTACTTGGAGTTTCGGTCTCCCATTACATTTTTATTATTATGTTTTTACTTGGAGTAAAATTACTTGTTTAATAATAGTGGCAAGCTTATGAAATTTCACCTTTAAGTGCGGTGAAATGTGAAAAGTTAGAATTCCAACGGCGAAAGCCGCCGCCGGTGATTTTTGTAAGATTGTGTGAAAGAGTGTAAAATGTTTTCTTTGTAAAATTGTGAAGAAAAAAAAAAACTGGCTACCCTGCCTGCCGACTTTATGGAACAAGAGTTCCAATATTTACGGATTGGCTATTACTGTGCATTATAAATGCACCGCTCGACGTAATTTTAGTTACTGTACAAAAAAATGCCACTCATAGTCATAACTTTCTTTTTCTCGAGCCAATTACCAAAAATAGCCATTTTGGATTATATAAGATATACCAAAATAGCCTCTAATTTTAGAAGTCATTAAAATAGTCTTATATAGTTCAAATTTAATACTATATATATATATCATTGTTTTCATATGCATTTTTGCATGTTTGTTATTTTTTTAATTATTTATTTATTTTTTCTAAATTAGCTCACGGGGAAATAGACATACTATTTTGGTAGTTTTTGAACGCAGGACTATTTTTTGTAATTTGATCCTCCTTCTAGTTCGGAGATTTTATTTATTTTAGTTTTGGTACAACGACTACAAAGACCTCTGCCTCCTAAATTGAAAAGACTACGCTATGAAATATATTACCCATAAGTTAAAAGTGACGTGAAACGTTAAAATTTAAAGAATTTTTAAGTTTAAATTAAATATATGTATGGATTTACTTGTATAAAAGTAGTAGTTATCTATTTTTTTTAACTAAGTCATTGTTAAATAAAATAAATAAATAAATGGGAGGCTAGTCATCCTGAATTTATGACAAAAAACGTTTTAACGACATTTTAGAGTGTTTTATCTAACGGCTGCCGTTTTATAATATTCTACTTCTAATCTTGGCTTGATTAAACATAATTTGGCTCAGGAGAAGTATATAAAGTTTGTGGGCGGCATCACATGGCAGGACCAACAAATATAAGAAGACAATAACTAACAACTGTACTAAATCCTTCGCCTTTAGGCCAAGGGAAATAAAAATAAATAATACATCGGGGTCGGGGGTCGGGGTCAGAGGACAATGACCCAATCCCCTAAAATGATGACCAATTGTATGCATACAGAGAGAGATAGCGAGGCAGGTAAGCAGAATAGCAGGGCGGTGGGGGGGGGAGTCAGTACTCGTACTACTGCTGATTTTGTTCCGGGGGGTCCGATGACTTGTCCTGTCTTTCGATGTAATGTAATAATGAACGAACACCCTCAAACAATGTGGCTGGCCTGGCGCTAGCTTTTCCCCTTTTAAAGAAGAAAGAGGGGATTCGGTGGAGTAGTAGTTATAATAAAAATAGTACTACATGGCCGTCTCTTCCTCACTGTTTGCTGGAACAGAGTTGGCGTGCATTATTATGTTTGGTAGCATTAAAGTTGTCTCTCGGCCTCCATTGTTCTTTTTAAAAACATGCACTAACCTAGGATAGGTCACTCACTTATACGCTCTTTGATTCGAAATGTCCGTTTGGTTTCTTTACTCGTGACATTACATTACTTTACTTACAGTATGTTCTGAGATGATATGACAATTAATGGAAGGGATTCTTACAGTTCCCACTTTTGGGACGTAACGTAATGTCGACGTGACAACAATAGGATCTATATGACCACCTACCTAACTTATCCCTACTTTGTTATTTTATATATATATATATATATATATAAACACGCACATACATATATTGAGCGGACAAGGTATCCGTCAATCTATTACTTAGTGGACTAGATACTTATTGAACGTTATATTGTTATATAAGCTTGATAACCAATTTGGTTTGGGTGTGAATTGAATCTAGGTCAGTAAAAAAAAAAAAACCGAAGTTCCTCACGGGAACCCCACTACCTTGTTACTATATTAGTCTTTATGAAATTGTTAAGCTTTTGAATATGTAATTAGTAGAGTTGTAGCGCTCTGTAAACCATGTATGCCATGATGCGACTAAACCCGATTTTCGCATTTCCTTACAGGGAATGTCAATCTTATGGCTGACGACCATAATCCCCAGCGCAAAGCCACCGCCATGCAGCCCACCCAACACCGCCTGCGCACAAACCCCATCTCCCGCCCAATACTCCATCCTAATCCTATCCTTTCTCTTCATGTCCATCGGAGCCGGCGGCGTCCGACCGTGTTCCCAAGCCTTCGGCGCGGATCAACTGGATCGAAGAAGAACGGGCGACAGCAACAGCCAACGGCATCCAAAGAACCAGGAAAGAGTACTAGAGACGTTCTTTAATTGGTATTACGCTTGTTCGTTGATCGGCGTGTTGATTGCTTTGACAGTTATCGTCTATATCCAAGATCACCTGGGCTGGCGGGTTGGTTTTGGGATACCCGCGGTGCTTATGCTGGTTTCGGCACTCGTCTTCCTTGTGGCGTATCCTTTGTATGTCAAGATGATGCCAAGGAAGAGCTTGCTTACTAGTTTTGCTCAGGTTGCTGTTGCGGCTTTTAATAAGCGGGGTTTGCTGCTTGATACGAATGAGGATGCCGGGTGTGCTGTATTATTATAGGAAGGATTCGTATATGAGCAAGCCCACTGACAGATTAAGGTATATTCATATTCACTTCTTTTAGTCATTAATTCAATATATTCATTGATTGATTATGTTCTAGCTACCTAATAATATTAATTATTGATGATGCATGCAAGCAGGTTCCTGAACAAGGCTTGTATGGTTAGAGATCCCGAGCAAGACATAGCCTTAGACGGATCAGCCAAGAATCCATGGAATCTATGCACCGTTGAAGAAGTAGAAGAGTTAAAATCGCTCATTAGGGTCATCCCGATATGGTCAACAGGAATCATGCTATCTATCAACACAAGCCAAAACTCATTCCCGGTACTCCAAGCAACTTCCATGAACCGACACCTCGGCTCCAACTTCCAAATCCCAGCCGGCTCGTTCGGGATGTTCTTCATTATCGTCATCGTTCTCTGGGTCCCTATCTACGACCGCCTCATAATCCCTATAGCTTCCAAGATCAAACGAAAACCTGTCAAGATCCACGTCAAAGTCAGAATGGGAGCCGGGCTCCTCCTCACTTCTTTCGCCATGTTGGTTTCCGGTATCGTCGAGAACGTCCGGAGGAACAAGGCGATCCGGGAAGGGTTCTTGAACAACCCTCAGGCCGTGGTCGTCGACATGTCTGCCATGTGGCTTGTGGTGCAGTACTGCTTGAACGGATTAGCTGAGGCGTTTACGTCGATAGGACAGACGGAGTTTTTCTACACCGAGTTTCCCAAGAGCATGTCGAGCATAGCCACTTCTCTGTTCACGCTTGGTATGGCCGTGGCTAATCTGCTGGCGAGTGCGATAGTGAGTGCCATGGATAGTGCGACCAAAAGTGGGGGCAAGGATAGTTGGGTATCGAGTAATATTAACAAGGGCCGTTACGATTACTATTATTGGACGCTTGCTGTTTTGAGTTTTGTGAATTTCTTTTATTACGTTGGTTGTAGTTGGGCTTATGGACCTTGTTTGGATCGGAAAGCTAGGATTATGGATGATGCCAACGGGTTCAATGATGACGGTGATGAGGATTTGAATTCGGTGATCGAGAATAGGATTATGCAGAGTAAGGATGAGAAAACCGAGCCGAGGTAGGCGGTTGTTGGATTTGATGGAATTATTATGTAGTCGTGGATTGTAATGGTTTAAGGTGTGATAGAATATTTTATGCAAGTTGTAAGGGAGATAATACACGCAAGTGAAAAAAAAGAACCCGAAGAAACAAAGAGGGAGAATGGAAGAGATGGACTGGAGTGATGTGTGATATAGTTTTAGAGATTTGTTGGACTTTGTATTTTGCTTTTGGATGGATGGATGGATGGATCAAATGAAATTGTATAGAATAGATGGAATGTATTATTATTATTATTATTATTATTTTGAAATATTATTGTCTCTTGTTTCACGTCACGTCGATTGGTACTACATTATAGGATTGTATCTTATTTGCGTTTGTGCAGTTTGAGTCTCGACTGATTTTTGTTGCACTCACTTATACTTGTGGTGTTAGAATATTAGTTACATTTCATTATAGTGTGGTCGATAAGTGTGTTATGAGGATTTTGACAAAAAGTGAAATGAAATCTTTTCTTTAGTATTTGTTATAGTGCAAGGAATGAATATTTTATATATATATACGTCAAAGATTTCAGGATACAGGGGAGGAGGGGAGGATAGATTGTTAGGAAAACAGCGGTAAACAAATGAATAAGAAAGGGAAACAGATAGATAGAAGTTTGAGATTTTATTTGATAACACTCAGTTTGAGTACAGAGGATTTTTTGCTAAGGGTGGATTTACCTCTCCCAAATGTCGACCCCTCACAATGAAGTCCTAAGGCCCCTTATATGGAAGGAGTCAGGTACTTACAAATTTGAAAAGTGGATTCGAGAATCTACCGAAAAGTAAACAGTAAAAAGTAAACAGTAAAAGTCGTACTATCTACAGCACCGTCTACAGAAAAAGTTTGGAAAATACAAGGTAAAAGTACAAACAATAAAAATAGCCGATAGAAAATTCAATAGTAATCTATGTGAATAACTTTTGCCGTAGATTCTTTTGTCGTCTTCTCTTTTGCTTTTGCGGTCGCTTTTACTTGTGCTTTAACCTTTGGTGAAAACGTCAGTCGCCGAAAGTAGATTTCTACTTCTTTTGAGGACAATACTTTTGACTCTGACACGAACTTTTTGATTGGCAGGAATATTCTTTGTCTGCCACAAGTTTGATGCGTAATGTCGCGTACGCCTACGCCTCGGATACCTGTATTTTGTACCATCACCGGATAGGTGGTAGTATCCCATAACAGTCGTCTTCATTCTCGTCACCGTAATCAATCTCTAGAGTAACTGATGAGGATGCAGACTCTTTTTGTTTGGTTTGCGAAAGTACTTCGCCTAGAATGGCTAAGTACTCATCTTCATTCTTTGCGGCTGCAAGCTTGGCAGCCGTAACAGACTTTTGAGCTAGAAATTTTGAATCTTCTGATCTGGCTAAGACCTTGTTTGTTGTAGAAGAGGCCGGTTGTATGCTAATGAGTTGTCTAACGGCCTGTTCTGATACTTTCTCGAACGTTTGATACTTTGACCACCATTTGACTTTGAAGTGGCGGACCAAAGTCGGAACTCCTTCAATCTCGTGAATTTCTACTGTCCAGGCGAACACCCATGGGCAGAATAATTTGGAGCAGAAGGCGAAAATAGGGGGCAAAACCCTATCGTCTTTTGTAGGTTTGTAAAGGGTTTTGAATAGGTTGAGTGATTTTGAAACCCGTTCAGGCAAGATGTCTGGGATGGCTCCGAAGTCTCTCCACCATCTAATGAACCAGACTGGGTAATGCGTTTGATTGAAGTTTTTGAAGAACAATAACCAGGAGTGTGACTTTCTGAAATTCTCTGTGAAGAAGACATTCCACCAAGCCTGTTGATAATCCCAGTAATTGAAATTCAGTTTGGCGTTTGGGATGAATTTGTACGAATCCGGGAGCCGTCGAGGTAGTTCGAGGCTTTGACCCCAATCCGCAGGAAGTATAATCCTGTGCAGTTGACAGGTTGAGTAAGCGGCTTCGTTTTTGGTCTGGGGAAGTTTGAAGGTTCGAAACGAAGCTGAGCCTGTGTACTCAAGGATTGACTTAAAATACACATGGGGTGCAGTCACGTCCCATGGTTTGAAATCCCAACCAGAAAATATTTTCCGAAGGGCAACGAAGGGATCTTGATGATGGAATCCATCTTCGAGGTTTGAAATGATTTGAAAATTCTGTTTCGTAAAATACTCAGCTTTTGTCTGGAAAGCTGGTTTTATCTCCAAAACATTTTCGAGTCTTGAAATCCTCGATCTCAAGGCCAGAATTTTGCAAATCTGTTTTCTAGAAGAAGCTTTTGAAATTTCTTTTGAAGGAGTCATAGGGATTAATTGAAATTTCTTTTGAAGGAGTCATAGGGATTAAAATACCTCCTTCAGTTTTGTAAACATGGTTTGAGGAACACATACATTTGCGTTCAGGTTGGGAACTCTGAACTTGTTCGAAATTTGCTGAAGTGCTTTGAGGATTTCAGGAGACTGGGTAAGATTTTCTACCCACTTTTGAACATCTGGGTTTGAAGAAGTTTGTGCTTCTTGGTTTGGTGAAGCAGCTGTTGCCGCTTCGTCTTCCATGGTTGCTTCATACCATGATTTGATTGGCTTTGCAGCCAATATTTCTTGGACCTCTCTTTTCCTTTCTTTCGAGGAGGCATGGTTTGGTAGAGAGTGTCCTTGAAGAAATTCTCTTGTGAGAAAATCCGGAAGTGAATTGTCTTCACCTTTTAAGTACTTGATTTCAAAATCGAATACGGAAAGGATCGCCTGTCATCTGGCAAAGATTTGTTTGCTGGCGACGTTCTGTACGTCCTTTTTGAGAATCTATTTTGCAGATTTGCAGTCGACGCGTAACAGGAATTTTTGGTTAAGTAGATCGGACTGGAATTTGGTTATGGATTGAACTATTGCGAAAATTTCTTTTTTGACAGTCGAATAGTTCTGTTGAGTTTGGGTCCAGTGTCCGGACGTATATTGGATCACTGTTTCGGCTTTGGGTTGAGACTGTTTGGTCTGGGCCAAATACTGTTCAAGTGTTTGGGCTTGGGACTGTTTCAGGATACCACCGTATCCAGCTTCGGAGGCATCTGTCTCAACGAATTTGAAAAGGTTTGGGTTGACCAAGGTCAGATATGGAATGGACTGGACTTGGGTTTTGATATGTTTGACGACATTCGTATGGGCTTGAGTCCAGGGTTTTGGGCTCTTTTTGAGTCTGTCGTGTAAAGGTTTGGCAACCTGGTTCAGGTTTGGGCAGAAGTCTAAGACATAATTTAGGCTTCCTAAAAACCTTTGAAGCTGGGTTTTATCTAGGATTTGGTCTGAAAATTTAGACGCAAATTCTATGGACCTGTCGATGGGCCTAATGCTATCCGACTCGATAAAATGTCCTAAGAATCTAATCCTATTTTAGGCTAATGCAATTTTGGGCTTAGAGACTACCAATCCACTACGCCTGGCGACACTAAGGAAAATCCTAAGGTGTCTAAAATGCTGATCTAAATTATTTGAGTATACTAGTACGTCGTCTATGTATACTAAACAAAAGTTTGAATACGGATTAAAGATCTCATTCATAATTCTTTGGAATTCGGAAGGAGAATTTTTTAATCCAAATGGAATTACGTTCCATTCAAATTGTCCGAAAGGAACAGTAAAGGCAAATTTGTATCGGTCTTCTGGTTTAATCTGAATTTGCCAAAAACCCGATTTTAAATCAAAATTTGAAAAGATAATTGTTGAATACAATCTTTGTAGCAAATCTTTTTTGTTTGGTATGGGATACCTAATCCATTTGAGAGCGTCGTTTAAAGGTTTGTAATTAATTATTAACCTAGGGGTTCCACGCTCTATTTTAGAATTTTTATTAACATAAAATGCCGCACATGACCAAGGCGATCTAGACTTAGAAATTAAACCTTTTGTTTCTAAATCTTTTATCTCTTGTTTGCAGTGTTCAGTTAATTCTGAATTCATTTGTATAGGTCTAGCCTTTGTCGGTATTTGTCTCTCATTAAAGTTTTCTTCGTATGGGAGATCTACCATGTGATTTTTCCTAGACCAGAACGCGTTTGGAAGGTCAGAACAAATCTCTTTTTCGATTTGATTTTTAATTTGGTCAATCTTATCCTTAATTAGTTTTGTTTCTAGCTGGTTTTGGATTCGACCTAAATTGACATTTTGTTTTAAGAAATCTAAATCACTTTCTTTTCCTTTTATCAAGAGATTGATTTGATCCTCGTAAATCAAGTTTGCTTTTAACAAGTTCAGGTTTCGAGTCCTAGGGATTTCAAGAAAGGATAAATTATTCTTTTTTCCCTTTGTTTTGAATGAAATTCCTGACAAACCTACCTTGTATGGAGTTATCAAATTAATGAAGGGAGTACCTAAGATAACTGTTTGACTAATATCGGGAGTTATCAAATATGTTGTTTTGATTTGTAAATTATTACAAATTAAATCCGCTTCACATTTATATTTGATTTTAAGTCTGGAGCTGTTTGCTGCAGATAATTTCTCATTTGATTTTGAGAGATATTTCCTCAGAATTATTCCCTCTTTTATACAGTTTAAGTCAGTACCGGTATCAAATAGTGCGACTGTGTTAATTTAAAAACCATCCTCTAACCTAAGGGTTATACTGATGATGTATTTGCGGGAGGTTATTTCTTTTAAAACATGAAGAAATTCTCCTGAAATTAATTCATTTAAGTCTTCACCAATGTTTTGATCATCTTCAGATTTTTCGCGTTCACTGGATTCCGGAGATGAGTTGGAGACTTGTTTTGACAGTAGAATTTGTAGAGTTTGACTATCAGATTCTTGTTTTGACTTTAACTCTTTTAATTCTTTTTTGACTTCTTTAATCTCTTGTTGGAGTTCAGAAGTGGTTGGAGTTAAAAATTTTGATTTCTTTTGTTTGTTAAGAATCTTTGTCAAATCATATGCATTCGTTGGTTTTGAAGGAATGTTTTGAATTACTGGTTTGGGTGGTTCATCTTTCTCGATTGACTCCATTAAATTTTCCAAGCATTCTGCTTGTTTTAATGGGTTTGGGATTAAATGAACTATGTCTAAAACCATTTTTTGTTGTTTCGTCAAAACATTCATTTGATTTTCTACAGGCTCTTCTTCTGGGTCAGAAGAGCTGCTAGAAGAGGAAGATGACTCTGTTTGGAGTTCATCTAACTCTAGGTTTCTGTTATCATCCTTAGAAGATACTAGGAGGCTTTGAATCTTTTCCCTAGTTTCATCGTCTAAGTCTAATTCACGAATTTGTTTGCTTGTTTTGCAGAATCTTTTTGTGTGTCCCATCTTACCACATTTGTGACATCTATAGTTTCTATATCTTTTTCCCCAATCTGGGCTTCTAGAAACTGTTTTCTTTTCCCCTTTTTTGGATGTTTGATAATAGGGAATCTGTTGCTGTGGTTGTGGAGCAGGCAAATATTTTTGTTTTGATTTTTTGTGGTAACTAGGTTTACAATTTCCTGAACATTGTTTGTTTGTTACTCCTACAATGTCGAATTGTTTACAGAATGATCCTAGTTCCTGTTTGGTTTGATTTAATTCCTTTTTGAATTTTTTTTGGAATTTTAAGTCTTGACAAATTTTTAAAGCTTCCTTTTGTGTGAAACTTATTACTTCGCCATAAGTGAATTTGTTGTAAGGAATTTGATTGTTATGAGTTTCTTTAATTCTGTTCCTTACTTTTCCTCCTAACACGGGCGGCAGACCATCTAAGAACTTTTCTTTCCAGAACGCCTGGTTTGAATCTTCCCTAAGCATGACTCTGGTTAGGAAGGTGTTTTTGTACCACTGGAAGTCGTTAAGTCTTTTGCACCTAAGGTTTGATAATAATTCTCCATTTTTATCCTTAAGGTGTGAAGGGTCTCCTACGAAGTGTAAGGATATTGCAAGAATAAGGGATGCCACGGCATCAGATATGGGTTCTCCATTATCTAAGATGATTTCGTCATTTTCATCTACCTTAATGGCGTCTAAAATATCTATTTCTTCATTTGAAGTCAAATGAAAATCCCACCATCCTTTTAACTGTCCTGAGAATCCTGCTATGAGGAGTTCTGCTATGGTTTTGTCGGATGTGTTCATTTGGGCTTTGTATGCGTTTGCTGCCATAGTCATTTGTTGTAAAAGGCCTAAGATTTGATATTTAGACAGTCCATCTATATTCCATTTATACACTGAATTGGCTTTGTAGCTGGGCTGAACTAATTTGTTGGGCCTTACTTCGAGACTAAGGTCTGGTGCTGTTTGTCTAGGTACTATGATCCTAGAGGACATTGGGTCACCTAAACGGGCTACTACAGGAGTTACAGGCTCTTGGGCCTCATCAAACTCTGTTTGTTCCGTCTGGTTTACCATGTTGATTTGGGCTGTTTGGTCAGGTGTGTCTGGGACCTGATTCTGGTTTTGGCTAGACGAAGTTGAAGTGACAATTAAGTTTAATTTCTCTTTAATTGCAGTTACAAATTCATCTTTTTCGTTTTTGATTTCTTTTTTGCTAGATTTTGATAATTCAAAGGGTTTGAATACTGGCATTTGTTTCTGTTCAAGTTATTTGTTTTCTGAAACAGTTTGAATTGCCGGGAGTATTGTTTTTTGAATTTGTTTATCCAGTTTTGTTAATTGGGTGCCAATAGTGTTTAGATGAACGTTCGTATAATTATTTTGTAACACAATGTTTTTGGTATTTTCTAATTCATCTTCTTTTGGCAATCTTAAGGGTTTCAATTCTAGGGTATTTTCCCCAGCAGACATTTGAATATTTTGAAGAGGTGGATGTTCTGTTTCCAAAGTTCCTCTTTCAGTTTTCCAAGTTTTGGTTTTTGGTCGACTAGTTATAGGTTTTGCAGATTTGAATGTTGAGTTTTTTAGTTTCTTTAAATTTATACCATCGTTTTGCATTTTCATTTCCAACCAATCAAAAAACATTATTTTGCATTTGTTGTCCGCAATGAATGTGTAAAAATCTTTTTGGAGGTCACAACTTTCTTTTGCTAGGTTTTTAATAAATCAATTTCGTTTGTCGGTATTCTTTTCTGAATAAAAGTCGGCTCTAAAAAATTCTTTATCAATTACAAATTCCTTTCTAGGACGTTTAGCTGATTTTCGGTTATGTCAGAAAGGCCAGGAGAATGCGGAGGTGATTCTATTTCATCATCACTAGTTTGTTCCGATTCTTTTTCTTTCTGTTTTTGATAATTTGCCTTAGGAATTCTAGTTTGATAGTTGGCGCTTTTGAACGAAGTTCTAGGCGTTTCATCTATGGAATTCCTATTCTTTTGAGTTTTATCTTCCAGGTTTATATTTTTAGGAAGGTTCGAAACGTTTCCTAAACTAATTGTGGAAGAGGTCGAGGCATCGTCCTTAATTTTAAGGCTTGGATTCCTCCTAAAACTAAGTTTGACAGTTCCGTCATTGAACTGAGTTATTTTGTTCAGATTCGTGTTTGGTTTTGGAATCTCAATTTTTTCAATTTCTTCCTGGGCTGGTTGTGCCTTATCTAAGGTCCATTCCTCAGGGAGTTCTACTTCATTCCATTTGATGGTTTTGGGAACGACAGTGTTTGATCTTGTTTGGTCGGTTTGCAAGATTAAAGTTTCACCGTTTTCAATTTTTCTAACTGCTTCAGTGCCAAAGGCTGTTTTTGCTACCTTATAATGTATCCTATAGATTACTGCTACAGGTACAGATCCAGCTAACATTTGATATCCATGCATTTTGACTTGTAAAGTTAAAACATGTAGGATATTAGGATCAGTTAATGAAGGAGCAAAATTTGGAAAGCAATTAAAAAATATCGGACCAGAACATAGAATAGATTCTACAGTTCCTATCAGGGAATCCGTAAAGTCTAACATCCTAGCATCTCTAAGTACAGCTAAGATTGAAGTGTTCAGGCCTTCTCTAGTTAACGATTTGAATCCAACTTGAACTAATCCTAAGTTGATGTAGTTAAATCCTTTTTTAATATGTTTAGCTAAGGATTTCTTTGACAAAAGTTGAATTGTTTCTAGAGGTTTGCTAATTTGGAGGTCACGTTCTTCCGTTTTGATTATGTAGTTTGTCGGGAGAATATGCCAGTTTGAGGTCCTATAAACCATTTCCTTTTGAAGTTTGGGAAGTTTCCACGTATCTATGGATCCTTCAAAGTTTTCAAATTCATATTCTTCAGTTTGTCTATTTGAGTCTCTAGGTCCTATGTCATGTCTAGAACCAGAAGAACTAGAAGAACTAGATGATCGAAGTAAATGCATGTCCCTATCCTATTTGTTTGTAAACGGCCTTCACCCACCTACAATTATTAGGAACCTTACTGCCTGCCTCACCACGGGTCTTACGGCCTTACTGCCTAAACATAGGTGCTTACCTCATGGCCTACAAACAAATAAAGAAAATGACCAGATACACTTACCTCTCTCAAGAGCTAATCCCGCTAGGCTCTAATACAAGGATAGGGACCATATATATATTTATTCTCACATTTTTTATTTTTTTTATGGTTCATTGACGGTAAAAGCATCAAACATGCCAACTTCAAGGCTTAAAAAATAAAATACAAGGAGCTCATAATCTACTCTCCCTTTCTTAGAAAGTAACAAAGACAATACAATAGTTGCTAAGATCCTAAGGTTGGAGTAGTGCTTGCTCGAAATGCTCCGGTGGCTTATAAGAAACACTCCATAATAGATTTTCTGTGGACCTCCCCAACAAGCGATTAACCCTCAATCAACAGATTAATGTCTCCCTCAAACTCAAAGGCCACTAAAAGGCAGCCCCACAACACAAAATAAACGACAATAAGCAGTAAGAGAAAACCATAGGTTAGTCGGCACAAACTCTATCTGTCACGCCAAGCTGTTCCTAGCCAAGCGACTACACCAGCCATCCACAAATATCGTTGTGACTATTGTGACTACTGATTTTAGAATAAGATCTGTAGCTGATGCACAATATCATTAACCATGTAGTCAAAATTATGATGGCAATCTTTTACCCAAAAAGCCACCCTAGTCTTTACTAGCATCAAAAGATAATTCATACATACATTTGCATTATACATTCATACATATATATTCTCACCTATTTCATCAAAGTAATAATAATATATAATAGATGTTGTAATAATGTGTAATTTAAAAATCTAATGTTTGGATTGTCATTTTAATAATAGAAGTTTTCAATGGAATAATTTTATTTCACGACCAGATTTATGACAATTCATATTGTGATAAAAATATTATCCTCTTGATCTAGGAAGGTCAAAAATAAAATAAATATACCCTTGGTTGTTTTGTTTTAAATTAATGAAGCAATTTTTAGATTTTAAACTCGTTTATGTGCTACAACTAGGACAACACCAATTGTCCTTTTTTCTATAAGTATATAAATATTGCTCTCCTTAAATTAATCTAAATAAGAAAAAAATTAGCAAATTGTCCAACAAGGGAAAAATGATTGTTCTCCTTTAAATTTTAGCAAATTACCCTTTTTGTATAGTTTATCAAGGCAATGTACTTGCCCTCTTTGTTTAAAAATTTAAATCTAATATTAATTTTCTTATGATTCACACAACTAAACTTATAGTCCTACATAAACAAAAAATATATTTAAAAATAATAATAAAATAAAAATTGATTAGAGAATCCTTTCATCAATTTAATAACAAGAGTTTCAACAACAGAATTGAACCTCAATTTAATAACAAGATTTCCAACAAGAGTAATAATTTTGTATTATTAAGTATATATCAATATATCTTAAAGTAAGCATATATGTAAACGTCCTAACAAAATTACGCATGTACTTAAATCATTCGTATCACTAGATCCCAACTTATCTCTTGATCTTAGCTTGAGTTTCTGTAGAAATTGAAAACATGGAATTCATACATGTATTCATCAGAAAGGAGATTGATAATTTCCAAAAAAATCTATAGGGTTCGTCTTATTTCACCATCTCATGCCATCCCTTTCATAAAATAGCATGTGTAGTTCCTTCAAGAAAAGAGGACCAAGAGAACCAAAATTAGTGACCTTCCCTTTGTTTATTCATCTTGGGCTTCACTTACCTCCATTTTCTTGTCAACAAACTACGAATGTTGTTCATTGCATAATGCAACCGTATAATAGAAGAAAACTATGAAAAGGCACAAACCGGTTCCTGATTAGAATTTATATAAAGAGAAAAGTTTACCTCGTGCCAAGGCCTCATTGATGGCAGCGTGGATGATGGAGCTTCACCTATCAAAGAACAGAATTTCTATAGGTACTAAGTTCTCACCATTTCTATCTACTAACAGCGATGGGGATCCGGTTCTTAGTAAAGGTAGTACTGTTGTCGTGGTCACCTCTTGTATAATGAGAGCTTCAAGCTCAGAATGTAAAATCGTTAGCTTATTCATTAGTTCTAACCAATCTTTACTTAACATTAAGCATATTTGGGCATGGTTTCCTTTCTCTTCTAATTCAGCTTCCAAGTTTCTCTAGAGGTCGGTCATGACTCATTGAAAAAAAAAACATATTTCTTCCCTTTCAAGCATCCACCTTCATTGCATCTCCATTGGTCTAAATTCTTAAGCTAACCTGGTGTTCTGCATCGATCTGAATGATGTGTCTAATGTTTCTCTCAACCTACTAGTCTCTAACCTTGTTTGGTCAGAACATATATTCTTGAGAACAACGGCAATAGCAGCATCATAATAATCTTCTTCTTTTTCTTCATGAATTATTATTTTGGTCTTAGACACATGATCAATTTCAGTTTCCTTTACATCATGATCTCTTTCTATGTCTATTGGTTCGGAATCACTGTCAAGTACGATGGAACTTGAAGATCCATGGCTTATCTTCATCTTTATTTATCCTCCCTTCTTTCCATTGTTAATTCTTTATAATCCAAAATTGTTGCTTGTTGAATTCTTCTAATCCCAAATATACTCATCTCTACCCCCATGATAATATCAACACCTTATTTAGTACTATACCAAGCCTTGGTGCATGCTTGTCAAACGTGCATCATAAGCAACCTATGAACTTAATAGATTAGGCATTTATTGTATGTCTTTTACATTGTTTTAACGTATTATGTCTTTTCTAGTCAAATGATTAAAAATTCCAAATAAATACTTCAAAACGACCACCCTTTCTTTGCTAAGATAGGAAGAACCAGGGCAAGCATATGCAGAGCTATAGGTAATGAACATCATAGTTTTTAAAGCTGACCAGTTTCCTTGTAACTGGTTGGTTCATAAATACAACTCAATTATTTAAATAATATTATTTTTCACCTTTATTAATACCAAATTAAACGTTTCATACATCATATATACGTCACAATCCTCCTCCTGTTCTTCCTATAGAAAATGATCCAGCTGCATTAAAATAATTTTATACTAAGAGTATTTCTTACTATGTTGTAGCCTAATGATTGCATTCAAAACTGTATGCTTAATCATACTGAAGATATTTAAATAGCATTGTTATTACTATTCACTATAACAGAAAATTTATTTGAGTTTTGGCCACAAATGGAAAAGGTAGATAGAATATGCAAGAAGACAGAAACCACCATTAGAGAGTTACCTACCTTAATTTCTTCAACTCCTCTAGTTCCTAGTCTTATATCAAAACAACCGAGAAAAAAGATAGGTGCAAGTAATAAAACCATAGTTATAGTGTTACGAATGATATTTTATATGTTAAAGTATCACGAATGATATTTTATATGTTAAGAGTGTAATAGTTTTTTTCATAACAAATATTGGCAAATATCAATTGATAATCAATATTTCACTATAAATACATAAAATTCTAAAACAGTTGTGTATTGTCAATTCTACATTGAGGCTGATCAACAATTTGCAAAATATCAGCTGATATTGTGTATTGGAACCAATATTATAATCCATGGACATATAAGATCCTTGGCTTGCTCTGATATCTTAGGTCATGAGGAAACTTCAAGCATGTTCTCCAGTTTAATATCTTAACAAAAGTAGAAAACATATTGCTCATATCATATATACTAGCACAATCGTATCAAAAGTTAACAATCTTGCCTTGCGACATATGGTTCTTGATCATCAGAACAAAATGGAGGCCAACCAAAAAGCATCTCATGCCCCAAGTGACAACCAGTCACACTCCATACTATATCCTCTCTACAGTAAGATCTCAAGTGCCATGTAATCAAGGCTTCCACCATCATAATCATACATATCTTATTTGACAAAAGACACATCTTTCAGATATAAATATATATTCTTTATTTATAAAACAAAAAATAATGAATACATGCATTTTAAATACACATCATATTAACATAAAATAAAATATCGGTCACAATACATAATATCGACAAATATTTATCGAATTTTAGGTCATCTATGATACATAATTATTGATAAGCAACCATTTTATAATTTTACATATTTATCGATTATATATTGGTTATCGATCGATATTTGTGGTGGAAAAAATACATCACATTATATAAAGTACTATTCATGACACTGTGACCAAAACCACAATCTTGACCATGGTTTTATTTCTTGCTTACCGGATATAATTGATATTTTTACAAACAAATGCACATCAAATAGTTGTAAATACACATCTTATATTGACAAATGCACATTATATAAAGATACAATGCACATATTGCAGTGGTGAATATGCGTGTTATTTTGACAAATGCATATCTTATAACATCCATTATTTATAAACCAATAAGGGATAAATACAAGTTTTATGCATACACATCTTATTGGAAATAATACACATCCTTAGAAAACGCATATTATATAGTTGTAAATGCACATTTTATATCAAAAAATACACAACTCATAGAGATAAAATACACATCTAGTGAATACACCTATTTTAGTATTAAAATGCACAACAATTGTGGGATAACCCAGCTTAGGATGCAACAAAAATAAGATTAAATCCTCAATTATATGATACATTAGGTCTACAAAGTTATTCTGATCAGGAAACAATTCAACAAATGGAACAAACATGCTTACTAGTAGTAATTTTGAAGGAGGCAATTAAATGGACAAAAGAACTATAATTCATCCTAATCCACTTCAGTTTGTTTAGATTAATGCTGCAGAAATATTACATTTATAATGAGAAAAGAAATATGGATATGGTGATAATATGAGGATATCTCCATATCTTTTGATCTCTGCATCAATGGCTTTGTCCAGTATACATCCTACTATAGAACTAGTAATATCATATCTAATTAATTAATGGGATTGTTTGTTCATTGATCGGCAGCTCATCGTTTTATATATGACCAAGCTAATTAGCTAGAGTTGATTGAAATTAATTTGTAAAGGAAAGATTGGACATGCATAAATCGCTACCTGTAACCTATGACAAGTTGAAAACCCTAGCCTTTCTCTTACTCCAACTTCCTTCTCCTTCCACCTACCAAACTTATTTATGTCAATCAATTGGACATACATCAAGGATCACAATACATGTTATAATTAAACCAGAAACATTATATAACACATGCACAAGAAGAGAATAGTCCAATATTAACCAAAAAAATTAAGCAAACACACATGCACACACACACACACACACCCCCTTAGTGGCATCCATGTATGGAGATCATCAACTCTAATTATATTCATTTGAATTTTAAATTACTGAGGAGAAATAAAATGTATGAACCTGGTCACAAATAAGCTTGTGATTTTGTGAAAGAAATTGGAATGCACCTTCAATTTAATCAGTAGTGATGTAATGAACAACAATCTAACCCTAACTCCAAAATATTGTAAAATACAACTCAATAATATAGTAATTTCAGATCATCGAAGCCGCAAATGAACAAATTTAAGGTCATCAGTGGTACCAGTGATGCTACATAATAGAAGTACTAGTGTGCGTTGAAGATAAAGGGAGCAAAACCGAGAAAGGGAGAGAACGTAGACAAACCTGACTAGTAGGGGTAAAGAGAGTGTGAATGGATAGAGGAGCTAAACCTCAAAAGCAAAGGTGAACAGATGAGATGAAGGAATTAGATCTTCAACGCTTGACAAAGGAACAAAGTTTTACAATCCAAAGTACAATGCCCTGTTCCAAGAAGCTCAATGAATCAAATAAGCTTCGACAAACTAGGATAAATGAAGAATCATAGAGAGAGTGTTCCAGCGAGAGAAGGAGAGTAATTCTTCATTTATATATATAAAAATAAATACATCACTTATAATATAGCTAGAGGCATACTCCCACTGATTGCTTCTACTACTGAGCTGGCTGTTGTGCTGTATTAATACTTCCCACCCTAGAAGACCCTTGGCCACAAGGGTCAAAGTTTGGAAACTTCTTCAAGAGATCATAGTAATATTCCTAGGTAGCATCATCCTTTGTCCCATTGGACCAACAAACTAGGACCTAAGTAGCTGCTTTATTACCTCTCTTCACAAAGAGCCTATCGAGAATAGCTTCTGGCTCATACAATAAGTCAGGTGTAGCATTGTATAGAGGAATGTGACTGAACACTAGCTGATTACCATGCTTCTTTTTCACCATTGACACATGAAAGGTAGGGTGGACAATAGAGGTTGTAAGTAAAGCCAGTTTGTAGGCTACTGGGCTAATATTTTCAATGATCTGATAAGGCCCGAAGTATCTTCGAGAGAGTTTGTGAACTACCCTATAGGCTAAAAATTGTTACCTATAAGGTTGAAGTTTGACATACACCCAGTCTCCAATTTTCAGCTCCCTTCCTGACCTGTGTAGGTCAACTAATTTTTTCATCCACACCTGTGCCATACTAAGGTGTGATTTGAGGAGCTGTAAAGCATTTTCTCCGGTGGTGAGGGTTCAATCAACAACTTCAATCTTAGAATCCTCGGACAAATATGGCAAGTGTATAGGTGGTGGCTGACCATAGATAATCTCATAGGGGGTAGTTCTAGTAGCTGAGTGGTAAGTTGTATTATACCAAAACTCAGCAAGAGGTACCCATTTGTACCATTTAGAGGGTATATTATCGGGCATACATCTGAGATAAGTCTCCAAACACCTATTAAGAACCTCAATTTGGCCATCTGTTTGGGGATGGTAGGCTGAGGATAGCTAGACTTGAACACCTTGCTGCTTGAACAATTCTTGCCAAAATGAGTTGATGAATATGGGGTCTCGATCACTGATTATTTTCTGGGGTAAGCCATGCGACTTGTACACATTATCAAGAAATTTTCAACTACTGTGGTGGCTATGTATGGATGGTTGAGAGTGATGAAGTGATCATACTTACTCAACCTATCCACAACTACTAATATAACCTCCTTCCCCGGTGATTTTGGAAGCCCCTCAATGAAGCCATGCTAATTTCTGACCACATAATGTTGGGAATAGGAAGAGGTTGGAGTAATCTAGGTGTTATCGTCATCTCATACTTGTTTCTCTGACATGTGTCACATGCCCCTGATGTACTCCTTAATCGCTCTCTTCATGCACTTCTAATAGAAAAGTGGACCCAATCGCTGGATAGTAGCCTGTACCCCTGAGTGCCCTCCCACAGGGTTATCATGGTATAACTCTAGTAATTTTTGTCTAAGAGCAACATCATTGCCAACCACCATTTTTCCCTTCCTCCTTAGACACCTTTGAGAGTAGTCGTAGTGTCCAACAGATTGAGGATCTTGGTTTATCTTGTTCATAATCTTTCATAGGTGTTCATCTTGTGCTCAACTAGCCTTAATCTATGCTAGTAAGTCAGACTGAGGTGTGGACAAGAAAGTGTGTCTACAACAATATTTTCACTTCCCTTTTTTTTATAAATAATCTCATAGTCATATGGCATTAACCTAGCCAACCACATTTGCTGAAAGGTAGTATTTGTAACACCCCAAGTCGATACAACAATGTGGGGACTACCTTGGAGTGCTTTTGGATTGATCGGCCGACCCTACAGATCAACACGAGTCCTTTCAGCACGCTTTGTCCTCACTCACACACTTCTCGAGAAAATTTTAAAAAATTTCCGAAACTTTCCAAGAGGTCACCCATCCTAAAATTGCTCAACGGCCAACACGCTTAACTGTGGAGTTGTTAGGACGGAATCACCAAAAGGATGGTATACCATATTTATATAAGTAAATGATTCAATCCTTATAACACTTCGCTCAATTTGGGGTATTACATTCACCCCCACTCAAAGAACACAACATCCTCGTTGCGCCTCAAACATTAACTGTCTCAATACAATTTATCTCAAGAATTATCCCGCTAGGTGGCTGACTAGCTTATCTAAGTTCAGCTCACGGTCGCGGTTTCGCTTTGATACCATTTGTAACACCCCGAGTCGATACGACAATGCGGGAACTACCTTGGAGCGCTTTTGGATTGATCGGCTGGCCCCATAGATCAACACGAGTCCTTTCAGCATTCTTTGTCCTCACTCACGCACTTCCCGAGAAATTTTTAGAAAATTTCCGAAACTTCCCAGGAGGTCACCCACCCTAAAATTGCTCCACGGCCAGCATGCTTAACTGTGGAATTCTTAGGACAAAATCACCAAAATGATGGTATACCATGTTTATATAAGTAACCGATTCAATTCTTATAATACTCTGCTCAATTTGGGGTATTACAGTATCGATCTTCTGATCATGGAGATATTTAAGGGTTTGATGGTTAGTTTTGATCTTAAAATGATGGCCTCTGAGATAATGCTATCATTTATCTATTGCAAACAAAAAGGCTAACATCTCCTTCTCATATACCGACAACCCTTGATGTTTGGGTGAAAATGACTTGCTAATGTAGGCAAAAGGGTGTCTTTCCTGTGTTAGTACCACCCACATGCCCCACTGAGATGCATCTGTCTCGATAGTGAAATCTCTGGTGCAGTCTAGTAAGGTTAGCATTAGCATAGTGGTCAGTACTACCTTTATCCTTTCAAATGCATCTCGAGCAGCTTTAGTCCAGAATTTTTTTTCTTAAGCATATCTTTCAGGGGTTTACTGATCATGCCGTATTATCGCACAAACCATCTATAGTACCCATCTAAGCCTAGGAACCCCCTTAGTTGTGTCAATTTGGTGGGTAAAGGCCATGCTTTCACTGCTTGCACCTTTTCCGGGCTAGTAGCTACCCCCAGAATGAAATTATATGCCTCAAGTATTCAATTTGTGTGGCTCCAAACACACATTTACTCTCTTTTGCATACAATTGATGTTGTACCAGCAGCTCAAAAGTAAGCTTAAGGTGGTGTAAATGAACCTCCAGCTATGACTATATACCAATATATCATCAAAAACACTAAGATGAACTTACAGAGGTAAGGTTTGAACATGTTATTCATCAAGGCTTGGAAGGTGGAGGGGTCGTTGGTCAAGCCAAAGGCATAACCAAGTACTCATAATGCCCCTCGTGTGTCTTGAATGTTGTTTTATAAGTTTCACTTGCCTTCATGTGGATTTGATGATAACCTGATTGAAGATCAATCTTAGAATAGTAATAGGCACCATGAAGCTCTTATAAAAGTTCCTCTATCAGCGGAATTGGAAATTTATTCTTCACTGTTTGTTTATTAAGCTCGCGGTAGTCTACACACAGTCGCCAACTATTGTCCTTTTTCCTAACTAACACCACAGGGGAGGATTAAGGGTTGTTTCTAGGTTAGATGACCCTGGATTGTAACATTTCCTACACTAGCTTCTCGATGACATCTTTCTATGAAGACGCATATCTATACAGCTTCAAGTTGACAGAGTTGGATCCTTGTTTAAGGATCATTTGGTGGTCATGAGCTTGGGGGTGGCAACCCTTAAGGCACCTCAAACACCATAGAGTACTACTCCGTCAACTTGCGCAACTCAGCTAACTCATCATTATTGGGGTTAGATTCATGGGCCGTGAGGCAAGTGAGGGGTTTCATTCCTTCTCCATGAAGCTGCAGGGCACATAATTGGACCACACCTTGCTCAAGGCTATTTTTCAATATTTTGCTCAGATCTTTACCCTTAAGGTTCTTAGACTTTATTCCTTGTGCTCCCCTCAATACCACTCTCCTACCTTGTATCTTGAATTCCATGCTCAACCACCGAAAATCCCATGTGATTTCTCCTAGTGTACTCAACCACTGGACACCAAGAACCATCTCACAACCACCTAATGGTAGCACTTTAACGTCCCAAAAAAAAAATTCATGGTCAGAAAGTCTCTATGTCAAGCCCTTACTTATATAAGAACTATGTATCTCACTGCCATCTGCCATTGCTATGGTCAAGGGTTGTGTAGGCAACAATTTACACCCCACTTGCTTAGCCACCTGAATATCCAGGAAGTTGTGAGTGCTTCTGCTATCAATAAGTATGCTAATGGCCCTCTTTTTAATATACCCCGTAAACCTCATAGTGTGGTAAGTAGCAAGCCCACTAAGAGCATGAAATGATATGTGAGGAGGGTCATCACCCTAGGACTCTTTGGTTACCTCCTTAGGAAATTCCTCTTCCTCATCATCTACCACTTCAATCATGTATATCTGTTTCCTCGCACTCTTGTGCCCAGGGAAAAACTTCTTGGGGCACCAAAATCACTCATTCATAGCTCTTTTATCTTCCATTTTCTCTTGAGTGAGAGTCATTTTATTTTTGGTAGGTCTGTTAGGCAGGGGTGTGTGGGTGGGTGAGTTTTACAAGAGGTGTGGTGTTTTAGGTGTAGGTAGAAAGGGTGGTGGTTTGGTTGGGGGTTTATACTCCTTATCCTGTGATTTCAAAATTTCATGTTGAAGCTTAGCCAAGGCATAAGCATGAGCCAAGGTCTGTGGCTGAAACATTCTGACCTGAATCTGTATCGCAACATGTATTCCACCCAAATAACAACTGACATGATAATCTTCTGGCAAATTCACTCGGTTTAGTAGTGAATCAAACTTGGCTTGATATTCCATCATACTATTACCCTAATTTAAGTTAGTGATCTCCTCCATTGGATCATCTTATGGAGAAGTACCAAACCTAGCAAGTATTGCCTCTACATAATTATCCCATGTCAGGTAGGAAAGATGTGGTCAGGTCTTAATGAAAGTTTGGTGCCACTATAGTGCCTTATCTTCCAAATGGATAGCTACTAATCAAACCTTAGAATTTGCAAGGGTGTTATCCATTTCAAAAATTTGCTCCACCTTAAATAGCCAACCATTCACATCCTCCCCATCAAACTTTGGAAAATTAATACGGGTCAATCTATTGGAATTTTGATAGGGTTGTGTATTGGTTACCACAGGTGCAACTGGTAGGTCCACGACTGGTGAATGAGGAGACACAATAGGGCTATTTCCACATAATGAAGGATTAGTGTTTACCTTAGTACCATTTCCGCTAGTGAGTGCTGGCGAAAGTAATGATCGGATCGTTGCCATGGTCTCTTGCTGAGAATTGAGCATTAGTTGCTTCACTCGTTGTTCCCTTTTTTCCTACTATGCCTCCATTGATCTCATAGGATAATCAATGTCCTTCCTAAGCTCCACCAACCTTGTTCCATCTGCCATGGTCCCATGTCGCCCAGCTCTGATACCAATGTTACGATCTAGAGTATAATGCCCAATTCCAAGAAGCTCAATGAATCAAATAAGCTTTGACGAATAGGGATAAATGTAGAATCACAGAGAAAGTGTTCCATCAAGAGAAGGAGAGTAATTATTCATTTATATATATCAAAAATGAATACATCACTTATAATATAGCTAGAGGCATACTCCCCCTGATTGTTTCTACTACTAAGCTGGCTGCCGTGCTGTATCACAAAGGGCTGGTGGCGATTGCATTGAAACTAGTGGGAGAGAATAGTGGCCAAGGGGGGATGATCAGAATGATCGAACAGAGCACACAATGATCGTTGGTTTGGTCTATTTGGATGAAGAGGTCGTGCAAGAGATAAAAATATTTCAGGTAGTTGAGCAATCGCAATAGAAGGACCAGTCATACAAGTAGTGAGGTTTTTGTCAAATTGACAAACATACCCAAGTAACATAAAGAATAATGTGTCACAGCTTGGATAATCCTAAGCGTCCCTTAGGCTGCACTTGATGCTAAGAAATTTTAATAAAAAATAAAATAAAATAAAATATTTTTCTTCAAATTATTTTTTTAAAAATCATATAATTAATTTTTAGTAATTTTATATCTTACTCTTTTTCTATTTCATAATCTCATATAAACCAAACACAGAAAAGTATTTTTTTTCTTTATTTTCTTTAAAACTTTCCATGAACCAAATGAAGCATTACTTAATTATAATTTTTGTGTGAGATTAAATTAAATCAGCCTAACCTAAATTAATAATAAGATAAGAGTATGAATAGTATAGAACATAAGAAAATTATAAAGAAAAAATATTATATAATAAGAGAATGTATATAAAGGTAGAGAGTGTACAACCCTTTAGACTTCTTTGATGGTAAATCTAATATGGTGTACCTCAATTTATAGTTTCCTTTTGCAAAAAATAAGGTTCTAGAATTTTCATACAATACAAGATAAGTATAGATATTTATCTTGTAAACTATTTTACCACTTTCTCAAATATAGGAATCTAGAACCTTCTATCAAAATATCTCTCATGTATAAGAGTACTCTAGAAGATTCCACTTCCTTCTCCTTAATTCTACAATATTCCATAATATTCCAAATTATTCCATATATATCTAGAACTTTCTAGAACAAGATAAAAAATCTTATAGTGTATTATATCTCTTTAGTACTTTCTTACCAAATTTAGTATCTTGCACACATCTAGCTTAGTTTCAATCCATCCCGTGAGGCTTAAAGTGAACACTCCATGACACTTTCCCTCATCTAAAGCCATAACGCCCTTATTGCAGATCTTCACCTCTTATCCTTTGTATCATTTCCTTTTCTTCTTATAACCTCCCTGAGACAGAGCTTGTTGCTTCCACAACCCTTGGGTTGTCCTGAATCAATGCACTCCTCGAGAGTTGTATCCTATCCTTTAGACGATGTTGACCTTCAATAGGGGCTTCCTTCCTTTCATTTCTGAGTCCCAAAGGAGCTCCATCATGCACGAGTCCTTGCCATCAACTATACATGTAGCCTAATCCCTAAGCATCAGACATACTCTGGCAGCGTTGAAGAAGTCTTGTCTGTATATTATAGGATAGTCATCCATATCTATCACCATGAAGTTCATATTCTTCTTTTTCCTCCAAGCACCTCGAATATTGATAGGAACATCTCGAGTGACCCTATATATTCCATCTTAAAATCCTTCAAAATGTGTTTAAAATCATGTTAATATAAAATAAGTTAGTTTTAGTTTTATAAAGGGCTTGAAATTCTAAAAAGTTATGAATTTCAAGCACACCAATTGATTGATTTCCCTAACTGATCAACCAATACATTTAGGAACTAACAATTTTATTTCCCAGTCTACAGGTCACTCAAACCACTAGACTTGTTGTCCTGCCATTTTAGATCTTCTTTTGATGTTGGTTCAATTTTTTTATGAATGCTTATAAAAAAAATATAATTAGAATCTAATTATGTTAATAAGAATATTTGGGAGTTTCTAGATTATTTTCGCATTATTTAAATCACTCTATGATTTTATTTACCTAAAATTTTTCCCAAAGTACTTTTTGAGACATTTTTCACCTTCTCTCTTCTTCCTCACTTTCATCTCTTTTATAGCAGCCATGATGACTTGTTTGAATATCTACACCTCTTCCTTAATTTACCAACCCAATTCCATGCTTCTCCTTGGTTACACTCTACCTCCCTTACCTCATCATATGTTTTCCTTACAGCTTAGTTACCCACATTCAACCTAAGTCATACTTCCCTCTCTCCTATTTGAGAATGTCAACCATCACTCTCTTCTATACACTCCATTCTCGAATCAAGTCACTCATCACCTTTTGCATTTGTTTATTCTCTCCCTTTTCCCTTATAAAAAGTTCTAAGTGTTGGGCATTCTCTACTTTTCTTCTTTACTAAGAAAATAGAGGCTTACCTCTTGCTTCCTCATCCTTTTGTTAATTATTTTATCTTCTTTATTCTCCTAATATTAGCTTTAGGTCTCTATTTTTTCTCTTAAGTAAGGAAGGATTAAGGTTTAGCTTAATTCTCCTTGAAATTTATGTTTTCAGAAAAGTTTGAGTTATATAATTTTTCATCTTCTTTTGTTTCATCTTATTAAGTTTGGAAAAGGAGTTTTAATTGTTTTGATTCTTGATTCTCTTAGGAATTGAGGTACTGGCAGACAACCATCAAGTTAGGAGTATTTTGTGCTATAAGAATTGCTTGGAGGTAAGACATTCTTATCTTTAATATAAATAGGGTCTTTCATTGTTTGTTGTGGTTTCATGTTAGTAGTGTATTTTTGTGTTTTTTATAAGTTAATTGTATTTTTGGATTTGAGCATGAAGAGAAGTTTTCTTCTTTGAAGTTTTAAGCATGTTTCGAGTTCCTAGTTAAAATACATGATTTTGGTAGTTTTGAGCATGATTCTCTTAAGTGCCTATATTACCATGCACCTATGTGATTCTATGTGTGCAATATGTGTTTTATGACATAGAAGCATACTATGATTAATATGGTTAAGTTGAGTGGAATTTTTTCATGTGGATCGTAGGTTTAGAAGCTATTTTGCCTAGACTAGTCAATCGGTTTGTTGGACCGATAGGCTGGTTGTGTGAATAGTCATTTGGTTTGGGATTTTTGATCAATTGGTTGTGAGATCAGATGATTAGTTTGATGAACCAATCAACTTGTTCCTATGAACAGTTGATCAGTTTGCCAAACCCATTTACTCGTTTCCTTATGACCAGAGTGGTCTGGTCTCTACTTAGACCCGTTGACTAGTTTGATCAAACACACCAACTGGTTTCCTATGAATAGTTAATTATTGGGACCAACCATTTGGCTGGTTCACTGGTTTTATTTTATTTTCAATTCTACTACAACCAGAGTAGTCAACTGGTACTGGGGACTGATCGACTGGCCTGCTTATATTTTGCCATGTTTACTTGTTAATTAGTGTTGTTCATTTGGGTTGTCTACATTAATGTTTCCAACTAATTACAACATTTTAATCTTGATTTCAACTATGCTTAATTTGAATTTAACATGGATCAAAATGAGGATATTATGGGCCTTAAGTGGTTAAAATTTGGTGTCGTCTATGTCTTATTATGTGTTTGGTATTATCACTTAAAAATACCCAATTTGGTTATTAATGGAATTAATTTGTGATTGTAATATCACCTTGTAATTAATAATTAATGGATTAAGATTTCATTTGAGCATGTTGCTTTGAATCTAGAGGTAGCTAGCCAAAAGTTAATGGGTGGGTAGCCATTTTATATTTTTACTTGGTACTTATTTCCTTCTCTACTAGATTGTAAATGAGATATTTAGGTACAAACGATACCATCAACCTATTCTCATATCGATAGTGCATCAATTTTGTAAGACTTTCAATTTTGTCAAATTGAGTGAAAAAGGTTTGCTTTTTTATTCAACTATTGATCTATCAATACATCCTTTTGCTTCTAACACTTTGTCTAAGGTAAAAATGATGCTGGACTATTTTCCATCAAATGTACAATACTATTCAAATATGATCACTAACACTTTATTTTGTCAAACTGAGTGAAAAAGATTTGCTTTTTTATTCAACTATTGATCTATCAATACATCATTTTGCTCCTAACACTTTGTCTAAGCTAAAAATGATGCTGGACTATTTTCCATCAAATGTACAATACTATTCAAATATGATTACTAACACTTTATTTTGTCAAATTGAGTGAAAAAGGTTTGCTTTTTTTATTCAACTATTGATCTATCAATACATCCTTTTGCTTCTAACACTTTGTCTAAGGTAAAAATGATGCTGGACTATTTTCCATCAAATATACGATACTATTCAAATATGATAGGGATGGATGTTCAGCAAAGCAAATGTCACTTTAGTAATAACATAAGGAAGGGTCCGCTAGAGTGGGAGCACAAAAATAATGCTTATTCGAAATCACCTAGGGGATGATATCAATCGTGTTGATGATGTGGTCAATCATCTTTTAGTAGATGTCACTCTATAAAAATCATGCAAGAAATAATGGAATCACGAATAAAATCAAGCATAATACTCATCATTAAAACTTGCTTAGTTGTAAGCTTTTTAAAGAATATCTTTCAAACACAACTGAATTACCCTTAAAAAAATTCAACCTTACCATCACCTCAAATTCACCCTATGTCTGTAGAACATCACTATCACTACCAAAGTGCTAACTAGTACCCTCGTACCCATGCCAGTTAAGATCCATAGTAAAAAACAAGTTATATAGGGTAATATTCAATCTCATCTAATGAAAGATGATAGCTATGAGTCTTTGGGTACCGCCTCTCAAAAAATGTGGATATGAGTGGGCAATTATGGTGGCAGGTGTATGACTCACATAGATGCTTCACAATAGTGGTCTCAATGTAATCAAATGCAACACCCATGCTAACACCATCCTTTAACAATGGTTTCATTTTGATTCATCTCATATCATGAGCATAAACAAATGTATAATATCCATGTTATCATATGATTCCTATGTGTTATGCAAGTATCATTTTATTGATATGTATTATTATCTTATTTAGTATTACTTATCTTTTTATGGTTGCTGCTCAATCTCATGAGCAGATGCTGCATTATTTTGCAAGTAATTAATAAAGTAATGATTTTGATGTGATTGTGTGTAGTGAGTGCTTGTTTGGGTTAGTATAAGTGTTTGGTTATCCAAATATTCCCTTCTCTTTAGAATTTTATCCATCTATTTTCTCATGTCTCTATCTCTTCCCTCTTGTTCATAATTTGGTATCATTATGGGATCAAGTATTCCCCACACCTAATCTTTATGTATAAGTATACTTTTTAACTTTGCACTTGATATAGATTGAGTATAATGAGTATTTTCTCTATGTTGGATGTGACATAATACCTATTATTTTTTTATTATTGCTTTCACAAAATAATTTTTTTGGGTAGTTAATTTTAAAGTGTTACATTGATAGTTTATGGTTAGGGTTTATGTTTTTGGGATAAGGGGTAAGGGTTAGGGGGTAAAGGGTTTGACAATAGGGGGATTGTTCACCTATTAGAGGGAGGGGTGAATGAATGGTCCACAAGTCAGAATGGGAGAGTTATGAAAAATTCACACGATGGGAAGGTCTTGTAATGAATAGTTCACTTGTTCGTAAGGCTTTAGGACAGGGCAAGCCACCTACTAAGGAGGTGGAATAGCAATTTGTTTGCCCACTTGGAGACTTACGAGTGAGTCACTAGGTGGTCATACTAGTTTATTATCCTAAACTTCTATAATTACGATACTACTAAGTTTGATATGTGTATATACATTGCACTTTCAAGTAGATAATATATCAAACTTATAAAATAAATACCAAATTAAGGATAGAACCTAAATTAGAAAATAAGAACATTTCACAAATAAAATGAATAAGTATTCCATATGCGTTAAAAGAAAATTATTTTAACAATATGTATACTTTAAAAAAAAATAAAAGTAGTTATAAAATTATAGTTATGCTATTTATTAAAAAATATTTAATACATACATATATATAACTTTTTTAAAAAGTAAGGTTAAAAATTAAATGTAGATTTTTTTTTAAAGTTAATAATAATTTTTTTGATACTGAAAAAGTATATTACACGTGGACTAACCTTTGGGTTTCAGATTAGTTGAAGAGCAGCTTCAAAATCTTAATTATTACATTTAATGAAAGAAAATGATTAGTTGGGTGTGAAATGGAGGATAGTGGAAAGAAGATTTTGAGTTAGAAAACAAAAATGATAAAATTGAAAAAGACCGAAAAGTGTTTAGGGTACACTAGTATCAACTTAAAAAATTAGGTGCGTAGACAGAGGTTAGCTTTGAGAAGCGATCCAGACGAAAAAAAAAAATATCTCGAATTCGGTTTGCCGTGCTGTGTTACTACTGGTCGTATTTAATTGCTCACACCCACCATCAGGCATTCCTGTTCTTCATAGAAGTCCTACGCTCTCCCAAGTCCCAACCAACCAACACCCTAAATTTCTGATTCTTAGATCGTAGTGCAAGGGCTGAAATGGCTCCGATCGCTGTTGGTGACACCATTCCTGAAGGTACGTTGTCTTACTTCGACGAGAACGATCAGCTTCAGCAGGTTTCAGTTCACTCTCTTGCTGCCGGCAAGAAGGTCATCATCTTTGGTGTGCCCGGTGCCTTCACTCCTACTTGCAGGTATGTAAATCTTTTTGTCGCTTTCCTTTATCCGATTCCTGTTGGAAAATGTGAATACTTGTGAGTTCCGAAATTTATGGAGGTCTGGTCTGAGTGGATGATTGTAGTTAGTTGATTGATTTTTATTTGACGAAAGCATGCAGAGAAATTGGAGTTCTGCGAAAGAAGTTCAGCAAGCAAAAGTGAAATTATTGAACTGATATTTGAGATTGCTCGACTTTCTGTCGTTCGGACGGTTTAATTGTCTTCCTGTGTTTTCTGATGTGAGCGCTCGCATAATAAATTTCGTAAATCTGTGCATACTTACTGATGTTGTCAGTTGTTGACTAGATTTGATAAATAAGTACTACTAGCTGTGGGTGCGGCTGATCTGCGCTGCTGCCCATTCGTTATTAAAATATGATTCGATCTGACGCACGAAATTTGGCATCGTTTAGAGGGCGGTCTTGGCAATAACTTTTAAGAAGAGGGGGGCCTGGGGTGGTTGAGCGATTTCGGTGGCAAATTCTGTTATGGATTTCTACACATTGGAAGCTGCAGCCAGTGTGCTAGATAATAATACTCTGTTTTTTATATTGTCTCCCTTTACTCCATCTTCTCCATCTTGACTGCTACTCCTTCACTAACCTCATCACTCCTCGACGTCCTCGTTCCAAACTCAAAAGAAGCTTTAATACTCCTCCAAGTACCTTTACAACCCAAGAATCACTATAAAAACGAACACCACCACCATACATTTCCTTGGAAATTCCCTCCTCTCAATTATACGCCAATTTCATCTAATCCTAACAATCAAATTCGACCAAAATTTTCCGCCCAACTCCACACACAAAAATCCTTTAATGTTCATTTCAGCTATCACAAATCAATGAAGTTGAACAAATCAACAGGGGAGATGGTCACAGAAACAACAGGAGAAACAAAGTAGATTCGACGGTTCCGGTGATAAAATCCCGGGAAATTTCTGCTTCTATTGTACCCAAAAATTCACTATTCACAACACTCCTTTCTCTTTCTATATTCCTTTTTGTTGGCCTAGTCCTCTTGATCGAAGCTAGCCTTGCCAAGGATACGGACAGTACACAACTAGTACCATCGCTGCCACTGACAAAGGGATCATTTGAAGAAGAGGAGGAAGATGGTGAGTAATTTCCAAGCAATTGTTGGACTATTGACATGAAATTAGATGCATTGGCGCAGTATACTTTGGGTGAGACGTTGTAGATGATTACGGTTTGATGGTTGTCGTTAGCAGCTGGTAAGGTCAGCAGATGAAATTGCGGTGAATTGAAGGATTGTTAGTTTTGTGTCGATTTGAGCATAATGCCCATATTGAATTATAGGTTTAGCTAAAACATCAGAAGAATAATGAAGGATATATCAGAATAAAAGAGTATAGACATCATTCAAACAAAGCATAAACACCACTGCTTGGTCAAACACAACCCTCACATAAAAGTGAATAACCTTAATTTAATTATAGTACCAATGATGAAATAGTATGTCTCTATTTTAATAAATTATTTTAGTGTATGCTTAATATAGTTTTAATTAATGACTAATTTAATTTAAATTACAAACCACTTCCCTCGTAATTAATGTTTCTCTTTATTTGAATTGATGTTTATTTAAGCTTCGGTTGATATTTTTCTGTTTTTTGAATGGATGATTATTCAAGTTTTGTTGAATGTTTTTACTTCTTCAAGCCTTCATTTAATCCTTGGTTGGTGTTTATTTAATCCTTGGTGTTTTTCTTCATTGGTTGGTATTTTTTCCTTCTTTGGCCAAAATGTTTATCCAAGGTCCGATTGATGTTTTTCTTTATTTGCATTGGTCTCTATTTTAGTTTGCTATGATATTTTATTAGAATTTTTTTTTAAAGAAAATAAACACCAAATTATTAAGGAGAGGCACCATACTAGCAGCTGGGTGCCACAAGGTATGTACTATCTGTGTCCTCATTCGTCTATAACAACGTTCATGTAATTACAAAAATGTCATTGCTAATTAATTAACTGCATCCTTAATATATTTTTTCCCCCATTTAGCACACTAGGGATGCACCTGGGTGCATGATATCCGTATTAGATGTCGATGGTGTTTAAAATGTGTTTTTTGAGTTAACCTTTAGAGAGATTCTTTTAAATGATCAAAGTTCTAACGTGGGCATGTTGTTATCAGGAATTTAAATAACTTATATATATTATGGTACCTTTTCCTGTTGTTGAACTAAAAGGTGATTATTTTTCCCATATTGCAATTAAATATTTGAGCTATAACTTGTTGACTTTTGGTATAAAACAACCATTGATGTCACTTGGGCTGTTTCCTTGTATGCCATGAGATGATCCTTTCACCTGTTGCTAAGACTTTTTAGCTTTTAGTCCTGATGGGATAAAAGAAAATTATCTCAATATCAATCTTGATATGTGTGATTTTGCAAAAGGCAGATTCTTGACCCAAATGTTTCTTTGTGTTTATGCAAAGCTGAGGTATAGAGGCTGTTGATTTTGGTTAATCTGTGGATTTGCCAGCAGGATGTAAAATTAGCTTATTTTATTAGTTGTTTGATAATATTGCATCTGATACCTATTTTTTGAGGCTACTCACCTACTAGATGGCTTGTGATATACTAGGATATAGTTGGTCTGGTTGATTGATAACTTTGATATGAATCTGCTCAGTGTATATGGTTCTTCCACACGCAGTTTGTAAATAATATGTCCTGGGTTGTTGGTTTTGAAAATGCATGGTTGGCCGATGTTTCACTGATTTTTCTGGCAGCTTGAAGCATGTGCCTGGATATGTTGAGAAAGCAGAGGAACTTAAGTCAAAGGGAGTTGCTGAAGTTATCTGCATTAGTGGTATTTTTTCCTTTCCCTCCAACTTGTTGATACCTTTGTTGTGATGATAGAAAATTATATACCCAATTGTTACATCATCCTAATTGTGCAAGTCACATCCCAGAGTTATATTTAAGTGATGTTGTTGAATCTATATCGGAATGAGCTATGAATCTGTTCCATTGCATTTCAAATGCATCTCAGTTTCTCGTGCTAAAGATCTGTGCTCTGATGTGTGATACTGGTTGCAGTTAATGATCCATTTGTGATGAAGGCATGGGCAAAGACATTCCCTGAGAACAAACATGTCAAGTTCCTTGCTGATGGCTCTGCTACCTATACCCATGCTCTTGGTCTTGAGCTTAACCTCTCGGATAAAGGACTTGGAGTTCGATCACGTAGGTTTGCTATCCTTGTCGAGGATCTGAAGGTGAAGGCGGCAAACATTGAATCAGGTGGAGAGTTCACTTGCTCAAGCGCAGATGATGTCCTTAAAGCTCTGTGAATCATGTATTACTGTAGCATTACTATGCCCTGTGCATTGAACTTATGACATATCGTCACCACCTCAAGCTCTAGTTGATTGTGTTTGCGGTTAAACTCAAAGAACAGTTTATGCCTAGGTAATAAAGATATGTTTATTGTGAACTTGGCTCGAGTTACGTAGATGAGTTGTCCAGTTATGCTATATGAATTAGCTTGTCTTGTGTTCTTCTCTATCGTTTGCTTTTTCTTGAACTGTTCTTGGATTATGAGATTTGCCCGATTGTATTCTGATCCTGTCATAAAGGCTAGAGGAGGCACCCATATATTCGTGGCTTACTTTGAAGCTTTTCTGATTTTTTCTTTTTGTCTCGGTTGCGTAAATTATGAGAGGCCCGGGCGGGGAGGTAAACACTGTTCAGCCATTGATGAAATTGTACAAGCAAATTAAAGTAACGACCAGAGATCAGTCCCTTCGCAATTTTTATTTCATTGCTAATTCTTCTTTGGAAACCCAGTTTGAGATGGCCGCAGTGGAAGGATAAAATATTAATGTATTTTCTGCTCCCGTGGCACTTTCATGTAACACTCTGGGTCTAGTGCTCAATCGTATCTGTTTTGTTAAAATATCAATTCCTACCAAACACAAGGGCGCACATCTTCTATACGGGGGTGCGTCTAGCCGGTCCATTTTAAATAGTATATTGCCTACGAATGTAGTACCACCGAGTGCCCAGCCACCTAGCTGTGCAAGCGTTCTAGTGATAATTGCACAAAGCGTTTCTGCCAGATGCATCATCTCTTAAGCAAAAGAAAAAAGCGAGACCAATAAATACATTTAGTCCGATGAGTGGTTAAATGTTTTCTCAACCTGTTCCACTATCACATATCGACTGTGTTGATCTTAATCAAACGTGAGTTTATATATAGCTATCTTGCTCCCCAGTCTCTCACCAATAATATATGTATCCATCTTCGTGTTTATAAATTCGTGCTGCTCAATCTGCTGCGAGCGATTTCTTTAGTTCCTTCTTATTCACCTGAAGTTTTTGTGATGATCCACATTAGAGCAGAACACATGCCAATTCTAATTCATGAGAAAAAATAATTGAATTTTTCTGTCAATGAGTGTTATGCGTCTTGGAAGATATAAACTTCATGAGGTGAGGACCATTTACCTTTCCCATAGCATTACGCGGCAGAGAATCCCAAAGATACAATTTTGTTGGCAGCTGCAATGTGTAATAAAAGCAGGAATTAAAGTTACAAACTTTTTAGAACTGTTACATCATCCATGATAAAAATTCATTGTGCAAGTCTGAGACATCATAGACTATTTAGGATCAAGACCATACTTAATATGAATGCCTATAAATTTGAAACACATTTGACAGTCAAAAGAATCCCAGTTTCTCCTATAAACATGATCACTGCAAATAGAAGTATAGCCGTCTCCTTTTCTTTCTACTAACTGCTCTCAATCTGTCTTTTTTTTTTCTTTTTCAGTAATGTTTTTGAGGATGATAGATTGGATGTTAAAGCACGACCCTATCAGAGTAAAAAGCCTAGCCGTTACACGTCCTAATAGATCATACAAGTAAAAATTAAGGTAAGAAATTGAGAAAGAAAGTATCCATAGGAAGAAGATAGGGAAAAAAAAAACACATGAACAAGATTGAATCATAGCGTGTTCATATTCCAAAACACTAATTCTAGGTAAACAGATGGGTCTATTTATTACCTTGTAAGGTGCAAGTTTCTCTTTCGCCCATGTGCGTAGTTCTTCCAATGTCAGGACCGGTTGCATCTCTTCTGTTTTTTTATTCTTTACCTCACCGTCGGGCACAATTATAGCACATATCGCTTCTCCATAAGCTTTGTCCGGTAAACCCAGCACACAACACTCTGATACAGCAGGATGCTACAGAAACGTTCAAAGCAAATAGTCAGAATGGCTGCTCCATATAAATCTCTTGTTCCACTACAACACGTAATTTTGAGGGGACTCATAAGGAGTACTTGCCTCTAAAAGAGTTGCTTCAATTTCCAATGCAGACAACTTATATCCACCAACCTTCATAATATCAGCACTTGTTCCTAATAATATGAAATATAAAATGAGAAACCTTAGATCAGGAAAAAGAGAAAAAAATGAACAACTGCTCGCTTCATTTTTACACCTAGTAATGGTCATTCAGAGAACCCTAAAATTGTGAAAACAAGAAAATAATACTTGAATGGAGTAATGAAGCAACCGAAAGGAGAAAAAGGAGGGGGGGGGGCACTCATTACTGATTGGTGTGCCTATGGCGATGCTGCTAGAATCAAGTTCAAGCAATAGGGTTTCCCTGTTGCTCCTTTATCTTCACTAGGATGCTCATGAGGTTTTAATTTATGGAATCATGAGTATAATAGAACTATAATACTATTAAAAGGTGTATATATATATATATATATATATATATATAAAGAAAGTCTAAGTTTGCTAGCTTCCAGATAAAAAAGGCAGTGCATGTTAGTACAGTCATGCTAAACAGAATTCCCACGACTTGATGTTCTAGCGCTGAGCTTGAAAGTTCTCGTTAAGCAAAATTGTGTTATTTTGTACCATCTTTTTGACTCTGATTATGATGATTAAGCTAATGAACCCACAGTAGGAATAGCACTGGAACACATCCACATGATGTCCCAATTCAAACAATAGGAAAAGCATATTTCATATGCAGCCATAATATGCTGGATAAACATGAATAGCAAGGAAAAGGATCATAAAACAACTGACATGAATTAATGTTTACTCACGTCCTAAAATTACATAATATCCATCTTCATCCACTGTAACAGCATCTCCGGTCTTGAAGAATCCTCCATCAATGAATGATTCTTTTGTCACCTAAGACAGAAATGGACTACTTAGAAACTACATTAGAGGTTGATTTCCAGTTGAGCGGAACTTCATCAACTCAACACAGTTAAAGCAGACATTTTTCCCAAATAAATCCAAGTAGTTAAAACTAATCCCAATACAGGAAAACAATTGATATGGAAAATGGTTGAATTTGAACGACTGAAATAAGATGAAGGTGTCATCAAAGTGAAAAAGGAGATTTGTAATAAAGTCTGACAGGATTCTTCAACCAGTTATCTTATGAGAATTTTGAAGACCACATAGGCATGTTAATACATAATTTCTATGGAGATGCACGGGAAATAAAGGACAGTGAAGTTTAAGTACCTCTGGCCGTTTCCAGTATTCCCTAAATAATGAAGGGGATCTTACACAAAGCTCACCAGCTCCTGTTGCTTCACTTCCTCCACTTTGATCTTCTGCAAGAATCTTCACCTGTTTTTGATGCAATATATTTCAGACAAAGGACATATTTTTACTGCAATTGCAGCTCCTTCCATTTTCTTTTTATATATGTGATAGGTTCCTTTCTATTGTACCATACATTCCAAGCAATAAAAACGAGGCCATGATTGAGGTTGCAATCGCGGTGTCACAAACGATAGTTTATATGCCACAGTTGTCGCAATGTAATTTTTTTTTCATAACAAATATTAACAAATATCAGTAAGATATTGATAAATATTGCTAATATCGGTTGATAACCGATATATAGCTTATAAATATGTAAAATTATAAAACCGTTGTGTATCGCTAATTTTGCGTATCGGCTGACCCAAAATTCGATAAATATCGACTAATATTGTGTATCGGGACTGATATTTAATTGTATGATATACTCTCTTCAACGCTGTGCAAGTTAGTATGTACCATATAAACTTACATTGAGTGCTTGCAGTCCACTGTTGAATTTGTGGTTAATCAGTTTGAGCAAAATAAACCATGCAAACTCTTTAAAGACAGTATGACAGTGTTTGCAAGATGTTGATATCATCTTTTAAATTTACTGCAAAAAAGACACCACTAACCTCCACACCAGGAAATGGTTTGCCAACAGTGCCTCCTTTCCTCAGACCATGTAAAGGGTTTGAGAGTGCCATGACAAACTACGAGTTCAACCATGATGATTATTTTCAGAAAGTAGATAATTTTGTCAACTGTTTACCATAAGGTACTTATTGAGCAAACCTACACACCTCAGTCATGCCATAACGTTCCAAAAGACGATGCCCTGTGATGGTTTCCCACTGCTGCATAACAGGATAAGGGAGTGCAGAGGAACCAGACATCTGATATATAAAGAGAAGAGATATGAAGTCAAATAGTCAGTCATTTGATTGAGGTGGTAGAAGAAGAAAATGTGACATAGCATGACTTGAAAATTTTACAGGGCACATGACATCACAAGGAATGCAGTATAGCTTCAGCAACTAAAATGACCACACGTAAAGAGAATACCATAAGGCGCAGCTGGCTTCCGGCATAGGCTGATTCCGCTTTTAACTCTGGATCCATTGCTTCATAACCTTGAATCAACCTAGTATACATAGTTGGAACCTACAGCAACACAGACATTTCAATGACTATATAAATTACTCAAAATTGATATTAGAGCAGAAAAGCTCTTAATGACCGCATATTTGCAACTTGAAGAACAAGAAGATGTATTAGCCGTATCCTGGATAAATTATTAACTAAAAAGGAAAATTTGCAGAACCACCCTGTGACACAAATGCTAGCACAAAAACAAATAATGCAGTAAAATCCTCTCAGCAAAGGTTAGCCTATGGTGACATAAAGGACACTGGTATTCAGACATATGTGGCATAAAATGCTGGTTGACTGCTCTGCACATCAGTTGTGACACTGAACAGTATGGTACAGTACATCGTAAGCTCCCGTTCAAAGTCATGAATTCTTCAAGACAACACCCAAGCAATGGATGTAAATACACCAGTTTCAATAGGAAGCAGCTTCCTTATCTATTCAGCATTATCAAGCACTAAATGACAAACTGTTACTCAGGTTAATTGCTCAACTGCAAAACACCATAGCTATGCCGGAGGATTGCAGCTAGTGCTTATGGGTATCCATCAATTCTGGGCACAGATTATCCTATTGCCAAAGAGGGTATTACAACAGGTTCATAGTGTTTGTAGGAGCTTCGTTTGGTCTGGAATGGGGCACAGCAGAAAAGTACTGGTTGCCTGTCATCAAGTATGTATGCCAAGTAAGGGATTGTGCAATATTTCCTGGTGGACAAGGCAGGGAGGACCGACCTCACTCACCAGTTTGCAACCTCAAATGTGCTGGAAGTGTCTAATGAGCTGCCTGCAGTTGTGCTACCAACCTAAAACATGGCAAGATTTTAAATGTTGGCTCAGTGCTGTAGCAAGGAGAAGACGAGGTATGATGGAAACTATGAGGGCAACAGCAGCATCATTTTTAGTTTGTAAGATCTGGAAGGTGAGAAACACTGCAATTTTCAGTTCCAGCAAGAATAATTCGGGAACAGATTTTGAAGTTATACACTCTCCATTTCATAATAGAAGCCTTATAATTTTTATTTTATTTTTATTTCACAATAAAAAATAAAAAAGAATTTAGTGTTATGTTATCAATTTCACCCTTCTTTCTTCTGTCATACCTCATTAATGTATCTCATAATAATAAAAGTGCTCAAGTTTCAATACGGATATTTTCGTCAATTTAGATATCATTTATTATAAAATTTAAAACTTCTTAAAATATACATTGAAAAATTATAGGCCCTCTATTGTGAAATGAAGGGAGTATTAAATTGAATAGAGCAACAAATAGGTTGTTGTATAGAGTAGTTTTGAAATTGTTTGACAATTTCCCATTGAGGATCTAGCAGTTTTGGGAGATTTAAGTGTTTGTATTATTTCAATAAAATCAATTATTAATTATCCAAAAACAGGGATGCAAATACATCATAATATATTAGTTTTGCACAACATAATATGAAGGTCTGCATGAAAATTTGATTACACAACCAAATAACAGAACCCATCAAGATGGTCAAAGAAGTTAATAATTTTAGAACCATTAGTTACATATTCTGGTTATCATTATGGAAAGATGATACTTACTCCTGTGAATACAGTCACAGCATTTTCATGCTTTGTCCTATCTTTAGGGTATGATTCACGCCATCTATGCCAGATGCCACTGACACTAAATTTTGGGATAAACTCAACCTATAATACAGGTAAATATATGTTATGGTTTGATATAGTAAAAGACAAGCTTAACTTCTTTGTCAGAGTTAGAAGGAAGAGGCTATTCAAATTTAAAGCAATTAAATATCAAAAGACATACAGAGGAACCTGCATATAGCGGGGCTAGTAAAGCATTGAAAAGCCCATGAACATGTGAACCGGAAGTCAAGGATATACAAAGAATGGATATTTAAAGATTAAATTCCCAACTGTCTCTGAAATAGACCAGATCATAATGCAACAAGAAATTCAGTAGCAAAGCACTCAAATGACTGAAAATTTGAACCTAGTGCAAGAAGCAATAATTAAATCATATTTTATGGATATGATGCAGTGGTAAACAATGAAGAAACCGATCTGAAGAGGAGTATCCCCAAGCTGCAGTCAACATTTGGACCTGAAAAGGAAGAAAGCAGAATTAAGCCATATAGTAACACAATGGACAAAACAGCAAATTTGCAAATTAGCACCTAAAATCTCAAGCCAACACAAAAATAGGATTTATGTAAATATAACCCTAGACTTCCAAAATATAAAGATTACTGGGCATGCCACGAGTTTTTATGCAAGCCAAAAGATCTAGTTGGAAAAAGTTTTCTTGGGGAACTTTGGTGTGAAGGATGAAATATAGGCTTTATTTCTAGCCACTGGGGATAACACTCATCGTCAATGATTACATTTCTGGTCAAAAAGTTAACAATGAAAACAAACAGAAAACAACTTCATCTGAGAAATTATAGAGCATGTCTGTTTCGGATGGAGAAAATCATGGTCACCACAAAAGGTTTGACATCATAATTCCGGAAGTTGGGAGATATTGCCTTAGAAGTGAAATGAAAGGTAGATTAAAATCAACCAGAAATTATGATCTGCAGCACCGTAACAAGCAATCTTCAATCCATAGAGAACATTTGGATTGCATATTCCTATCACGTATTTCTCCCCTATGATGTTTTCCTAATACCAGGTCCAAGTATTCGACTATCACTCATAATTCATATAACAATAAACAGTATGGTGTGAGATCAAGGCTTTATCCAAGTTGCTTTTCATGACCTTATTCATTGGTCAAGTTTCATCTCAACACTCCCTGGCACTTCCTTCAGACCAGAAATAAAGCAACAGTGGTTTGCAATGTCATATTTTAACAGAAGATTAGTTACTGAACAAGTAACAGACAGGGAGGGAGATGAGAACAAGAGAGAAGAAAAAGGAGGAATTAGCAGGAAGGGCACCTGTGCCAAGATGCTGCTGTGTGTGTGAACAACTCCCTTAGGCTTACCAGTGGTGCCACTTGTGTATAAAATTAAGGCCGCTTCCTTCCCTACAGAAAAGACAGAGTAAAAACTTCTTATGACATGAATATACTATAAAGATATAATTGTTGCTCGATGCAACCCACCTTGCATCTCATAAGGGACAGCAAACCCTTGCGGACTCCTGCTGTCATTAGATTGCTTCCCATCTGAAAATTCATTTACAGCTGTCTGTTCTGTGATATTGGAAACATATGGGAGAAGAGATACTTGAGCAGAACTTTTAGAGGCAACTGTTTGCATAAACTCATGATGTTCTTCCGTGCTCAATATCATGGAGACATCCTGACAAAATCAAATCAATATCATTAGAAGGCATCTGCTGACCAACACCATCAGAATGGATATATAGTGATACATGAGCTTCTGAAGCAAAGATGCAGAATGACATGGATTAATCAACAAGAGGTATTTGTAGCAGGGTTGGTATTTTCTTTTACACCAACTGTTTTGTCTTAGAAATATTAAAGGATGTCACATGGAACCATAATTTGAACATGAAAGGAATTTCACAAGAAGATCACTGTATAGGCTTATGAAATAATTGATTGAGGGTGCCTATATGCAGTTACTCGCACCCTCTTGAAATCACCAGCCTGAAGGAGAAAGCCATCCAAGAATTGTAGGGAAGCAGGATACTAATTCAAAAAGAAACTTTGCTATCTACAATCATTAAGAAATTTTCAATCAATTTCCACATTCTATGAACTAGTGAAGGAAAGCCCCACGTACCCCATCAATAACACAGATTATACACACAGTATGCAACTTCTTGATATATCATCAATGTCATGCCATATGAATCCATCACAGCTGTTAATTATTAAAAGAAGTAAATCAGCACTTTCTAGAGTGGTTAAGAACAAATTGCTGATATAACAAAGAAAATGTGATCAATTGTCTTAGACCAGCATGAAAGGGAGTCATAATATATACCTTGAGTACATAAATTTTGAAAAAACTTTGTCCATATAGAAGTTAGCAACCACAGGCAAGAATACATAAATGAAGAGAATCTAAGTTTGGACTCATCTTCTAAGCGTCTAATAGAGGAAATTTGAAGATCATCATGGCAGTTTGTGAAAGTAATTAATGTAACAGTTACTAAATTCCTCAGCCAGAATCATATTCTCCCCCTCCAGGATATACCAATATAACATTTCACCCAAAAGAGAAAAAAAGATAAAAATATGATACAAGATATAAAAAGAGAAGATTTTTCAATCCATGCCAAAAGTAAGGAAACAAGGTGGGGGTGGGGGAATGTAAGTAAAAGTTTCAAGTGGCAAACCGCATCATTCATCACATGCAGGAGCTCGGCTTCTGGGTAGCTCAGTGCAAGTGGTACAGCCACCCCTCCACTTAACCAGATCCCAAGTATCCCAGCAACGAATTCAGCTGAAGGCTTAGCTACAATGCCAACTCGAGGTCCATCAACACATTGCATTTCTTGGACAGCCCCAGTTAGAGAATTACTATGCTTACTTCTGTCAAAGTTCTGAGAAAGCAAGATTTCAAATGAGAAACCTAAACTGGGTGCGAAGGAGGCATCAATATATGTGTCAACAGTGAGCACAAGAACCAGATTTGGTTAGACCCAATGTTAATTTCAATTATAGTGATAGCCATTTCTGAAATTATCATAACTGTGCAAATGAAACTCCAAAAGACACCTATTTGTGACAAGAATAAGCATGAGAAGTAAATTTGTTAGCACAGACACAAGTTTCAGTTATAAAAATAGCCAATTCAAAAAATAAAATTTCATAGGTATGCTAATGCTAGTAAGGGAGGCTAATCATGTTCATCAAACTCAACCCCATTCCTTTTATTTTTGGTTTGTGTGAACTGAGGTTAAGGGACATTAAGCTTTAAACCCCACTTACCTCAATCATGTTAACCTTCAATTTGAGGTGAAAACATAAACCTTAATGGTACTTTAGCCTAAATGAACAAAAGCATCCCTTCCCAACCTTCTCTTCATACCTCCTCCAGAAATTAATAGGAGGGTAAAAAGGAAACAAACATGGATCTTTGCCTAGAGTATCCATCTCCCAAATAAGGCTACAACATCCAAGCAATAAAACCGCAATATTAGAGTGTTGGGAACGATATTTTATATGTTGTGGTGTAATTTTTTTCCACAACAAGTATTGATAAATAACAGCAAATATCAGCAAGATATTGGCCAATATTACAGCATTAAATATGTGGTTTTATAAAACAGTTGTGTTTTGGAAATTTTGGATCGCACTTGACCCAAAAACCTATAAAATTGTGGTACCGATATTTCATTGTATGATAGAAACTCCACCTCCCTATAACTTGAAGCTTGATTCACGTAGCCTCACCTCTCTCCCTTGATGAAGCTAACCCTGATATACCCTTCAACCTCTATCCAAATACAGCTTAAGGCTAAATATTATCTATTCAAAATTAATACAGATATTAGGCAATTACCTAGTGAAACAGAAAAATGATGCTCAAAAATATATAATACTAAAGGGACTTGTTTACCAAGTTAATAAAAAAGAGCATTTAAGAATTTATTCAAAAAAAAGGTTCACGTTTCTTATTCTGCGGGCATCATAGTAAGGCATATTCAGCTTACACTTTTCAAGTCCCCGCTAAGCAAGAAAGTGGATATATTTTGTGCCGATGAGATGAGTTGGCTGTAGCTGTAGCACTTTTTATCTGCTCTAAGAGCGATATTACCACTAGCTGCGGAACCACGGCTGGCAACTGCTTTGATCATCTCCATATTTTTACTTCCGCTCGATGCTGCAGAAATTAATAGCAATTAATTTATTCAAAAATGCAGCAATTTAGTCCTAGATTTAAAATTACATGTACTAGGAAAATCTTAAGGAAGAGGCAGGAGCAAGATACACGACTTTTAAGCAGGATAATGCAAGAAAAGCTTCGGAGAAGAGGGAAAAACAGCTACCAGAGCATGGATAATTAAAGGTACGTGCTATACAGGATACAGCTATAACTAAACCATAAAATTTGCGTTTCAGAGATTCCGTATGGTACAAGAAAATTATCATATCTTAATATGAGCCCCACACATTTTTAGATCAACTGTTGTCACATACAAGCTTTCTCATATAACATGCTCATTTGCCAGTGTATCCCATCATACATTCTTTCTTGATAGAACATTATATGTAAGCTAAAATTAAATATAGCACAAATCGTAAGAGCCAAAGGACACTTGATGGAGTTAGCTGAGAAGAATTTGATAACTAAAAGGGCAAACTTTGGCTACTAATGCCGTCTATGATCATGATCATCGCGCTCAAGGACGATGGTCCTAAAAAGCAGCGAGGCAAAGAATGTCGTCACTTATTGACGATCTCTAACACAAAATGGCACTCAAAGTAATCAACTGGTAATCAAATAGCAAAGAAGATAGGAATAGTAAAAAAAATCCACAACAAACTTCTATGATGGTATCGAATTTCAATAACCCATCAATTGTAGAACGTCCATTTCGATCGAACGCACCTTCTGACCACACTCACCTAGAAAGCTTAAAAAATTAACCGGCGATCAAGTAACGAAATATGTTCTCGAAAGCATAGGTCTTTACATCGAGCATATTGTACGCATAGACAAACAAAACCAGAAATTGAAAAGAAAACTAAAGGAAGTACTTACAGGAATAAGGATGAGACTGACCGAACCAAAGGGAAGTGGGGTGCCGAGGAGTGGGTGAGTGGAAGCATAGAGCTTTAAGACGATTAAGATTATGGACAGGTGTGAAGTAGTTGAAGGCCTTAATTGACCAGCTGTTCATAATTACATTTACAGCGGGCGGTGCCCGTTATTTTGGATCGTAAATGGAGTTATGTTGGCAGTTGGCACCGTTGAAGTTGTTGTCGAAGTTGGCTAATTTACATTCTTAACTAGCACCTCAGGTTTGTGGGTTTCGGTGTTTAATTTACAAATTAACGCTAGGGTGCATTCAAATACATGCATTCTACCCGTTCGATCTGACTTCTGAGTCATCTGCGCGACTGTAAGGGTGCCGCAAGTAATGCGAGAGACAAAGGGACGGAACCAAATATAAAAATGTCAATTTAAGTAGGATATGCGTCGACGGTGAAGCTAAGAAAACAGAGGAAAGTGTAAACTAAGTGCTCGTTGTCGTTAGGCAGGGTAATTGGAAAAGAAAATTTATCTAGTATTTTATATAATTTATATAAAATTATAGAATTTTTTTTAGACCAAAGCATAATTTTAGATATTAATTTAATCTAAATAGATATTTTATTAAAAATAAGTTCATTATTTTTAAATATTTGCTATAAAATGTATAAAATAGAGGGAATTTTTTTAGTCTCATATCAACTAAGTCCTTAAAAAAAATTAAATTGTTTCAACTTGTAAATATTTTTTTTTGAATTTTTAGTTAAGAAAGAAATGTTTAGACCTTTGTTCCAAATAAGGAAACCCCCACTAAATTGTTGCCAAAGATTGGAATATATTAAAAAATTAATTTTTTTTATACAGTATAATATACTTTGTATGGTGTACTTATGTATTATAAGTGACTATGTATTCATATAGAATAAAATAATATTGTTTCTAAAACTTAAAACAACTAAGCTATGAAATCTAAAATTCAAATCAAACTAAACTAAATAAAAAATTTAAGCACAATACATTAAACAACAAATGACCTAAAAATCAAATCAAATAAAAATTTAAAGCAAATAAACATAAGTCAAAGATAGATCCAACCCCCCAAAAAAGAAATCATTGCCTTCTTCTCAATCTCGTTGCATTCATCATCCTCAATAGTCTTGCTCGTGGCTAAAGGAAAGGAGAAGCTTCAAGCTCCTCTCCACCCTACTTTTTCCTTACCTATTTTTCTATTTTTTTTCTTCATAGAACTTCAATCAGAGTTTTGTCTTCAAACGAAACATTGGCGTCTCTTATTTGTTGTGACAATTTTCATCTTCAAAAGGAAGTAGTGAGACAGAAACATAGAAAGTAACAAGGAAAAACGAGTGGAAAGAAAGAAGGAAGGAAAACAAAGAAGCTCCAAAGACTCTCACATCTTCATGAAAAATGATAGAGCGTCCATTCCACTCAGATATCGAACCTAATTAAAGAAACAAATGATTTCTTCATATTCACAGTTTGTGATTTGGTTGTTACAACACCAAAAAGTATTGAGACTGAAGTTGATGATGTTACCGGAGAAGAGAGAGGAAACTAAAGCTTATGAACAAGGAAGATCAAGGGTGGGGATTTCGGGTTCTAGCTTGTTTGAGGCTTTTGGTTTAGGTTTTTTTTTTTGTGATTTATTTGTTTTGATCTTTGTTTGTTTTGTTTCATTTCGTGGGTTTTAATTGCTTCAGTTTGTTTGTTTTGGTGTGCTCATTTTGATTTTCTTTGGTTACAATTAGAAGTTTGATAAAGTTGCATTTTAAATCTAGCTAATTGTAGTTTTAATTTTTATTTATTAATGTTATCTTTGATCTTAGGATGATGATGCTACTAGGAAAGAAAGAAGGTTAGGTGTTTAATTTAGATTTGGTACTTAGATAGGTTTGTGTGATGTATTGTGCTTTAATTTTGATTTTAGTTTAGTCTTCTTTTAAATTCTTAAGTTGCTAATAATTTTGTGTTATAGTAGCTTGTTTTAGTTTTTGAAAATAATAATATTTTATTTCATATAAAATATGTATTTATATATAATACATGTATATATTATTATAGTACAAAATATATAAACAAAAACATTAAATATTTTTCGACAAGCTCGAGTAAAAATCTAGCCAAAATTTCCTTATTTAGAAAAAATGTCCAAACATTTATTCCTTAATTAAAAATTAAAAAATGTTTGTTTCTAAATTGGAACAAATCTCAAACATTTTTTTCTTAATTTATATTTTTCTCTTAGAAAATAATAGTTGACTTTAATTTGTCCTACTCCATTCTATAAAAAAAATCTATATTATAATTCAATTTTTATTTCAAAACAAATTTATATTAGAAAAGTTAATATCTTTTTTTCCCTTTATTTTTTTTTATTTTTCATTATCTATGTATTAATGACTCAAATACTTTCTAATAAAGAGTATAGATATAATAGTGATGTCACATTTCTTTTTAAAAGGGGCATCTACATTCTTAGTAGGGATAGAATTCTGATCATCTATTTGTATCACGAGCAATCATATTATTTGAATCATAATCTCTTTGTAAGTTAATTTTACTAGTTTTTTAAGAAGTGTATAAATTACTAAAATAACTTTTTTTGAGATAACAAATAAAGTAATAAAAAAAGCTTTTTCATCCTTATGAATTTTAAAAGGTTTTTTTATATTGTGCTCCTAATATTGTTGATAAGGCTTTGATTTTGTTTTAAATGGTATACTTTGAGAATAGTAGCAAACGTATAATACAAGCTAACTAATGCTATATTTTATAACGCTAATAGTAATCTTATATTAATATATGGTTGATTAGTTTTACTTTATAAAATGAGATGCAAGAATGCCCAAATCTATAGATTTATTTATCTATAAATATATAAAAATTTAATAATTTATCCCCTCTTTTGGGCACAATTTCTAGCCCATTCCCCCCTTCTTCGATTTATTTTTTATATATACTTATTTGATATTAAAAATAAATTAATTTAGTATTAAATTTGTATATTAAAAAATATTTGAAAAAAATTAAAACTTTTTTTAATTTTTAACCTCATATTTTTATTATTATAAATATATTAAATATTTTATTATTTCTTAATAAAGGACATCTCACATGCTCTTCCGTGAACGTCTTGTGCATTGTCCCCTCTGTCTTTCAATAAATGTTCTTGCTAATGCGTCTTGTCTGTCTGACCCATGCACATTGGCGGTCCGAAAGTACACAGAAATGAGCGAGCCTTTTTGTGGGTTTGGCGGTGCACGGTGCACCTATATAGTTAGAGACGGTGCGGATCTACGCCTTTTTGGTAAGCAAGGTAAGCGAATTATACGAGTCAGAATAAAAATAAATTTATTATGTAAATGGATTAGGATTATGTTTTGATTCAAGCGTCTTTTGAGTTCAGATTTAATACAAGTAATAATAAATTAGATTAGATCCATATAAGGACTGATTAAAAGAATAACGGATAGGATCTAGATATAACATATCGAATTATTTTAGATTCAGATTTAATTTAAATCTATAGATAACGAATCTAATCGAGTTTATATTTAGTTGATTTGGATCTACAGAATTTGTGTCATATTATGTTTAGGTCAAATTAATTTAATTTAAAATTTATATTGATGTTTATTGTTATTAATTTAATATAATAAATCAACTGAATTTAAAAATTTATTATTATTGTTATACTTAATATAGTAATTTTTATCATAAAGTAACGATACAATTATAAATATGTAATAATAATAATAATAATAAAGTATTATCATTCTAGTATTATTATTATTAATAAAATTATAAATATTATTATATATATAATTATAATGATTATTATGAATGTTACAACAATCATTATGATTATCATGCTAATTATAATAATTATTGTTATTATTATAATTAATTAATTAATATTATTATTAGAAATACAAATATATATTTTATTATTGTTCTTATAATAATATATATCATAATTATTATATTTACAATTATATTTTTTATGTTTATAATAATTATAATTATAATAAAAAATTTATGATCTAATCTGATCATGCTAATATGATATTAAAATAAAGTGAGGAGAATAGAGTTTTATTTCAATTTTTGTTATATAGGATGCATATTGTTATTTTTTATATATAAAATTTTATTAATATTATAGGTTATTGATATTTAATGTAGTAATTTATATAAGATAAAATATTATCTTTATGGATCAAATTTAACTTTAGTTTGAATTAAATTTAAAATTATATTCAAAAATGGATTGGGTTTAAGTTGGGTTTGATGAATTGAAATTGGGTCATTATAGAATTTATGTTCAGGTATGGATAAGTTTATTTTTCAGGTTGGATTATTTGGGTTCAGATTATTTCATATACAGATTATTATTAGGTTAACTAGATTTTAGTGGGTTTGAATTATTTTAAAATTTTAAATTAAGATCGAATTTAAAATTTTAGAATCATATTAAATTTTACATCATACTAATTTTACTATATGGAGTATAATTTAAGAACATTGGAGTCTAAAAGTAACTGAATATATATCGTGACTGACTCATTAAGTCGGTATGGTCCTTCGTGCCGGTAACGGTAATGGTATGTTTGGTTTGAGGCGAATGGTGGTGGATTAATTGATCCACCTCGTTTGGAAATAAATTTTGTTAATCTTAACTAGATGAACCAAGGTTAAAGTTTTATCTTTGCTCACCTTGATTAAGCTTTTTTTTGTTAACCTTCGATATCGGGATTTGGGGGTATCAGGGGTGAATGAAAAAATATAAGTAAATTTTATACATTTACCTGAATCCAAATATAATTTTTGAAATATTTACCACGATTTACCTAATTTAGATTATAATAATATCATCCAAATAATATTTTAAAATATTTACTTTAATTCACTCAGATTAAATGCATATAGTCTATTTCACCAATAATAATAATAATATCGCTAATATAAACTACGTTCCCATGTAACTCATTGGACATTGCTCCTCCATTACCCTGTTCATTTTCCGTTCAATTGATTGTATATTAGCCTAAAGTTGTTCATATTATCCGATATCCTCTTATTTAATTTGATATCCGAAACAATCCTATCCAAAAAAATAAATATCTAATCCGACAAAAAGTCAAACAAATCAAATATTCGATTCGACAAATACAAATAATATTTGATCCGAAAAAATTATTTATATATTTTTTTATAATTTTTTATTTTATATATAAATAAATTTCAATGAATATATAAATTTTACTTACTTAATTTATTAGTTGGACCAAAATTTAATTTAGTGTAAATTATATTTTTAATATAATTATTTTTTAAAATATTTAATTTAATCCCCTCCCCCAACGACCAACGCATGAGTAAACAGTGTATAGTAGCACTGTAGCAGCACGTAGCAAGTAGTCACTCACTACTAACTATTGACTACGTAATGTAATGTACGCATACTATGTGCTATTCTAGTCTTTGGTGCTATAGTATTCATTTTAATTTATTTTAGGAAAAATTATTTTAAAGTCCACCTAAGTCAAATTATTTAAAATTAAATAATCTATTTTGTATTTAGGTTACTTTTAGTAGTATCAAATTTACATATACATATAACTAATATCATATGTACATTTGTACATAATTAGATGTACATATGAGTATAGTTATATATACATAATATTTTGTACTTGGAATCAAATATTTTAAGACCATATTAATTTTTAGCCTATTAATTCTTCTCAAGTGGACCTCAAACTAAATTTTTTCTTTTTTTTTAACTAGTAATAGTGTAGTACACACTACACAGTCAACACTCGCAGCCTCACACCCATATTGGCCATATCCCCACTCCACACGCCTCAGAAAAAAAAATCCCTTTTCTCTATATTTGCTTTCCTATTTTTCTCTTCTACAGTTCTTTAAAACCGACCGCCTCTTTCGTGTAATCTCCCAGTCCCAGGCTCCCAGCAACCACCTGTTTAGTGTTCTCACTGTTCAACTCCGGTGCTTCCTGCATGCTACTACTCCCCTATCATCTTTGTTTTCAATCTACTACTCATTGCTCAACCATCATCGAATTTCAGTGGGTAATTTTTTTTCGAACCCTAACCTTTAATTTAAGTTAAATTAATTACTAAATTGAGTATGTACGAGTTATATATTAGATTTGGATGGATTAATTGTGTGATATATGTTTGATTTGTAAAAATTTGGACACTTGACCTATTATGCCCTAAATCGAGTATGTGTTATGTGGTCTCTGCTATTTTTCAGATTTGAATGAGTTGTATTACTAGCTATTTTCTATTAGTAATGACTTAGATTATTGGCCCCCTGCTTGAATATTGCATATTTCACACAAATTGTTAATATTTCACAGAAAATTAGTCTTCTGATATTTTTCAGATTTAGAAGAGTTTTATGATTAGCTATGATTAGTAATGTGTTGTTCCATAAATCAATTTTGACCTTTTCAATTAATGCGGTCTAATTACTTTTAACTGCTGTATTATGGAATGTGAGTCTTTAGCCGAAGAAATGTTAATATTTCACAGAAAATTAGTCTCCTGATATTTTCCAGATTTAGAAGAGCAGTATGATTAGCTATGATTAGTAATGTGTTGTTCCATAAATCAATTTTGACCTTTTCAATTAATGTAGTCTAATTAGTTTTAACTACTATATTCTGGAATGTGAGTCTTGAGTGGAAGAAGTGTTAACATTCTTCCGTTTTTGTTAATTTCTAGCTCTAATCAATAATGGCCGACAGTGGTAATGTGAGGGATGTGCCTACTGAAGAGGTGGAGAGCTTATCTCCATTTTTGGAGTCAGTCACAACAAGTATCTATTAGTAATTCAAGGACCTCCTCTACTAGTGATTCAGTTATTTCACTAGCATCTAATTTAGATGTGCATGAAGCAAGAAGACAAATGGCTAAAAATATTGAGGAGAAATATGAATTAGATAGGTATTTGGAGGAGAATTTGGTGGAGGTCAATCAAGGAATGAGTGAGAAAGTTGAAAGTTTTCTTAGTCCTAAAGATATGTTAGGTTGGTGGAGGAAGAATGAATCAAGGTATCCTATCATAAGCGCAATGACCAAGGATATCCTACCTATACCTATTTCTATTGTTGCATCAAAATCGGCTTTTTGCACCGGAGGTCGCATGCTTGACCGTTTTCATATTTCTTTAACTGGAAGGATGGTGGAGGCCTTGATTTGCTCACAAGATTGGCTTTGTAGATCACAAGAGCCATTATTGTTGGAAGAAAAGTTGGAGGATCTTGAAACAATTGAAATATGTAATTTTGTAGTCATCTTTTTTTATTTGTAGTTGATTAATTCTTATGAGATACTTATTAACACAGTGAATCATTCTTTTTTATTATAGAATTAGAGAATATGAATATAACTCTACCACTTATGCACATTGAGGAGTGAGAGCTCAAGAAACTTTATATAAGTTCGAGTAGGTATTTGTTGAATTAATTTCTCATTTACAATGATCTTAACTTATAATGATGATGTAACTATTGTTTGCTTACAAGGATGCTACTATTGTTATTGTTTTATTAGCTCTACACTTAATGAAGTGTGTATTTACTATTTATGCAGGGTTACGATGTATTTGCTGCAGCATTGAGTGGATGATTTACAAGCATGCAGGGTTATATTTATATTATTTAAATGTGCTTATTGTTGGATAGTTTTATGTACTAAGGAAGGCAATTTAAAACAAGTTAATTGGTGATGTAATGTAGTTTAAAGAATTGGATCTGATAGAATCCGATCAAGTATTGTGATTTAGTAGCTTTAGCTCTTTAATCGGATATTTGTTTATCAATTCGGATATTTGTTTAACAAATCGGATATTTATCAAATATATTTGTGATTTGGTATTTTTTTTATATTTCAAAGACCATTCAGATAATAACGATTTTATTTAATATCCGATCCAAAATTTTGGATATCCAAAAATCGGATATCTGAAATTTCGAAAACCTGAAAATTAAATATCCGAAAATTCAAATATTTGAACCGTAAACGGCCCTACTTAGCCCATTCAAATGTACACATTTAAATTCTTCATCATCCAAATATAAGCATTGAAATTGCCATCTCATCAACGCTAGTTAGTCGTCGAGAAATACAAAATCATAAAAAAATCAAAAGGTATGATAGTATTGAAATTTAATTTAATTTCAGTAATGGTAATAACTTTTATTAATAAATCAAATAGAAAAAATCAAAGGAATTGAACTAAAATTGAAGTAACAAATGACACAAAGCTTCTTGCAAATTTCAACATAAATTAGAGCTTTGTTTTGAAGCAAGTAGCACGGTCGTCAGGTGGTAGTAAGGCGACTACGATGTCACGAATGGTAGGGACATACGACAGCCGACGATGTATGATCCAATATGTTGAAGGAGAGAGGGAGGAGGGGAAGATGGATACAGGATATAAATAGGGTCAAAGGCAGGGATAATGATTAATATAATTTTTATATATTTAGATATCAACCTTTAATGTTTAATTTAAAGATGGACAACTTTTGTTCCGAGTTCTATATATATTCAGCCACACAATTAATTTTTTTTTTTGGAAAATACAAGCATTTTTTTAAAAAAATTCTTTAACTATTGACCACTATATAATTTGAAAAAAATTACAAGGTTGGTAGAAAAAGATTCAATCAATATTTAAAATTTTACAATGAAATCATAAACTTGAAAAAATAAATTTATTATATAAAGAAATCTGTCTCATTTTTATATTTATTTCTAACACGTAACGTAAAACTGTATTTTTCTACACAAGTAATTCTAAAAAATAATGAAACATTATAAATTATATCTTATTTAATCGAGTACTTAATAGAAATTGTGAATTAAAAATCCATGCCCCTCAACCTTGAAGGCCTTTTTATTAGACGTAGCTTAGTATTATAATATAGTATAGTATATATAAGACATATTAACTCTGTATTACATATAATGAAATAAAAAAGAGTTATTAACTCTTTCTCTCTTCCTCTCATTCGATCTTTTCCTTTCATTTCTATTCTCTTCTTATTTTCTACTTAACATGGTATTAAAGCCTTAAATCTTAAACCTCATATTCATCTTAATTCTCCTTTCCTTTCTTTTCAATTCATTTCTTCTCAAATTCGATTCTTCCCTTCAACCGACTTCATTTTCTTGAACTTTCTTGAAATTCTTAAAGTTCTTGAATAAGAATGGCACCTCCAATCACAGAGGACACACATTCTGTAAATGAAGGTCACTCAAACACCTTAATTGGCCATTCCAATTCTCTTTATCTTAGCACTTCAAATCATCCTGGAGACATATTGATATCAAAGAAGTTCGATGGCACTGGATACCCATCCTAGAGAAGAGCTATGTTGATCGCCATTTCAGCTAAGAAGAAGCAAGGCTTCATCAATGGCAAGATTCCAGAACCAGCAGAGACTGACCCTTCATATGAAGATTGGCATGCGTGTAGCAACATGCTCATCTCATGGATTCTCAATACTCTTACCAAAGAAATACTAGACAGTGTTATATTCATCACCACTGCCAGTGAAATTTGGTATAATCTCAGTGTAAGATTCAGTCAGTCTAATGGAATGTATCAACTTCAATTGAAGAAAGAAATATCCAGTGTAGTACAAGGGTCAGATAGTATTACAAGTTATTACACCTGAATAAAGAATTTGTGGGATGAACTCCAAGCGGTGCATCCTTTTCCAGTTGCCACTAAGGAAACTCAGCAATATTTCGAGGAAGAACAGCTCTTACAATTCTTGGTGGGATTAAATGACATCTACTCAACTGTTCGTAGTTCGTTCATTATGAGCAAACCATTACCTAGCATTGGAGAAGCATATTCTGCACTTTTGCATGAAGAGAAGTAGAGAGAAGTGAGCTCCCAGCCGATTTTAATTCAAGACCAATCTTCTTTTTCTGTGCAAAGTCATCTTCAAAGGCCTTACAAGTCTGACATCAAGAAAACATCCCTCATATGCACCTATTGCAAAAAGACAGACCATCTTAAGGATAAATGTTATCGGCTTATTGGATTTCTAGCTGATTTTAAGTTTACAAGGAATAAGAAACTCTTTGCTGATGTTCAAGGTGATGATTAAGACAAATCAGAAAATGATGTTCAAACTCAATCCAGTATTCAGTTGAACAATGACCAATGCATGAAGCTTTTGTCTCTCCTGAATCAACATATTCTATCATCCAAACCGGCAGGTAATTCTCTATCCATGCCTTCTTTGCCATTCGGTTCTTTTACTGGTAGTTATTAGATATTGGATTCAGGGGCTTCTGATCATATGTTTGCCTATAACTCTTTATTCAATTCCCTTTCTCCTCTCCATAAACCATACACGATAACTCTACCAAATGGTCATTCTGTTCATGTAAATTCAAAAGGGTCTATTCAATTGAATGATATCACCCTTACCAATGTTTTATATGTTCCTTCCTTCAAATTCAATCTGATCTCTGTCAACAAATTACTGCATCAATCATCTAATTCCATTTCATTCACTGATAATACCTGCTACTTGTTGGGACCTTCTCTAAACAAACCTGTGGTTCTTGGTGAAATCCAAAATGGTTTGTACCTGCTGCATCACAATATCCAAGGGAAATAACAAGCCCCAAATTCAATTTCTTCATATGTTCATAATTCCTTTGTGACTAATATAGATCATTATAATAGCTGGCATATTAAACTTGGTCATGTACCCTTTGAAAAATTACAAACTCTCAATGTTCTGTCATCTAAGTGCAATAAAAATTCCATTATTTCATGTACTGTTTGTAATCAGGCAAAACAACATCGCTTATCTTTTCCTCAAAGCACAATACATACCAGGTCTCCCCTTGATTTAATTCACATAGATGTTTGGAGGCCATTTCATATTTCTACTCATAATGGCTACAAATATTTCCTTACCATTGTAGATGATTTCACTAGACATACATGGACTTACTTACTAAGTACAAAAGGGAATGCTTTCACTGTCATTAAAGCTTTCATTGCCATGATTCAAATATAGTTTCATACAACTGTAAAGATTATCATAACCGATAATTCCTTTGAATTAGGATCTAGTAGAGAAACCTCCTCATATCTCACATCTCTGGGCATTTTACACCAAACATATTATGCTTGTACTCCACAATAGAATGGAGTAGTTGAAAGAAAACATAGACATATCTTAGAAGTGGCTCGAGAATTTTTCTTTCAATATAAAGTTTCACCTAAATTTTGGGGTGAATGTATTCTGCATGCCACTTATATCATTAATTGTCTACCCAAAAAATTCCTCCAACACAAAACACCTCATGAATAACTCTTTGGTACACCTCCTGATTTTTCTTGTCTTCATACATTTGGTTGCCTCTATTATGTCTCTTCTTCTCCTACACCCTCTGATAAGTTTTCTCCAAGAGCTCACCCTTATATTTTTCTAGGATACCCCATTGGCAAGAAGGCTTATAAAATTTTCAATCTCACTACTCAAAATCCACAAATATCCAGAGATGTTATTTTCTATGATCATCATTTTCCTTATGAAGATAGTGCTCACCACAACACAACTCATCATTATTACCCTTTTCATGGCATTGATAACTTTCATTTTGATTCTATACCATTTATTCTACCTCCTACAACCCCATCCCATGAATCCTCACCATCATACTCTATTCCACCCAATTTACCTCCTTCTATACCTGTCATAACCAATCCTCAGGATATTCTTCCTTCACATAATAATTTACCTTTGGCATATAATCCATCTTTTAGAAGATCCACTCGCCACATCAAACCACCTTCACATCTTCATGAGTACATATGAAATGTTGCCTTGCTCTCCATTAATTCTCCTTTTTGTCCCTATACTATCACCAATTCATGCATTCTCCATCCTTCTGTTCATTCATCCATTATAATTCAATGTCATATGGTCTCTACCCATCATCACACACATATTTCAGAGCCCTCTTCCTATGACGACGCTACTACTGATCCCAACTAGCAAGATGTTATGGTTAAGGAATTTATTGCTTGGGAAACTAATAATACCTGGGAAATCATGAAGCTTCCCAAAGGGAATAAACCTATTAGCTGCAAATGGGTCTATAAGGTAAAGTATAATGATAATGGAAGCCTTGAAAGATACAAGGCCAGATTAGTAGTTTGTGGGTTTACTCAAAAGGTTGGTGAAGACTACACTGAGACATTCTCCCTAGTAGTAAAAATGACTATCATTCGGTGCATTGTTTCTACTACCCTAAAATTTGGTTGGCCATTATATCAGTTTGATATTAACAATGCTTTCCTTCATAGTGATCTTCATGAAGATATATATACATATATATATATATATATATATATATATATATATATATATATATATGAAACCACCACTTGGTCTGTCTCTTGATTCACCCTCTCTTGTTTGTAAACTAAAGAAATCACTCTATAGCCTCAAACAAGCCTCACGGTAGTGGTATTCCAAGCTCTCTATATCATTGATATCTAAGGGTTTTGTTCAGTCACTCAATGATTATTCTTTATTCATCAAATCTAACTCCAATAGTTTGATCATAATTGTTGTATATGTTGATGACATTTTAGTCACTGGAAATGATGTTGCAGCAATTACATCTTTAAAAACTTATCTCGATCAGACTTTCAAAATTAAAGATCTTGGATCTTTACATTTCTTCCTTGGTATGGAGTTTTTTATAGTTCCTAAAGGTTTGGTTCTCACTCAACAAAAGTTCACTCCTGAAATACTAGACTAATTTCTGCCACCTGATTCCTCCTGTGTCTCAAGTCCTCTCGAACTTCATATTAAACTCAAGACTGACATGGGAAAACCTTTAGAAGATCTAACTCTTTATATACAACTCATTGGGAAGCTTAATTTCCTTCTTCATAAAAGACTTGATCTAACCTTCTTAGTGAAATATTTAAGCCAATTCATGCAATCTCCACATCAAGCTCACTGGTTTGCAGCTCTACATGTTCTCAGATATCTTAAGAGCAGAATTTCCTAAGGCATTCTCCTCAATGCCTCTTCCAGCTTTCAATTACTGGCTTACTATGATTCTGATTGGGCTTCTTATCCCATTAGTCGAAGATCTGTTAGTGGTTATCTCATTATTCTTGGAGGCAGTCCAATTTCATGGAAATCTAAGAAACAACATATTGTATCTCTTTCCTCAGCTGAAGTAGAATATAAATCTCTCAGATGCCTTATAGCTGAATTATTTTGGCTTAGTCAACTTCTCACCGAGCTCACCGTTCCTAACATCACTCCCATTCCAGTTAAATGTGATAATCAAGCTACAATTTACATTGCTAAAAATCTTTTATCTCATGAGTGCACCAAACATATAGAACTTAATTATCACTATGTTCGTGCACAACTTAATGCATGACTCATTTCCTTATCTTATGTTCCAACTACAACTTGGTTAGCTGATGTCTTCACCAAGAATCTCAGTGAAAAAGATCATACAACTATTATTCCCAAGCTGGGCATGGTCTCCCCCTCCTCCATCTTGCGGGGGGTATTAGACGTAGCTTAGTATTGTAATGTAGTATAGTATATATAAGACATATTAACCCTGTATTACATATAATGAAATACAAGAGTTATTAAATCTTTTTCTCTTCCTCTTATTCGATATTCTCCTCTCATTACTATTCTCTTCTTATTTTCTACTTAACACCTTTGTCCGTCTAGTGCCACTATGTTGCATCCTAATTTTATATCAAATAGGTGAATAATGAGGAATGGGAGTATGGAAAAAATTAGACCTATACTACCTTAATGGTAACCCAAACCATTTCTATTTATTTTTACTCCAATATCAAAGTCCACACACATACACACACACACACATACATCAATGATTTTGAGCAAGCTAACTCTGATCGACACAAAATTGAAGGATTCAAATACTCATCATAAATAGATAATAAAAGATAGGTTACTGAAATTATAGCAAGCCCATAACAGATCTTAACACGAAATTGTTGGATTAATCAGCAACGACTTGGGCTGATAACATGGGTGATTGTAAAAGAAAGGATAAGTATGTAGAGAAAGGGTAAGGATCTTTGTACTTAGGATATGAATAGAGACAATTATCAGTGATGAGGCTTAGGCTGGTAGGATGAGTACAAAAGTGAATGGATTCGGTGCTAATGATGGGGAAGTCATTGGATTATAGTATTTAGTGATGAAACCTAATAAAAAAAGGTGGTATTCAAAGATAAAGAAGAAAATTCATACATTTTTTACACCAAAATTGTCCATGATACCTTTGGCTTTAGATTGTCTTTCAAATTTAATAGAATCGAGGACGATTTCCACTAATTATATCATCATGTGCAAAGACAATAAATAAAAGTAACACCAATTATACGTTATATTATAAAGGGTTTAAAATTTTATATATTCCTTCATTAGTTATAGCATGGTTTTGTGTGTATGAATATATTTATATACATATTGTGTCTTTTTATATGACATCTATCTTTAGATAAGATAATTACCTACGTAACTCATATTATATATATATATATTACGGTAGCTAGGTTTCATGGATTTGTTGTTGGTGTAATTAAAGTTTAAAATTAATCCTATTTTAAGAGCTAAGTTAGGAATTTTGATTCATATTATAATGAATAGAATATGACATTTTAAAATGTAGAGTAATTGGCCCTTGTTTGGTTCTACGTAAGAAAATTGATTATCTTAAATAATTACGTTCTTTAAAATATTTGAAGATTAAAGTTTTATAATAAAAAAAAGGATTATTATCATACATACTTGCTTTTTAAGTAGTTCTAAAATATAAAAAATGAGTGACTAATTCAAGAAAAAAAAAAGAACACAATGATGGATTTAAGACGGCTAAAAATTTGAGTGACTAAACTAATATTTGTCTCGGTATATATTTTTCATTTAGCATGGGGTTTGAAGTACCATATCCTTCGGTATCTTATTAGATTATAAAGAAAATAAGATAACGCAACACTCTGCACGAGTTTATATTTGACAAGGTATATAGTCTCCCATTATGACTATAAATGAGTCGAGTCAAACTAGGTTGAGTTGGGATTCGTGTTGTTAAATAAATGAGTCTAAAAATAAGGCTTGGACTCAACTTATTTATAAACAAGTTAAATTAGGTTAACTCGCGAGTTTTTGTAGTAAATGATACAAGCTTGCAAGATTTTGCATTGTAAATTAGCTCAAGCCTAAATGTTATATGCTTAAACTAGGTCCGTTTATTAAAAAAGTTTAAAATAAGGCTCGATTTTGGCTTGTTTAGCTGAATAAACGAGAAAAACCGAATATAAAAAGCTCATAAGACAACTTGGCTTATTTACAACCCTACTCTCACCTGTACTAATTGGTGAGCTATTAATAAATTATATTTGAAATCCTGCAAACACTAATGCATGACCTATAGGCACCTAACCTCATTATCCTACAAAATACTTAAAATTGGTAAATTTGATTATGCACCGCAGTGTATCATGCAAGATACACTCATGTATTGATGAGTCATATGTATATTTTAATTAATAAATCATTTATAACATATAACAAGAACTACTAAGACACATAATACATAATAGCTAAAAAAAAACTAGATAATCACTTGCAAAAGCTAGATAATTACTTGCGATGGCAAGATAATCTCATCGCTATAAGTAAAAAATATTTCCTTTTTTCTTACTCATAAAATCACTTAATGAACTTTTTGGTGCATTACATATTTTAGTGATTATATCTAATTTTTATGTTATTATCTGATACTTTTTGGTGAATATGTCCTATATTTTGCTCTATATTACATTTAAGTATCATAATACACTTTGTGATTATGTTATATATTTTAGTGACTATGTCGAATTTATAGTGATTATTTAATGTTCTTATCATTAGTAGAAGATTTTTTTTATTGTGATTATATTGCATATTTTAGTAATTATTTATGATTTTATAGTGATTATTCAACACTTTTTGTAATTATGTTACATAGTTTAGTGATCATGCCTATTTTTTTGTGATTATTTGATACTTATTGGTGATTATGTTGCACTTTAATCTACGTAATATACTTTGGTGTCATAAATATGTGCAAAGAGATTATTGGACAAAATAACTAAATTCTAGTCAAGGGAAAAAATGTGTGGCCAAAAAAATTACTTGAGTGGCTTAAATAATCACTTGAGCGACCCAAGTAATCACCTTAAAAGTATAACTGAAATAATCACTAAACAAAAGGCAAATAATTATCCAATTTTTCCTAGGTGTATCTTATTAGATCCACTAACTATTGTTGACAATTTGCTTAAAATTGACCCTTCTTTGATATCATAAAGAAAATAAGAAGAGATTTATAGTTAAAACTCCCAAATAAACATCAACTACTAATCATCATGAATCCTGTCGAAGGCAGAATCCAAGAAAAACATGATATATACAATTTTACATCAATTGGCCAGAATTAGTAACCTATAATGTTCAATAAAACACAGACAACTATTTGGTAGGATTTACATTTAGTAATGATAATATATGTCAAAACCTATAGTAGTCGGTATAGAGAAATGCTTGTAATAGTACAAGTCAAGCTCTTAGTATAGACAAAATTATACGACTAATAATAGTCAAGGATATCAAAATAAGTAATTGAAAGAAATAATAAATAAAAACTAGCCAAGCCAATAGAATAAATATGATAAAATGGAAAGATAAATAAAAAATGGGCTACATAACCTTTCTTCCTTTCTTGTACTGAATTTGACATTTTATTTTCTTTTTATTTTAGCATATTATTTTGGAAAAATAATTACCTTTTTGTATAACATACATCTTACATTCATAACGATATTTATATCCAAATGGGTATTGTTAAGTTGAGTTGGGAGAGTCATCCACACCAGCATCAATACACACCGTCCAAAGTCGGCTACTAAGCTACATGTTATACACTTATAACACTTATGCTAAGTGACGTCATTTTGAGGGTGTTGTGTGTATTAGTCTGTAGTTTTGAGTTCTACTTGTTTTCTCTCTTCTTTGCAGTATATATATGAGTGAATTTTGTGGAGAGAAAAGTGAGAGATGAATGACAGACAAATGAAGAAGCAAGAATAGCATCAATAATCAAGAAACTCAATAAGAGGGGTTCTTGATGATAAGCTTGTAAGGATTGATGAGATAATCAATAATGCTTCTACATTCTTCTTCTTGAATTTTGATTGTTTAACTTTCATTATTTTTAGTTTTTCTTTTCTTTTCTATCTTCCATAGGTATCATCTACATTTTATTGATTCTAAAATTGAAGAAGAGTCTTGTTCGACTCGATGATAGAACAATTGGTATCAGAGCATAAAATAGAATCAATGGGGTTTACAAGATTTGATGTCTATAAGTTTACTGGGAAGAATAAATTCTTAGTATGGCATGTGAAAATGAATGCCCTATTGGTTCAACAGGGTTTTATTTGGTGTTAACATATAAGAATACATTATATGGAATAGATGAGAAAACTAGGGTGGATATAATGTATAAGGTTCATAGCACATTGATCTTGTGCCTAAGGGAGAAAGTCATGAGGGAAGTCTCAAAGGAAACGTCTACGGCGAGTATTTGGACAAAAATTAAAGCCCTATATATGATGAAATCCATGACCAAGAGAATGATTCTCAAGCAGCGTCTATACTCCCATAAGATACAACCCAACAGAAGACTCAAAGATCATCTAGACAAGTTTAACAATATCATTCTTGATCTTGAAAATATTGATGTAAAACATGAAGATGAAGAATTAGCTATAATCTTTCTAAACTCACTTCCTCAAGAAAGGTATGAACATTTTTTTGATATTATGGTATACTGATAGGAAGACCTCACCTTAGAAGATGTAGTGACATCAATAACATCAAAGGAAATGAAGAAACAAATTCAGAAGGAAGACATTATGCCCGAAGGATTGTTTGCTTGAGGGAGGTCTGAGAAGAAGGAAAAGAGGAACTGTCAAAGAAGGTATCAATCACAAATTAAGTCTCAAAGGAAGTTATTCCACTATCATTAAAAGGGTCACTACAAGAGAGAATGTCTTTACAGAGATAAGGGTGGATCGACCATTAAGAAAGATGGTTCAAGAAAGCAAGATTATGGTAATGTGGATTTGGTGAGTGATGGGTATGAAATTTTTGAGGTTCTTTTGATCTCAGCTGCATAAAGTTTTGATGGATGGGTGTTGGACACTTGTTGTACATGTGCCCTGATAACTGATAAGGCTAAATTCGAAGACTATGAGAAGACACATGGTGGGCATGTTTTGTTAGGAAATAATAAGTCATGTTCAGTCTTTGGTGTTGGTAAAATTATAATCAAGACATCTTCAGGCTCTAATTTTGTCTTGAATAAAGTAAGACATGTACCTAAGCTGAAAAAGATTTTAACTTCTTTAGGAACCTTAGATAATGAAGGGTTTTATATCAAAGTAGAGAAGGGAGTGTTGAGAGTAACCAGAGGCTTTATTGTGGTGTAAAAAGGAGTTCAAGAAAATAGATTATATGTGTTGAAGGGAAATCCAGTTCAAGATTTGAATGTATCTTCAAGTGTTGAAGAAAGGGAATTCAATAAAGCAATGCTTTGACATCATAGACTGGGACATGTTATTGAAAAAGGTCTAAATTTTTTGAAAGAAAAGGTGTGTTTGGCAAGAGTAAACTTCTAGACCTTAAGTTCTATGAACATTGTGTCTATGGTAAGGCCAACATATTGAATTTCTTGACAAGCACACATAAAACTAAAGAAGTTCTGGATTATGTACATTCAGATCTTTGGGGCCTTGCAAGAGTGTCATCTAATGGTGGAACAAGGTACTTTTTGTCATTAATTGATGACTATTCCAAGCGTGTGTGGATATATTTCTTAAAAACCAAAGGTGAAGCTTTGGATTACTTTAAGTAATGAAAGAAACTTTTGGAGACTAAAATTGGAAGAAAAATTAGGAAGTTACAAACCGATATTAGATCGAAATTCTACAATACAGAATTTGATGAGCTATGCAATGTAAATGGGATTGTAAGACATATTACAATGAAGGGAACTCCACATCAGAATGGTTTAGCTGAAAGGATGAATCGAACTATCATGGAAAGGTTTAGATGCATGATGGTTGTCTTAGGCTTACCTCATTCTTATTGGGAAAAAACAACAAATATTGCATGTTATCTTATAAATAGGTGTCCTTCAAGTGTAATTGACTTTAATACTCCTATGGAAAAGTGGTGTGTTGAACTTGGAGACTATAGTTTCCTAAGGGTGTTTGGGTATATATATGTTATGCTCACATCAATGATGGGAAGCTGGAACCTAGTCAAGAAAGTGTGTTCTTCTTAGATATCCTGAAGGAACTAAAGGGTATAAACTGTTAGGTTTAGATGATAAAAATCCAAAAATATTTGTTAGTAGGGATGTTAAGTTCAGAGAATCTAAATTTTATAAGGACCATTTGTCAAAGAATGACAAGATGCATGGTTTGAAGGATGAGAAATTCAATCTTGAGGTGGAGCCCAGCAAAGATCAGACACAATACAATGATAACATTCCTTCCCCATTTGTTCCTAATTTAGATGGTGAAGATGATTTAGATACTCAAGGGAGTCTATCACAGTATCAACTAGCAAGAGACAGGTAGAGAAGGGAAACAAAACGTCTAAGTAGATTTACTTATGCTAATATAGTAGCTTATGCTTTAAATACAGCAAGTGAGGTAGATTTGGAACCAAAATGCTACAAGGAAGCAATTGCAAGTAAAAGTAGCAAGGACTGGATAGTAGCTATGAATGAAGAAATGAATTCTTTGTATAGTAAGCCTAAGCATAAGAAACTAGTTGGTTGTAAGTGGATATATAAGCTCAAGGGTAAAACACACTTAAATAACAAGTATGCTAGTATTGGCTATAATAAATGACATGAAACTTGAGTAGTTAGATGTTAAGATTATTTTTCTTCATGATGAATTGAATGAAAGGATATAAATGAAGCAACTCCCTGGATACGTTGAGAAAGGCAAGGAGGATTGGGTGTGTTTTTTGAGAAGATCTTTGTATGGACTTAAACAAAGTCCTAGAAAATGGAATCTTTGATTCGATTTATATGTAAAGAGCATTGGTTTTAAACAAAATAATAAGTTTGATTCATGTGTTTATTAAAAACACAAGAAAGGTATTGAGGATGTATTCTTACTACTATATGTGGATGATATGCTCATCTCCAATACATGTATGAAGCAAATTAGTGAAGGATTTGGGGGAAGCTAAAAGGATTTTGGATATGGAACTCCAGAGATAGAGGAAAGAAAGTAAGTTGTTCTTATCTCAGGCTCTTATGTTGATAAAATACTTGAAAGATTTGGTTGTTCTAAAATAAAGCTTGTGTCAACTCCAATGAATGCACCTTAAACTTAGTAAAGTTTAGGTTCCTAATACAGAGGAGGTATATGGATAAAATACCTTACCAAAGTGTTGTAGGAAGTTTGATGTATTTGATGATTTATACCCAACTAGACTCAGCTTATGCAACGAGTATGGTGAACAAATTTATGTCTGGACCTAGAATAGAGCATTGGAGAGTTGTAAAATGGATTCTCAAATACTTGGTTAGATCAAGAAAGGTTGGACTAGTGTTTGGTTGAGAATCAGATCACTAAATTAATCCACAAGGTTACACTGACTCAGACTATGCAAGAGATTTGGACACTAGGAGGTCACAATTTGGTTATGTATTTCAGCTAAGTGGTTGCACCATAAGTTGGAAGTCATCGTTGCAGAGAGTAGTGACTTTGTTATCCACTAAGGCTAAGTATATAAGCTATACAGAGGCGATAAAAGAATCAGTGTGATTGAAAGGGTTGATGAAAGAATTTCAACTTACATTGAAGACGGTGATGGTATGATGTGATAACTAAAGTGTATTGTGTTTGAGTAAGAATCTTGTCTATCATAAGAGGATAAAACATCTTGATGTAAAGTTGCATTTTATTTGAGAGGTGATTGTAGGTGGAAGTTTCAGCCTTGAGAAGATACAAAACGAAGATAATCTTGCTGATATCTTGGCAAAACCAATGTAAAATACAATATTGAATATTGCTGCAAACTAATGTCATGTTTCTAATATGCAGACGAGGTGGAGAAATGTGACACTGAGTTGGGAGAGTTGTCCACATCAGTATCAACACACACCATCCAAAGTAGGCTATTAAGTTGAATGTTTTACACTTATAATACTTATGTTAAGTGGCGTCATTTTGAGGGTGTTGTGTGTATTAGTTTGTAGTTTTGAATTCTATTTGTTTTCTCTCTTCTCTACAATATATATATGAGTGAGTTTTGTGGAGAAAAAAGTGAGAGACGGATGATAGACAAACGAAGAAGCAAAAATAGTATCAATAATCAAGAAACTCAATTAAAGTAGTTCTTGATGATAAGCTTGTAAGGATTGATGAGATAATCAATAAAACTTCTATATTCTTCTTCTTAAATTTCTATTAACTTTCATTGTTTTTAGTCTTTTGTTTCTTCGCTATCTTCCATTAGTCTCATCAGCGTTTTATTGATTCTAAAGTTGAAGAAGTGTCTTCTTTGACTTTTTCGACTCAGTGACAGAGCAGGCACAATTACAAATGAGAGATGACAAATAAATTACAGATATAAACTCTTCATTTGTGCATTTACATGTAAAACAGGGCTGAAATAATAATACACCTAATTAATAATAATAACAATAATAATAATAATAAGGGTGACAAAGTTCATTCAAAGACGATCAAAAAATCTACGGGACAACGGATAAACAACAGAAAACAACAAATCATTAACGCATTCGACAAGGTCAATTGGCATTCAATACAAACAGCAATTCCACGATACAGAACACCTGGAGTTCAGTTACATGGTTGAGGGTTGGAAAATGCAAAATGTCGTCAATGTAAGATGCGGTAGACAATTCAAATACAAAAGTATTCAACATAATAGCATGAATATTTGCCGCAATAACTTTGCCAATATCACTTGACCATCTCCTGATCTTGAGACGTCCGTGCTTGTTGATATTGTTCCTGCTTGGCCTTTTATCGTTCCATCCTGCAAGAAATCAGGCACTAGCGAGTGTCAACAAACACTCTAAACTGTGATTGAGGGCAATCAGATCAGTTTCCGCTGGCAAAAAAGTGCCGGGGATTGAGCACAAATATTCAGAGATCAAGTCCTTTGAGTTTGAATTGTCTGACTCTTGGCATAGGGAACAGCAGGGACAAAAGAAATGAGACCTGTCAGTGTGTGGCCCCGACCAAGTCGTATTTCTTCCGTAGTTTGTTCCTGAACTTTGAGCCCATAATCCATCGCGAGCCCAAGGTAGGCATCATCAGAAGATAAATGAAACTTCCCAGAGGAGAAGTTGCAGGGAAAGATATGCAAGTAATTTGTTAAAGGGATTTGCCATACTTCGCGTAAAATGCTTGGACTTGTCTGAGAAGCAGGCCGCCTGGTCATTTTCACGATCAAATTTCTCTCCTTTGTAATCACAAATGAGAGCAAGGATAATCATACTGCAGGAGAAAAAAGGAAGAAAGATAATACTAAGTTCTTCGTCCAAAACATCTGCTATCTGCCCAGACGTCACACATAGTAGAAATCCTGTCATAACGGCTGCCGAAGTAGAACAAAAATGACAAAATTTGGTTACTCTGTCGGTACACTTAATCATCACGCTAATTAGATTCAAACTTTTACCTTTGTGAACATAATCCAAATGATTTATCCCAAGCAACTTGATTTAGGATTTCCAATATAATCAGAATCATGATACAGCATATATAATGTCTGCATTAAGACTCCACTTGGAAGGTTAATAAATTTCTATGAGATGCAAATATCTATGGTAAATAGAAAAGGAATACCATTTGTATGATGTTAATGACATTTAAACAATCCTGTGCTCAACAGCTCTCCAATTTCCTTCTCTCCATCCTTCTGAATCTTTGGAGGAGCTGACTCAACTGGTTCAGCCGATGGTTGAATTTCCGAATCCATATATAGTTGATCAGAACTTATCCAACCCGTTTGATTTTGTGGTTCCCTCCGAAAAACTTCTAGCACCTTGTTAGATCAGGAGCAACTGATGGGTCATCAGCTAGACAGATTCAAATAATATTTCAAATTAAAAATCAAAACAATTATAATTAAAAAAGTGAGTTATTGCCAAATCAAAGACCATATTGTAAAGAAGGGGAAATGAGGTACCAGTCACACCTTATGGAGTGCATCTGCAATGACTAATGATTATGGTACAAACTCTGGGTCACTATATTGGAACGTCCACCCTTGATTCTTGCAGCAAAGAAGTTGACTCAAGGGGATGGCTTTATCCATACCACATCCACTTTGTGTGAAACTGCCAATCATGTCATGTAATGCACCTTTATTTAATCCTGTAAATGCAAGGCCGGAAGTGCTACTAAATTTTAAAAACAATGCGATCAACCAATCTTAATCTGCTTTACTGCCCAAAGCCAATGAGCCACTCCAGCTACAAAAGAGACCCATTATCTGCAAAGCTTGCTGCACATATCATGACTATATAGTATATTTTCCAACAAGATATACTTAAGCTGATAGGTAAATAGAACTATCAACTTGTGACCTTCGGGACAACAATAAAGTCAAAGGCACTGAAAACAAAGAATCCCTTTCCCATGTCAAAACAAGAGCATATAAACAAGACAACTGGGCAATAGAATTTGCGAAATGACAGAACGAAATCAGTCATTCAGAAATTGAATATAAGCTGATGATAATAAGCTAGCGGCCAAGCATCTTTAAATTCTATAATTATTCAGCTGCTCATGATGTACAGAGTCCAATATCATTGACAAGCTAAAATGATAAGCTGAAAGAAACAAATTTGTGAGCAGGAAGCACATAGCAGTTTGCGTCAAACTCATTCTCCTCTCTGAAGATTTGTATATCATCTGAGCATGTACAAGCAAAGCTTGAAGCAACTTAAAAAGGGCTGGATCTAATCAAACAAAAGACCGTTATCCTCTTCTTAATCTGGTCCACAAAGATAATAAGGGGGCTCGTTCTGAGGGTGGAGGTGATAGGAGCTGTAGCATGACTTCTTTTTCTCTGGCCGTCAGTGGAACACCTCTAATATGATTCAGAGCCATGACGTGGACATTGGTCCTCTGCCTATGCTTCTTGTAAGCCCAAGCACCAGCAGCAACACCAGCAACGAGAAGCTGTTTCCAAAGACCAGCAAAACCATTGCAGGAATCAAGATTTGAAAGTACAAAAAGAGAAACAGGTTGGCAAAACACCCTCTAGACTAACCGGTGAAAGCCACAGTGCAGCAGTTTGCATATCAAACTTAGGGGCGTAAAGAACAGTCTCTCCATAGTCATCCTCAAGCTTCTTATAGATCTCCTTGTCAGATTTTCCAGCCCGAATTTCATCACGAATTAGCTGTAGCCAAATGAAATCATATTAGGACAGAAATTTTGCAAATCACAATGCAGATTAATATTACATACCCTGGTGCAACTCACAAAAGAAAACAACACTTTCGGTCATTATATTTTTGAAGAACAGGGTCAATTACAACTTGTTTGAGTAAGGAATGTAGCTGGTAGCAAATGAGCTTACATCAGTGCACCCACTCCTTTTCAAAAGTATGTAATCATACTAGTACAGAAAAGAGACACAAGTATATTTAAAGGCATAAATATTTTGGATTTGCTCTCATAGAGACGTAAACATTTTAAAATATTCTATAAAGGCACAACTGTTTAAGTGTTGTTCCGATACATAAATGTTTTATAAATTTTAAATTTATGGCAACTCTGGTCATTTACTTACCTAAGGTTATTATTTTATTAATTTTTACATAAATTATAAAGTATTATACCTAAACAAACCTATCTCATACTGATATTTCTAGTTGAATAACACAAATTTATCCTCAAGACCAAAGAGAAATTAGAGGGGGTGCGGATGGTCAGAATGAAATCTTCTGAGCGTACTTAGACAATTGAAGCATGCCATTGTCTTCTATCCCAATTCAACCTCCCTCAAAAATGTATAATCAATTTCCAAAATCATACCTAATTTGATTCAACCTTATTACAGATGAGATAATTTTGTCCCCTGAAATCATAAATCAACAGTAAAATAACGGATTAAGAATGACAGAGATGATAAGAATAATAAAGAAATTTATAGGGAAATTTCAGTCTTCCTCATTCAAGAGAAAGAGGAAGGAGGCCGAGAACAAAAGCCTAAATATTAAATAAATAAAAGAAGAGAGAAAAAAGTCTTGCAGCTTCAACGATTTAAATAAAATCCAACTCTATTGCTTAATTTTGTCCACAAAATCAGAACGACGAAAATAGCTGGAATTTCTTCTCCTATATCCTTCCATATTCTCTTCTGATTCTCCTTACCCAGAAATCAGTGGCAGAGAATGAGACACACTGGCAATTGGCCGGGTACAACTAAAACTACCGCCCATCCATCCTGTGGGCCTATTGGCTACCATTACATTGACTTTATAAGAATTAATCAACGAGGACAAGTAAGTTGAAGGGTTATTCTAGCTCTTATGGTCGTCATCTTTTGTGGGTGAAAGCTCAATAATGAACACCCAATTTGTACCTATTTACCAAATCACACATCCAGCTACGCCTTTCACTTGTAATTCACATACCAGTTAAGAAAGGAATTATTGGATTATTTTTTGTGTTTTCTGCCGTTGGATGCACTGTAAATTCATTTCAGACCTCCTGTTTGGCACACCTCCTTGGCTCAGCAGAGTTAGGGATTCCATGTTCTCTCCATATACATTTTCTCTATTTGGTTCAGTGGATTTTTTACCCTTTTACTGTTTGTTTGATTAAACACTTGAAAAGATAATATAAAGGTAGTTTAGGTATAACACTATAAATTATATAAGAAATAGTAAAATAATAACCTAATGCAAGCAAATGACCAGAATTGCCTTAAATTTATAATTTACAAAACGTTTATGCCTTCATGGGAATAAAGGTTAACCGTATTAATTACCAAAAAAATATTAAATGTATTTGCCTTTACAAAAAACTCAAAAATGTTTTGACTTTATGGAAACCAAACAATATGTTTATGCCTTAAGTGTACTTTCGTCTATGAAAAGAAACGTAAACTAGCTACTTTTTCTCGCAACATATATGGAGATTGGTTGGTTATAATTTATAAAACCAAGTTTTGAAGTTTATATGCTTCTGAAAATTCATCTTCACCAAAGACATAAGGAACTCTACAGCAGGCAATTAAATTGCGGTCGCGTTGCAGTGTCACAGTATCAGAGCGTCGAGAATGATAAATTATGTGTCGCAGTCGTCACGGCGTGAATTTTTATTTTTATTTCACTATATACTTTAATTATTATTTATTGATCATTTGAATATAAATATTCAATAAACTATTGTTTTATATTATATTAGAAGTATTAAAGTGAGTCATTATATGCTAAATTTTCCTAATAACCCTAAATTTACCTTAGAATGAAAAAAGACACGTTATTTAATAGTAAATGTGAAGATAATAAATAGTAATACTTTATTATAATTTAATATTAACTTGGTCCAAGATATATATAGTAAATGAAAAAAAAAATTATCATGTATGCTTTTTTTGGTAGATTTAAGAATTCTCAATAAATGGTCGATTTATCGGCGATTTATCCCGATTTATCAGCCGATAAATATGAAATTTTAAAACCGTAGTGTATCGGTAATTTCGCGTCATGGCCGACCCAAAAACTGCTAAATAGCGGGCACTACGCTATAGTGGGACCGATATTTAATTGTATGCTCTACAGCCATCTAAACAGTTGAGTACTCCAACAATTAAACTATAGTCAATATAGTTTTCCATCAACACTGATAAACAATTTCAGTTTATACTATAGAGCTGGTGCATGAGACAACCAGATCCAGGTCTTTAATTGAGATAAAGTCCCACCCATTAACTATGTTCATCTATGGCCAGCCTTTGATTCTTTTTATTCAAGTTATCAGTATAATCATACACAAGAAAGCATGCCTAATGAGATTACATTTTTCAGCACCTATTTCCTTTATTCTAACATCTTTAACTACAATATTTGCAATTCAAAGATGGTCTGACCTACAGACATCCATACTCTTCTCAAGTAAATTTTTTAATTTACTAACAATCAAAAGTCCTAATCTGCAATCCAAAAATTGAATCTAGTTGCAAAACCTTTGTCCGACCCACCTACAGCTCTAAAATGTGGCGACATAAATAATTTGCAGAGCTATAAAAACTCCAAGCATCAACATCAAATAGATGATGTTGGTCCAAATTATCATTCATTCATGAACGATAATCGAAAGTCAAACCAAGGATATAAGACACTAATACCTTTCTAAGAAGAATGGCAATATCAGCTTGTGAATCTTCAATAGACTGACTACCACATTCAGTACAGCGAACGTTATGACTAATATTCCTTGCCCGTGCATCAATAATTTGAGAACTCTTCACTGCATCATCTGTGCTTTCCATCTTCAAAATCCACTTCCAAACTCCAGGAACGTAAATAAGAGGAATGCCAAATCATATTAGAACAGTAACACCAATAATCACAAACATATCCCATTACGTTAAAAAACATCAATTTCAGTACTCTACCAATATATCCCATTTTAGTTATAGCATACCCAATATCAATGTTCAAGTAAAGCATTTCATCAAACAGTTCACATGCACAAAGCAACGATAAAACTTTTACTTGGACAAGAAATTTCAGAGAGGCATTCAGGGATGAAAAGCTTCATTGCTACCCCAACCGAGTTTCTAAGCCCCCAAAAAATAAAGGGATTATTGTTGCTCATATTCATAAAATCGGCAGGTGGATTTAGCCAGGATACCCAGAATTTTGTCTCAACAGTGTGCCCAATAAATATATATACTAGGACTTTAGATAATATTCATATTAAAAATATTAAGTGGACAACACATGATAAAGTAATTCCAAAACGTGCCATTCAACTTTTGCAGTTGCTACAGGAAAGAATATCAAAGCTTAGGAGTTATGAAACAAATCAATTAACAAAAATCACACAAAGAAAAGTAGTGTATCTTATTGATAGGCAAACACTACTAGAAATGGTCGAGGTTCACCAATTTCAGACATCTCTTTACATCAAATCCATTAAAGTATTAAACAAGACGCAGAAAAATAAAAGCGTTACACTTCTAGAAACCTTAAATACCTGCCTTCGGCGATGTACAAAACAGAGCAACGAACTGAAGTGAGGCAGATACTGCAGAGACAAAGAAAGAAGGGACATCAGACAAAAAAGGAAAAAAAAACAAGAGAGAGAGTGAGGCTGTGCAGAAGGAAGAGTGATTTGACAGAAATCACGGGTGATCAAAAAGAAGAGAGCAGGCAAAATGCCGAAGCCGAACCAATTGGGCAAGGCAGCTAACTATGGCCTATGGATGGCAGTGATGGGGTACACAGATCGGGTAGCTGTCTTTTACCTGAATCTGGAAAAAAAAAATCCATATCGGTACATAAATTTGACAGATTTTTTTTCCTTTTTTCATATTCATATTTACATCTCTTTACGTATTTATCACTAAAATCTATCAAATTTATAATAAAAATTATTTAATATTAAAATTTGATACTTAAATTATTAGTATTTGCTTATATTATCACTTTTAACCTTAAAAAATATATTGATAGATTATTTAAACGAACGCAGCCATATAAATACAGGTACATATAAGGAAGCGCCTTTATTTGCATCTATATCTGAATTCGGTGGATTTTTTCTTCATCCATATTTATATTTATATTTATTTATTCATATCCGTTTACATAATTATCAAATAAAATCTGCTAAATTTTGGACAAAATCCATCCAATTGTCATCTCTATAGCTAGCAAAGGTGGCAATCGTAAAGTAGCGACAAGGAGTCAACGGTAAAAGAGAAGGATGCCACACAGCTGAAGTTAATGAGTATCAAATAACATAAGCTTCTCGTATAAGCATGGATCATATATAGTTAGGGTTGTGAATGAATCAAGTTGGCTCACGAGCTACTTGATTCGCGTCGGTAAAAACTCAGTTAAGCTCATTTGTTTATATAAATGAGCTGAGCCTAAGCCGAGCTTGAATCCGAAAATGATCAGTTCGCCTTATTCTTAACTTAGGTTCATGGGCTCGATTCGTCAAAAGATGAGGTTAACTCGCTCATTTAGTTTAAGAAGTTGGGTCAAAGCCATATTTTTAGACACATTTACTAAACGATCAAAATCCAAACCTAAGAATATTTGACTTGGCTCATTTACAGCCTTATACACAAGTTTCTCACAAACCTAACTGATTTAAATGTAAATCCGATTGGGTCAAATTGTAATGTTGTGGTTTAATATAGTGCAGATACATTGGAAGATTATTTTGGGTTTAACTGAATAGCTTAAGAAACAAGGGAGCAGCGTCAAAATATCATTAATAAAAAAAAGTAACTTTGAACCAAATAAGGTCGAATGAAAGAAACAGATGATTGAGAGATTGCCGGAAGAAAAGAAAAGAAAAGAGTGACTAAAAACATAACGCATAATGGGTCACACATAAATATTCATATAAAGAATTTTCAGCTACACACCACTATGTACAACAACAAAGCTAACACAAGACCCAAACAAATAAAAGCTCTAATATATATATATGAGTTGACATAAGCATATCGATGAGATTACTACAACTCCAAATGCGTCACTAGGATCAACTCTAGTTTCACATTCAATACTCTTAAGCACTTGACATTTTCAAATCCCAAATCGCATAGTAGCATCCACAATCTAACTCTTGAAAATTAGAATTGATCCTATAATATTCTCTATTATCTCCCTACTATAGAAGTGAACTTGCCTACCTCGTCAAATTTTCTAGGGTAAAAAGAATAAATACTTGCTAGAATTTCATATCAAAACACCAATTCATTATCTATCAATATTAGCTCTTTGAATATTTGCTCATGTTATCTCGTAAACCATTCCAACCGAGGGTGTAAACATCAAATTAAAATCTAACACTAGCCCTTATCCATAGCTCAATCTAAACCAATGTCGATCTAAACATACACAACCCCAATACAATTCTTCATCATCATGCAATCTAGCTTATCATGCAACTAACTTACATTCATCCTAATATTTCTATCATGCGAAACCCGAAAATAGAATAAAAGGTATGAACCCATAAAAACGTCATCTCACCACCAACACAAACTCAAAACTCCACAGACCTCATTATCAAAATTAGACCTCAAGCCAAAACTTCAAAAGCATGTAAATCTTCCAACCAAGATAGTCTAATATCCTTCCCATTATGCTCTATCAAACATGTACACCTTAAAATTATTCCAACCAAAAGAAGGTATATGAGCTAAAAGCAAATTAATGGGGTAACAACCCCCTTAGAAGGAAGCAACTTAGAGAAGCTAACAACACGTTCACATAAGATATAAATTAAAACAAGTTAAACATAACAAAGACAACAACCAACTACATTAACACCAATACAACAACAACTATAAATCACTTACACCACCTAATCACACTATTCACAAAGCTAAATCGAGTTTCCAAAACTAATTTTGAAACTAAAAACATTAGAAATCAAACTAAAAACCCACTTTAAGACATAAATCATTTAGAATTTTTAAAACCAAATCTCTAATACCATTTTTTAACATCCTAATTTTCACTCTTAAAATTTTTTATTTATAAAGATATAATGCAGAAGCAAACACAATAAATGAGAAGTATGACCACCACACCTACCATAAGACATTATCTCATGATAGTTGCAAGGCAAAAAACCTGTCTAATAAATACTGAAATAAAAACTAAACCAAAATTCCCTGTTGATAAAGTCAACGAAAAATCCTACAAAATCATCACTAATAAATTAGTGGAAAACCTGTCTTCCAAGTATAAATATCCTTCTACAACATCAAATATAAAAATAAATTTTGAGAATTCATAAAAAAAAAATATATAAAATCAAAATATAGAAATCCTCAAGGGACAAAAACTCCAGTTAGCTTATCTCTCAGCCCAAACTAAAGTACCAGCACACAAAACCCTATATAAGTGTACTATCTGGCTTACTAAATAAACAACATTTAACAAATAGAGACAGCATGTAGACGTATATTCACATACATGAGATAACTGATAAAACATGAATGATATACTCTCATATAAGATGATGGAAAACAGAAGAGCTTATTAAAAGAAAACATGACCATAGATCAATACATAACTCATTGAAAACATATAATCTCAACTAAGCATGAATTCACAGAAGAACATATTGTTGCAATAGAAATATGCCATCATAGAATAATGTCATAAAAGATAATAAAATTCACAAATTACAATTGAATTTAAATTACACGCTCACAAAGTCTCACGGCATGATATACCTAGTGAATCATAGAAAGAAAAATGGATTCACACGAGAACATAATATGACATAAGAACATAGAAGATCACAATCACAAAACATAGAAAGATGAGTTTTTAGAAAATCATGCTGCCATGATAAAGATAAAAATAAATAGAAGAAGCATTGCATACATGAATCACGATTAATTTTACTTGAAACAACTATTCACTCTACTTATAATTATTCATATTGTTCGTTACTATTCCTACTATTCACTTCCACATATACCTTACTCTTAAGTTCTCTAAACCACTTCTTAATAAATTCTACCAAAAGATAAAATGTCACACGTTCCATTTCATACTCTTACTCAGTTTTTTTATATATGATACCACAATCAACTTTCCATATATTCATTATATTTGACATGATATGGCAGTTCACTTATATAATGAATTCCACTGAAAGATATATATATATATCACACCACATTACTTTATTCACGAAATTCCTGAGCATAGAGGCTTCGGGTCACCCTCGAAATAATCATCCAAAGCATAGAAGCTACAGAATACCCATGAATATGCTACCGCACAGAAACAGATAGCACTATATAAAATAATCATCAAGAGCATAGAGACTCAAGACATCCACGAAAACCATTCAATACCCTAATTCCTTAAGTATACACACCCTCTATAAGCCTCATAATTCACCGATAAAGTAGAAAGAGGAACCTCAATAAAGACAAAAAGACCAATATAAAATATGAAATACACTACCGCACTGAAACAGATAACACCATACGAAATCCGCTGCACAACACTACCTCAAAATCCATCCCAAGGCTACATAATGTGGACTATATACAACCACCACCCGACCCACTCAAGTAGTCACAACAACTCATCTGTATCTAAATTTTTTCACTTATCACTTGAAATATTAACCAGTTTTAGAGTACATACATTCGAACAATCTCCCTATTTAAATCAACACTTTGGTACTAATTTACAAAATTACCACTCAATTACGAACAAAAGGTTATCTAATCGCTTATTAAAATTCTACATGCTCTTTCAATAGAATCCAATCATGCTATTATGTATTTATGATGTTGAACTTAAATAAAAACGTGCTCAACACTATAAGCACATGTAACATATTTTAGGATCAAAATAAACATATGGGCTTACTACAGCCATATCATGGCAAGGTCAAAAGCCATTGAACCAACAAAATATCCAAGTGTTCAACCATCTAGGGCTGTTAACGAACCGAATCGAGCCGAACCGAGGCAGGCTTGGGCTCGACTCATTTACTAAACGAGCCTAAAAATAAAGCTTGAGCTTGGTTTGTTTATAAACGAGCCGAGCTTTTAACGAGTCGAGCCGAACTTTTAACGAGCTGACTCTCAAGCTTTGGTGGTAAACGAGCCGAGCTCACAAGTTTTTACACTCTAAACGAGCTCAAGCCCAAATTTATTAGGCTCAAGCTTGACTTGTTTAATAATTAAGCCGAGCTCGAGCCTAATTTTTAAGCTTGTTTAATAAGCGAGCCGAGCCCAAAAAGCTCGCGAGCCGGCTTGGTTTGTCAACACCCCTACAACCATCCCATACTTGCATTATCATACTCAATCTAACGACTCATACACTTAAAATAGAATATACAAGTAACATTCAAGCCTCAAAACACATATTGAAGTAAACTTGATAACCTAACGTACATGTTTTCACTCGTATCATGCTTATAAATCAACTTTTAAAAATTTTACAAAATATATACAATAGAAAAATTAGATTTGCTCACAAAAACATAATCACAAAATTTTCTATCCTTTAAGTGTTTAAGCGTATTTACCGATTATAATAAGCTCAACCAAAGAAGAAAGGAGGGGCAACCTAGCTTCGAAATCCACTAGAACACTTCGAAATTCACAAGAGTCTTAAACTAAAAATTCAATTCTGATTAATTTCGTACAAATTTATCAAATTTACACTTACATCATGAAATTAAATACATTTCAAAGTATATTGCATAATCAATTAAAAAAAAAAGCTCAATCGGGATGAATCCGATAAATCCAAACATAATCAAGCCAAAAAATCCCAAATTCAAGAAATCAAGCATATCACATAATTAACCCATCCAAATGAATCATACAATACATGCCCACTCAATTCAGCAGCTAATTTATCTTAATTATAGCTAATTCATACAAAAATTAATTTAAAACATAATTAGGGTTTGGATAATTTATACCAAACGATATGTTGCAAATTGGAGCGGGTAGGGACTGTCGAAGCCTCACCGGAGGTCTAGCACTGCTTGCCGGTGGTCGGCCGGGCTTGCGGCGGCCAGTGGTACACCACTGTTGTTCGCTGCTCCACTTGGCTGCTACGTTGCGTTTGTAGTTCCCGCGACGAGATGGAGTGGCATCGTGGTGGTGGCCAGCTGTGGTTAGGTGTGGTGATGGCGTGGGCAGATCAAAGCAAGCAAGAAGGGCAGGTTAGGGGTTGGGTTTTAGTTTGCACTCAGCTCGAAAGGAAGAGAGAAAGAAGAAAAAGAAAAGGCAGGGAGAGGGCGGTTGGTAGAATTTTTATTTTTTTTATAAAATATAATAAATGAGTAATTTTATTTGAAATATATTTAATAAAAATTATCTGATAAAAAATTTAGAACATTATTTTTTTTTAATAAAATTTTAAGCGACTAAATATACTTAAACATATTTTTAAAAATTTCCTTCTTAAACTAAAATATAAAAAAATGATAAATAGATTTTGAAAAGAAAATCAGAAAAAAAAAATTATGAAAAAAATTTAATTTAAATTTTTTTAAAGATCATATAATTTTAAATATAAAAATATTTTCTATAGATGAAAATTATTAAAATAATTTTACTACTTTAAAGAGATATTATAATTTAAAATAATTTAATTTTGGTAAAAAAAATATAACATTAAAATAAAGTAGTAATCACACAACATATTTATACTAAAAAATAAATTAAAATATTAAAAATTATAATACGCAACTAAAATAAATATATATATTAACGAAAATCGAATCACATGAATTTAATTAAAACATAGCTCTGAGCAAATTTATTTAAAATTATCCTTAATGACAAATGATTAAATGAATTTTAATGTGGATTCGAAACCATAAATAAAACTATAAAATGAATCAAAAATTTAATAAGAAAATTGATAAATACAATTTAATTAAATATACAAATTAAAATAAAATTTAAAGTTGAAACACATAATTCAACATTGATATTTATAAAAAATAAAAAAGATTTTTGAGAAATGAAATGTCAAAAAATAAATAGAGAGCATATGAGTAGCTAAAGTAATAAAAATAATTAGTATTTTTTTTATTGGAAATCAGAAAAAGCTAAATGATGTTACCTACCATTATTATTATTCTTACGAAAAAAAAGACTCATTTTCAGATAAAAATATTGTTAAAAAAAAAAAGAATTCACTTTAAAGGGTATTTTATTTTTACCCAACTTTTTATTGTCACTAACTTCTCCGATATGTTGCCATGGTCCAAAGTACATTTGTTGCCAACACCCAACGGGCTTTGAGGAAGACTAAGGCTCTGTTTGGATTGAGGTGGAAGAAGGTTAATGGAGGTGAATGAATTGATTCACCCCATTTAGATATTAGGTTAATAATTTTACTTAGGTGAATCGAAGTTAATATTTCACCTCCATTCATCTCAACTAACCTCGTGTTTATTAACCTCTTATTTTGAGGGTAACGGAGGTGAAGGTGAAAGAATAAGTAAATTTTTGACTTGATAGGACCAAAATACCCATCAATATGACTTATTTATTTAATACAAGGGTAATAATATCATTTGTTTTATTATTTTAATCTTTATTCACCTCAATTTAAACGAAAATTTTAAAACATTCACCTTAATTCACTCAGGTTAGGTTAATATCATCCAAACAACATTTTAAAATATTCACCCCAATTCACCTCCATTCCCTTCACCTAGGTTAATTTTTAATGTTTATCCCTACATTGATTCACCCCAATCCAAACGGAGCCTAAAGTAATCTATTTTTTCAACAACCACCGAAGTCGAGCGACTCACTTTATCCCCCTCCAAATTGTCATATTGATAGAGAAGAAGCTAAAAAAAACTTGGAGTGAACTGCCAAGATTTTTTTCATTACTCTTTGTGTCTAGGCTTTCCAAACCAAATGAAGAGACAAAGGTAAGACTTTGGTCTTTCTAAAATTGAGAGTTTTTTTTTTTAACAATTGCATTGTAATAGGAAAAAAAATACTCCATTTGTTTCAAGATGTTTGGATGGGTTGAAAATCATGCATATTAAGGGGGGAAAGTAAATTAAGTTGTATGTCCTTAACCCAAATTTAACACTCATTTAAAAATAGGTGAGTTATAACTCGTCAATTAGTATAAGGATGAAGTTCTCAATTTAATATTAATTTATTACAATTTTAACATGCTTGATTTTTTCTACATATACAAACATTTTGAGATAGAGGAAGTATATGATTTTATAGAAAGTGTTGGAAGATAATGAGTTTGAAGAACTTTTTTACATTACTAAATTTCAATGGGTAATGAAAAAAAAAGTTTAAATTTGTGAAGATAGTGAAAGAACCCTATAAGGGTGAATATGGTTAAGAGATTGAAAATTTAGACATACAAATTTATAGTGGTTCAAGCAAATCCAATATAAGTTTCTCTATATCCATTACCAAGATGTCTTCCTTTTTAGATTTTGAAATTCTATTGTGTGTATATTAATTATCACCCTTTTCTTAGGTTTATGAGCTTACTAACTCAATGATATCTATTAGGATATTATTTACAACTTAGCTTAGTTATCCTCTTCTAGATTTATAAGCCTACAAACTCAACAATCTCTTCTAAAAATGTTAAACACACATAACCTATTTATATTAACTTTTTTGAGGAGTGTTATAATGATTACAAGAATCTCACATTCATAACGATATGATAGTGTTAGAACAATGAGTGAAATGCAATCTTAGCTAGAATATAAGAATTACAATGAAGAACACTCTAATTTTTGTGATTGATATTTGAACACAAAGATTGTAACACCTTAAAGTTTATTATTAAAAAATTTATTTTAGCCAAAACGTAATATTAAAATAATTAGGTGTTACCGCCGTACTCAACATAAGTATGACTTCCTATACCATACTTATATCGAATATAAGGTAAAACCTTTAGAACTTAAAATAAGATAAATATATAATGAGATAAAATTCCATAAACTTAGATAAGATCTAGAGATTAAAATTCAAGTATAGGATAACAAAATATAACTAAAAAGGGATCTAATAGAACTTAAGAGTCTAAAAGGTACTTGGAAAAGAAAAAAAAACCTAACTACCAAGTAGCATTAAATCTACATCCAAACCCTAATAGAATAAAATTACTCCTCCATGGGTAGTGCATCATAAGTAGTGAAATCATCAAGACATTCCTCTATGACTTGCACAACAAAACCTAGGTCATCTACTCGGAGGAATGAGCAACACCCATGAAAAAGATGATCAATACTTGCGTATTGAGTAAGGTAACGATTCAATCATATTAAAGAGACAAAAAATACACATAATGTCACTTGGAATGATTAAACATGCACATAAATTATATCATGAGTGGTTCAAAAGAGGAACCAAAATAGAGTTCTATATTAGGTATCCTTATAATCCATTTACTTCATTACGTTGAGTTCAATGACTCCACTATTCTCATCTAGTAGAGCATGAAGGTACAACTTATAGGGAATAACACTATTTACCACTATTTTCATCCGATGGAACGAAAAGGTACAACTCAATCCTGATTCATGTGATCTTTCACTTTAAATATTAATGTCTTATTAAACTATTTTTATCTCATTAATGTAATTCAATATTATCATAAATATGTAAGGAACATAAATCACAACCAAAAGATATTTGGGTCATTCCCTAAGAGGGAATGGCCATAACACCCTTACGAAACCCTAGTTTCATCATTTTATTTAATACACCTTCATAATATATCATTATTGACAACATATATGAAAATAAATTTCTAACTCTAACGTCTCACATATGTGATAACAAACCTGCACCTAGGGTTGCTATTCTCAAGTTAAGTCATTTTTTTTATTAGACTTATGTTGATCATAATTACCTTGAGTATTTTCATTTAGCATACTTTTAACCAATATTGCTTAGAAATGCCAAAATTTCATATTTAACCATATTAACCTAAATACCCATATCTTACTTAAGTGTCCTAAAGTCTCTTTTAAGTAATTTGTTCCCTACTCGACCTACACTTGACCATTTTACGCATGAAATAAATTATAATACCCTCAGCGATTACCATATCATAATTATTTCCCACAATATCATGAAATGTACCAAATAACCTTAAGATAGCCGGAACATCCAAACTTTCACAAAATCCCCATGAATCCCAACATTATTAACTTTCAACTTCTAACATGGTGACATGCTATGGTTAAAAAAACCAAGGCTTAACCAAATAATAAAAAATTAACTCATGCTTTCTCATAGAATTCATAATCATGTAATATAATACAACAATATCACAATGATGTCAAAACACAGAGTTATGAAATATAACAATGCTAGCATGACATTACATATAATCCTATGTCTCCTCCTCCAAGATCACTAGAAAATCACCCAAAAAACAAGAATAGCTCAATGTTAGAACATAGAAAAATAAAATAACCTAGGAAAAAGAGGTCAAAAAAGAGCGAGAACCAAAGAACAAGAACAAGCCCAAAGCTATGGGAGGGTATAACAATGATGGAGAATAGTTGTGTAAGCTGTGGAAATAGGTGGGGCTAGGTAATGTGAGATTCTCACATTAGGTAGATAGGGTATCATGAAGTGATCACATTAGAGGTGGTTTGTTGCGTGAGTTTTGGCCAAAAGTAAGAAGATGTATGAAGGTTGGATGGTGTTGGGGATGTTATTGCATAAAGAAGACCAAATATGGAGCTCAAATGGGGTGGTTGTGTGAGTTTATCTTATTTCCAAAAGGGGCACAACATGATTTTTTAATTCATAGGATGGTGGTGGAGCATGAGGTTTGTCGAGTTATGCTGAACATGCTGCATGAAAATGGTTGAAATTTCATGAGGATGATGCAAAAGAAAGTTGGAATTGGAGAGAGGGAGTCAGGGATGAGTTTGGTATGGCATTAAATTAGGGAAGGAGGGAGGGAGAAGGGGATTTATAGTGGTAGATGGTATGAGAAATCTGAGAGTGGAGGCCAAGTGTGGTATAACACAAATCATAGGGCATGGGTTAGATGGCATGAAGATTCCATAATTGAGTGAGGTTAGGTGATGATGGTAGAGTGTAACCTTGGTCTTAGTTCAGGAGGTTTGGTTTGGTTAACCAAACTGAGCACAACTTGATTGGTAGGGGGAGAAGTCATATGGGAATGAGAAAAAAGAACCAAGGGAAAGAGGAAAAGAAAGAAAAAGGAAAAATAAAAAAAGGAAGGAAAGGAAGTTTAGGTTTCAGATTAAAGTTAGGTTTAATTTAGGATTAAAAATTAGAATGATATTAAACTGCTAATTAACTAGGATTAGGGTTAGGTTAAATTCGGAGTATTACAAAGCTATTATCAAGAAAATTAAAGTATGAAAGTGTATAGAAGAATTTACTGCTTGGAAATTATAAGAATGATTGAGAGCATTGAATGCTCATAATAAACAAGCTTTAAGTTATTAGGGAAATCTAAAAACTAACCCTTTTATACCTCTCTTAAAAATCATATCTGTTGGTAGCATCTAATGCATGAAACAAACACCTAACATATTTTTTTAGCAATATAGTTAACTGAGTATAGGGATCAGTGGACTAGTGTCCAGATGTGTCTTGTGAAATTATAGATTTTGGAATAATTTTACTAGCCATTGTACAATATTAGTTTATTGTTTTATACATACCAATTGGTTGGTCATTGAATAAACGGTAGGTTGAGACACTGACAAAGAGGAAACAATTTTGAAAATACAGATCGGTTGATTGGCTATAAGCAAATCAAATTGGTTGGGGGTGCAAAAACAAGTTTGAAGGCAATCTAAAGATGCTAACCAGCTGACTATTCATGCAGGACCAATTGAATGATCCATGTGTAGTTGGATAGTAAAGGTAAGAACATTGCCTGTGAAAAAAAATCTAGAGAATAGGTATGTTGTGTAAGATAGACTAGTCGATTGGTGGCATGGTATTAGTTGATTGGTGCCACCCAATCTGCAAAATTTCCAGAGAGCCTTTGATTTTTATTTTTTTTAGTGATTAGTTGACTAGTTTATACATATTAGTTTACTAGTAACTAGTAAAAATTGGTACTCAAACATTTCTCATAAGATTCTCTTCAAGATAAAAACTAACTTAAAACCTTTAAAAATATATTTTAAACATGGTTTTAAAACATATTTGCAGGAGACTTTCACAAGTGATCAATGATCATTTAGACATACAATCAAACCTAAATTAAGAATATAAACTACCATAAGCATTATGTCTTGATGTCTTTAATGGTATGATATGTGCATATGTCTTGATGTGAAATTAAAGGATGTATTTAACTTGATTGTTCTTTTATGTCTTTAACACTTGAACATTTGTATTAAGTGTGTTCATCATTATTTGAACTTATAAAGATTTTGCACACTTAAACAAATACATTAAACCCTAAATAAGGTTTGTTATCATTAAAACAATGATATATGACTTATAACGTCAACTAATAGGTAGGGGTGAATACAACATAGTTTGATTAGATTTTGACCTCAAATCAAACCAAACCATATTTTATGATTTAGAAAAATCTTAAACTAAACCAACCTATTTTTCTGATAATCTAAAATAAACTATATTAGCAGCTTACAATTTTTTGAATTTTGATTTACGATTTATGCATCTTACATATCAAAAATTTATTACTCAACCTCAAATCACTTTAAAACTTTTATGAAAATCAGAATTATTAAACAATTAGAGGTAAATTGTAATTGAGAAATATCATTTTTATAGTAATTAATATCTATCATACTAATGTAAATGTGATTGTGTATATATAAATATTGCACATATATAGGCCATATTTGTAATTGTAAGAAAAATATAATAAAAGCATAATTTAAGAAATGTGTAAATCATTCAACATTTTAAAGTAGAACTTGAACTAATATAAGTATATATACGACAAATATATATATAATAGCAAAATATCATCATAGCAAAGGATTCATTATTAACATATTTACTTACAACATAGTTATCAACTAGGGATTACCGTAATACCCTATTTTTAAAAATCATCATTAATAAAATTAATAATTATGTGTAATTATTTATAATAATTATTGTAGAATATTTTGTACTAGATGCATTATTATTATCTGTATTATTATGAGAAATTAGGTTATAAATCTAATTAGATTAAAATTTATATAGACTTTAGAAGATTATTTAACCTTTATTTTGAACTGAAACCATGAACCTTGAACTTTACCTACTCGATTCTTTTTCTTTATTTTCCTTTTATTCGGTTCCATTAACTAGAAATCAATCAAGTATAATTTCTTGAATTCCACACTCTTTCCCTACATGTTCATACCTAGGGTTGTAAATGAGCTGAGTCAGTTCGGTATTCGGCTTGGCTCGTTCGTTTAATTAAACGAGCCTCAAAGTGAGGCTCGGTTCATTTTTTGGCTTTGGCTTTGGCTCGTGAGCTCGGCTCGGTTCGGCTCATTAAAAGCTCGATTCGGCTCGTTCGTTTAGTTAAACGAGCCGAGCCCAAACAGCATTTTAGGCTCGTTTAGTTAAACGAGCCGAACCCAAGCCTAGGGATATTCGGCTCGACTCGGCTCGTTTACAGCCCTACTCATACCCTTTCATGCCACCACTTGTTTGGTTGTCTTTACCAAAGATGTGTGACTTGCCTCCCTCGTCAACCCAGCCCATGCCTTGCCATTTTGCATGCAACCCTTGCCTTTATAAGCCCCCATTCTTTTTCATTTTTGGTGTTTTGATTTAACTCTAAACCGACCCCAACTCTTACTTTCTACCTCCTATATTGTTAGTATTATCTTCCCCAACATTCTTTGAGCTTTAGCACCCCCATTGTCGCACCCAACACCACCTTTGGCTGTACCTCATGCCACTCAACTAACTTTGTATGCAACCCTAACTCAACTATAACACTCCTAAATTTGTTACTTAAAAATTTCATTAGCCTATCTTGCTATCTAAATTGGATAAAACTAAGAATTAGTTGATATTTGTATTATATAGATTCTTCATTATCCAGCATTTTAGAATTCCAAAAATTCCCTTCGATATAACACCCCTAGTTTTGCATCCATGTTTTTTTTTTCAAAACTCACCTAAATATACTACTTTGTTTGGCAAATTATTTCTTAAGTGAAACTAGGTTAAAGCTTAAGAGAATCAAATTTCATAGGAGTGACATCAGCCTCATTTGCACATGCGAGCTGTTTACTTTTGATCAACTAAATTGAAATTTTCTTTTGCTGAACACACTATTGCAATGTTTATTTTACTTTATCAACCAAACTACCTAGGTAGTATATGCCAATAATACATTAAATTTTCTTTAGCTAAACACACTATTGATGAAAATTTCTAATAAGGAAAAATTATACTCTTGAAATGTACACTAGCCGTCTGTGTGGACAATTGGCCACCCTTGATGGACGAGAGCTTCGTACCCACGATTCCATGAAAATAGCATGAAGAGATAGGATCACAACATCCTACTTCACACTCTGAGAATCACATTTTGCTAGGTCAAAAAGACAAGCATTGACCAGATTAAGTCTCAGGCATGATCATCAATTCCTTCCACGCTGTCCATGTGACGTTGTTCTGCAAAGAGCAGTACTTAGTTTATGCTGGTAAATAAGCAGCACCAGTTAGCATGATTAATGACTTACACTTTGGACTACACTTTGTAGTCGAGATCAATGATTGGTGGGGCGGGGGTGGAGAAACATGAAAACTAAATCAATGCCGTAGGCCAGGAGACAACATACGCTGCAGATTATATTGCAACCATCTTTTGACCATACCAACTTGAAGAGTCATGATGTTACCTTCATTCAGCAGGAAGAAGTGCGATCTCGATCTCTTGTAGGGATTTACCCTTAGTTTCCAACACATTCTTCTTCACAAATACAAATGCAATCAGACAAAAAGTTGCAAAGATCGTGTACAGAAGTTGCGGTCCAAGTTGCTCCAGCAAGCGCAAAAACAACAAACCAACAAAAAAGTTTACCACCTGAAAATGGATGCAAAGGTCATAAGCAAGATGTATTTGTAATTCAAGTCCAGGTAGTTGGAAACCTCGAGGGGAGCACAAATTGAGGTATTTACATTAAAGTAAAAGATAGCTCAGGACCAAAGACAAGTCAGTGACAACAAATAAGAACCAGAGCTTTTTCTGAAACACTAAGAAGTTACGAAATAGCATGACTTGCGAATCCTGATGAATACGTTTAAGGACAGATAAGTTGCAAGGAAATAGAGATGGAAACGAGACCGAAAGAAATGCAGAAATATGTTGGAATCAAAAGAACGAGGAAATGCATCTCCAAAAATATACATCCACATATATAATAGTATAGATATATTGTTATTAGGCTGAAAATAATCTAGATAAATAAATGTACACAAGCTCTTAAAACATCAGTTTATCAATGAATTGCTGTAACTAGAAAAATATTTTGAGTGTTGCTAGTTTGGGATCTTCAAGTAATAATTCAAGAAAGTTGGATTTTTCAAAATTACATGTAAGACAATCGTTATACTGTGCACCCGGATGGCATGGCGTGTTGATGTGAAATACAGGTTATAAAATAGTGCTGTAGTAACTATAACCGAAATGTGTAGCATGGTGGTCAGTGTATCTTCTATATTACAGGTCAACCAAAGCTATGATAGACATCAACTCAAAGAAGAATAGACATCACTGAAGCTATAAAGAGATACATCACCTAAATAAACACACATGACCTCTAACATAACAAAAGCATGATAAAACCACTGGACATGAAGCTATTTCATTTATTTAGATTCAGTACGATCTTATAAACATGCTCCATCGTGTTGGATTTTTATATTCTAGTTGTTGATCAAGTGCAATGCCCGGGTACACCATGCGGGGTGCATGATATAATTTACCCATGTAAGACATCATTAGTTTATCGTAATAAGATAATTTTTTTAATCACGCAATGTAGGTAACCCTCCCCCCAAGACACCCCCCAAGAAATGGACCGTTAAATGAACTTAACCCTAAATTAAAAAAATCCAGAAATAAAATGTAAAACTTTCAAAGGAAAAATACCCAGTGCACAGCCATGCAAAATGCCATGGCCTTTGCCCTTAGCCGATTGGGAAATATCTCTGATATGAGAAGACCAGGAACAGGACCAGCCCCCAAAGAAAATGTCAGCACAAACCTGCACAATAGCTATGTAATTAACATAACGTAACATAGCATATAATTATAGCAGAATAAATAAATGCATCAGATGAATTAAGCAAAAGGTAATCCCAAACAGAGGGTATTCCATGCTTCAAAAGATTTGAAGCACTATATTTCTCAATTTCACGACCACCCTTTCCCTATGTCATTTAATATACATACACACATCAGCTTGCCATAAGAATAACATTGAATTGGGAATTACGGTTCACGAAGCAAATCAAACCAAGTAAAGAGGCAATCACTAGTCCCCAAATTTGCATAGTGAGCCAAGAAAGAGAAGGAAATGAACAAATGGAGACAAAAAAATGAGAAGCTATGTCTTCCCAACTTCTTCCACACTCTTTCCTATTCAGTCAACCAATGGGTACCTAAATCAGCATTTCAGATTTTGAGCACTTACAGCATCATGCCACCAACGGAAAGGTAAACTGATCCGGTACTTGATACAAAAGAAGCAGTTGCAATAACTTGGAGACCCATCGAAAAGGCCTGATCATGTCGTAAAGCAACAGTCAAAAAGTAATAAACAAAGAAAACAGGCCCACAGCATAATCAAAGTTGCGGCGAAAATGTAAGAAGGCAACCACTGACCCCTAATTAAGACATGACTTTATCATTCAGTCAACATTTAGCAGCTTCAAGAGGAAGAAAGATGGGTGTATTAAGAAGTTACTGGATGATTATTAAGAAAAGAATAATGGAGCAAATGATACTCAGTCCCCAAATCTTCTCCAACTGTGATTTAAATTTTGTGAAATGCACTTCTATAGATCAGTCAATATTCTACATTGATAACAAAATTCACAACATGAACTATGGTGCCTACAGTGAGGTCGAATTTCTCATAGGTGAAAAGCTCAAAGTGAAATGCACTTCAAGCAACAGATATGTTCAATGGGTTATCGCTGCCCATTTGTAAGTAATTCCACGCACCATGCCCAAGAAACTGCCCAGAAGGAGCACTTTTCTTCCTAGTTTGTCCATCAAAATTGTTGCAACAACTGAACCTGGAGATCAAAGAAGTTGACAGTAAAAGTAAGAAACTTTCAGAGACAAGTTGGGAGATTAAAGACAAGAAACACTTTATAAATAGTGGATTCAAAAGAAGGCAGTTCTCATGTACTTTAAATCTATAAGCTGCAAGTGACGATGAGCTCCTAGAATGCAAGAATAGTACCAAAAATTGCTTTGTAAAAAGAGGTTGCCAAGCAACAACATATTTGTATTTTGTTTAAACAATTACTATAACAAGTTTTTCTATCCCTAAAGCAATGCTGAGGTCTCTAACAACTGCCCCAAGCAGCATTTATTCTGGCAAACAAAACATAGGATCAAAGAAAGAAGAAGAGCATGCAGTACTACGCTCACCGGTTTGTAACAATCTTTCTCCTCACCCCACACCCTAACAACCAGAAAAAGAAAAAAAAAAATACCTGATAAATTAACAAATCCTACAGATATGTTTGCAGTGTCTGAAGGCACTCCCGCCTTTTTAAAGACCACAGAAGAGAAATAGAACACAGCATTTATGCCAGACAGCTGCTGCAAAGCATATAGGATAGATCCCATGAAAACAACTGCAAAATGGAGAAGTGAAAGGAAACTTTCAGGACAGGAAATGAATTTTTTTGTCACAACATTTGGCACAATAAACTTCAAGGAAAAAAAGAGAGAGAGATAAACGAAATAGAGAACACATACCCTTAGAGTAGCGACCATAGAATAGCTCTGAGAACTTCACCACCTCTGCCTCATCCCCTTTGTCCAATTTTGATAATTCTGCAATGGCAATTTTGACATGTGACCCTCCTAATAATCTGTCAAATTCTACTTCAGCTTCAGCACCTCTCCCTTTCTGTGCCAGGAAAAACCAAATAATTCATCCATGTGAGGTAGGGCAAGACAAGGTATGCTCCACGATATATATATCAAAAGGAAGAGAAAAAAAAAAGGTGAAAAGTAACAATTTCAACAAGAACTCTCTCCTTTCACAAGCCCAAATCACATTTGAGTTCAGCCTGAACTTATTAGCTGCAAATTAAAACAGTAAGAAGGTGGCACTGCCATTCAAACCAGTTTATGACTATACACATCTTGTTTGAATTTGGTTTGAATTCAGTAGCTACATATTAAACAATAACATTGCAAAACAAAAGGCGTGAACAGTTAATTGACAATCAGAATTTATATGACAGAGAGCTAGAGAGGTAAAAGGAAGACAATATGGGAAAGAGGCGACACTAGCAGGGGTCTTACGCAACTGCCATCACAAGTTCGATAATTTTGTGTTTGGAAATTAAGAATTTGTACATGAAAAAGAGAGAGAGAGAGAGAGAGAGAGAGGAAAGATAACTATTCCTAAAGTACATAACTTTTCCCTACTCTGTCTCCCCAACAACATATATGACAAGCCATCCTCCCATTGGTTATTAGTCCATTATCCACTTCAATTTGGTTACTTCAGCATGTGAGGTGAAAAACAGATATCTAGTTTGTATAAGCTATAGCCTGAACACTAAATACTTGAGAAATTTGTCAAAAATTACACGAGTGGCTGCTACATAAGTTTCTGTTCCTAGTCTGCATCACCACATCAGTCCTATATGCCTTCTTATGACTGAAATTTTAAGGACAAGATCTCACTCAGTAGCTATTTCTATGTGCGATTGTGATGCTTTGGAAAAAATAAAATTAAAAATTAACAAGGTGGTGCATCAACTCTGCATGAAAAAATTCAGCTATACCACCTGACCTATATATCAGTAAAATAAATCATGGACAGAAGATTCTAGTCTTCAAGCAAGAGAGTGGGAAGTCAGCGATAGTAATATCAATTAAGTTAAATGATCATAACCTTGAAGAGCCAGTGAGGACTCTCTGCACAAAGCTCCATTGCCAGACCGAGTAACGCAGCAGGAATCACAGGTGCCCAGAAACAAACACGCCACCTGAGGGTAAAAGCAAAATAAGTCTACCTCACTAGCCATTTCAAGGCAGTAACAAAAAAATCTCAAAATGATCAATTAGCTTTCTTACCATCCCTTACTTTCCTTCGCAGGGATGCCAATAAAGAAAGCTGCCAGCAGTCCTAGACATGTCGAAATCTGAGGAAAACTTCCAAATGTACCTCTGACATATGCTGGCGAAACCTGCTCTTCATGACAGAATCATCAGGGACAACAGCAACAGCAAGGACCCTTAACTACAGGGCACTAATGAAAACAATCAGTTCTACCTCAGCCACATAGAGTGCAGCAACAGCTGGGCCAAGACCCATGCCAATTCCAACAAGAAACCTTCCGAGAAGCATGCCTGTTAGACTATTCGTAGTTGCACTGCAAGTGTGAAAACAGAGAGCAGTTATGTCAGACCTAATACAACTTTAATTGATATCCATGCCATAAGGTATTTCGAACTCATTCTCAAAATCAAAATCATTTAACAGATTGCTGAATCAAAGGGTGCATGTTCATCCAGAAACAGAAGAAAAAAGGCAAGGCGTGCTACCTATTATTATTAATTTTTCTTTTAAATGCACAAAAAAGATTCAATTCAACTAATTGATGAACTGTATCATCCATATAACTCTGCCACTTTATGAGGTGAAGATGGAAAGACCAAATGAGCAGCAATTATCTTTTGATCCTGCGTCAAGTGGTCATGTTGACCATAAATTTTGTATTGTTGACTAAATACAAGGACAACATAGCTGGTTACAACCTCACTAAGAAACTTCATGTGAATATGAATCGCCAATGTGTACGTGGACAAACAAGGATGCCTCTACTACATGAATCAAGTTTGCAAAGTTAAATGAAGGACAACTACACAACAAATTATATGCCAAATGTAGCTAAAACATAAATGGTAGGTAAGAGATCTTTGGTGCTTGAGACTCAATTTCTCTTATAAACATTAAAAGGAAAGATAGCATGAGGATGATATAAATGAGTCCACTCAATTGGTGTAAGCTTTCATATCTAAGGCCATAAATGAGCCAAACTCCCTCTATCTCAAGCTCACCTCATTTGATTAACGAGCCTAAAATAAGATGTGGGATTCGCTAATTTAATTAAATGAACAAGCTAAACCAAGCTTTTAACGAGTCAAGTTGAGTTCACGAGCCTAGACTATAAATGAGTTAGCCAAACTTTTTCGGGCTTGGACTCAGCTCATTTAACTAAACAAACAAGATGAATCGAGTTTTTAACGAAGCGATCCATATCAACTTTTTACAGCCCCAGAATCATATCCATCTAATAGACAGCCATCTGGCAACTAAATACAATTTTGGTGAAGCATAAAGCCTCGCGGTGGATATTCTTGGATTTCATTTTTGCTTGTCTTAATGCTATATTACTCTAAAATTCAAATAGTTAGGGTGCATTAAGGTGTATCCCCAATCCATTGCTACATTCCACGATCATTTTCCTCTCTTTCTCTCCCTTCCTCTCTCAAGAAATCCATCAAGAAAACCACAGGTCCCCACTTTGAGTGAGTGCAAGGAGAGGAGATAGAGTCCAAGAAAATTATGAAGAACTCTTTGTAGATATGCAAATAGGGCCAATAATACCCGCAAACACCAAGATTAGAAGTGTGTACAAGCTTTAAGGTAGTACAACAATCAGAGACCAACGCCCCCATAAAAAAAAGGGATATTGGAAGCATATGCTGCTTTCAATCTCTTACAAAGGCCATACTATAGTAGAACTGTAGAAGCACATCCATAATATAGGAGCATAATCAAAACGATGGCCAAGCCAAAAGGAAACTGCAGCTAACAGCTAATTTGACCATCCGTGTCTCAATAAAGTCTATGTTCATCACCAACAAAAAAGTTAACTTGGACCGAGCTTGGAAATAGGAATCATACAGAGCTCATGAGATTAGGCTGCCCTGGGTAGAGGAAGGAGAAAAATGCGAGCACTCAAAGCCAGAGGTCTTCAATATTATATGAAAACTACTTGTTCACAAAATCATCGGGTCCGTCTTCAACAAAAAGTTTTATGGGGCAGAGCCAGCAAGGCCAAGCATATAAGTCGAGGGAATAAAAAGGTAAATTCAAATATGCAGTTACCTTATAGAAGCCCCAGCAATCATAGGCAATGCACACAACTGGAATCCCCTCCTTCGCCCAAAGGTGTCTGCTATTGAACCACTAAACAGAGATCCAAGAAATGCGCTTCCCAAACTCGTGCTGACGACAAGACCTTCAGTAGAAAAAGAATCATCAATTAAAATGGAGAATATCGATGCTGTTTAGGAGTCGAATGCTCAATCACGAAAATCTTGAAACAGGAAAAAGTAAAGACAAGAAAAAGAGCGAGTCAAAAAACTAGAACATGAGAAGCCAGTCAAATATAATGTACCTTCAGCCATGGTGTCCCCAATAAAACCAAGATCAATGGAGATGCTTTCTAGTGTATCATTTACCACTCTGTTTCACAATAACAAACAACGGAATGAGCATGTTTTGATGGGGAAAATTCAAGAGGTAAATTACAAAAGTACACCACGGTTTCTCACCATAAATTTACTGAATAAATGATAATATATATATATAAAATAAAAATAAATAAATAAACTTCTTTTAGCCAACTTCTTATTTACATAGACAATAAAAGTCTCCGGCACTGCATTCTGGTTAAGACAACGCTAAAAACAATAAGTAAGAATAATAGGAATTGATAGAATAACGGAAAACATACCCAAGGTGGTAGGCAAATAAGAATGATGCAACAGTAGCCATTACAACATGAGGCAACGAACGAGACCACGCCGGATTTGTACCTTCTTTACCCGTACCCTGCACACGGACTACGCAAAAATGCCCATTTAAATCACAGACATATTTCTCCGTGTTGAGATCACAACACTAGCATGATTCTTTGTTGACATAGATTACAATATCTAGTAACAAACTCCAATAAACTAATTTATTTTCCACCAAAAAAACATCGTGAATATCTTTCATCAACCAACCCCAAACTTTTTGGAAGTCACTGAAAGCAGACCATCACAATTCCGAATCCAAATAGTATAACATTTTACCAAAAGGCTGGGATAAAAAAAAAATAGAGAATAAAGAAATTACCAGAAACGTCATCTTTTCCATTAGCTATATGGTCCTTAGAGGACACACGTTTGTACATAGAAAAAGCTTCGAGATAGCGGCCTCGCATTCTCAGATTTCAGAAAAATTATGACGCCAAAGTCCAAGTAACTCAATACGGAAGCCAGATCAGCCGATTAACTACAAGGAGACGATAAAAAAAACAAGGGGTTTCAGTTCCATAAGCAGATTAAATTATGCTATCGATAAATAAATGCAAAATATGAGCTCATACTGTAACGAAACAACCACTCCTCATTAGTAACAACTGCACTTAATCAATAAACTGCTAGAAAAGATCACACGACTAAAATAAGATCTACTAACACTTCAATTCGCAACGAAACCATTCTCAGATCGTCAGTATTAGCTCATGCAATCTAAGATTTGGAACTAAAGCAACAACGATCTAGATCCAAATCTAAAATGCCAGCGGAAAAGCTTCATTGATCAGAGCAGAGCAAGTACGCACGCAGCATTCAGAATTTCAAGAGCCAAAATTAAGGGAACAAAAATTAACAAGTAATAATCACCTCGAAATTGAGAATTAGCCTCTCGTACTGTACGCAAAATCAACCAGAGAACAAGGATAGTAGCATGAATGTTTATCTACATTCCCGAATCCAAGAAAAATCGAACAAACGGAAACGTAAGAGAATTAAAATGAAATAAACAGAGGATTCGAATTTCCAAGCACTTTATGTATTCGTTACCCACATCCAAAGTGAAATGAAATAGACAAAATAGGCAATCACGTTACAGGAGAATGAGGAAGGAGTATATGAGCGAGACAAGATGTGGTTATTGTCGTCGGTTTGAGTGAGATGAGGAAAAGGAAATCTAAGCGATACTTTCCAAAACGTTAAGCAGAAGGAAAGGGTACAAAACAACTACAAACGTTGCAAAAAACTGGGAGAAGTGTTCCGAAGGAGGAGAGATTATGATTTATGACATGGACGGTGGATACGCCCAACAGGTCATATTTTAAATGTACTTTTAATATAATTATAGTATGTTTATAATTATAAATATAATATTATAATATATGTTTAATTAATTATAGTGTATTTTTATAATTATAAATATAATACAGTAATTATAATTATATTAAAAATACATATAAAATAAATTAAAAAATATATTGATTTGATAGATGACCGGACTGGCCTCATAAATTCCCCTAGAGAGAGAGGATGCGGTGATAATGATCCGAATAGTATACTGCTTGCGTGCCTACGGCCTACGGGTTACGATTCATTAATAAAATGGAGACGGCAGCAACTAGTACTCACTAGTTACTACTACGAGTAGTAGAGACCGTAGAGTACTATGCATATAGTACAAGCGTCAGATCGCAATTCGCAACCCACCTGTGTGGCTCTGTAGTTGTTGAGATTGAGAACATCTCAAATTTTGCTGAGCCGACAGCTCTTGATGATACAAATCCGGAAAAAGCGTGAGGTGTTGATGCTTGATAGAGTATGACAGTGCAAATCGCACGAAAATGTAAATTTGATGGCGTATCTATAAAGAAAATACATATATGATATAATAAAAATATACATATTTTTAAATAAAACCACATATCTTTTATTATAAATATCTGCATTCTTTAGGTACATGGCAGAAAAATGGTATCATTTTTATTAACTTTATTTTACAAGAAAGTAGAATAATACACATGTTCTTAAATAAAAATATACATCATGTAGAAAATAAATACACATTTTTTAATATATAATATACATATTTGGATACACAAATTTTAATATATAAATAGCTTACACCTCTTTCAATGTTGAAATGTACAACTTTAGGATACAAATAGGCATTATATGACAATAATACATATCATCTAGGATGATAATAAATATCTTATAATAAATACATAAAATTGTTCCATAACATAAATACATATTTTATGACGAGAATTTATAGCTTCAAGAATAAGAATATATATCTTACAATATATAAAAATACACCTTTTTAACATATCAATACACAACACTTAGAATACATTTTCAGGAACTTTTTCTATTAGCATCATGTCTTGCAAGCTCATCAAAGTCTCCAATGATATGGATGTTGATAAGGATGTCAAATAACACTTGGAAGGTAGCAAAGATCGAACCCTAAGATCTTTAGCATTCTAAAGAGAAATATTCTATTTTTCAATAGAATACTATCTACTAATTTCCAAAGTTATCAATTGAAGAAGGAGAAGAGGAGAAGAAGAAACACACATGCGGCTTATGTTGCTCTCTTTCAAAATATTTTCATTCAAGAACTCATAATGCTGAGATCAAGGTGTACAAGCCTTATATAATACCCCAAAACTTTATTTTAGGATTTAAAAATAAAATAAGGAATTATTGAATAAGATTTAACTATATGTACCATTTTTAATAAAATAATAATAATTATTATTATTATTATGCCAATAAAGGAAAAAATGATGTAAGGACATAATTAGTAGAGAATAAATTTATTAACTAACCTAAGATAAATTATAAATACATTATGATAATTTCTAAATTAATGAAAAGTATTTTATTATTATTATTATTAAATTTTAGTATCCCTAAAACTCTACAAAAATCCAAAACACACTACCACCCCATTTTCCCTTTTTCTTCCTTCTTTTTCTTTCTTCTTTTCTTCCTTTTCTCTTTTTCCCCCCTCCTTTGGCCTTCTTTTTCCCCAACTTGCACAACCCTGTGCATAGCTGCCTTCGCAGCTCTCCCCTCCCCTCTCTCCCTTCTCCTTACACCTTTTGGCCTTGTAGAGCGTGTAATAGACATGACCTTGCATGGTCTCCCCCTCCTACAAGCTCCTCACCCCATCACCTACTCTCCCTGACCCTACAAAACCTACCCCCTATCCCCCCTGCCTGTGCAAATGCTTCGACCGGCAGCCACCAACCTCCTTCCCTTATCTTCTTCCCTTTCTTGTCCACTTCCCCTAACCCCTGCACCTATAAATACCCCTCAACACTCCCTCCTTTCCCCTCTTTTTCTCTACCAATCTACTCCCTAACCCCTTACTCGCACCCCCAAACAGACATCGTCACCAGGCAGCGCTTGTAATGCTCCAAATTTTTGTTAGCCTAATCCCAAATAATTAATATCTTAATCCAAACCCTAATCTCAAGAATTTTATTTTAGTCCTACCCTAATTCTTTTATCCCAAAACCTTAACCTAAACCTAATATTTTACTCGAAAAATTTGTAATTCTTAACCTAACTTTAATTCCAATTAATTTATATAATTAATCTTACCTTTTTAGCTAATTAATTTTTTAACCTAATCTAATCCTAACATCTAGCCTCTTTTCCCTTTTTCTTTTCTTTTCTTTTCTTTTTCCTTCTTCTCCTACCCCGATTTTGTGGCGTGAAGGATTTGGGCTCCTCTACATGATCACCATTACCCTACCACCCTTGTGCTTCTGCTACACCATGACACCATCATCTCACCACCACCCTTTGCTTCTTCTCCTATTGTCTTAGTCACCCTCATGCACCACCATCATCTCCATCATTCTCTCTAAATTTTCCCCGCTCGCACACCACCACTCCCCGACTATTTTTTCTCCTCCTTGGCATGCCACTATACTAGTATATATACTGTAACACTCCCAAAATTCACTACTAAAAAATTTCTTTTTATTAAAAGATAATTGCGGAAGTAGATTAATAAAACGTGAACTTTGGGAGTATTACCGCCACACTTAGTACCAGACCGGTTCACTCATACCGTTCCAGTACCAAGTGCTAAGGCTAAGAAAATGAAATACAGCTTGAAAGAAATTCAACACACACAAATCAGAGTAGCGCATAAAATCGTTTACAAGAATAAAATCCACCAACGGTGGTTACAGTAACACATAACATTAAAACCAGGAATAAAAGAGAAAGAGAAAACCCTAATAATACTGGATAACTCCTTACTCTCTTTCCCGTAGCCCACTTGAGTGGCACCTAAAAATACCTACAAGGGCACTGCCCATTGAATAGGCAAGGGCCCCATAAAGGGAATCCCTTCAGTACTACGGTACTGAGTAACCCTTTAATACCACACTTAAAGACAGGCTCGCATACGACACATAATGTAAGCTACACATATAAATAATGAGAGATGCATACATAACAATAACAAACATAATACTTTATAAGTCACGATCGATACTTTGGGCCTTAAGCCATGTCATAGTGTAAGGTCAATACATTCGGGCCTTAAGCCATTATTCCATCATCATTCAATCAATATCATATTTTATATCCATATAAGTGCGATAACCCCACTATTATAGCCGGTGGACCGGAAGTCAACACACAGGGCAGAACGCACCTAACCACTATTATTTGCCGGTGGACCAGTCTGGCCCCGACTCACATGGTGTTCCACTATAAGTGATTAGTATTTTTCCATAACCTTATTCACATACATAATTGATTTTATTGAGCTCGGGACCCCCACTATTTTAGCCGGCGGATCGGAATATATATAAAAAATCATCATCCAGGGCACAACGCTCCTGGCCACTATTATAACCGGTGGACCGGTACTCATAATCACATACCAGGGCAACACGCTCCTAGACCACTATTATATCCGGTGGACCGGTACTCAATATCACACACTAGGGCAACACGCTCCTGGACCACTATTATAACAGGTGGACCGGTACTCAATATCACATACCAGGGCAACACGCTCCTGGACCACTATTATAACCGGTGGACCGGTACTCAATATCATAATCACCTGGGCCCGGCTCATTAATATTCCACTTTCAATAATAGTATCTTTCCTTTTCTTTAATCAGCACATCAATCATATTTATTTGCCTCGAACGGGAGATCGATAACCCGGGACACAAAGGTACACCGGTCGTACCTGTGCATACCAGCTACTCAGTACCCTTCAACCACGAACCCAAGGGCGCAAAGGTACCCTGGTCGTACTGGTGCATAAAGCTAACTCAGTACCCTACCGACAAGGACACCTAATCCATAAGTATGCATACCCCCTAACTAGGTCCGTAGAGTTAGGAAGAGTAAGATATAGGGCCTGGCTGGGGCACAAAGGCACACCAGCAAATATCAGAATAATCGTGGACTAAACCACGTCCTTAGGGTAGCGACCCCTAAGGAGTCACCATTCCCGATCTCGAGGTCTTTCACTTTAAGTAATAGTGTCTTAATTAAGGTGATCACGAAAAGCACGATAATCAGATACTTATTCACTTTCAATTATTCCGATATCATTAGTCATTTCTTATTCAGATGATTATCCAGGATATCACAGAGAAACCATTAAGGCCATACTAATTATCAAATATTCTTACTTGGCTAATCAGCATTATTTAATCATATTAATGTTCCACAATCTCAAAGACGTGTTAGGTACAAACTACTCATTTTCCCTTTACTTATATAATTGTTAAGTATCCATTCCTTACTTGATAAATTACCACATTACCCTTAAGGTTGCACAATTACCAAATTACCCCTTGTCCACTTTAGATTACCAAATTGTCTCCTACACTTTTTAGATCACCATTCACCCCTCATAATTACTACACTTATCATATTTCCCTTTTGGTTGGTTATATTACCAAATCGCCCTTCTCCTTTGTTATAATTACTAAATTGCCCTTGAGTTGGATAAACTACTACATTACCCTCCTTCATTATCATGATTACAATTTTTCCCCTTTAGTTGGTTAAATAATTATCAATTTACCCTTTAATCGGCTAAATTACCAAATTGTCCCTTCAGTTGGATAAATTACCAAATTGCCCTTCTCCTTTATTATAATTCCCATTTTACCTCTCTCAATTATTTTAATTGCCATGTACCCTTTTCAATTATCATAAATTCCAAATTAACCTTCCTCATAATTAATTTACCCTTCTTCATAATTATAATTACCAATTTTACCCTTCTCCATATTTAAAATTACCATAATGCCCTTTAATTGGTTAATTTACCAAATTACCCTTCTATAGCATCATACTTATCCAATTGCCCTTCTACAATCATAATTTAATTGCTACATTACCTTTTGTCATTATCATAATTACCAAGTTACCCCTTACTCCCAAGTTTACCATAATATCCTTTTATTTACAAAATTACCATTTTACCCCTTACACCCAATTTTACCATGATATCCTTTTATTTATGAAAATATCCACCATACATCTTTTACTTTACAAATTACTATTTTACCCCTTCACATCCAAGATTACCATCTTTATCTTTCCTTACATAATTACCATTTTGCCCTTCTTTTCCAAATTACCATATTACCCCCTTTACTTTTAAATTACCACTTCACCATTCACTTATAAAATTTACCATATTACCCTTTACTTATGAAATTACGATTTTGCCCCTCTACCTCCAAAATTACCATAATGCCCTTTTACTTGAAAAATTACCATAATGCCCTCCTTCATCCAAAATTACTATTTTACCCCTACTTCCAAAATTACCATTCTTACCACTTACTTATAAAATTATCATTTGGCCATTTAGTCATAAAATTCCCATATTATTCTTATATCTCAAAAATTACCGAAATACCCTTTTCACTTATAAAATTCCCATTCAACCCCTCTATTCACCATTTTTATGAATTTACTAACACTACAAAAAATAATGATATTAATACTTCATTTTTATCATCTAAGTCCACCAACTTGTTATTATTCAACATAATACTCATTAGCAACTACATATATTAATTCACACACCTCATAAGCATAATTACTAAAATACCCTTAGACAATAACATCATTCATGCATTAGCAACATGATACATCATCAACAAGTATTTAACATTTCCATCCATAATCAAACTCCTTCCTTAATTAACATACCTACATATGGCACAAAAGTTATCATGCTTTTTCTTTTTATCAAACAATATAAGAAACCATATACATATCATGCTAAGCATACAAAACATGCATAAAATCATACTAAACCCTTAATGTGCTAGCATACGTTTTTCCATATATTTAAGGGTGGATTAACGGTTACCTTAATCCCGCAAAATATCAAATCTTATCAAGCATAATTAGCAACTCAACACCTAAAAATAATATCCATCATTATTGTTAGAAATAAGAAGTTAAAAAGGATAAAACTTTATAAAACAAATTTATTTAATAATAATACACTTTAATTAAATATGGATATACCTCAAAACTTTTCCAAATTAAATCCAAAACAAGGGGGAGCTCACGCTGCATGAGCAGCGTGAGTTTCATGCATAATCATGGGGAGAAAAGGGCTCAAAGAGGGTGAAGGGAGAAAAATAAGCCATTTTCGGGTTGGGGTCTTTGGGCTAGAAAAGAAGGTGGTTAGGGGAGGTTCTAAGGCAAGGGAATGGTGCAGAAGTGAAGAGGGGGTGTAGGTGGAGGCTAAGGGTGGTTTCAAGGCGGCATAGGGCGGCGGAGACGGCGACGGCAAGGCGGCGAAGTTGGCTGCCGAGAAGGGTCGAGGGGAAGAGGTTGTGAAGGAAGGAAAAGGAGAGGGAAAAATGGAGGGGTGCAAGAGTTGGTTTCGGCCAACTAAGGAATGGCGGTTGTAGAGGGGGTTGCAGGGTGTCGAACGGTGGGTTGGGTGGCGGCAGAGGTGGCCGGACGGCGGCAGAAGTGGCGGTTGCAGGTGGCTCGGTGGTAAGGGGGAAAACTGGGGAGAAAAAGAAGAGGGGTCAAGAAGGGAGGGAGTGTAGGGCTCGAGGGGCGGCGTGGTGGTGCAGGGTGGTAGTAGGTGGTGGTAGAAGGCGGCGCAGGGGTTGGTATTGGTGGTTCAAGTGGCGGCGGGCGGTGGAGATCAAAAACCGAGGAAGAAAAATGGGGAAGAAGGAAGGAGAAAGGAGGGAGCTCGGGGGAGGAGAAGGGCTCAAAAATGAGGGGAATGGAGGGCTGGGGAGATGGAGAAAAAGAAGAGGGAGAAGAGAGGGGCAGGGATGGCCGTCGATCGGTGCTGCAGGTGGCAGGTGGTGGTCGGGTGGCAGGGGAAAAAGAGGGAAGAAGAAGGAAAGGGAGAGAGCATGCGGGGCTGTGGTCCAGGGTTGATTTGGCTCGAAAAGGGAAGGAAAACGACGGGGAAAGAGAGAGAGGGAGAGGGAGCAGGTGGTGGTGGCAGGTGGCCGCAGTTGTAGGGCTGGCATGGCGACGGGAGCATGTCGGGCAGAGGTAGAGGAAGAGAGGAGAAGAGGGCTGGGCGAGCGGCTGGACCGGCGCAGGAAAAGAAGGGAGCCGGCCGGTCCAGGGGAAAAATAAGGAAGCGTTTGGGCTGGTGTGCTGGGCGGCGTGCGCGAGGGAGAAGAGGGAGGAGGCGGGCCGAAGGCCCAATGCGCAGGGAGAAGGGAGAGCAGGCCGGGCGGGCGGCTCAAGGGGGAGAAAAAGGAAAAGAGAAGAAAGAAGAAAAGGAGAAAAGGAGAAGGAAAAGGAAAAGAAAAAGAAAAAAATGGGAAAATAGGGGAAATAAATTAAATCAATTTATAAAATCATAAAAACGTAATATTCTTGATAAATTATTTAATTTAATAATTTAATTCATTATAATCTAAAATATTAATTTTAAAAAGGATAAAGTGGGTAAAATATTAATTTGAAAAATTATTTAAATAAAACAATATGATAAATAGCAAAATATTTATTTTTAATTTATTAAATACTCTTATCCAAATTTACATATTCCAAAATCCATAAAATAATTAAAATAAATAATCTTAAAGCAATTTTATTCCAAATAAAAGTAATTTATTAAAATATAGGTTTTCGAAATTTTTGGGGGATTACATATACCCCTACACCCCTTCACTTTATTATCATCCATCACTACTCGACCTATTTTCATTTCTTCTTCCTTCTTCTTTCTTCTTCTTCCTCCTTGTTGCTACCCTCTTTTGGTCTAACACCACCCATTCCACCATCGCGCACCACCTCAGCCACCACTCGCCGCCCATTGGCAGGTGGATTGACCACCAAGGTCACCCAAACCTTCCCTAACAACGTTCCCGATCATCACCGCCAACCTCCGCCTCTTTGCCCTTCTTCTTTATCTCATCCGTCACACTTTGTAGAGTGCACAGCCTGTACATAGCTATGTAACACTAAAAATTTCCTATTGCACAGCCTAGCAGTGCGTGATCTTTTCTCTTGGCTTGGTGTGCACAACTACAGCACAGCCGTGCAACCTTTGCACCACCTGGCTGTGCATGGCCTTTTCACTCGACCAGGGTTGCACCACCTGTTGCGCAACCGTACAACTTTCCATTTTTGGTTGTGCACCCCTATTTTTACCCTTAAACCTTGTCTAAAGACCACCAAAATTTTACGATAGCTCCACCACACATTCCTCTACACTTTCATACAACTCAAGCTTCCCTTTGATTCTGGTTATTTCCATTTTTGCCCTTCTCTACCTTAACTTTTCCCTTAATTTTCAATATTTGATCCTAATCATATTTTATCTTATTTTTGTAGGTGATCTTCTGGTGATTTCAAAGGAGGTCTAGGATTTACGTGCATAGAGCCCGGTGTCTTTGTTGGTAAGGATACATGTTGTAGCTAGGGTTTTATATGATACATGTATTTTTGTATGTACTTTTGTATTGAGTATGCTATATTGAGTAATGTATTCATGGAAATGCTATGAAATGACGTTCTTCAGAGCAATGAAATTATGTAAGTACGTATTTGGGTATAATGTTGGATACAGGATTTCTATGAAAAACTGAGGATATGTACTTCGGATAATGATTAAAAATTTATATGTATTAGTATTGGGTTTCATAAGGCCTTTGGGAGAATACGATTGTCTTGACTACCCTGAGGGTATTATGATCATTTGAGGGTAATTACGTGGTCGTACTTATGTTGTTCAGTTGTATGTCTTGCACATTTATATGAGTTCATCATGATAATATACAATCAACTCTAACTAAGGTTCTAATCATTTAAAGTGAAATATCATGTGAGGCGGGCCGAGGTGATTATATGGGTCCATTCCATAGAATAATAATAGTGGCTCGGGTGTGTTATCTCCAAGAGGTGCATCAATCTGTTCCACCGGATTATGAATAGTGGGACCCCATACTCAACATGAATGAAAATACGATTAAGAGATAAACTATAAATGGAAAGATACTAATCATTTAAAGTGGAAGACTACGTGAGTCAGGACTGAGGTGTTCAGTCCGTTCCATCGGATAATAATAGTGGCTAGGGTGTGTTATCTCCGAGAGGTGCTTCATGCCGTTCCACTAGTTTAATAATAGTGGCTCATGAGTATTTTACTTTGAGAGGTGTTGGATCCATTCTATCGGATAATAATAGCGGCTAGAGTGTGTTGTCCTCGAGAGGTGTTTCAGACCGTTCCACCGATTTAAGAATAGTGGGGTCTCTAAACTCAACGTAAATAAAAGATTGGAATATGGTATATCTAATGAAAGACCTGAAATCAGTAATTATCTAGCATTATTTGATTTACTCATGTATGCTTTTCTTATAAGAAATATTGTATCACGTGTAACTTTACTTGACTGTACCATTACCTTATTCGGTACATAGCGTACTAATCATCTGTTTTATGAGTGCTCCTCAGTCCAACGAGTAGACGACCCAGATGTATATATGCAGGTTGATGAGGCCCAAGTGGACAACTTCGCAACCTTTGATGCTATATATATGGAGGAGTGATTTCTTTTGTATCAGGGTTTTGGGCGTAGAGTCATGTTATCCGAACGATAGTTTTACCTGGATACTTCTTTGGACTCCTAGTTCCATGGAATCCCTTTTGTTGTATTTTGATATTTAATTGGATTTGATATCCAAGCATATTTGATGTTATTAAATGTTGTCTCGTTTCTTCCTATCATGTTTTAAATTTTCTAATCGTTTTACCTTGTGATTGACGTATGAATGGTGGAGTAAGCCATACTTATGTGAATTACGGTGGTAACACCCAACTATTGATGTGTTATGTGGAAATATGTGTGAATGTGAACTAAGTATGTGTGTGGTGCAGCTTGGCTTGTAAGGAGCTAAGGTATGGTGGCATGAGCATGATTTTTATTATCTGTTGTATGTGTGGTTATAACTTGTTATGTATGGGCATGTTCTTATGTATGGTTGAAATATTATGATATGTATGCCTAGATGCCTTAGGTGGTTTTGAGTGGTTATGGGAGATTTAAGAAAATAAAGAGGGTGGATTGAGTGAGGTGATATGTGAAGAATGTCCTAAGTGTCTCATGTAATATGGTAGAGAAAAATAAAAAGGAGAAATAATAAAATGAGGGGTTAGGGTAAAAATCTTACATCGAAAGTGTAAGTCTTGCATGGGTTGTATGTGCTTTGCATGGGGGAAGATTTATGTGGGAAAATCTAGTTTGAGGGTTGACCATGGGGAGGAAAGTGTGTTTTGGATGATTGGTGTACTCGGGAAAGAGTTAGTAGGTGGATTGATGGAAATATGCATAGGACCATAAATAAGGGTTTTAGGGGGGGAACCTTAAGGATAGGGGTATTGTGGGGAAAAGTTGAGGAGGTTGGTTGGACATCAATGTTGTGATGAGGGATGTGCCATAGGGAGGGTGTGAGTTAAGTTAAATGGAGGGTAGAGTTGTGTACGAGAAGATGGTGTGGAGGAAAAAGGAAAATATTAGGGTTTTCGGAGGATACCAATTAGGGTATTATTATCGCATGTGGGAGTTGAGGAGTTGGGTTATGAGGTTTGGAGTTGGGTTGAGTATGGTGATAGTATTGGAATCAAGGGAGAATGGGGCTGAGTAAGAAGAGGAGAGGCTAGGGTCACATAGGCCAAATTAGAGTTTCAAGGAAAACCCTAATGGGCGATGGTGAGCATAGATGGAGAAATAGGAAGTGAGCCTTGATCCATATATATGAGGTTTTAGAGTTTGTTGTGAGGATGGTGGAAGGTGTATGGAGGTCCTGGAGTCTTAGAGGATGTAGAAGTCCCAGGTTAAGGGATAGGGTATTTCAGGGAGTCTGGGTTAGTAAAATGGTAATGAGTCGGGAGTGCTTCTTGGGGTGTGCATGTCTAGATGGGGGTTACTTGTTGAATAAGACATAAATAAAATACCAATCACTTAAAGTGGAAGATCATTGAGTTGGGTCCAAACTTAGGATATTACCATTCCACTGGTTATAATAGTGGCTAGAAGCGTTTTACCCTAGATATGTATATGTTACCGTTCCACCCGGCTATAATAGTAGTTAGAGGCATTCTAACCTGAAGTAGTATTCCCCTTCCACCGATTACAATAGTAGAAATTCCAACCTCGATAAATTAAACCATTGGATAATAATAATTTATGGAAAAGACATTAATTACTTACAGTGGAACACCACGTGGGTCAGGACTAGACTTAGTGTGTTTACCATTCCATTGGTTATAATAGTGGACATGAGCGTTTTCCCCTGAAGATGTTCATATTTACCATCCCATCGGCTATAATAGTGCCTAGGCACATTATGTCCTAGAGTAGTTATTTTTGTTCCACTAGCCATAATACTGGGATCTCCATTCTCACATGGATATAATTTAAGAGATGTGTAAAGATGATACTAAAGGCTTAAACTCTGGTAGTGGTAATTAATCTAATAAACTTACTGCTTGCATATTATTTTTATTTTATGTGTTGTATCCTATCTTAGCTATATGGTTACCTTACTTAGTACATAGCATACTGATCACCTTTGTCATAGGTGCTACTTATTCCCACGAGTAGTAGCAACTCTTGAGTCTATGCAGGTAGGTGATGAGGCCCTCGAGGATTATGATGCTTACGATGAGCTGGTTAGGGTAGAGTGACTTTTTGATGTCCCGAGGTTGGGGCTAGAGAGGGTTTTTTTGGGACTAAGTACCTTTTATATTTTTTGTTGTTTTTATTTCCCCACAGTGGGACGTTATCTTGTGTTTCATTTCACTAATGTATTAACTTTGACTCTTACGCACTCTAACATTTTTCATATTTAATGTTGAACTCCTTATGGTTTTTAATCATTTCTTGTTAATGTTCCTTGTTATCTTTTAGCCTTGTGGTTAGTATGACCCTGGCTAGGGGCTAGACTTGTACCGATTACGGCGGTAGCACCCCTTATTTGGCGTATAATTTTCCTTAACAAATAAAAAAAATTTAACTATGAATTTTAAGGATGTTATACCTTATATATACATGCATCTATGCAGGCCCCTTTCATTAACAAGCCCATCATTCAACCCTTATTAATGAAATTAACCTCCTAATACACAGTACAAGCATATATTAAAGAGTTAAAATGATAATTTATAAGTATTGCAAAGTATACAACAAAATAACAAAGCTACACTAACTTTAATCATATAATACATAGATTTAATATATGTAATCCGACTTTGTGTCTTGTAGCATTGTTATTCCATGCACTTTATAATCCTTGTAATGCTATTGTTATTGTCTTGTACACTAAAGATCTTTAAGAGCATGAAATTTTTGCAAACATATACAATACCTATAAGAATTAATTGGCAAACTATTAGAAGCATAAGAAATTTCAAGTACAATGGGTTCCATCTTCAAGTATGCTAATTATTATTTTTTTCTTTATCATTTGAAGAATAAGATTGAAAGTGATCTAAAGATGCTCCTGCGTCATTTATTTATATATGATGTGCATGTATTCATTTAGCTAGTCCTAAAATTTTCCACAATCAAGTATACACACATATTTGAAAACAAAGTACACATATTATAAGATAAAATCACCCCTTTTCCATGGCATCTTACTAAAAACATATCTTAAAAAATTACAAACTATAGTTTTGAATTACTAGCAGGTAAAAAAAATCACTCATTCAGCCATGTGTATTGTTGTCAGTTCATTTGCAAAACGTCCAAGAAGCATAGTGGATATGTATCCATCGTGCAATGATTGATATAGGAAAGAGGTCATACACAAACCTTATTTATAATACAAACATAGGAACTATTTATATCAGTTGGATTAGAGAGAAGTCAATGGTAGATGTTGCGTTCGATATTTCATCCTCGTTCTCGACACATGCTTAGCAACAATACTCTCATATGTCCCTCTTATACTTCTCTCTTTAGAAAATTCTCTTTCTTCCTCTTTTTAAAACCTTCTACATCTCCCTCCTCAGATCTCCATTGCTTGTTGCACCTCTGATATTCATTTTTCTCATCATTTATTGCTTGAGAATCTCTAAATTTCACTTTCACCCCATTTTCCAATAATCCATCTCTAGCCCTCTCCACCATTTTTGTGTTGCCATTTTGGGTCCAATTATCTATTAAGGCAATTATCTCAGTTAGGTCTAATTTTCTCATTTAATGCTAATGGTATTATATACCTATGTTGATTAGTGTTCATTTGTAGCTAATATTAGTGATATGTGAGATTTCTTTTAGCTAGTTGTTATGATTTATTGGTGCTTTCTTGATTTGTTTCAATTTTTGTGATTGACTAGATATGTATACGTTAATTTGAAGCAAGAATGGTTCATCACAAGCACCTCAATAGGTCTCTTCATAGGTTACACCAACATTGAAAATCAATTCAATTGGGTCTTTCTCTAGAACTCCTTCAAGTCATACTAAGACACCAAATTTGTGAAGTTGTTGAGCATAGGTAAAACAAATGTTGCTCTTAGATACTTTTTGTTTTTAGAGTATTTAGTTGATCAACTATATATTATTTGAACAATTTCTCTTGGTCTCTTGGTGATTATTTGTAATAACACATAAATAAAAGTATTTTTGTCTAATTTTTAAAGGGAATTAAATTTTAAAATAAAATATAAAAATAGTTTTAAAATAAGGGAACTAGTCGACTAGTACGGTAAAACAGCTATTTGGTAAATTGTGGCTTGATTTTCATGATTTTGATGAACCAATCAACTAGTATGCCAAAACCTATCAACTAGTTTAACGAGAACTTACAATCTTTATTCTAGCTTTGAATTTGAATTTTTTCCAATCCTTCACCTAGCCTTGTAAATATATTATATGTTGATTATAAATTATTTTTAGAGGGTTTTAAACTATCATTGCAAACTAATTTTTGGATTTAAGTAAAATCTAACAAGATTCCCCAATTTTCTCTTTTTGAATTTTCCCCTTTGATTTCCACTTCCTTGTCCCTTTCCATGTGGTTGCACATCATATCATCTCTCCATTCCAAATCCCCCTTTTGTGGTTCTTTTTTCAATTGATATATGAATCCCTTAACCTCTTGGTCATATCCTACACCATAACCACCCATTTCATCTTTTTCTTCTCTTCACTCAAGTATCGGCCCTTCACTTGTCCCATTGCATTTTTGATCTTGACCAAACTCCTCTCCTCTCTCTCATTTGTACTCATCTAAATCCTCAACAAACACATATTGTAGCCTTGTTCTCCCTTTTGCAAGAAAAACCTTCAAGAGTTCCTCTTATCCTTCTTAGCTTCTTCTCTTATTTCTTTCTTCTCCTATCCATTTTATTTTGTTTTAAATCTCTAAATGTTATTCTAAATATTTTTCTTTTATTTTGGATAGGCGAGAAAGAATCTTAGGTGTTGGATTTGCACAAGGAATGGTTTCCTTGATAAGTAAATTTGGCTAGACCTTGTAGAAGTAATATTTCCATTCTTTAAATATTTTTACAAGTATGAAGTGGATAAAAACATGAAATTGACCTTTAGAGCATGATATGATTGGTGGTTTTGAATGAGAAACTATGAAATTGAGCATAGCATGATTATTGCTTAATTTGGTGGATTATGTGTTAATTTATAAAGTTTTAATGTTATATGTGAGTTCCAAAAAGTTTCATTAATTATGGATGTGTGTAGATTTTTTTTGGAAGCATGTAAGGCTTAGAATTATATTATGCCTAATAGAACCAACCAACTAGTCTATACAAAACCAATCCATTGGTTTACTAGTTAGTTGATTTTAACCTACCAGTCAATTAGTTCACTAGAAGTTGGTAAGTGTTGTAGCACAACATCTGTTAGTAAGATAGGATTTTGATTAGTCTGCTAGTGGCACTAGTTGATTGGTTTGGTTATTTTATATTGTTTTTCTCTCGACTTGTTTCCTAGACTAGTCTATTGGTTTCCTTGGAATTTTTGGTGTATTTCCTTAGGGTGAACCTTAAGGGCTAACTTCTTTGCTTGGCCTTTAACCTTCTTGAATCATGATTAAAATGAGAACAATTGACTTAAATGTTGGTGTATGATATGAGATTAAGTGTTGCCTTGAGTAAGACATTCTTAATTAAAGTGGTAGATAATAGAATTTTGTATTAACTTCCCTTTGTGGATCAACTGGTGATTTTGGTCCACCTTAATTGTGAATTATGTCAACTATTTATATTTGGTTAGCCAGTGGTTTTAGTCTACCTTATTTGTGAGTTGTGTTAATTATCTATATTTGGCCAATTGGTGATTTTAGTCAACCTTATCACTAGTAGTTTTAATCTACCTTATATTGAGATGTGTTGATTATTTATATTGGGTTAGCTAATGGTTTTAGTCCATCCTATCTTAAGTTGTGCTAACTATCTTTATTGGGTTAACTGGTGGTTTTAGTCCATCTCATCTTGAGTTATGTTGGCTATCTATATTGAGTTAGTTGGGGGTTTCAATCCACCTTTACCTGATTTATGTTAGCTATTTATATTGGGACAACTGGTGGTAGATAGCCCACCTATGTTTATTGTATAAGTTGTGCTAATTATTTATATTGAATTAGCTTATGGTAGAAAATCCACCTAATTTAGTATAGAATATGGCTGCAACATTTGATATGAATTGAGCATGAGACTATGAGATATTTGTGTATTTGTGATAGCATGTTGTGGATACCCATGATTTGTCACTTTTATGCCATTCCCTATGTGTTACATGCTGCCTCTATAAGGGATGCCTTATTTACTCAGTACATTGGTGTACTGGTACTACACTTGTTGGTGACTTGTTGTAGGCACCTAATGAGGATGATATCGATTTTTATGTTGATGTGGCTAGGAAATAGTGATGTTATTCAGGCTGATACTTAGAGTATGGACTATCTGATGGTGCCTTTGATATATTTTGGACTCTTATATCCCATTTTTTCTTGTTGGTTGTATCTTTTGGGGAGTTGATCTCCACAACTTATCACATTATATTATTATTACTTTCGATGTGTTTTTATTTTGTGGCTTATTTGTGAGTTGTTTGCCTTGCCCTTCGCATAAGAAAGGTATCGATAACAAACACGTGTTGAAAGCATCGGTAATGACCACGCTTTATAGTAGATTAATAATAGTATATTTTAATATTATATTATTAAACCTTTGTTGTGTAGTTAAAGTTTAAAAGAAGTAAAAAATTAATAATAGTACAAAAATAGATTCCTTTTTTGGGGGGGGGGGGGGAAGGGCTGGGAAGTTTGCAGAAATTTGGGAAATCATTTTCAAGGTCCACGAGCTCACCATATTTCTATGCTGCATTTAGACCGTCCACAACGACGGCTCAAAAATTTTTTTGCTCCCGTTGCTTCGATGCAACCCATGACACCAACAGGGCAAAAGTATCAACAAATGCAGACGGGCGTTATTTCTTGCGCCGAAGCAAAATTTTACTGTTAAAATATTAAACAACATATTAAACATTTAAAATGTAAAATAAAAGTTAATTACACCAAAACAATATAAATTAAAAATATTAAAATATTAATTTTTTTTATAGTTAATATTAATATTATACAAATATTACTGAGAAGATAATTAATTTTGTAATTAATTAAAATGATAAAAATATGTTAATATGTGTAAATAAAAAAATCATATCATTTTATTAAAATTAAAAAATTATTTTTTTAATAATAGAAATTAGCATTTAATTAATAATATAATTAATTAAGTAAATATTTTAGTTGTTTATAGTAGGGTATAGATTAATAATATAGTATATTTTAATATTATATTATTGAACCTTTGTTGTGTAGTTAAAGTTTAAAAGAAGTAAAAAAATTATTTTTTAATTTTAAAAAGTGTATTGATTTTTTTTTTTTTGCTTCTTTGTTGTGGATGCTCTTAGCATACATTTTCAATAAAGATATTGTTTTTGACAAAAAGAAAATATGACTTTCTGCGTTGGCGCTAATGTAGAATGTTACAAGAAGATTTGCATATAATAAAGCGAAATCAATATTCATGATTCTATTTCTGACTTTTCTTCACTATAATCTTTACATAAAAAACAAAGGCATGGGCCAATAGTACCACATCCACGAAGAACTTCAAACCACTCACAAATCACAAATAGTCACCCTAATTGCCAACCATGACCAGATGCGGGATTAATTACACATATCAAATTAATCTCTGGCATCCACCCAACAATTTTTGCATCTTCAACACTGACAGTACGATCAACTGATTAACTGCACCATGACTGATCCACAGAGCAGAGAAAATTTTTATTTACGGTTTAGGAATGAACTTTGTGCTGTAAACACCAATATATCACGCGACACTATAAATACAAATTCATTCCATTTCCTCATGTTTGCAACTTTGGTTTAATTCTTATTAAAAAGGAGAAAAAATAACAAAGTGATACCTTTGGATGAAGTATAGCTGAAAAAATCAACAATTATGCTAATGAATCTTCCACCAGAAAGGCATTTGCAATGTACCTGAGATCATCAAGTAGAGCAAGGCAATGGTGCTCCTCTGGTCATGGAATAACAACCTCAATAATGTTTTAACTCTGAATTTGCGCCAGGTTCTCTAAAATCTTCATTGTGAAAGGCTAGCTTTGGCGGCTCAAAACATACAAACCCTTTACTTGCTGGAAGTTTGGTCCTAAAGGTTGCTGGGAACTTCATGTTATTTATTCTCACTTTCATGTCAACATTCGTGAAAATCACTGATGATCCATCATGTGAGCCCTCTTCCTTTTTAAACTTCTAATTAGTTTCAGTCAGGTGCTGAGCTGCAACTGTAATTATACTGGGCTCGTATCTTCAATCATGAAACTCGATAATTTACTTCTGTAATGGTCGGTTACAGCCCTTGTATGCTAAGAAAATGGATATAAATAGAGGAAGGGTTTTATATCCTCCAGCAAATGACGTGTAAAAGGAATAGATTGAAAGCACAAGGTCGCGTAAATGTGATAATTGATCACCACAAAAACCGAGTTGCATCTTTGCCTTCAAATTTATCATTGGCTTATAGGCAATGTACATCCATCGTTCAGTGATGACAAATAACATCAGCAAAGGCTGTTCCCAACTGCCAGCTTGTTGCAGGTGGTTTTTACAAATCCCACGGATGGCTTTTGTCATTCTGATTTTTCTCACCAACGATCACCACAAGAGCAAGACCCATCTTTAAAATGATGATAACGGTTAACATCTCTTACAGTAATTTCCCTATGGGTAACTTGTGACATATATTTAATAGCAACATGGCAATCTTCACAGACACGGAGGTTCTTGGTGATGAGAAGTCTAGTCCCGGGTGTGGTGCTAATAAGACCAAAAGCAATCGCCAACCTTTCGCTGTGATGGCAGACCATTTCAGCTTTCTCATCATCATCAACGTCATGGAATACAGTTCCAGTGTTCGGAGCATACCCGGCTTCTGTTATTAATCCTGTCACCCTATCCAATTCTGCATATATTGCATCCGACATGGCGTGTGAAGTGTCACCAGAAAGAAAAGCATGAACTTTGTTTTTTACCTCAATCCAGCTGGATGCTATGCTCTTCTTTATTCCGTTATCCATCATCATATTTCTCACCTTTGCAACGCCATCCCATTTCCCTGCCTGCGCATAAATATTAGATAGAATGACATAATGACCTCCACCATCAGGTTCAAGCTCAACAAGCCTCTCTACTGCTAATTCGGCTAATTCTACATTTCCATGGATTTTACACGCATTTAGCAATGATCCCCATACTGCAGCATCCGGCATCATTTTCATTTGCATAATAAGATTGTAAGCATCACCTAGCCGACCTGAATGGCCTAGTAGATCCACCATGCAAGTATAATGTTGAACTGTTGGATCAATATTGTATTCCTTCAATTCATCAAAGTATTTCCATCCTTCATCCAGTAAACGCCCATGGCGGCAGGCTGATAGTATACCAACAAACGTAATATGATCTGGCTGTGCTTGCCTTCTCATGTCCTCGAACAAAGTAATAGCATCACTAGCGTAGCCATGCATTGCATAACCAGTAATCATTGCATTCCAAGAAACAACTCTTTTGACCCGCAGCCTTTCAAACAAACTCCTGGCCACCCTCAAAGAACCACACTTTGCATACATATCGACCAGAGCAGTTTGAACCTTATCATTCCACCCAAATCCCTGTCTCAAACTAAAGCCATGGGTTTCTTTTCCTTGAGGAAGAGTTGCATTGTCAGCTGAAGCTGAGATCACCGTCACAAATGTTGCTTCAGTAGGTCTCACGCCTGCAATAACCATATCACTGTACAAAGAAAGGGTCTCATCTGGTAGCCCATTTTGAGCATAAGCAGAAAGCATTGAGTTCCACACGACAACGTCTCTAATTACTATCTTATCAAAGACTTCCCAGGCACTTTTCACAAAGCCGCATTTGGAGTACATATCAATTAAGGCAGCACCTACAAACACATCTTTATCCCATCCAGTCTGTACCACCATTTCATGAATGTCTTTGCCTTTTTTAACGTCAGCGAGAGCAGAGCATGCCTTAAGAACAAAAGGGAATGTAAAATTATCAGGCTTGAGTCCACGATCAAGCAATTCCTGATAAAGCGATACCGCTATTTCGTACGGACCAGTCCAAGCATATCCCCGAATTAAAACATTCCACAGAAAGAGGTTTCTCTTCGGCATTTTATCAAACAGGCGGCGTGCATATGTTAAATCGCTGCAAACCGCATACAAGTTGACAAGTTTCGTCGCATAATTTATATTTGATCCTCGCCCGGATATGCAGAGCTGACCATGAATCTGTTTACCGTGTTTAATTGCTTTTTGAGCAATACATGAGTGAAGCATGGAAGTATAAAAAGAGGATTGGTTATTAAGACAGGTGTAAACGTTATTGCTTTCAGGGTTATTATAATGAGCGACTGCAGATAAAAATGAACAATAAACATGTTGATCAATAATTGAACTGGGAGAGTGGATGGCAAATACGGGATTCAACTCGCGGAAGAAAACAGGCAGAATTAGTGAAGAAAAAGTTCTCTTTAGTTTTGATCTCGGATGAAGGAACATTTGGTATTGGGTTCGAAGACGATGGAGAGGGGGGTGTATAATCACTAACAATTTTGGTGGATTTTGCAACACCCGTCAATTGAAGTGACATTGAATTGACACAATCATCATTCGCAGCCTAATCAAATCAAGCAGCTGTTTCGCCGTTTGATCCGAAATTCCCTAGCAATCTTGGTTTTCACATGAGCTTTTGCAGATTGGCGGAGTGTTATTTCAAGACACGACTTCTTGTTGGCTAACTCTTTGACCCCCAGATTCATTCATATTTTAGGGTTTTTAAGGTTATTAGAGAATATATTTTTTTTCCTTGCATTTATCTGTCATTTTGTATTGTTGTTGCGTGGATAAGAAATCATTGATTTTTTCTTTAGCATACAAGAATGGAGGGACAATGTTACGTTTAACCTCAAGATGGACGACTACGAGGATGTGGCTGATGAGTTAAAGTACATGTCATAATATAATATCAATTAATTAATTAAAAAATTATCTTAAATATAATGATTTATTAATAATAGAGTATTTATAAAAAGAAATAGGTTCCACACAACTAATAAATCTAATATAAAATATAATTTAAACTCAAATTTTCAGATCTAATTCTTATTTATTTATTAAAACTATTTTTTGTCTTTCTTAGTTTGAGTTTGAATTTTCATCAAGGTTCTTCAATATTTGTATTTATTAGGATTATTATGGGGTATAAAAAGATTGAAGAAGTGATGGTGGTCTTTATACCACACGAAGAACTATGGTGAAGATTGAATTAAGTAAAATAATTGAGCCAATATTTTGTTAAGGGTTCCTTCTTTTTCCTTTTATGTCTTCCTTTGTAGATACCCTAATGTTTCTGTTTACTTTTGTTTAGAATTGGAAACAAAGAGGAACCATTCACAAAATGAAATTGGCAGAACAAGGTCGAAAGGTTTTCTTCCAAGATTTTAATGTTGGTTTGAGTAGAATGCAATTAAGTGGAGTGTGGATGTTTGATACATAATTTATGATTTGCTTATTGTACCATTTTGAATAAGAGTGCCCACTCCTATGTTAATAAGAATATTAAAACAAGACACAAATAAAATAAGGAGAAAAAAAAAGGAACATAACTTGTATCTTAGTATAAGACAGGCTAAATTTTTAATATCCATTTTAATAATAGGAGTTAAAGCATTAGCTTAGAAAAACGCAAAAAACAAAGCAACATCCAACAGATCCTATTTTCCACATATTAATAATCAACCCTTTTTAATCAAATTCTTTTCTCTATCTTCATTCTCCTCGTACATTTCTTCCTCCTTAAACATAATTTTTCTCCCCTTTTGGATGCTGATGGTGGAGTTAACGAAACCCTTTTTTTGGGAGTAATTCTTTTATTTGGTGTCAATCTTTTCACAAAGTGTGCTTCATATTCGAACATCAGCAACATTTCTACTTGTGGATCAATCATCTATAAAACTTTTCTCAACTATGGACTTTGGGTGCAATATATGAATTGTTGAATAAGATTTTAATCTCTCTGCGAAGGTCATAATGTTTAGCTAGTATTCCTTTATATAATTTTTGCATGTTTGTTGGTGTGATTTTTGGGTTGATAAGCTAAATGGTAAGGTGTTTAAGGAATTCCTTTGGCTTGCATATTTTCTTAAAGACTTGTGTAGCCTTTTATTTTTTTGAAAATACAGAAAGTGACTCTTTTCTACAGATATTTATGGACATACCTTTTTTATTAAAGTTTTTAGAAAAGCTAAACATCATAAAAGGAAAATAATTGGATGTTTCGAAGGGACCAATAATAACTTTAACTATTGAGAATGACATTACTTAATACCAGCCATCGTAAGTCATGTTATGGAACATGGTTTCGATTTTTTTAATGGTAGATGGATTAAAATTAAGAAGAAACAAAATATTCAAACTTAAGGTAGTATCTCCACTATTTGTATTGTTATATAAAATTGTGTGGATTTTAATTTACTCAGCATAAAATAAAATTTGATTACATACCCTTGTTCATGAAAAATTACAAATTCAATATTACAAATCAAATAAAAAGTAAACTAAGGATAGTATATCCAATGTTTGCATTATTATATAAATACGTGTTAGGATATATCGACTGAAAATTAATAAACCTAAATATAATATTATACCATATGTGTGTGTATTTAAGCATACATTTTCTACTACAACATGAATATTTTGAAATTTTATGTTCTATAGTGCCCATTTGGTAAGGTCATTTCTAACTAATATTATGTCACAGTAATAATATAACTCAAATAATAATAATATTTATTAGACAAATCTTAGTTATGTATGAAAATTAAAGTAATAATGATGTTTGGTAACTTATCGAATTTGAAATAAATTGATATAAGTACATATATATATATAATTTTGGAAATTATTTATTTTAATATGACATGTTTTTATAATATATTTTTCTTTGTTTATATATGTCATGTTAATAAATTTATTAATAAATAATAATAGTAACTATTATTAATAAATAACAACTAGTAATTAATAATATTAATATTCATAAATATTAATGATAATAATTAATAGTATATAGATTATTATCGTTATTAAAAATAATATGTAAATAATTAATAATTAACTTTAATAATAATGAATAATGAATATTAAGAATTATTAACATTTTAACAATATAAATAATTACTCATTGTTACTATTATTAATTACTATTAATATTTAAAATTAAAAATAATTAATATGAATATTAACAATTAATAACATCAATTAAAATAATATATAATTAATTATACCTAATAATAATTGATAATTAATTTTATTTTTAGTAATATTAATATTAATCTTAAACCTTTTAAATAATAATTAATAATCTCAATAATAATTAATATTAATATTAATAATAATATTTAATAATTAATTAGAATAAGAATAAGAATTAATTATAATTATTAATAATACTATGTGTATTGCCAGCTTCAAGTTACAATTAATATATTTTTATTGATTAATTAATTATAATTATGATTAATATCATTTTTATAATTAATAATCTCAATAATAATTAATATTAATTTTTAATAAGAATATTTAATAATAATTAATTAGAATAAGAGTAACAATTGCTTATAATTATTAATAATATAATTTTTATTACCAATTTTAAGTTATAGTTAATAAATTTAATTAATTAATTAATTAATGATTGCTAATAGTTACTATAATTATATTATTGAAAAATAATATAATGAACAATGTTAATTGATAGTAATAATAAACATAAATTGATATTAATAATTAATAATAATTGACATGGATAGTAAATAATAAATAATAATTATTTTTAATTATGATTAATATTGTTTTTGTTAATTACTAATTTATCATTAAAATTAAGAGTTAATAATAATAATAATTAATTACATATCGTAATTAATATTATATATATATAATTTAATTATATTTAAGATAAATAATTGTTGGTTTTTCCCTTTGAGTGAAGGTGTTATAGTGATTTTAGATGCTTCGTCACTTAGAGTTGCTCCTTAGAGTTGAAGAGATTTACATCGAAAAGAACAAGTGTTTTAAATAACTTTTTTTTATAATAAATATAGCTCACAAATTAATATGGAGTTTGCAAATTTTACACATAAAAATGTTCTATTTGGAGAATTTGATTCGCTTTATAATAAAGATGTTCTTGATCTAAAGGCTTGGTGAGGAGTTCATGGCTTAAGGCAACATTGCTTTAAGATATTATCTTCAAATTAATTGGTCAAGTATCTTCTTCTTCATATAATAAATAAAATTGGAGTACATATGATTTATTCATTTTGTGAAGAGGAATAGATTGCTTCCTAAATGAGTTAAAGAATTGGTGTTTGTTCATAACAATTATCGTCTGTTAGCAAAAAGACATACAAAATACAAGCAACAAAAATCAATAACGTGGAACATCTATGGTAACATTTCCTTGTTGTTTACTACTCTGATATTACATTGTAAGCCATAGCATAATATATCATTCATATGTAAATCAACTAAGGGTAATATAGTAAAATAGTTGTTTTAGTGGTAGTACATGCATAATGTATCATTCATATGTAAATAATATAAAAAAATTAAAAAAAAAGAATAATAATGTACAAAAAAGGAGAAGAGAAAAATAGCTTATTGATACTATAATATGAAATATACCAAATATCTAATATATATCCACTTCATATAATGATCACTATAAGACTTACAGACATACCAAGAAATGAAAAGGCGATTTTATGTACCTATGCCCTAAAACGACTCTTTTATTGCAATACTCTTCGTTAATTTCTCTTCTTTCTTCCTTAACCTTTCCTTTTCAATTAGGCATGACAACCACTTGTTTTTATGTGGTTTAGGTTGTGTCACCTCCTCTCTTCATAAGAATAGGAAGCACTCATAAAGAGAACTTTGATATATGGTTGGTATGTGTCCTTATATAGGCACATAAAGTTGACACTAAGCCCATCTCATAGACCCTAGCCGTCTACAAGAGAGTTGGTTAGAGTTTGTTACAATAAACTTGTAGCCCTTTCATATAACATGTGCTACGATGTGTTTAACTAATAACCACGGATGCACGGGGATGGAGAAAAATGCAGAAACATCATTATCCAAAAATTAGAAAATAGGGACGGGAGGAAATGATAATTATATATATTCAAAGTTTACAGAATTAAAATAAACCAGTCATAAATTTAAAGTTCACAAAACTAGAATACAATTCTCAATCTCATACTAAATTACTAACAACCATAAACTCAAACAAATTAGATACAATGCCCATTTTTGTTAATGACATAAACTACTTTTACTTCAACATTATTAATCCTTGTTTTGGTAAAAAATATCACCTCTAACTCAAGTTTATCAAGAGAAAGAGAATCAATATCAAGGAATCCAATATATTAAAAAAAACCAAAGTCATCACTTATGCACAAGAAAAAAAGAAATTAGTTTTGTCATTTAATAGTAGCCATGGCTTATGATGTAATATGGAAGTAGTAAAAAACAAGGAAATATTACTGCAGATGTCCCACATTATTGATTTTTGTTGCTTGAATTTTGAAAGTCTTCTTGCTAAGAGACAATGATTGTTATAAACAAACACCAAGTCTTTGGTACACTTAGGAAGCAATTTATTTCTTTCCATAGAATGAATAAACCTATATATACTCCAATTTCATTTATTACATGAAGAAGAAGATACTTGACCAAGTAATTTGAAGACAATATCTTGAAACAATGGTGTATGAGCCATGAACTCCCAAGCAAGTCTTCGGGTCAAGACCGTCTCTACCATAAAGAGAGTCAATTTCTCCAAATGAACCATTTTTAAGTGCAAAATTCGTAAATTCCATATTAAATTTTGAGTGAGATTCATAATTAGGGAAAAGTTTTTTAAACAAGTTTTTTAAAACACTTGGTCCTTTTGATACAAATCTCTTCATCTTTAGGAGGAGCAACTCTAGGTAACTTAGCATCTAACCAAACATCACTATAATACCTTCACTCAAAGGAAGAAATCAACAATTATTTATCTTAAATATAATTTAATAATATATATAATATTAATTACGATATGTAATTAATCATTAATAATACCTATTAATTTTAGTGATAAACTAGTAATTATTAAAAATAATATTAATCATACTTAAAAATAATTATTATTTATTATTTACTCTCCATGTGAATTATTACTAATTATTAGTATCAATTTATATTTATTATTACTATCAATTTATGTTGTTAATTATATTATTTTTTAATAATATAATTATAATAATTAGTATTAATCATTAATTAATTAATTAACAAAAAATATTAATTTTAACTTGAAATTGGCAATACAAATAATATTATTAATATTCATAATTAATTATTATTCTAATTAATAATTATTAAACATTAATATTAACTATTATTGAGATTATTAATTATAAAAATTTATTAATCGTAATTATGATTATTATTCAATAAAAATATTAATTATAACTTGAAACTAGCAATATAAATATTATGATTAATAATTATAGTTAATTAATATTCTTATTTTGATTAATTATTATTAAAAATTAACATTAATTATTATTGAGATTATTAATTATTTATGTTTAAAAATATAATCTAATTATTATTTACAACATTTAATATTAATATTGATATTATTATAAATAAAATTAACTATCAATTATTATTAGATACAATTAATTATATATTATTGTTAATTAATGTTGTTATTTGTTAATATTAATATTAATACTAATTTTTTAATATTTTTAATATTAATAATAATTAATAGTACTAATAATGATGTGTAACTATTAATATTGTTAAAATGTTAATATTTCTTAATAAATTTTAATTTTGAATATTAATAGTAATTTATAATGAAAATTAGTAATTATTAATATTATATAAATGTTAATAATTGTTAACATTAATTATTAATTATTATTATTAATGATAATTATTAATTATTTATATATTATTTTTAAGAATGATAATAATCTATATATAATTAATTATTATTAATGTTATGAAATATTAGAGTTTATATTAGTATTAATATTAATTATTATCGCTACTTATTAATATTATTAATGATTAATTATTATTTATTAATATTATTGACTATTATTATTAATTAATAAATTTATTGACATGAAATATGTAAATAAATAAAATTATATTATAAAAACATGTCATATTAAAATAAATAATTTCAAAAAATATATATATATATATATATATATATCAATTTATTTCATATAAGATAAGTTACCAAACGCTATTATTACTTTAATTTTTATATATAAATAAGATGTGCCTAATAAACATTACTATTATTTGAGACATATTATTACTTTGACATAATATTATATCATAAATGACCTTACCAAATGTGCACTATGGAATATAAAATTTCCAAATATTCATGTTGTAGTGGAAAATTTATTCTTAAATATACGCATACACACATATAGGATAATATTCTTAAATAAGATGTGCCTAACACAAATTTATATAATAATAATAACATTGGAGGTACTATTCTTAGTTTACTTTTTATTTGATTTATAATATTGAATGTGTAATTTTTCATGAGCAACGGTATGTAATCAAATTTTATTTTATGTTGCGCAAATTAAAATCCACACAATTATATATAATAATACAAATATTGGAGATACTAACTTAAGTTTGAATCTTTTTAATTTTTTTCCTTAATTTTAATCCATCTACCATTAAAAAAAATCCATTTGAAGTGTGTTCCATAACATAATTTAGGGCCGTTGGTATTAAGTACGGTCATTCCTAATAGCTTAAGCTATTCTTGATCCCTTCAGGAACCTCCAATTATTTTTTTGTAAGACATTTAGCTTTTCTGAAAACTTTAATAGAAAAGTTATGCCTATAAATATCCATAGAAAAAAAGTTACTTTCTGTCTTCCTAAAAAAAAAAGGTTACACAAAGTCTTTGAGAGAATATGCAAGCCAAATGAAGTCCTCAAACACCTTACAATTTAGCTTCTCCATCCATCAACTCACACATCACACCAACAAACATGCAAAAATCATACAAAGAAATACTAGCCAAAAACCATGACCTTCTCGAAGAGATTAAAAATTTTATTTGGTGATTCATTTGCAAAGACCAAGGTCCACATTTGATAAAAGTTTTGTTAAGAAGTGACCCATTGGTAGAGGTGTTGCTGATGTTCGAAGATGAATCATAATTTGTGGAAAGAATGAAACCGAGTAAGATAACTCCTCCAAAATAAAAGGCTTACTTTAATTCCATGATGATCATCCAAAAGGGGAAAAACATGTGGTTAAGGAGCAAGGAGGGCATGAGGAGAATGAAGATAAGAAGAAAATTTTGATTAAAAAGGGTTGATTATTAGTATGTGGAAAATGGGGTCCATTGGATGTTACTTTATTTTTTAAGTTTTTCTGAGCTGATGTTCTTACTCCTAATATTAAAATGGAAATTAAAATTTTAGCTTATCTTATACTACGATACAAGTTTCATTCCTTTCCTTCTTCTCCTTATTTTATCTGTGTCTCGTTTTAATATTCTTGTTAACATGGGAGTGAGACTCTTGTTCAAAACAAAGCAGTAAGAAAAAACCATAAATTATATATCAAACATACACACTCTACTTAATTACATTCCATTCAAACCAAAATCAAAATCTTGGAAGAAACCTTTCAACCTTGTTTTACCAATTTCCATTTTGCGAAAGGACCCTCTTTTGCTCTTACCAATTAGGTCAAGGATTTCCAATTTGAAACAAAAGCAAATAGAAGTGTTTCAGAAGGCATCTACGAAGGAAAACGGAAAGTAAAAAGAAGGAAACTCATAAAAAAAATATTAGCTCAATTTTCTACTCAATTTAATCTTCACCATCGGTTCTTTATTTGGTATAAAGACCACCATCACTTCTTCAATCTTTTCATACCCGCAATAATTTAAACAAATGCAAATATGGATCAATCCTAATGAAAACTCAGACTCAAACTACAAAATAAGAAAAAGGAATGGTTTCAATAAAAAAAAGTAGAAAGAGAAATAGGAATCGATATCAGTGCACCATTTTTCTTTTTTGAAAAAGAAATACATAATTCTAAGCCACCATTTTCTTGAAGATAGAAATTAATGCGGTAAGGGAGATAAAGAGTTTGATGAAGAAGAGTGACATTTGTCAGATAAAAATTTAAGTATGATTTGTATTTAATATTCGATTTATTAGTGTGTGGGGCATGCTTCTTTTAACAAATAATCTGTTATCAATTAGTCAACATATTTGAGGTAACTTTTTAAGTTAATTAATTGACCCTGTATCACGACGTGTACTCCAGCTCAGCAACCACATCCTTATGGTCATCGACGCTGAGGGTAAACATAATATTGTCTATTATAATCACCAAAATTAAACTTGATGCCTTGCGGTATGAAAATCATATGGAAATCATGATATCATACCATTAGAACATCACACTACGATTCTATTAAAAATCTTTTCCGTGATAACAAGAAGAGCAGAGAAATTTGGCTTAAAGCTAAATTCCGCAATCTCCAATAAGGACATCTGCCCATTACTGAGTATTGCCAGAAACTCAAGTAATTGGCTGATAATCTTGTTGATGTTGATCAACCTATTTCTGATGAAACTTTAGTTCCTCAAACCCTTCGTGGTCTCAATGAGAACTACTCTACTATTACCTCAATTATTTCTCTCCAATCTCTTTTATTATCTTTCATCACTACTCATATTCTCCTTATCTTGGATGAATCTCAACGTTCTCACCTCAACACCCAACACCCAACACAATTCTACAGCTCTCATCGCCTTTTCCCTTCCCTCCTTGCCTTCATTTACTTACAAACATAACTCTCAAATCATGCCTCATCCCCTACCAACTATCGTCCTAACTTTTACAACTATCGTGGTAATAATCATGGATGTGGTAGTTATGGCCATTGCCATGGATGTGGCTCCTCCTCACAATCCAGACACCCTATTTTATCACCATTCTTTCCTTATCCTTATCCATATGTATCATACCTCCCTCTTTGGTCTCATAACACCCCTAGCGTTCTTGGTCCTCCTTCAGCTTCCACCTCTACACCCTCTAATATTTACCAATCCACTGATCGTGCTTTCTTTACTTGGCCATCCTCCTCCTTACCCTTCCAATGTCCTCCTTCAGCCCCATAGTCAATCACTCCTTCTTGGGATTAGGCTGTTCTTGTCCACAACTTGAACAACATGACTATTCGTCCACCATCAGATAATGAATGGTAAAAGGATTTTGGTGCATCAGAGCATATGATGTCTAGCCCTGGTAATCTCTCATCTTATTTTTCTTCTAGCAATAATTCATATTAGCATATTGTGGTTGGAAATAAATCTTCTCTCCCTGTCACACATATCAACCAAACCAATTTTCCTCTCCCCCACATCTCTTCATCTTCACAATGTCCTTGTCACTCTCTATGGGTTAAAAATCTTATTCCTATGCGCAAATTTACTATTGATAATCACTACTTTATTGAATTTGATATCCTTAGATTTTTTATAAAGGATCTACACACATGAAAAGATACTCTCAGGTGCAATAGCATTGGTGATCTTTATCCTCTTCAACTATCACCACCTCCGTCCAAGTACATTCTCCACAAAACTACAACTCCATCCTCCACGATTTGGCACCAATGTCCTAGTTATCCTACTCTCCATCATCTAGTCAAGTCTACTGCAATTTCATCTAATAAGGACGTAACTAGTCCATTTTGTCATGCCTGCTAACTTAGCAAGCATATCAAGCTACCGTTTTATCCATTTACCTTGATCACTAAGGAGCCATTTAAACTTTTACATTGTGATTTATAGATCTTGTCAATCTATAGTATCTCCGATTTTCTTTATTATCCAGTAATACTAGATGACTTTACGCATTATATTTGGGTTTATCCTTTACATTGCAAATCCAATATATTTAACTATCTCCGTAATCTTCATGCTTATTTCACTACACAATTCAATAAGACCATTCAAAATAAATAATGGGATAATGGTCATAAATTTGATAACTCAACCAAGTGACAATTTCTTACCACTCACAATAGCAGCCTACATCTCTCTTAGTCACATACTTCCCAATGAAATGGGAAATCCAAACACATAATTCACACCATCAACAACATGGTCCGTAGTCTTCTTTTCCAAGCTCCAAATGCCTCCCTCATACAAGATCGAAGCATTGTATATGACTACTTATCTTTTCAACTGCCTCCCCACAAAAACTCTTCACTTCAATACCCCTCAGGAGGCACTAAATGTTAATCCTCCTTCTTACTCTCACTCATGTGTCTTTGTTTGTCATTGTAACCCTAACATATATGCTACCACATCCCACAAATTAGCTCTTCTCTCCAAATCATGTGTCTTTCTTGGTTACCCATCCAACCAAAAAGGGTATCATTATTTTGATCTTGCCTCTAATAAAATCATCATCTCTTGTCATGTTATCTTCAATGAACTCATGTTCCCTTTTTCATCATCTTCCCCACATCATGACTCCTCGTATGACTTTCTCACTGATGCCGTGGTCCAACCTCCACCTATGTATCTCTCCACTCAATCTCCTCCTACCTCATACTCACCACTACAAGCAACACCTACCTCGTCACCTCCCTCTTCCCCTCCTGATTCACGACTTCCCATATTTCCAAATCAACACTTAGCCTAATGTAGGATCATCCAAAGATGATCCTCAAGGTGATGATTTGGGATACTTATTTTTTTTATAGCTAAATACACCGTTTGTGTTTGATGATAATGCTTTGACTAACTTTAATAATATTACTTCAAGTCATTATTATAGGTATTTAATATATTTGTAGGAAGATGATCAATTCACATAAGAAGTCAAGATATTTAAGATTTTCTCATGCTATAAGCTATTATAAAGGAAGCTATATTGTAAATGAAGTTTAAAGTTAAGAAAACCTAGTCAACCTTTTAAAGTCAACATCATTATCTTGATTAGGATTCTTGTAAACTATTTTCATGTAATCTCAGCTTACCTTATTTATAATAGTCTTATTGAGCCATGTATCATATAGGACATAAATACATTGCAACAATAGTTTTGTCCAAGTTAGCCATTTTTATGTCATGTGCTAAATTAGTGTGCTAGTAAGCAATGTCATAAACCCCTATATAAGGCATAGGTGTCGACATCCTTGTAGCATGTGGGTTGATTTTGATATTGAAATATAGCACAAGTAATTCACTTGGTTGATTCTCTCTTTGTGATTGAATACCCATTCTAAGACTATTTGGAATAATCTTTGATTGGTAATATTCAAATTGGATTTCATTGATTCTTGTTGTATTCTTTGAATTCTTATTGCTTTCTTTTTGGGTTCTTGCTTGAATTTCCTAATTATTCTTCTTAAGACCTATCCAAAATGATCTTAAACTTCAACTCATCCACACTAATCTTCATCCTCATTGAATATTCGTGTCAACTTATAGTAAAGCAAGCATATCCAAACCCCAAAAACCATTCAACCTCAATGTTTCCCACATATCACCTCTTCCCAAAACCTATCACCAAGCTCTTAAAGATCTAAATTGGTACACTACAATGTTGGATGAATTTATTGCTTTATTACAAAATAAGATATGGGATCTTATGCCATGTCCTCCAGGTGCCAATGTCATCATTAGGATATGGATATTTTGCTATAAGTATAACTTGATGGCACTCTTGTGAAATACAAAACAATGTGCCTTGTGTGGGGTTTTTCTCAACAACTTGGACTAGATTTTTACAAAACCTTTAGTCTAGTTGTAAAACCCACCACCATTCATACCATTCTCAGCCTCTTCTTCTCTCGCTCTTGGCTAATTCACCAACTGGATGCTAAAAATGCTTTCCTTCATAGCACCATTGAGGAAACCGTGTATTGTCAGCAACCCCTTGGATTCTTTGTCTCAAAATAACCCACTCATGTTTGATGATTAAATGAAGCACTCTACAGTTTCAAATAGGAACCATGAGCCTGGTACAAGCACTTTATGTCTTCTCTCACAAGCATGGGTTTTAATGATTATAAATCTGACAGTTCCATCTTTGCCTAAAAGCAGGGTTCTGATATCATCTACCTCCTTCTATATGTAGATGATATAACTCTCACCGCCTCCTCTTCTTCTCTCCTAACTCATCTCATCACATGCCTTAGCCGTGAATTTGCATTGACAGACATAGGTGATCTTCACTATTTTCTTAGTGTCTCCATTACTAAGACTCCAAATGGACTATTTATTTTTCAAACATGTTATGTTGAAACAATATTAGCAAAAGCTGGCGTGAATCAATGCAACTCATGAACTACACCAATTAATACCCTCACCAAACTGCCTGCCTCATTAGGACCTCCTATAGAAGATCCTACCCTCTATTGCAACCTTATTGGTGCTCTTCAATATCTTACACTCCCTAGGAAGACTCCTAAATCCACCCAAAAACTAGCTAAAGAGTAGAGGGTTGACCTCCAATATAAACTGTCTAAAGATCCCTTCATTTTTTATGTGGGATCACATCATTGACTCTATTGTTTCCATAACTTCTACCGTTAGAAAGTTGAAGGTAGGCCAAACACCACTTTTAGAATACATTTTTTTAAAATAATTTTTTTCATAACGAACTAAAAGAGATTTTTCTAAAAACTAAAAAATAAATTTCTTTCGTTAGTTATATGGAAAGATGATTCTTATGCTAACTGTTAATGAAATTTTATTTATAGTCAATGGACTCAAATCCATCCCCATTATATTCAACGAATTTAATTTGTGGTTTGATAAGCCAAGTGATTACTCTAATATGCATGTCTTTGGTTGCAATGCTTATACTTATGTGAATGACCATAAACTTGAGCCTAGAGCAGTGTATCTTTCTTGGCTTTACATCTAGAGTGTGGGCATAGGTTATAGGATCTAGCTGAATCTAAGTTATTAATTAGGAGGGATGTTACCTTTAATGTGTTTGTGTTCCTCTAAAAGATTGAGTCTTGTGATGGTATATCTAAGGAGGTATCATAAAATATTACTTAGGACTAGGTGGAGTTTGATCTTGAGTTAGGTGGTAGAGACCCTTTTTGTAGACCCACTATTTCTAAAGTGGGTAGATCCAAACATCAGGTGGAGTGAAGAGGAGTTGCTTTAGGCAGAGTACGGAGGATTGTTATGCTTTTGGTCAGGTATGGTTTTGAAGAATTGATTGGTTATGATTTATCTAGTGTAGGGACTATTGTTGATATGCATGAGCCATCATCATTTTCAGAGGCTATTAAGAGTACTAATTCTGTTGAGTGGTGTGTTGCTATGGAGGAGGAGATGGAGTCCTTGTTGGAGAATCAGACATGATAATTTATAGAGACATTCATGAAGAAGAAGATAGTTGATTGTAAATGGGTGAACAAGTTCGAATAGGGAGCTCCAGGGGTAGAGAGACCAATATAAAAGGTTCATTTAGTTGCACATGGATTTAGTTAGATTCTAGGTGTGGACTATAATGAAGTATTTTTTCCTATGGTTAGACATACTTTTTTTTTGCACTACTACGAAAATGGAAAATAATAACGGGACATTAATAACGGTGGTTCAAAAATTGTCATCAAATGTGTGAAAATTAATGTGCGGGATATTTTTAATAACGGTTATAGTTAAAAACTGTTATTAAATAGGCAACGTTAAAATTTGCATGGATGTTTTAATAATGGTTCATGTAAAACTGTTATTAAAAGAGGTTTTAATAATGGTTCATACAAGAACTATTGTTAAAAGTTTCAAAGTTTTAATAATGGTTTCTACATGAACCGTTATTAAAATTGATTTTGATAACGGTTCTTGTAGGAACCGTTATTAAAACCCCAAATCTGCCTTTTATTTTATTCAGTTCTATTTCGTACCACAAATTTCAGAACCGTTATTAAAACATCTTTTAATAACGGTTCATGTAGGAACTGTTATTAAAACCCCAAATCCGCCTTTTATTTCGTTTAATTCTATTTCGTGCCAAAAATTTCAGACTCTTTGCACCTTCCCTCTCTTACTCTCCTTCTCTTGCAAACCCTCACACCACCACACCGTACACCACCACTCCAGCTCCTCTCAAGTAAGGGAAACCCTCACACCGCTAACTCTCCACCACCCCTCTACCATTGTTGGCTTTGCATGTGCGTGCTTTCATTCTCCCGAACCTAGCCAGCACTTGTACCTTCATCCTCCGCCTTGTTTGGAGGTCATTGCCACTTTCAACTTGTTCGCCGCTGCTCCTTTTACGTATGTGTTTGTTCTTCCCTCGTAGCTTTTTCTGTACTTATATATATATATATATATAAATGCATGCATGTTGCTACAGGGTTGCGTTTGTTTGCTATTGAAAAATTGCGGTTTGTTGTTTGAAAATGTGTTGGTGAAAAATATTGTTGTTTGTTGTTGAATTTGTTGCGTTACTGTTATATATTAACAAATGCATGTGTTGGCCGAGACCTTTATATATATATATATATATAACATGCATGAGAGTGTAGAATTATATATGAAGCTAGAGAAATAAAAGACTTCAAATTATTAATAATGTCACTCATCATAAAAACTACACACAAATACACACACACACACATTTTCATTAATAAGTATAGGACACTAGCTATAAGATATAGGAAATGTCATATAATGAAATGAAAATATATTTTACATATGCACATCATTAAATAAAAATTTTAATTAGAGATGCATATGTTAATGATTGTTATTTGATGATGATTAAATAGATATAGCAAATAAGGAATATGTAAAAGTGAATAATTAAATAGAGAGAAATAATTGTGTATAACAACAACAACAACAACAACAATAATAATATAGGATTTATTATTAGGGTTTAATTACAGTTAGCTAGGTTTAGGATTAGGGTTTTATGAGGTTTAAGGTTAGGTTTTATTATAATTTATTAGGGTAAGGGTTAGGGTTTATCGATTATTATACTATAAAAGTGAAAAATTAAATAGACAGGCATAATTGTGTATAATAATAATAATAATAATAATAATAATAATAATAATAATAATAATAATAATATAGGATTTATTAGGGTTTAATTATAGTTAGCTAGGTTTAGGATCATTATCTTATGAGGTTTAGTGTTAGTTTTTATTATAATTTATTAGGGTTAATTATGGTTAAGGTTAGGGTTAAGGTTAGGGTTAGGGTTAGGGTTTATCGTTTATTATACTAAATATAAAAGTGAAAATTTAAATAGAGAGGAATAATTGTGTATAACAACAACAACAACAACAATATAGGATTTATTAGGGTTTAATTATAGTTAGCTAGGTTTAGGATCATTATCTTATGAGGTTTATGGTTTGTTTTTATAATAATTTATTAGGGTTAGGGTTTAGCGTTTATTATACTAAACATAAAAGTGAAAAATTAAATAGAGAGGAATACTTGTGTATAATAATAATAATAATAATAATAATAATAATAATAATAATAATAATAATAATATAGTATTTATTAGGGTTTAATTATAGTTATTTAGGTTTAGGATCATTATCTTATGAGGTTTAGGGTTAGTTTTTATTATAATTTATTAGGGTTAATTAGGGTTAGGGTTTTGCGATTATTATACTAAATATAAAAGTGAAAAATTAAATAGGCAGGAATAATTGTGTCTAATAATAATAATAATACTAATAATAATACTAATAATAATAATAATAATATAGGATTTATTAGGGTTTAATTATAGGTAGCTAGGTTTTACTATATATATATATATATATATATATTATCTTATTAATATCTACTTAATTTTATTATATGTAGCTTGAACGATTTGATGATAGTTTGATGTTCAACTGGTTTGTTAAATATATAACTAAAGATTATGTCCTTATTTTAAATAGTTTGATGTTGTTAACTTTATATAGTTGGTTAAGATATGATAGACTATATTTATGATTTGTCTAGCTAGTTGAAGATCGGTTTACATATTCTGTAATTTAGATCCTTTTGAGAACAACCTTAATAATAAGATTTAGTGGTTTTCATTTTTAGGTAGTGAGATGACATACCCTCCACCATATTTTCGTATGGCGCCACATACATATGTACGGACTCATGTGATATGGTTATATGACGAGCTATGTCATTTGTATGCGAGTGGCTCATCCCATCACCCCTTCCATTTCAGATCGTATCACCTTCGGTTGACTCTGCTTCAGATAGAGCCATGGGCGTTGGCTACGTCTACTTTTTTGTAGTAGTTTGTCTACCACACCGATGCACCACACCCGAGATTTATTGAGGGTGAGGTGTTTGCTAGAGAGTATGATAGGATATCGAGAGAATTGATGGCCATTAATGATGAGTGGAGGTTTCATCATAGCTTACCTCAGAGTATCCACCCCGGTTACCCTAGAGTATCCTTGAGTACACTCTCTTGCGATGATGTCAGGGATCAGATGATATATCGTGATGAGTAGACTTTCAGAGTTATAGCTTTTATTTGGGCTCGACGAGGCTACCTGGGGATTTAGTTTTAGGGATGAGTTTTTGTTTTTTAGGTATTTGGGTTGTAGCAACCTTTTGATAGATATAGTGCTGCTATTGCTTAAATCCTATAGTATGTATATCTTTTGTAAATTGAACTATTGTACAATGTTTTGCTATGTATGTGTGTGTGTGTATGAACTCTTTCTAAGTATGAGTAATTTCATTGATCAGTATTAATATCTTTTTGGAAATGTGTTAGCATGATTCGTATATATATATATATATATATATATATATATATATATATATATATATATATATATATATATATATATATATATATATATATATATATATATATATATATATATATATATATACATACATACAGAATAACATGATACATTTGAGATTAATTCTTTCTAAGCATGAGCGATTTGCGAATTATTAAACTTATAATTCAATTGATTTTTAATAATTACTTTCACGTGAGATATATCTAGATTGAAAAACTATGGATCGGAAATGGTTGTTTGCAAATCGTCTGTCTAGAGAATATAATGAAGGAGTGGAGTTTTTCATCAAGTTTGTAGTTGAACATGTTCGGGACTCTAGTAGAATAGTCTATCCTTATTTTAAGTGTGCTTATATTCAGTGTGTCAACGCTAATGATTTTATAGATCATTTGTTTGTGTATGGAATTGATACAAGTTACACTTGTTGGATATGGTATGGGGAAACATAGTCTAAATATGATAATGATGATGTTAGGAGGGATGGTAGTGGATCATCATTTGATAACTATGAGGGACATTCGTCAGAGGAGATGACTCAAAAGGTTGAGGAAAGTGTTTGGGATTGTCCAAAAATGTTCGAGAAGTTATTGAATGACTCAGATAAACCTTTATACAGTGATTGTAAGACATTTACATGATTATCTGCTACTTTAAGGTTTTACAACTTAAAAGCATGTAACGGATGGAGTGATAAGAGTTTCACAGAATTATTATCAGTTGTAAAGGATATGCTTCCTAATGACAACATTCCACCTGATCGTACCTATAAAGCTAAGAAGATTCTATCCTCTATGGGCATGAATTATGAGAAGATACATGCATGCCCTAATGATAGTATTTTATATCGCAATAACAATGCATCTTTAGATAGTTGTCCTAATCCTGAATGCAAAGCACTACGATACAAGAAGAAAAAGGTGTCTGCTAAGGTGTTATGGTATTTTCCTATAATACCAAGATTAGGTGGATGTTTAATAATGTTGAAGATGCTAAGAACCTAAGATGGCATGCTGGTGAGAAGATAGATGATGGGCTTCTTAGACATCCATTTGACTCTCTACAATGGATGAGGATTGATGACTTGTTTCCTGAATTCGGTAAAGAAGCAAGAAATGTGCGCCTTGCGCTTTCTACAGATGGAATGAATCTGCACAATAAAGGCACCTACAGTTTATGGCCGGTGATTTTGGTTATATACAATCTACCTCCGTGGCTCTATATGAAATGCAAGTATATGATGTTGTCTTTACTCATTTCGGAGCCAAACCAACTTGGGAATGATATTGATGTTTATTTGACACCTTTGATTAATGATTTGAAGTTCTTATGGGACATAGGCATTGAAGTATTTGATGCATATAGTGAAGAAAATTTCACTTTGAGATCAATGCTATTCTGTACTATAAATGATTTTCCGGCGTATGGCAACTTGTCAGGTTATAGTGTGAAAGGCCATTACGCATGTCCGATATGTGAGGAGAATACTTCATTTGTTCAGCTAACATATGGCCGGAAGACTATGTTCCTTGGGCATCGTAGGGTTTTACCCAAGAATCATCATTATCGCAGGCAAAGAAAAGCATTCAATGGATTCCGAGAAGAAGGGCAGGCACTGATCCGACTGACGAGTCGACAATTGTGGCTGAAGATGAAACATTTGAGTTTCAATTTTGGGTGGAAGAAGATGTCAATATTCTTCCACCTTCTTTATTGGGAATCTTTGTATGTGAGATATGCCCTTGATGTGATGCATATTGAGAAAAATACATGTGACAGTCTTGTTGGTACATTACTTAATGTTCCACGCAAGAATAAAGATGACATCAATGTTATAATGGATATGGAAGAAATGGGTATTAGACAGGAACTAGCACCGCGAGACAACGTAAGAAGAACATATTTACCACCGGCATGTCATACTCTTTCCAGAAAAGAAAAAAATTTATTTAAGCGCCAAGGTTTTGGAAGGGTATTATTCAAATTTTAGAAGGCTCGTGCCGATGAAAGAGTTGAAATTGATTAACATGAAGTCTCTTGATTGTCATATTTTGATGTAGAACTTGTTGCGGATAGCTATACATGGAATTTTATCAAAGTGTATTCGAATTACTATCACGAGGCTTTGTTGGTTTTTTAATGTTGTTTTCTCTAAAGTCATACATCCTGATAGTTTGGATGCCTTGTAAAGAGGGATTATGATTACTTTGTACCAACTTAAAATATATTTTCTACCCTCATTCTTTGACATTATGGTACATCTAACTATTTATTTAGTTTATGAGATAAAGATGTTAGGACCTGTTCATGGGCATTGGATGTACCCCTTTGAACGGTTTATGAAGTTGATAAAAGGTTATGAGAAGAATCGTTATCGGCCAAAAGGATGTATTTTTGAGAGTTACCTTATGGAAGAAGCAATTGAGTTTTGCACAAAGTACTTGTCAAATGCTAGAGCTCGTGGTATTCCTAAGTCTCAACATGTAAGCAAAATTGAAGGATAGGGTATTAGGGGCAAACGGTTTGGGCTTGTAGACCCTGACATGTTCCATAAAGCACATCTATATGTATTACACAATAGTGATGATGTTCAGCCGTACATTGAAGAGCATATGATTTCTTTATGGATTGAAAATCCATCAAAGACTGAGAAATGGATTGTCGATAAACATAATCTTTCCTTTATTGGATAAGAGATCGCATCATTCCACTCATTGAACATTCCCCAACTTTAATTTTCAAAACCCTACATCGGTTGTCTTAGAAACCTTGTTATGAAGTTTTTCAATATATCAGTTATGCGATCAATGGTTACACTTTTTATACAAAATAACAAGATGAGAAGAGTACAATGTAGAACAGTGGGGTGACTTTAGTGGCTGAGGCAATGCATGTTGCTAGTGCGAAAGACAAGAATCCAACTTATGTAGATATGAATTATTATGGTGTGGTTGAACATATATGGGAGTTAGATTACACTGTATTTAAAGTCCCTGTATTCGGCTGCAGATGGGTTGATAATAGCTATGGGGTTAGATATAAAGATGGATTCACATTAGTAGATCTTAATAGGGCAGGGCATAAACAATACCCATTCATCTTAGCATCACAAGTGACACAAGTATTCTATGTCACTGATCTTGCTGATAACAGATAGTCTGTGGTACTATCTACAAAGAAAAGAAATGCCAATGAATGTGATGATGAAAATGATGCTAAAGAGTGTGTCTCAGCTGTGTAAGCAACTTAATTATTAAACGATGATAACAATAAAATTAATGAGGAGGAAATATATGTCAGGGATGATCATCGTGAAGTAATATATGTATCATATCCTGAAACTAATCCAAAAACAAAGGAAAAAAAGATGGAAAAGAAGGCGATGAGGGTAATAATATTGTAACATATGATATATGTGCTGGTTTTTTTAAATGCATTTTTTGATTTTCATGATACGATATTTATTGTATTGATAATATAATGGTACATTATGCTTAATACATAACATTCTAACATAATTTATTTATTGATTTTTTTTTGTAGATATATGACCAACAAAAACATTAATAGGGACAATAGTGATGAAGAAGGGAAAAGATGACCTACGATTATGAGAATCATCACAGACATGAGGAATAAAGGAGAACTGGTCGAGTTGGGATGGAATACTTACAATATTCCCATTGGCCCTTACGCAGACATGTTCTTGACTTACATTTCACTTGTGACCCATAACCGTGTTCCTATCTCCTATAATAATTAGAAGTAGGTTCCAAAGGGTCATAAGAAGCATATTTGGTAGGAAATCATGGTAAATATGCTATTTTATGTAATCATTTTTCTATGTCAAATGTTATTAATTTTAATACATTAACATCGGTATACATTTATATGTCTTATTTTGCAGAGAGTGTTTAATATTCCAGAAAGTAGGAAGAAATGACTTCTTAGACATTGTGGGGAGCGTCTAAGAATATTTAGGTCATATTTAGCTCGTAGGAAAATGTATAGAAAGGGCGATGGTTCTCTACGGCAGAATCCACCAAACGATATGGTTTCATCAATCAAGAAAGTTGGAACCAATTTATTGCATATCGTCTTACAGTGGATTTTAAGGTATTTGTTAGATAATAATTAAACTTTTTGTATTGATCCTAGTATTTTGCATAATATTGAAATAACCATGTGACAATATTTTGGCTTGCCACATAGGAAAAAGTGCCAAAAATAAAGAGATTGAGAAGTAAAATAAATACCGACATAATATGGCTCACAAAGGGTATGCAGGCCTTGAAGAGGAGTTGGCATGCATTTTGTGATTTATCTATTTACATGTAAAGTTGAATTTTATAATATTGGTACATTATAAGAATATTTTTTGATTTATAGCTCCTAGCCCAAGACTTAGACCCATGCACCTCATCCATCAATATTGGTACATTATGGAAGAAGGCTAGAGCAACAAGAGATGGATATATTAATGAAGATGTAGATGTTGTAGTCGCAAAAATTATAAGTTTGTAGATATCTAGAACCCTACTTAGTTTTCTTTTCGAAAACTATTATATTATGCTTATTCCTATAAGCTAAATTTACATATATTATATACATTACAGGACGAACTTCAAACATTAGATGGTGAGGAGGGGGTTGACCAATATAACATTGTGTCCCAGGATACAAGAATTGTAGAAACCTTGGAAGACATAGGGGTCTTGGATTAGGTGTTACGAGAACGAGCATATATGGTCGATCTCATGGTTCTCGTAGCACTAATGAGCAAGTTGCCATCCTCACCCAGAAATTGAACGTGGTATTTGAAGGGATGACAACAATGGAGAAAGAGTTGTCATTTATTAAATCTCAAGGGTATAAGGCATCCGATTTAGTTGACCATAATCAGCTTCACATACTTAATATAAATAGCATTAGAGATAGTTGTGAAGTTGATGCACGGCTTTCTTCTCTTTCCGAGGTAAGCATTACAAACTATGAATTGTTATTAAATGTATTCCGTGTAATAAATACTTAATAATGTGTAATATTTTCGTTTAGGGTTTGTATAAATATGACTTGTTAGCGAATGGCCTTTCAACTCTTTTGGTGAAAGGAAGGGTCTGCATTAGTCACAGTACCCAAACACAAACAGTCCACGGGTACAACTTAGCCCTAAATACAAGGCCGGTGAGTATTAATACTTCAATCATTGGCAGTGTGCCATTGCCTTGTCATAAAGAGGGTGATGAGGCAGCCACGGTGCTAGAAGCTCATGGAAGCTTCGTGCATTGGCCTGCAAATCAGATACGTCTCACTACTAAAGAGGTATTGACATTAGATATCTTTATTATACCTTGTTTAATAGTTACATTGTTTATAACTTTATATATATATATATATATATATATATATATATATATATATATATATATATATATATATGCTCAATATATATTTTATTTATTATTATCAATTAAGGAATCAAAAAAGGAATAAAAAAAGAAGACTGCTCCTACTAGTAAAACCAAGAGAGGTACTAGTAGAACGAGCAACACAAAAGAGGGCACTGCTAAAGGAAAGAGAGCTAAATTAAAAAAATTAGTTGTCCCACAAAAGATTCCTTCTTTGGAAATAAGCCAACCTTCACTAGCATTAGCTTTATTGTATTTTTATGCCCAAAACTACCTTAGGGACAATTATATTTTCATTGATTATCGTTCTAAGTATGTTGGGAGGGATGATGCTACTTACATGGTATTGACGGTTGGCATAAGTGACATTTATAATCAGGAATGGATGTTAACCAGGAGTGTCGCCATTTATGCCACGTAAGTATTATTTCATATTTGAGATTTTAGTACTCTTGTACAATTGAAATTTTTATGAAATCGTATATAAGTTATTAGTTATTAACAAATATGCATTGTTATTGTCATCCATAGGTTGATAGCTAGTCATGCTACGATGGAGGGAATGTTGTCCTCTATTGTGTTTGTGTTCCCATACTACATAGCTGATGGTAGTACAATAAGAGAGGGTAGGCACATAAACTATTTAGTGGATCGTATTTTAATTGAGGGACACAACAAGCTCTATCTCATTCCTCACCTCGCAAATGAACATTGGGTTTTGTAAGCCATTCGACCTGATCTTAATAAAGCCTATGTGTTTGATTCCCTTCAAACCTATGACGTGCCTTTTGAAGTCGCTCATCGTGGTGGGAAGGAATTTATCGACATGTTAGTATACTTTTCACTTCTTACTTCATTAGCTTATTTATATATATATATATTATACTTTCATTATTTGAGGTATATATACTTACAATATTGTGTATCCAACTCTATTTATTAGGGCACTATATATGACATATCAAAGGAGAGGTGGGAATAGTATCCCAGACCCAAAGAATCTTCAATATAAGCCTGTCATGCTAAGTAGGAAGACAACTATTTTGTATTTTGTTTTAATTCAAATTAATATCTAATAATTAGAGAGCTAACTGAATTCATTTGACAGTGTCCACAACAACAAAATGACGATGATTGTGGATACTATGTATGCAGAGCAATGGATCTGATAGTCCAGAACAGATCGGTCAATATAGATCCAAGCCATGTATGTTTGCTTTTCCATATTTTTCTATTAATGAATCATGACATATGTATTTTTGACTTAAGTGCTAACTTTATATTAATTAAAACTTGGGTATTGTAGTTTTTCACCAATGACTATGCACGAGGCCAGCAATACAATGTTGATGAAATTGATGAAGTTAGAGACCAATGGGTCAAGCATGTGCACTCATTCATCTGGTATTAGGTATGGATCTATATATTCTACATGCATGATCAGGTTTGTATTTCGTCTACGTCTTTTGGTCTTCTAGGCTAGATCTCTGAATTTTTTACTTTAGGGTATAGAGCTATCAAGTTGTGGTATGCCTAATAATTTTGATTCCTGAGTTATGCCTACTAATTTTGATTCTTAAGTATGGCCGGTGTATTGAGACATGCATACCAATTAGAGATTGATTGAAATTATGGTGTGATTGTAGATTTGGTATAAATTGATGTTGTTTTACATTGCAAATTTGGTAATTATTTAAACATACAATTGTGTATGTGGGAAGGAACAAAACAACAAAATCATTTAAAAAACCCTATAGTTTTAATAACGATTCTTATTAAGAACCGTTATTAAAAATCTACATTTAATCTCTATTTTATTCTAATTTAATACATATTAGGGTTTAATAAATGCATAATCAATCTTTGAAACCCTAATTGGATGATAGAGTTTTAATAACAGTTTTTAGTAAGAACCATTATTAAAACTCTGCATTTAATCTCTATTTTATTCTAATTTAATACATATTAGGGTTTAATAAATGCATAAATCAATGACTGAAACCCTAATTCGATCATATTTTAACAACGTTTTTTATAAAAGCCGTTATTAAAACATGGTTTCCCACAACGGTTTTTTCTTGAAAAATGTTATTGAAACCTTGTTTTTCACAACAGTTTTACTAAAGAACCGTTATTAAACCATTATTTTTAACAACGGTTTTTACTTGAAGACGTTATTAAATATGAAGTTTACGTACATATTCGTGAGTTTTTGTATATTTTTTATGACGGTTATGAATCGTTATTAAAGATTTAATAACGGGCGGTTCAATAACGGTTATTAAAATTGTAACATAACTGTTATTAAAACCCCTTCTTGGGGTAGTTTTGGTAATTAATTAAGACTTTATTACCAAAAGGAAAGAGGTACAAAGAGTTTCGGCAAAAAAAAACCAAGGGGCATACCCCTCAAAGACTCATACAATCCATCTATTAAGACTACTTAGGTATTTTTTAATATGAATATTCTTTGCATCACTAAAGCTAACAAGGATCTCAGAGATAATCTACTTGATATTAGCAATAGGCTTCCTTTGGAAAAGTTGGAAAACAACCTTGTTTCGATTGATCCAAATATGATAAAGAAGGGCATTGAAAATAGCAAACAATCTTTTTTCCTTTTCCTCTGGTTCTTCTAATCATCCAATCCTTGCAACTATTCTAATCAATGGTATTTCTCACCAAGTTCAGCCATCTTAATACATAATTCCAGAGGAATCTAGCCCCATGATAGTATAAAAACATATGGTTGATATCTTCTTCATGATCCCTATACACCTCACATATGTTATCTGTATTGACCCCCTATTTGAATAATTTTGATTTCAAAGGGAGGGCATTGTGACACAGCATCTAAGTAAAGAATTTGTGTTTTTCAAGGCCATTATGATTCCAAACAAAATCCTTTCACTCAACCTTTGGCATAGAGTTCCTGATCTATTGATACATCAATTTGGTGCTGGAATCCCTAGAAATAAAACATCTTGTATAGCAAGCTTGAATAGTTAGACATACTTTTATTTGTACCTTACTTACGCTTATGGCTATGCATGATCTTGAATTGGAGCAGTTAGATTTAAAAATACATTTTTGCATGGTGAGCTTAAGGAGAAGCTTTACATATGACAACCTAATGGATTTGTTGTAGAGGAGATGCATGATCATGTGTGCATATTAAAGAGGTTGCTGCATGATTGGAAGGAGTCTCCTAAATAATAGTATAAACGGTTTGATTAGTTTATGCTTGGACATGGTTTCTCTAGGGGTAAATATGATGGATGTGTGTACTTGAAAGAGATGGACGATGAATCATTTGTGTATCTTTTGCTATATGTTAATGACATGCTTGTGGTAGCAAATGACATGTCTGATATTGATAAGATAAAGACAATGCTGAAGAGTGAGTTTGAGATGGAGAATCTTTGAGTTGGAAAGATGATCCTTAGCATGGAGATCATAAGAGTTTGTGAGTAGAAGCTTCTATACATGTATAAGAGTACTAAGTAAATAAGGTGTTGGAGAGGTTTCATATGATAGATGCCAAGTCTGTGAGCACTCCATTTGCTACCCACTTTAGATTATCTACTTTAGATCGTCCCAAATCTAAATAGGAAGAGAAGTTCATGGCTATAGTTCCATATTAGAATATTGTTGGTTGTATCATGTACGCTATGGTGTGTACATGACCTGATATCTCTCAAGTTATTAGTGTTGTAAGTCGATTTATGACAAATTTGAGTAAGGCTCACTAGTAAGGAGTGAAGTGGATTATTAGGTTATTGAAGGGTATGACATTAGCTTGTATAGAATATGTGAGATCAGTTGATTTGCTGGTTGGGTTTGTGGATTCTAATTATGGTGGAGACCTTAATAAAAGGAGATTCACTAGTAGGTATGTTTTCTATCTTAGTGGTTCATCTGTTAGTTGGAGGCCTTCCTTGTAGGAGGTGATAGTCTTGTCCACTACTGAGGCAGAGTATATGACTATAACAAAGGTTTTTTAGGAAGACGTGTGAGTTGGTGGTTTAGTTTGTGAGCTGGAGTTTAGTCATGATGCTCTAGTTGTTCTGGGTGATAGCAAGAGTGTTATCTATTCACCGAAGAATCAGAATTCTTTTCATCATCGAGCGAAGTACATTGACATTAGGTATCACTTTATCCAAGGTGTTGCTGCTGCAGGAAAAGTCGTATTGAAAAAAGTGGGTACTTTGGATAATCTGACCAATATGCTAATGAAGCCATTGATCAGGGGTAAGTTCGAGTGTTTCTCAAACTTAATTTGTGTTAATAGGCCTTGAGGTCATTTGTTAGGCCAGTTCTTTTTTTTTGTAGAGATCTTTTCATGTCATACTTTAAAAATACTATGTAAATATGGAGAATTGTGAGCTTTGATTGGGTATTTGATGCATAACATAACATTGTGTTAGTTCATATAGGTGCTGGAGAAGTTTGGAATGGGATTATGGATTATGTGATAAACATGTGAGCCTCATGTTTATTCACAGAATGCGTTGCTATGAGTTTTGGGTACAAAGTCGAGAGTAAAAAAAATAACACGGGGGTTCTATGTTTTCTAAACATGGAACATGTTTCTTTTCTACTTTTCAAAACATGTCATTTTGCCTCGTAGAGTTTTTTTTGATACAAAAGAGATATGAGAAAACTATAGCTAGCTACCAAGTCATGCAAGACAACTTCTTCTTCTCCATAGAATTCTTCATTAATTAAAGAATTCTAGATTTGTGTAATTGATTAACTGAATTCCTAAATCTTCTTATAATTACACAAGAGCACAAATAATGATCTCTGTTTTTCCCTTGATTGTTCTATTTTGTGATTGAACTATCAATTGCTCAATTCTCTTATTAATTTCAATTTTATTTTGAATCCATTCAATCTGTGTTATTTCGTAATATTTTCTCATAGAAGGAAAAGTAAAGTAAAATTTATTGTGTTTAAGAAAAATTAAATCTATAAGAGTAAAGATAAGTAATAGTGTTTAACTTTTTTAAATTGATAATTGTTTTTCATACACATGAAGTGCGAGGGTTTTATAAGAAGAGAAAATAATATATATATTTCAAATTTATAAAGATGATTCTATAATAATTTATTTCCTTAAAAACATTAGTAAACTTTAAAATTTCTTTGATGTCACCTAATACACAATCCACATTATGTATATTGCTAAGGTCATCATAACATCATCACTCTTTAAAAATCAACATAACTCTTTGTAGGATTATCAGAAAAATTTAAAACATATATAAAATAATATCCCTAAGATTTTTTCTACTTATAGAAATTCATATTGATATACTTTAGGTAAAATCCTAATTACATTGGAAGAAATGCTCCATTGGAAGTTGAGTAGCTATAACCTGGCATGAAATGCTCGATGCTTAATTAGAGTTACTTAAATACTACTCCAACCATCTCTTGACGGATCTTGTCCAATGGACTGAACTCACTTTCAACGAGCTTGTAAAATGTGAGGAAATACTTTTAATACAAAAGATGAAAGTACACTTGCTTAATGTTGGGGATTCAAATAAGAAACATTTTTTTTACATATGCTAAAGCTAGGAAAAATCATAATGTTGTGCCCATCATTAAACTTGAGGATGGGGTAACGTCTAATGATATGCACCAAATCAAATATGCTTTTGTCAATTTTTATAAGAGTTTCTTGGAGTTGAGGGTGATGCTTATGGTTTTGTTGATGGTGGTATCATGGTGCAAGGGCCTAAATTACGCAAACAACATTAGAGGTGCCTCTTAGAACCTATTAACCCAATGGAAATCCACCACACTATATTTTTCATAGGAGATGATAAAAGTCTTGGTGTTGATGGATTCTCTGCTACTTTTTAGAAGAAGTCATGGCCTATTATTGGAGACTAATCGACTTTGGCAGTGCTAAACTACTTTGCCATGGGCTTTCTTCATTAAAACCTCAATACCACCTCTATATCACTTATACCACAGAAGGATAATACTATAAAATTAAGCGAGTATCAACCTATTGCTTGTTGTAGCATGGTTTACAAGATTTTATCGAAGGTATTGACTAAGAGATTGTAAAATAGTATTCCCCTATTTAATCAAGTAGGGTCGTCGATCCATTGTCTATTATAATCACAAAAATTACACTTGATGCCTTATGGGGTCAAAATCATGATATAATACCATCAGAACATCACAAAACGAACATGTATAAAATATGGGTGTGTGTGAGGTTAATTTGATGAAAATCCGTAATGGGTGGCTAAAAATTCTTCCAAATCTAAAATTTGTCTCCATTACAAAGATAGTACACTTTGTCTTTGTTGGTAGCCTTTAATAAAATCAACGAATTGAAAATATCCTTCTTTTATTTACTAATACACTTTGTCAGATAATATATAAGAACATACGAGTATGCTCAAGGGAAACCATTTACTTTCAAAGCAACATCATCAACAAAGTAACATTTAGGCTTTGTAATAGTTTGCAATACTCAAGTGTCATAATGTGAACTAGCTACGCCATGGCAGCTTGAGAAATCATCTCAAAAGCATTTTCCACACATTTAATGAGCCTTTGCCTATCTATGTAGCCATCTTCAATTCCGAAGACAATTCGTAGTGTTTGCATATAGCTCAATACGCTCACCATCATACTCTGCAAAACAAAGTGCGTTTTCATAAAATGCGTTGATTGAACTATGATTGATAATTTCTTCCTCTATCTTACAAAGTTGGAAAGGATTTAAAATTACTAAGATTAGAAAAAATTATCAAACCAACATTCACTAAAATGTTAGACATCATTAGTTGTAATTTATTTATTTATATATTGTTATTATTAATAAGTTTATGTAAAATGAATGTCTAGAAGATAATGAAAGGCATCCTAAAAAAAGGGTAAACATACCTTGCAGTCCCAATTGTGGAAGTGGCATAGAAGGAAAGAAGCTTACTAGATGCAGGTGACCAAGGTTAGAGGATTCAAAGAGAGAGACATAAATACAAGGTACTTTCATATAGTTGCAGCAATAAGGAAGAAGAAAGCTACCATTCTTAGGATAGTGGAGAAGGGTAAGGTAATTGTAGAGCCGTTAGAGCTGAAGAAGGTTATTACAGAGTATTTTAAAGAAATGTATAGGCAAGCGGATCTACCGAAAGTTAGTCTCTTAGCCGATGGGTTCCATACGCTTTCTAGGGAGGAAGGAGTGGAATTGGAGGAGATGCCTAGTAGGGACGATGTTAGGAGAGCAGTGTGGTCTTGTGATCCTTCGAAAGTGCCTAGTTATGATGGGTACCACATGGGGTTCATTCGGAAGATGTAGGAAACTATTGGGGAGGAATTCACCAAATCTATTCTGGAGTTTTTTTGATCAAGCATACTTCCGGTCGCTCTAAATACAACGCTGATCACCTTGATCCCTAAAGTGGACGATGCGGAGGAAGTTAACCACTTTTGGCCTATCATCTTTGTAGGATGTATTTATAAGGTGATAGCAAAGATTCTTGCCCTTAGGTTGAAACAGGTGGTTGATAAATTGGTGAGCGATTCACAGTCAGCTTTCATAGGAGGAAGGAGCATAGTAGATGGAGCGTTGATTGCTAACAAGGTTGTTCAGTAGGCAAAGGGTAGAGTAGGTCAAAGGGACTGATGATCAAGCCGGACTTTCAGAAGGCATATGATAGTATTAAGTGGGATTTTTTGGACAACACAATGGGTATTATGGGCTTCAGTCTCAGATTCAGAGGATGGGTTAAGGAGTGTATCTCTACGGCAAGAGTTTTGGTCCTTGTGAATGGGTCTCCGTCAGCACCGTTTCAGATGGGTAGGGGGTTGAGACAAGGCGATCCCATTTCACCTTTCCCTTTTGTGTTAGCAGTCGAGGCGTTTAATCAACTCATTAAGTAAGAAGTGGAAAAAAGTCTTCTACAAGGGATCAGAGTGGGTGGGGATAATGTGGAAGTAACTCATTTTTAGTTCGCGAATGATACGATGATCTTCTATGGATCTTAGGTTGATAACATTAGATGCTGGAAAAGGCTGATTGATTGCTTCTTTTTATTGTCGGGTCTTCAAGTCAATTTAAGCAAATATGTTCTTATCGGTTTGGGAGTGGATGAGGTATTTAAGAGGGAAGTGGTGGAAATTATGGAGTGCAAAGTTGGTTCCTTTCCCATAAGTTACCTTGGTTTACCATTGGGGGATAATGCAAGAAAGTTAGGAGTCTGGAAACCAGTGATTGAGAAGATAAAACATAAGTTAGCTTGGTGGAAGGTGAGAGTTCTATCAAGAGCTGGAAGACTAGTCCTTATTAAGAGTGTGCTGAATAGTTTTATGATGTATTATATGAGTTTGTTTAAAATACCAAGAGGGGTCACAAAAGAAATCATAAGAATCCAGAGAAGCTTCTTTTGGAGTGGGAAAGGGGAAAGGAAGGGGTTACCACTAGTCAAATGGAGTTTGATCTAAAGGCCTAGGGGGGTTGGGTGTGGGAGATATTGTCTTAAGAAACAATGCTCTTCTGTTCAAATGGTGGTGAAGATTCTGTACAATGGAAGGTGCTTCATGGAAGAGAGTTATCTCCTCTATTCATTTGGGGGATAATTCAAAGGCTCTTGAGATTACTACTTCAAGGCGAAGGTAGTCTCCGTGGGTTGATATAATTAGAGTAGGGAAAGGAAGCCCCATCCTGAGTACAGGAATAAAGATCAATATTGGGGATGGTAATAGAGTCAGATTTTGGCATGATGATTGGACGAGGAAAGGTCCCTTGAGGAACCTTTTTCCTAGACTCTTTAGTATTTTAGAGCAGAAGGAGAAGAAGGTGGTAGAGATGGGAAAGTGGGATGGCTCAAGGTGGGACTAGAATCTTGGATGGAGGAGGCAGTTTTTCGGATGGGAAGAAAACCAGGTGGAGTAGCTGCAGGATTTGATACACCAGCATTATCTGAGAAGGGACGAGTGAGATTCAGTGGTTTAGGAGCACGCAGACACTGGGATATTTTCAGTAAGATCATACTGTCAGGCGCACTACTAGTCTTTAGCCAGAGATGAGAGGATCCCTGAATCAGTTAATCTAATGTGGAGCAGTTTAGCACCTCCGAGGTTTAAACTCACCGCATGGTTTGCAATTCAACAGAATCTCAACACGAAGGAAAGGCTAGCCAGATTGAGTATCATCGATACGGGGGATGCCTTGTGTCCTCTATGCAATTCCGAGCAGGAGATGATCAATCACTTCTTTCTGCATTGTTTTGTGACAGTTAAGGTGTGGTATGGGATTTGCAAATGGATGGGTTACTGCTGGGTGACACCTAAGTTAGTAGAAGATAACGCTATAGCTTATATAGGAGCTTCTAACAAGGGATTGAGATGAGAGATTTGGCAAGCAGCGTTCTTTGCTATCTTGGGCCCTATTTGGAAATTTAGAAATAGAAAAGTGTTTGAGAAGGTTGATTTTGTAGCGTTTGGATGCTTATGCTTATAAAAATAAGATATGGGTTTTGGATAAAAAACGGTAGGAAAGAGTTTCCCTCTCGGTTGGAGAATGTGGTCCATAATGTTCAGGCTTTAATGAGATAGGAGGCTCTTATGCTTTGTCCTTTAGCTCTATATATTTATCTATTGTGTAATATCAATTATCAAAAAAATATTTAATATCATGTGAAAATAAATATTGCAAACATATTAGGATTGAAGGAATAACAGCCCGCTGCAACAAATGGATCGTACACTGAATCTGTAAGTGGGGATTAGGGAATAATTAGATAGTAACAAAGATGCAATAAATGGATTCACCTGTGGTGCACCAGCTACCGTGAAATAGATGCCTTTAATTGGACGATCAGCGAAAGCCATCTTGTCTGTCGGACCAGGTAGATTCGTGATTGTGAGGCTTGTGTTTTTGATTGCTTGATAGAAGTATCGAGCAGCAACCTGCCATTCCAATTAACCAATAAAAGTTTAGGTCAATTACATAGCAAAAATAATTAATTCATAATAATAATAATGATAACAATTAATATTAGTAATATTAATATTAATCATTAATATTAGTATGGTTAATATTAATCATTAATATTAATAATTAACCATACTAGTTAATAATTAATAATAATAATATTTATTATTAATAATAAATGATATTAATAATTAATGATAAAAATTAATATTTATGTTATTATTTTTAGTCAATAAAAATGTTAATATTATTAAAAATAATATATAAATAACCAATAATAGTTAATATTAATTAATATTAATAATTAATAACATTAGATAATATCAAAAATATTGATATTGATGGTTGGTGAGTATGATTAATAGACATATAACAGTAATAGTGTAGGATAGTTTTAATATTTAATACAAAATAATATAAATAATAAGATTCTGAAAATAATGTAAAAACTAAAACCGTCGGAAGAAGCCTATCTGAAATAATAATATAGATATTAAAGGGGAGATAAACAAACTCGTACGTTATTATTTTCCGGAAACAAGATTGCGCGAGGACAACATACCTCGACGCCTCTACATCTCCGAGTAGCCTCGAGCATGATGCCAAAGAGAAGAGCACCATAAGAGATTCTCTTCCTCTTGATGATCTTTTGAACAGCAAAGATGAAATCAAGAGGATTCGCCGACTCGATATTTTCAGCACAATTAGGCATCGGAATAAGCAGTGGCGCTACGCGATTGCCCCATGCTGCTTCTGACTGCTTTTTGTTCATCTCCCCAACTGGTCTATAAACTTTGGTGGCCCTTGTGTTCATAGCTACCAAGATTGTCGAACGCTTTCTTCTCATCGACTCCTGACTCATTTGTTTATTGTACAAATTGTTGGCAATGATAATTGTTCCAACAACTACATCGTTTATTGTCTGCATGAATTAAAAATAAATTGAAATAAATGTTGACACATCGCGCAGCCAAGCCTCAAAATATATCAAACAGAAATCAAGCATGCACAGCCACATACACAGAAAACCCCATTGCACTTACCACTCCGAGCTTTGCTTTTATTCGCTTAATCTGATCCAAGGGAATGGAAATGGTAGCTACCCTAATGGGCTTATGTTGCACAGCCACATCTCCCGAACGGATGGGTGTCCGATCATCCTCTATATAGATCTTGCGCATAATAAACAGGAAGTCCCTTAAGCCATCGAAAGCTGCAGAGAAGACTTGAGGCAAGCAAAAAAGTTTCCTAGACTCTGAGTTTGATGGATTCTTAGTCGTCGGGAACGTGAGAGGCTTTGAGGGATCATCCGCCCTTCTGAAGGCTGTGAGAACACCTGATATAAGAGAGTAGCCGTCTCCTAAGGCATGGTGAATTTTGAATATGAAGCTTCCAGGTGCATGCTTTGTTGGGTACTTGAACACATGGAGTTCCCATAACGGACGATCATCCGGTAGTTCATCCGTACTTATTTGTGATAGATAGTCATCGAAGCGCTTGTCGTATGATTCTAGTGATAGTCCTGTAGGAAATAATTAGTGATAATCGCAGCAATTAACAAAAAAAATAATTAAACTAAACCGAGATTAATGAGTTGTGCCGTGATAGAATCACTGCCCTGAAGTGATTTTCGACCGGACAAAGGCGCAGATCCCTTCAACGTCGAATCACCCCCAAGGTTTACACAACGTTCTTCGATTCCGTGCACTCGGAATAAAAGAATGGAATTTGCAAATAATACAATGCCAGATCGGGTTCTCTCGCAATTAGGGTTAGGGTTTTCAAGAGTGGCTGACGGTTGCTCTTCGAAAACAATAATAATATTTCGGTGTTTTTTTTTTATAAACAAATGATATTAACGTTTTAAATAGGCAAAAAACCGTAGGAGGCATAAGTGGAACGTCTTCCACTAACCAGCCCATAAAAACCGAAATGTTGAATAAGTAAAACCGCAACCGAATAAAAACCGGTAAAAGAAAAATGGGTCGGATCGGATCAAAGACCACACCATGCCCAGCCCGGACCGGACCGGCGGGCGGCGGCACACGCGCGTGTGTGTGTGGTATTTATGATCCAGCCCACAACCCACAAAACAACCCAAACTCATAATTCAAACAACCAAAAGGTGAGGGGATATATAAAGTGAACTAAAAACTTATTCACTTCCAATGTGGGACATTGAAAATGCCCACAAGTTGCCATTGCACCCAACAATCCCCCACCAATGGCAAACAGAAGAAAAAACCCGATTGATCTGGACAAGGAAGGAGTAACACTTAAGTATCAATATCACGTGGATTGAATTGATACATAGTGAAATGAGGCAACAATCGTATCTGAGGAGTGAACGAGTCTTGAACTACTCAGACTTCGATTGAGACCCTCACAGCACATGTTTTACCTTAAATTCGCAAATTCCGCGATAGTAATACAAGCGCTTTTAATGGCCATGCGCACACCTTGGGTACTCATGAGTGCTCTAGAAAGATAGCCTTAATCTTTCATAGAAGGCGGCCCACCTTCACACTCACCTAGGTGAATCCATCAAGTGCGTCTCACAAGCACCACCAAATCTGGTTATGGATCCATTAAGAGCATAATCACGCTCAACCTTTTAAAATCTAGTAATAAGTTCATCAAATCCGTCTTAAAAGGACCACCCGAAATATAGGGCTATGAACTTATAAGAGTAGAAAGCTGAACCTTTCCACAACGCACTACAAGGCGCCATAGGAATGAGAATATAGTGCAGAGGACTTATGAATATGGTATTTACCATACCTTCCTCAACTCAAAGGCTTAAGCCCCATTCCCCTCGACGATTCAAGAATAACTCTTCTTGTTAGACCCTTTGTTAGAGGATCTGCCAGATTCCTTTCGGATCTAACAAACTCTAAAGAGATTACACCATTCCTCAACAGTTGTCTCACACAACTGTGTCTAACACGAATGTGTCTTCTCTTACCATTATAAACCGTGTTCTTGGCAACACATATAGCTGCCTGTGAATCACAATGCAAGGAAACCGGTACACTAGGTTTCTTCCACAAAGGCACATCGGCCAACAAGTTCCTTAACCATTCTGCCTCTTGACCAGCTAACTCAAGAGCAATAAACTCTGACTCCATGGTGGAGCGAGCTATGCAAGTCTGTTTAGAAGACTTCCAAGATATAGCTCCACCTCCCAAGGTAAACACGTAACCACTGGTAGAACTGACTTCATCATTGTCAGAAATCCAATTTGCATCTGTAAATCCCTCTAGAACAGCAGGAAATTTACAGAAATGCAAACCCCAATCCTTAGTACCTTTAAGGTATCTAAGTAAACGGCGTAGAGCAGTCCAGTGATCATTACCTGGGTTGTGATTATATCTACTCAATCTACTCACAGCATATGCTATGTCAGGTCTGGTACAATTCATCAGGAACATCACGCTACCTATGATTTTAGCATATTCACATTGAGAAACACTAGCACCAAGATTCTTTTTCAAATGTATGCTAGGATCATAGGGTGTTTTCACAGGAACGTCATCTTGGCACTCAAATTTTTCTAGAATCTTATCAACATAGTGAGTTTGATTCAAACAAAAGCCATTCTCAGTTTTTCTCATTTTAATGCCAAGAATAACATCAGCTTCTCCTAAATCTTTCATTTCGAAATGAGAAGATAAAAACACTTTGGTTTCATCGACCACAGACATATTTGTGCCAAGAATCAACATGTCATCCACATATAAGCATATTATCACGCATTCATGTCCAATCAATTTAGAATATACACAAGAATCAGATGCATTTACTATATAACCATTGCTGACTAAAGTCTGGTCAAACTTTTCATACCATTGTTTAGGAGCTTGTTTAAGGCCATACAATGACTTTCTCAATCTACACACTTTAGTCTCCTGACCTTCAACCTCACAGCCCTCGGGCTGCTCCACATAGATCTCCTCTTTTAGGTCACCATTCAGAAATGCTGTTTTCACATCCATTTGATGGACTATAAGTCCATGGATAGCAGCCAGAGCGACCAAGGAGCGAATAGTGGCTATTTTAGTCACAGGAGAGTAAGTATCGAAAAAGTCAACGTCTTTCTTTTGCTCGTAGCCTACAGCTACTAATCTAGCCTTAAACTTATCAATGGTTCCGTCAGTTCTTAATTTCTTTCTGAAGACCCATTTGCATCTTATTGGTTTACAACCTTTAGGCAAATCAACCAAATCCCAAGTATGATTGGACATAATCGATTCTAACTCATTTTTAATTGCTTCTTTCCAAAAACTAGCATCTACAGAAGTTACTGCTTCCTTATAGGATTTAGGATCCTCTTCAATTAGAAATGTAGACACAAAGTCAACATTAATCATATCAATGTCATCATTTTCAACAAGAAAAGCAGTAATAAACTCAGGTCCAAAGCTAGTTTCTAGTCTTCGTCTTTTACTCCTCCTAGGCTCATGAATATTATCATTTTCATTTCCAAGAGATGGTGAGGAAGACAAAGGCACAGTAGAAGCATCAGAAGAGCTAGCAAGTTCACATGCATTCTTTTTCAAAGGAAACACATTCTCAAAAAATTCTGCATTTCTAGATTCACAAATAGAATAATCATTCAAACACAGAAATCTATATGCAGCACTATTTTGAGCATACCCAATGAATGCACAGTCAAATGTCTTTGTTCCCACGTTGGTTTTTCTAAAATCTGGTAAACCAACTTTAGCTAGACACCCCCACACTTTCAAAATTTTCAGATTAGGTTCAAAACCTTTCCATAGTTCATAGGGAGTCTTGTCTAGTTTCTTATGGGGAACCCGATTTAAAACATAGCATGCAGATAGGACAGCCTCCCCCCACATTTGGTCAGACATACCAGAACTCAAAAGCATAGCATTCATCATTTCTTTTAGAGTTCTATTCTTTCTTTCTGCAACACCATTTTGTTGGGGAGTATAAGGGGCACTTGTTTCATGTATGATACCATGATTATCACAAAAATCCTTTAAAAAACTAGTTCCATATTCACCACCCCTATCAGACCTAAGTCTCTTAATCTTTCGGTCCAATTGGTTTTCCACTTCTGCTTTATACTTTAAGAACATACCTTCAGTCTCATCTTTAGACCTAAGGAGGAAAACTCTAGTATATCTCGAATAATCATCGATGAATGTCACATAATACCGTTTTCCTCCTCTACTCTCGGTGTTCTTAAAATCAGCTAGATCAGTATGAATTAATTCAAGCAATTCCGTTGTTCTCGCTGTGACTGGTTTAAAGGGCTTTTTAACATACTTGGCTTCCACACAAACGGGACACTTCTCATAATCATTAGTGTCCAACACATTAATTAAATTCATTCGTTTCAGTTTGTTTATGGAAGCCACATTCACATGCCCTAGTCTACCATGCCACACAGATACGGATTCAACAATATAAGCAGAAGAAGAACCAATTTCATTAATAGGAGCAGAAATAACGTTCAGAACAAAAAGTCCATCAGACAGATACCCCTTACCCACAAATTCCCCATTTTTGGTCAACACGACCTTATCAGCCTCAAAAACTAGTTTCAAACCAGCCCTATTAAGCAAGCTACCAGAAACTAAGTTCCTACGGAGGGAGGGGACATACAACACATCATTCAACATTAAAGACTTTCCAGAGGTAAGTTTCAGAAGAACCTTTCCTTTTCCCAGAACTCCAGCAGTTGCAGAGTTTCCCATGAAGACATGCTCTCCATCTGTAGCATCCTGGAACTGGTGGAATAGTTCTCGGTTCGCGCATAGGTGCTTTGAAGCTCCGGTGTCCAGGATCCAATCTGTCTTGTTCTCAACCAGATTAGCTTCCACAACCACAGCAGCTATCACTTCCTCTGTCTCAGCAACATTAGCTTGTGGAGCAGGAGGACCACCACCTTGTTGATTCTGAGTCTGCGGGCCCTTTCTCTTAAAGCATTGATAAGCTTTATGACCTGACTTACCACACACATAACAGGTGAGTTGTTTCTTCTGAATTCGAGTGTCACCCTTCTTGAAGTTAGGTTGACCTTTCGCTTGACCCTTTTTCTGAGTCCATTTGCCTTTTCCCTTAGACTTGTCAGCTTTAGCAGAAGACTCTACTATATTAGCACTCATTGAACCTGAGGCATAACGAACTCGGTTGTCCTTCAAGCGGTTCGCCTCTTCTGTCCTCATATGACTGATTAACTCTGGCAAGGTCAAATCCCTCTTCTTATGCTTCAGATGATTTCTGAAATCGCTCCAGGATGGAGGGAACTTTTCTACCAGCATGTTGGCCTGAAAAGTTTCACAGATCTTCATTCCTTCACCCAATACTTCAGCAACCAGCAGCTCATAGTCATGTACTTGATTCATAATCTGCTTATCATCAACCATTTGAAATCGCAAAAGATTTCCCACAGCATATTTCTTTCTACCTGCTTCATCTGACCCATACTTGTTCTTCAGAGTGTCCCAGATATCCTTGGAATATTCAACACCAAAGAACATGTCAAAGAGCTTGTTGTTCATGTGTTGTAGAATGTGACCACGAACGGTTTTGTTGTCCCGTTCGTATTTTTCTATCGCAGCTTCATCACTTTTCTTTTCAACAGGAATGATCAGGGGAGCTGTTGGAGTAGTGAGAGCATCATCTGTATCAATCTGACTCGGTGGATTAGTAAAAAGAACATAATCAACTTCCAAGGCCTCAAACAGAATTGTCATCCTCTGAGACCAACGACGGTAGTTAGTACCATCAAGCGGCTCAACTTTCGACATATCGGGGATGACCCTTGGTACACTTGAAGCCATTTCAATCCACGAAAAATAACACAGCAAGGATATTGAACCAAAGGTACTATAATCGAAGTAGAGAAATTCGATTATCCAAAACCGAAACTACAGCCAAACAAGACCTTAAGAGTACCAAACTCAAGAGGCCAAAAAGAACTTCGAATATCAACCAATTAATGCAGCAAATATTCGAACAATAAATTCGAATAAGATTCCTTCAATGTAGCCAATAAATTTCAGCAACAATCGATATTATGAAGAGCCCAACAACCAAAGCCGAGACTTGTATATATTCGACTTATATACCACAGTAAAAGCCGAGCATAATCAACAACACCAAGCAGCAGCAATAGTCGAACAAAGGAATAGTAAAGATGGCCAAATTTGCTTCGAATAGAGCAGTTTTAATTCAGCAATAATTCGAGCAATGTATCCAATTAATATGTTCGATTAGAACTCCTTTGATCCAGCGTTATAACCCAGCAAGATTCGACCTCTATAAACAGGCACACAAAGAAGGTCGAAACACTTAATGATTCGACCAATATAATCAATATCCGGACCAATCTGAATAAAACAAATCTGTCGATCCACTTTAATCCAGCAAATAAACAAACCAGATTGCGAACACAAAGCACAAATACGAAGATAACCAACCAATCAGAGGGGCAAGGTCGAATGTAAATTGCCACGAAATCAAAATTAAGAGCCCAAAAATCACTTCAGAATGTAGGAAATAATTAGTGATAATCGCAGCAATTAACAAAAAAAATAATTAAACTAAACCGAGATTAATGAGTTGTGCCGTGATAGAATCACTGTCCTGAAGTGATTTTCGACCGGACAAAGGCGCAGATCCCTTCAACGTCGAATCACCCCCAAGGTTTACACAACGTTCTTCGATTCCGTGCACTCGGAATAAAAGAATGGAATTTGCAAATAATACAATGCTAGATCGGGTTCTCTCGCAATTAGGGTTAGGGTTTTCAAGAGTGGCTGACGGTTGCTCTTCGAAAACAATAATAATATTTCGGTGTTTTTTTTTTATAAACAAATGATATTAACGTTTTAAATAGGCAAAAAACCGTAGGAGGCATAAGTGGAACGTCTTCCACTAACCAGCCCATAAAAACCGAAATGTTGAATAAGTAAAACCGCAACCGAATAAAAACCGGTAAAAGAAAAATGGGTCGGATCGGATCAAAGACCACACCATGCCCAGCCCGGACCGGACCGGCGGGCGGCGGCACACGCGCGTGTGTGTGTGGTATTTATGATCCAGCCTACAACCCACAAAACAACCCAAACTCATAATTCAAACAACCAAAAGGTGAGGGGATATATAAAGTGAACTAAAAACTTATTCACTTCCAATGTGGGACATTGAAAATGCCCACAAGTTGCCATTGCACCCAACAAGTCCTGTGGGTAACACCGGAATCTTGATATGGTCTTCAACATTTATCTGCACCCTCTTCCATTGCTTGCCATTTCCATTCTTTTCCTCAATCTGTGTCATATTAGTTAACCTTGTCAAAGTCGCACAAGATCTGTGGCCGGGAAACATTTTTTTTTTAAAATTATAAATTGTATTTGTAAAGATTTTAAAAAAATGATACCTTGCATGGCACAACATTTTTATTTTATTTTAATCATTTTGTACACAACCTGGACGAAAATAAGGGATCGAAAGCGCACGTACCATGATTGAAGAGAAGCGTGGGCTAAAGTGATGAATTAGATCTCTTATGACTTTAGTTGTCAACAAGCTTTCATCAATTGAAATTTCAGCTTCCATAACGGCCAAAATGCAGCACGAGAAGATCGAGCTTTTAAAATATTGTCCGTTCGGAGACACTGGCTCCATATCTTTCGGTTCGACACCACTGTCTTCTTTCCTGATATTCGTTTTTATTTTCAGAGAGGTACTCATCCTACTTCTTGTTGCTTAATTAACAAGATATGTAAAGATTGAGAGGTGGATCTAGCATGAGGCGTGCAAACTCTGATTTAGGAGAACAGTTATTTAAGGTGTGCATCCCCCCCGGGGTACATCGAAGTAATTGCACCGCAAATTTAGAACCAAAGTAGTTAAAAAAGAAGAAGAAGAAACAGAACATCTTTACGTCCATAAAATATTATACTAATTTATTTTTTCTATATTTTTATATAGAAAGGATTTGAAAAGTACAAGAAATATTTCAAAATTGACATGATATTTTTAAAGATACGATCCAAGGACGATACCCATATCATCTTTTTTCCCCACTAATTTTATTTGAAGTTGATGTATTATTATTATTTAAAATGAGCTGATCTATTATTTTTGACATATATTTTTCCAATTTATTTTGAATTTTTTCATACCTAAGATATATTTATCACTTCACTATAGACTACTAAGTTTAAACTATAGAACCCTAGACATGATATTCAATCAAAAACTAATAACTAACTTATGACTCAATCAAAAAAGAAAAGAAAAGAAAAACACTCATGATATTCTTCAACTAGTTGATTCCAAAATATCATCATAAAGAAATCAAATATTTATTACTTTATCTCAATAAAAGAAATGTATCTCGTTAAAAAAAAAATAGACTAAATAAAATATAATCTTTTTAATTTTATCATTTTCTATGTGCTTTGGCTTGGTATTTGATGCATAACATAACATTATATTGGTTTGTGCAGGTACTAGAGAAGTTTGAAGTGTTATTATAGATTCTGTGATAAACATGGTGCCCCCGTGTTTATTGACATGGGGCACGTTTATTTACAAAATGTGTTGATATGAGTTTTGGACAAAAAGTTGAGAGTAAAGAAATTAAACTAGGGGATTCTATATTTTCTAAACACGGATCTCATTTTTTTCTAATTTCTGAAATACGTTGTTTTACTTAGTAGGATTTTTCTTGTTATAAAAGAGATATAAGAAAACTCTAGCTGTTAAGTCATGTGCGCTAGCTTCTTCTTCTTCTTCTCCATAGAATTCTCCAATGATTAGACAATTGTAGATTTATGTAATTGATTGATTGATTTCCTAAATCTTTATGTAATTATACAAGAATATGAATAAATATCTCTATTTTTTCCTGAATTGTTCTATTTTGTGATTAAACTATCAATTATTCAATTCTCTTGTTAATTCTGATTTTATTTTGGATCCATTCAATCCATGTTATTCCCTAACAATTTGGTATCAGAGCTATGGTTGTTGAAGAGATTCGGTAATCAGGATGGGTACAATATTCGATATTGAAAAGTTCTATTGGTTTGTCAATTTTAGATTATAAAAATTAAAGATGCGACTGATTCTAATTCAGAACGGATTAGAGAAAACCTTATCTGATAATTTAAATAAGCCAAATTTGATGACAGATGAAATATTTAATGAAGTAGATTTGAAGGCCCTTTCTACCATATAGCAATGCTTGTCGAATGGAGTATTGTGAGAAGTGGCAAAAGAATTAATGGTGGTTGCTTTGTGGTTGAAGCTTGAGTCATTGTACATGACAAAGTCAGTAGTAGCTAAGGGTAAATTTGTGAAAGTTTATATGGATGAATTTGATTCTATTGAGATGGATTTACGTAACATAAAAGTCAAGTTAGATAATGAAAATTTAACCATTATGCTATTGTGTTATTTGCCTGCTAGGTTTAAGCATTTTCTTTAGACTATTTTATACAGGAAGGATAAGTTAGTCCTTAAGGATGAGAAATCTACACTACTAAAATATGAGTTGATTGATAGCCAGTTGACTAGTAGCGGTATTTTTGGAGACTCACACAGTGAGGGATTAGTTGCCTGAGAATGGACACATGAGTGGGGGGGTCTGGTGACCATAATAAGTCCATATCTAAGTTGAAGAGTTGGCGGAAGAATGTGACATACTATGAGTGTCACAAGAAGGGGTATGTTAGGAAGTTTTGCCCTAATAAGAAGTTCGATGGTATGTTAGGTAAGTCATCCGGTATGAAAGATGATGCTGCTTTAGCTCATGATGACAGTGATGGAGAAGTGTTGACATACCAATATCAGTGACAGATAGATCTTTGATTCTGGCTTCTTTTACCATGTATGTCCCAACTTGAGTTGGTTTTAGATGTTTGAGGTGACTCATAATAGAGTTATCTTGATGGAAAATGATGTTGCTTCCAATGTTGTTGGGATTAGGATGGTAAAGGTGAGGATATATGATGGTATAGTTAGGATAGTGTCCAACATGAGATATGTCCCTGAGATAAACAAGAATCTCATCTCTTTGAGTTCTTTAGATTGTAATGGATACTGGTGTGTTATTAAGGATGGTACCTTAAGAGTTGAAAGAAGGGCTCTAGTGGTTATGAAGGGGACGTGGGTCGGAGCACTCTTTGCGTTGGTGGGTTCTACTATTGTGGGGAGAGCTGTTGGGACATTGCCGAGGTTGTTAGACTTAGATGTTATGAGAATTTGGCACATGAGATTGGGATACATGAGTATTAAGGATCTTACTAAGCTCTCTACGAGGAGGCTTCTAGATGGACATAACACATGCACTATGGACTTCTATGAGAACTATGTGTTGAGTAGAAGAGGGTTAGCTTTTCGAGAGCTAATCATAGTATGAGAGCACTTTTGGAGTATATTCATTCAGATTTATGGGGTCTAGCAAGAGTGGTTTCCTTAGCCTTTCCTTTTCAACTAGGCATGGCAACCACTTGTTTTTTGTGTGGTTTAGGTTGTTCCACCTCCTCTCTCCATAAAAATAGAAAGCACTCACAAAGAAAACTTTGATATATGGTTGGTATATGTCCTTATATAGGCATATAAAGTCGACACTAAGACCATCTCATAAACCCCAGCAATCTACAAGAGAGTTGGTTAGAGTTTGTTACAACAAACTTGTAGCCCTCTCAACATACACATGTGCTGCTATGAGTTTGACTAATAACTAGGGATGCATGAGGATGAGGAAAAATACAGAAACACCATCATTTAAAAATTGAATAATGGGGCAGAGAGGTGTATATATATATTCAAAGTTTACATAATTAAAATAAACTAGTCATAAAAAAGAAATTCAAAGTTTATATAACCAGAATACAATTCTCAAGCTCATACTAAATTACTAACAACCATAAACTCAAATGAATTATATTTATTGGCCTTTTTTGTTAATGACATCAACTACTTCTACTTTATTATCATTAAGCCTTATTTCAGTAAAAACTACCACCTTTAACTTAGGTTCATCAAGAGAAAGAGAATCAATATTATGGAATGCAATATCTTCAAAAGAACCAAAGTCATTACTTATGTAAAAGAAAAAAAAAGAAATTTGTTTTGTCATTTAATAGTTTTTATGGCTTATGATGTAATATATGAGTAGTAAATAACAAGAAAATGTTACCATAGATGTCCCACATCATTATTATTTTTTTGTTTGAAATTTGGAAGTCTTCTTGCTAGGAGAAGATGATTGTTATAAACAAATACCAAGTCTTCGGTATGCTTAGGAAGTAGTCTATTCCTTTTCACAGAATGAAAAAATCATATATACTCCAATTTTATTCCCTACATAAATAAGAAGATACTTGGCCAAGTAATTTGAAGGCAATATCTTGCAACAATGGTGCATGAACTATGAACTCTCCACCAAGTCTTTGGATAAAGAGTATCTCTATCATAAAGAGAGTCAAATTCTCCAAATGAACCATTTTAAAGTGCAAAATTTGTAAACCTCATATTAAATTTTGAGTGAGCTTCATGATTAGGGAAAAGTCTTCTAAAACACTTATTCCTTTTGATGAAAACCTCTTCATCTCTAGGAGGAGCAACTCTAGGTGACTTAGAGGTTGTTTGGTATCAAGAAAGTAGAGGGAGGAAGTATAACTTCCTAGAAAATACAAAATACCTTATTATTTAGTTTAAGGGATGTGAAAAGTCAAAGGGAAAAAAATATTTTTCTTGAAATTTGAACCACTCATATGTTGAAGAAGCTACTTCATGGGGAGAAATTCAGTAAATAATACTTCCTAAGTTATAAATTACCTAAGTATCCTCAATTACCCATAATTTTTGCAAAAATTTTAGCCACTTTTTGCTACTTCATCAACATATGCCCATCATTCCTCCATATTGTGTACCTGTTCATTATTATTATTATTATTCAATAAGTATTTTTTTAGTATTGTATTAAAATTATTTCATCATTCTAGTTTATATCACTGCATTTATTCATTTAATATAATAAATTTTGATACAGGAGCTACTTCAATTACTTGATGATATTTTTATAATATTCTATTGTTGTCCATTATAATTATTTATATTTTTGTAGTGGTAAATAAAGTTTCTATTCATGTAAAAAAATAGATAGAAAAAATAAATGTTGATATTTATTAACAAGGAATATTAATGTAATTTTATGTCCACTTCCTAAGTAATAAGAAACTAAACCAAATAAAATAACTAAGGAAATCATCATACTTGTCAGGAGGTAAATACACTTAACAAATACAAATAAATGTTTCTTTCAGGGAACTACTTTTCGATATCTAACTTCCCTAGAAGTTGTATTTACTGTGAAAGTAACTGTAAGTATACCAAACGACCCCTAAGCATCTAACCAAACATCACTATAATACCTTCATTCAAAGGAAGAAATCAACAATTATTTATCTTAAATATAATTAAATAATATACATAATAGTAATTATGATATGTAATTTATTATTAATAATAACTATTAATTTTAATGGTAAATTAGTAATTATTAAATATAATGTTAATCATAATTAAAAATAATTATTATTTATTATTAACTATCCATGTCAATTATTATTAATTATTAGTATCATTTATCATTACTATCAATTAAAATTGTTCATTATCTTATTTTTCAATAATATAATTATAATAACTAGTATTAATAATTAATTAATTAATCTATAAAAAATATTAATTATAACCTAAAATTGGTAATTATTAATAGTTATAATTAATTCTTATTCTTATTCTTATTCTAATTAATTATTATTAAACATTAATATTAACTATTATTGAGATTATTAATTATAAAAGCGATATTAATAATAAATTTAATTAATTATTTAATAAAAAATATTAATTATAACTTGAAACTAGCAATTCAAATAATATGATTAATAATTATAATTAATTCTCATTTTTATTTTGATTAATTATTATTAAAAATTAATATTAATTATTATTGAAATTATTAATTATTGATGTGTAGAGATATACTCTAATTATTATTTACCAGATTTAATATTGACATTAATATTATTAAAAATATAAATGAATTATAAATTATTATTAGGTATAAATAATTATATATTATTGTTAATTAATGTTATTATTTTTTAATATTAATATTCATTCTAATTATTTTTAATTTTTAATAATATTAATAATAATGAGTAATGATTAATATTATTAAAATGTTAATAATTATTAATAATTTATAATTTTGATAATTAATAGTAACTAATAATGATAATTAGTAATTATTAACATTATTAATAATTCTTAAAATTAATTATTAATTATTATTAATGTTAATTATCAATTATTTATATATTATTTTTACTAATGATAATAATCTATATATAATTAATTATTATTAATGATATGAAATATCATTGTTGATATTAATATTAATATTTATTATTATCATTACTTATTAAAATTAATATTATTAATTATTAGTTATTATTATTAATATTAGTTACTATTATTATTATTAAATATTATTATTAATTGATAAATTTATTGACATGAAATATATGAACAAATACAAATATATTATAAAAACATGTCATATTAAAATAAATAATTTTTAAAATTATATATATATATATATATATATATATATATATAAATTTATTTCATATACGATAAGTTACCAAACGTTATTATTACATTAGTTTTTATCCATAAATAATATGTGTCTAATAAATTTTATTATTATTTCTAACATATTATTACTTTGACATAATATTAGATAAGAAATGACCTTACCAAATGTGCACTATGGAACATAAAATTTCAAAATATTCATGTTGTAGTAGAAAATTTATGCATAAATATACGCACACACACATATGGGATAATATCATATTTGGGTCTATTAATTTTCAATCCATATATCCTAACACATATTTATATAATAATATAAACCATGGAGGTACTATTCTTAGTTTACTTTTTATTTGATTTATAATACTGAATTTGTAATTTTTCTTGAGTAAGGGTATGCAATTAAATTTTATTTTATGCTGAGCAAATTAAAATCTAGACAATTATATATAATAATACAAACATTGGAGATACTACCTTAAGTTTGAATCATCTTATTCTTTTTCTCTCAATTTTAATCTATCTATCATTAAAAAATCCATTTGAAGAGTGTTCCATAACATAAATTAAGGCGGCTAGTATGAAGTACGGTCATTCCCAATAGCTAAAGCTATTCTTGAATCCTTGATCTCTTTGAGAACCTCCAATTATTTTTCTTTTATGATGTTTAGCTTTTCTGAAACTTTAATAGAAAAGTCATGCCTATAAATATCCTTAGAAAAAAAGTCGCTTTCTATCTTCCAAAAAATAAAAAGGTTGTATGGAGTTTTTGAGAGAATATGCAAGCCAAATGAAGTCCTCAAGCACCTTACCATTTAGCCTCTCCATCCATCAACCCAAATATCACCTAAAAAACATGCACAAATCATATGAAGAAATACTAGCCAAACACCATGACCTTCGTGAAGAGATTAAAAATTTTATTTGGCAATTCATCTACAAAAGCCAAGGTCCTTATCTGATAAAAGTTTTATCGATGAGTAACCCACTGGTAAAGGTGTTGCTAATGTTCAAAGATGAAGCATGCTTTGTGGAAAGAATGACATCGAGTAAGATAACCGTTCCAAAATAAAAAGGCTTACTTCAACTCCACCATCAGCATCTAAAAGTGGAAAAACATGTAATTAAGGAGGAAGGAGTGTATGAGGAGAATGAAGATAAAGAGAAAAATTTGATTAAAAAGGGCTGATTACCAGTATGTGGAAAATGGGGTCTATTGGATGTTACTTTATTTTTTTATATTTTTTTCTAAGTTGGTGTTTTTAATCCTATTATTAAAATGGAAATTAAAATTTTAGCTTGTCTTATAATACCATCATAGCTGTTATTCAGAAAACAAAAATTTACTATTTAGAAAACATTATTACGTAATCTACCATAACTACCCCTTTACCATCGAAGTTCTTTTTTTTTCAACCATCTTTCTTCTCTCTCTTCTCTCCTCAACAGGTTATGCATTTTTTTATACTTTCTTTCTCATCTTCCTTCTCTCACTTCTCTCTCCAACAAATCAAGGGAAAAAAATTTCGGCCGGTAATCTCTCAAGGTAAGTAATTAATATTTTTTAATTAATAATATTTTTTGTTCTAAAACTAAAATTATGTTATAAATTTATGATTTTAATTAAAATTATTTATTTAAATTTTTATTTAATTATAAATTTATGAGTTTAAATTATAATTTTTTTTAGTAATTTACATTATAGATTTAGTACATGAAATATTTTTTTATTATAATTTTTTTATTTAATTATAAATGTGTTTGTTGAATTTTTTTTTATTATGCAACCAAAATTTAGATATGAGAAAAGGCCGATATTAGCTCCGGGGATTTTGGCTAGTGTGAGGGGTTGGCTTCAGCATTATGTGCCCGTGATGGGGGTTGGATTTGGCAATTTCTACCAGTGCAGAGGCTTGCCTCTGGCAAAATCTATAGGTGGGTGTTCGTTGCCTTTAGCAACAAGTGCCGGAGATGGGGCACCAGCTTTGGCAGAATGTGCCGGTGGTTTCTAGTTTCCATATATTAATATAATTTTTCTCTCTCCCTTCTCTTTTCTTCCGATAATAGAGTCTCACCGCTAACTGATAAGGTAAACAATTAATATTTTTTGATTAATAATTTTTTCTCTATTATAATATACACAATTTAAGTTATAAATTTATAAGTTTAATTAAAATTATTTGTTTAAATTTTTTTATTTAATTTTAAATATGTGAATTTAAATTTTTGTACAAATAAATATACTATAGATCAAGATTATGATTTTTTTTTAATTATAGAAAAAAATTATAATATAAATTTTTGTTTTATAATTCTAAATTTTGTTTTTATAAGTTTAGAGGCGGGAAAAAAAATTGGACCTTCGACGATTATTATCGATGGATAGGTTGGAGTTCGATAATTTCTGCCGATGGTGCGCGGCAGGAACTGTCAAGATCATGTGATCTGATTCAATCAAAAAGCATAGAGTGAGCTATTCCTTGATCACATCGTTGGTACTCATCAAATTCTAGTATTTAAACATGATGTAGATCTCTCGGGTGGCATATGTTTGCAATTGCCACTATACATTTGACTTGATTAATCTTCGGTAACTTCCTCTCTTTCGGCAGGAATCCGACAGGTTGAGCTGATGACATGGCAATCATTTGGCAGATATTCCTGATGGCAATGGCCATGCTTCGGCAGATTTTGCCAATGGCATTGCCAAGCTTCGACACCCCTTGCCGATGGCAAGTCAATTGTTGCGACAGATATCGCCAATATTAGGAGGTATGATCGGTAAAAATAGCTGGTGCTGGAGAGTTCAATTTCGGGCTATGTTTTCCGTCGAGTAATTTTTTTTTCTAAATAACAAAACCCTAATACAATACAAGTTTTGTTCCTTTTTTTTTCTCCTTATTTTGTTTGTTTCTCGTTTTAATATCCTTATTAACATGGGAGTGAGACTCTTGCTCGAAACGGAGTAGTAAGAAAAAACTATAAATTATGTATCAAACATACAGAGTCCACTTAATATCATTCCACTCAAACAAACATCAAAAACTTGGAAGAAACCTTTCAATGAAAGAGATTAATTCCCTGCCTTTTCTCATTGATTCACACGCCATGTATACACACCAAGTATTACAACCAATAAGACTACAATTAAGGCTATAGATATGGGAATACATCTATAATATCCTATAAAAGAGGTAACAAACTAAATCATAATATTTACATTATTTGAATAATAATTCCTATATTCTATCACACCCCCACAGTCGTAGGGGGAGGAGAACGTATATTGAGACTGTCTTGAAAATCTTCAAATAACACAATGGGCAACCCCTTCTTGAAAATATCAGCAATTTGATAACGTGAAGGCACATGATGAACTCGGACTTCACCTCGAGAAACTTTTTCACGAACAAAATGAATATCCATTTGGATATGTTTGGTGCGTTGGTGTTGAACCGGGTTCCCAGAAAGATAAATCACACTTACATTATCATAGTAGACTAACGTAGCCTTCCAGATGGGACACTCGAGCTCCAGTAGAAGGTTCCTAATCCAACAAGATTCGGAAACAACATTAGCAACACCCCTATATTCCGCTTCGGCGCTACACCAGGAAAGTATGGGTTGTAGTTTTGAGGACCAAGAGATCAAATTATCACCCAAAAATACATAGTACCCCGATGTTGAACGGCGAGTATCCGGACAGCCACCCCAATCAGCATCCGTATATGACACAATACTAGAAACCGAGGATGGAGAAAGATGGAGACCAACGTGTAAAGTCCCTTGCACATAGCGAATGATATGCTTAAGAGCATTCATATGGGCATCTCTCGGGTCATGCATATGGAGACACACCTGCTAGACTGCATAAGAAATATCCGGCCTTGTAAATGTAAGGTACTGTAGTGCACCCGCCAAGCTATGATAAAGAGAGGGATCGGCAAATGGCACACCCTCTGTGGCACTCACCTTGGGCTTGGTGTCAACTGGAGTTTTGGATGGCTGACATGAACTCATGCCTACTCGAGCAATTATTTCTTCAGCATACTTACATTGTGACAAAAACAAGCCACCCTTGTGCCGAGTCACACGAATACCTAAAAAATAATTCAGAGGTCCCAAATCCTTCATCGCAAAATCGGAGTTGAGATTTTCCATAAGGCACCAAAGGAGGGAGATGGAGGAAGTAGTGAGGATAATATCATCAACATACAACAATAAGTACGCCATCTTAGAACCATTCTGATAAATGAATAAGGAATTATCAGACTTGCCGTTTGTGAAGCCAATGCCTGAGACAAAATCTGCAAATCTCTTGTACCAGGAATGAGGAGCTTGCTTAAGCCCATATAAAGACTTCTACAACAGACACACATAGTCCGGATGGTCAGGGTCGCCAAACCCCATAGGTTGATGCATGTAAACCGTCTCTTTGAGCTCCCCATGAAGGAATACATTTTTGACGTCCAGCTGATGAATATGCCAGTTGCGAGAGAGAGCCAAACTGAGGACAATTTTGATAGTAGTTGGTTTGACCACTGGACTGAAGGTCTCGACACAATCAATGCCCACTTGTTGAGTTTTACCATCACCTACAAGATGGGCTTTGTGCCTCTCAAAAGAGCCATCTGATTTTTCTTTATGAGCAAAAATCCACATAGAACGAATGACATTCACATTAGGTGGACGGGGCACCAAATCCCACGTCTTATTTTTAATAAGAGCATTAAATTCTTCATCCATGGCCATTTTCCAATTTAGGTCACGAAGAGTAGCTAATGAGTTATGTGGAAGAGGGGATTTAGTAACCATGGAATTATGGGCTTGGTATTTTGGATTAGGTTTCCTAATACCATGCTGACTTTGAGTGATCGGTCTGCTGGACTGGAGTGGAGAGGCCTATTGGGTAGAATTGGGCTGCTGGAAGTGGGCCGGGTGGGTGAGGTGGCGTCCTGGACTGTCATAGAGGACAAGGGAGGAGGCTGCTGGACCCTGTCCATGGACCGAAGGGGAAGAGACTTCTGGACCGGTCTATGGATCGGCTGGGCTGGCGAAGGGGAGTGTGTTTGGGCCGAGACATTCTGGGTTGGGGCAGTGATGTTTGGTGTTGGAGATGAGAGGTTATGAGGGTTCTGAAGATGGTGAATTGTATATGGTGACAATCCATCATCCAAGAAATCATAGTCACCTTGTTTCAGATGATGAATCTTAGCAAAAGGAAAAACCGTCTCATAGAAAATGACATGTCTACAAATAATTATTTTATTAGAAGATGTATCAAAACACTTGTAACCCCGATGATCGGAAGGAAAACCCAAAAACACACATGGAGTAGACCGAGCTTGTAGCTTATTGATTTGAGTGGAGGGAAAAAGGGGATAACATAGACACCCAAAAGCCCAAATATGAGAGTATGAGGGATGGCGTTGATATAGCACTTGAAGAGGGGACTCATAGGCTAACAATATACTAGGGAGAATATTAAGTAGGTAGGTTGCAACATTATAATACCCCCTAAAGAAGAATATTTGCTGGTGTGCCTTTGTGCCCCAGCCAGGCACTTGAAGAGCATGATGCCAAAACGATGGGGGGATCGATGCATGATGAAGAAGAGTGCAGATGATATTATTAATAGATCTAATCTTTCTCTCTGCTTTGCCATTTTGAGGTGAAGTGTAAGGACAAGAGAAACGAAATGAAGTGCCATTAGACTGTAATACCCCCAAAAATCACTACTGAAAAATTTCGTTTTATTTAAAACAAATAGATGAAGCAAAATATAAAATGGTGAATTTCGGGGATATTACCGCCACACTTAGTACCGGACCGGTTCACTCATACCGTTCCAGTACCAAGTGCTAAGTCTAAAGGAATGAGATACACTTTAATAGATTTCCAAAACATGTTTAAATTAGAGTAGCGTGATACACTTTACAAAATTAGAATCCACCAGTGGTGGTTACAAGGACAAGAAATACATTTAAACCGGAAATTAAAAGTAAAGGGAGAACCCTAAAGGTCCGGATAATCCTTACGCTCTTTCCCGTTGCCCAACTGAGTAGCACCTGAAATTGGACCTACAAGGGACACTGCCCATTGAATAGGCAGGGCCCCCATGAATGGAACCCTTCAGTACTACGGTACTGAGTAACCCTTTAAATTCACACTTAAAAGCAGGCCCATAATGTCACACATAATACAAAACTACATACATATATAATAAGATGTGTATATATAACATTCACATAATTAACAATCACATCAGATATCAATAGGTAGTTATGAACAATCGATACTTTTGGCCTTAAGCCATGTCATAGTGCAAAATCAATACATTTAGGCCTTAAGCCATTATTTTGTCATCATTCAATCAATCTCATATTTTATATCCATGTGAGTGCGAGAACCCCACTATTATAGCCTGTGGATCGGTCACTTATAGGGTAGAATGCACCTAACCACTATTATATGCTGGTGGATCGGTCTCCAGGGCAAAACACTCCTGGCCACTATTATTCGCCGGTGGACCGGTCTGGCCACAACTCACATGGTGTTCCACTATAAGTGATTAGTATTTTTCCATAACTTTATTCACACACATGACTGATTTTATTGAGCTAGGGACCCCCACTATTATTGCCGGTGGATCAGAATATATATATCAACATCATCCAGGGCAACACACTCCTGGGCCACTATTATATCCGGTGGATCGGTACTCATAATCACTTGCCAGGGCAATACGCTCCTGGGCCACTATTATAACCGGTGGATCGGTAATTAATATCATAATCCAACTAGTTCCGGCTCATAATCTTTCACTTTCATGATTAGTATTTTTCCTTTATTTAATCAGCACAACAAATCCATTTATTTGCCTCGGATGGGAGATCAAGAACCCGGAACACAAAGGTACACCGGTCGTACCGGTGCATTCAAGCTACTCAGTACCCTTCAACCACGAACCCAAGGACGCAAAGGTACCCTGGTCGTACTGGTGCATAAAGCTACTCATTACCCTACCAATAAGGACACCTAATCCATAAGTATGCATACCCCCTAACTAGGTCCGTAGAGCTAGAAAGAGTAAGATATAGGGCCTGGCTGGGGCACAAAGGCACACCAGCAAATACCAGAATAATCGTGGACTAAACCACGTCTTTAGGGTAGCGACCCCTAAAGAGTCACCATTCCCAATCTCGAGGTCTTTCACTTTAAGTATTAGTGTCTTAATTAAGGTGATCACCAAAAGCACAATAATCAGGTACTTATTCACTCAATCGTTCCGATATCATTTGTCATTTCTTATTCAGATGGTTATCCAAGATATCATGGAGAAACCATTAAGGCCATCATAATCTTATATAATTCCGAATTAGGATTCGTTCTCGTATACTTACTAATTATCAAATACTCTTACCTTGCTAATCAGAGTTATTGGTGTCATATTATAAAATTCCATAATCACAACAACATGTTAGGTACAAATTACTCATTTACCCCTTACTTATATAGTTGCTAAGTCACCCCTTCCTTACTTGACAAATTACCCTTAAGGTTGCATAATTATCAAATTATCCTTAAGGTTGCATAATTATCAAATTACCCCTTACTCGGTTTATGTCACTAAGTTATCTCCTACGCTTTTTAGATCACCATTCACCCTTCACAATTGTTAACCTTAACATATTTCCCTTTTTGGTTGGTTAGATTACCAAGTTGTCATTCTCCTTTATCATAATTACTAAATTGCCCTTGAGTTTGATAAATTACCAAATTACCCTCCTTCATTATCATGATTACTATTTCGCCCCTTTAATCAGTTAAATAATTACCAAATTACCCTTTGGTTAGCTAGATTACCAAATTGTCCTTCTCCTTAATCATAATTACCCTTTCACCCCTCTCAATTATTATAATTGCCATTTTACCCTTTTTAATTATTATAAATCCCAAATTACCCTTCTTCATAATTACAATAATTAATTTACCCTTCTTCGTAATTATAATTACTAATTTACCCTTCTCCATATTTATAATTATTAATTCACCTTTTTCCATGATTATAATTATTAATTTGCCCTTCTCAATTATTATAATTACCATTTTACCCTTCTCCATTATTATAATTATTAATTTACCCTTCTTCATAATTATAATTACCAATTTGCACTTTTATAATTATAATTACTAATTTGCACTTCTTCATGATTATAATTACCATAATGCCCTTTTATTGATTAATTTACCAAATTACCCTTCTCAATTATCGTAATTATCCAATTACCCTTTTATAATCATAATCTAACTACCAATTTATCCTTCATGCTATCATTATTCCCAAGTTACCCCTTACTCCCAAGTGTGCCACAAATATCCTTTTATTTACAAAAATTACCACAATACCCTTTTATTTACAAAATTACCACAATACCCTTTTACTCATAAAATTACCATATTACCCCTTTTTCTTTACAAATTACTATTTTACCCTTTTACATCAAATTTACCATTTTTATCTTTCCTTACAAAATTACCATTTTGCCCTCCTTTTCCAAAATTACCATATTACCCCATTTACTCCCAAAATTACCATAATGCCCCTTTACTTGAAAAATTACCATCCTTTCCTCTACTCATAAAATTACCAATATACCCCTAACTTCCATAATTACCACAATACCCCTTTTTACTTGTAAAATTACCATATTTCCATTTTCCTTCAAAATTGCCACTTTACCCCCTTCATTACTCCACTTTTATTACATTATCATTACCACATGGAATAATAATATTAATACTCCATTAACAATATCCAACTCCACCAACTATTATATTTTAACATAATACATATTAGCACCTACAAATATTAGGCCATAATCTAACACAAGGAATATTACAAAAATGCCCCTAGGGCTCACAATAATACTATTCATGCATAAATGGTCACAATAACATAAAATAACATGGATAATTGATTAACACTTCCATTAATAATCAAATTCTTCCCTTAGGCAACATTTCCACACATATCACATAAAAGAGCATACTTTCCTTTTTATTAAAGAATAAAAGCAAACATATAATTTATATTAACAACCATACATCAACCACAATAACATATTAAAATTCCTAATGTGTAAACATACGTTTATCATGCGTTTAAGTGGGGTTTAACGATTACCTTAATTTCCCGCAAAATTCGAATCTTACCGGTATCCCGGTTAAAGATTCAAGCTTTGATTAGAAAAGCCAATACCTATAAATAATATCAATATTTATTAGAAATAAGAAAACCAAGATACACGACTTTATAAGTTTTGCTTAAGGAAATAATTAATTCTAATATTATCATACCTTAAAGATTTTAATAAAAATGGCCAAATAATGTAGGAACTCATGCTGCATATGCAGCATGAGCTGCATGCAAAAATAAACGGAAAAAGGGTTCGAAGAGGGGGTGATAGGAGCAAAGATGGTTATTTTCGGGTTAGGGTATTTGGGCTAGAAAAGAAGATGGATGGGGGAGGTTTCAAGGCAAGGGAATGGTGCAGAAGTGAAGAGGGGGTGTAGGTGGATGCTGGGGATGGGTTGTTGGCGGCCAAGGGCGGCTGAAGCGGTGGCGTTGAGGTGGCAAAAGTGGCTGCTGAAGTGGGTCGAGGTGGAAGGGCTGAGAAGAAAGGAAGAGTGGAGGGAAAAATGGAGGGGTGCAAGGGCTATTTTCGACCAACTAAGGCATGGTGGTAGTAGAGGGGGTTGTAGGGTTTTTAATGGTGGCTTGGGTGGCGGAATAGGCGGCCGGAAGGCGGCGATCGACGGCGTTACAAGTGGCTATCGAGAAGGGTGAAAAACAGGGAGAAAAAGAAGAGGGAAGGAAGAGGGCTGCGGGATGGCTCGGGAGGGACGTTGGTGGAGGGTGGAGGGTGGAAGGGAGCGATGCAGGGGGTTGGTGAGGCGGCATGAGCGGCGAACGGTGGTGGCGACGCAAAAACAGGGTGGAAATGGAAGAGGAAGAAAATGAGAGAGAAGAGAGGATCGGGGGGTAAGGAGCTTGAAATGATGGTAGAAAATGGATGAAGGGAAGAAGAAAAAGAAGAGGGAGAAGAGAGGAGGCAGGGTCTGATCGGCGGCAGTGTCTAGGGTGGCAGGGTGTCGTAGGGTGGCAAGGGGAGGTTGGCGAAGAGGGTAAGGGAAGCCATGCGGGACGGGGTGCATGGCTGCCCAGTTCTAATTTGGTGAAAAATGCAGGGGAGGGAGAGAGAGGAGGATGCAGGTGGTGGCAGAAGGTGGTAGCAGACGGTGGCCGGCGTGCTCGAGGTGGCAGCACTGGCTGACGGGGAAAAGTCGGGGAAGGCGTTGGAGGAGGCGTAGCTGGGTCAAGAAGGAAGAAGGAAATAAAGGAGCAGGCCGGTCGAAAAAAAAAATGAGCGGCCGACCCGGTTTGGGGAGAAAAAAATGAAAGCCGGTCTGGGTCGCGTGGCTAGGGCGAGGGGAAGAATGGGCCCCTGGCCCAGGCACAAGGAAGGGCACAAGCCTGGCAGCCCGAGCCAGGGAAAGGAAAAAAGAAAAAGAAAGGAAGGAGGAAAAGGAGAAAAGGAGAAGGAAAAGAAAAAGAAAAAGAAGGAAAAATAGAAAATAGGAAAAGATAATTTAATTTAATTTAGAGAATAATAAAATATAGTATTTTGATAAATTATTTAATTTAATAATTTAATTCAATATAATTCAATATATTGGCTCAAAAGGCATAATTTTAGTAAAATATTAGTTTGAAAAATTATTTAAATAAAAATAATATGATAAAATAACAAAATATTTATTTTTAATTTATTATAAACTCCTATCCACATTTACATACTCAAAAATCCATAAAATAATTACACTAAATAATTTTAAAAGCTAATTTATTTCAAATAATAGCTATTTATTAAATTAATAGTTTCCTAAAATTTTGGGGGATTACATAGACTCACAAAGTTGTCTAAACGGTGTATTATCGAATTCTCGTCCATTGTCACATTGAACATTTTTAATGGTCTGCTCAAAATGAGTGCGAATGTGTTTGTGGAATTTTGTAAAGATAGAGAATACTTGGGATTTGGATGCAATGGGAAATGTCCATAAATATTTTGAGTAATCATCCAAAAAAAAACACATAGTAACGATGTCCCGAACTACTCATCACAGGAGATGTCCAAAGATCGCTATGAATAATATCAAATGGCATATATGTGATAGATGATGAAGCAACAAATGACAATTTAATATATTTCCCAAGAACACAAGATCGACACATATTAGTCTTAGAAAAACTAGGACAATCAACTAAATTATTTCACCTAAGAGAGTCCAAAATAGGTCCCAAATGTCCCAATCGATCATGCCAATGGAAGAAGCTAAGAAAGCTGAGGGTGACATGGTGGTAGACATGCTCTTGGTGACAGGATAAAGTTCACTGGTACTATCACATCTCATTAGCTACTTCCCTGTCTGTAAGTCATGCACAGAAACCCAAAGGGATCAAAAACCACAGATACATGATTGTCAGTTGTAAACTTTCAAACCGAGACTAGGTTTTTAACAAGTTTGGGGGCATGCAAGACATTTTTGAGAGATAATGGAGGGCTAGTTTGAGGCAAAGTAGTAAGACCGTAACCACGAATTGGAATAGAGTGACCACTACTAACAGTAATACCGTTTTCTTTGCTCAAATTAAAATAAGACGAGAGATTACCTTGAGAGGGGGTCATATGAGATGTGGCCCCAGTGTCCATATACCAATTCAGATCCGGCAGAGAAAGTGACATGGTGTGCATCACTGAATCCAAGTCTGTTGGAGTCCATTGGGCCGTATATGCTTGTTGTGGTCTGGGTAGGGCGGGGACCAAGAACCCCTTGTGACTGTTGCTGCCGTGTGGGATATAGGGAAGGAGGCATGGCCCAAGGTGGTGGTTGGACCCAGGCCCACCGTGGAGTAAAAGGAGGCCACATGCCTTGCTGTTGCTGTTGCTGTGGCCCAGTACTTCGACCACCTAACTGGCCAGATCCCCGACACTGCTACCGCCAGAATACTGTTGACCACCGCCAGAATTGCCACCACTCAAGTTTCCATGTTGAGACTTATGCTTGGATTTATTTTTGTTGTGGTTTTTAGATTTTTTTTCCCACCACTAGAGTAGGATTTGGTCTCCATTGATTCATGTGCATCTCGAGTTTATGCCACCATGGCCTCGTCCCCCATGTCGTCGGCTTCCTTTAGGGCCGCTTCCTCCAAAACCAACATGGAACGTGCCTCATAGAACGAAGGAAGTGTTTTCTAATGGCAGATCACCGAAGCAACGCCATTGAATGTCAGAGTTAGTCCTCCAACCATGAGAAGGACAAGCCGATTGTTGGAGACCGGCACACCCACATTTTGAAGTTGATCAGAAATTGTCTTGAGATGTTGATAGTAGGCCGAGACAGATGAAAAGTCTTTCAAGTACGTGTTATTGAATTCCTGTTCAAGAGTAATGACACGAGAATTCTGATTGTCTTGAAACAAGACTCAAAGCCGAGTCCAAAGCGTTAGTGCCGTAGCATCCTCCTCGATAATTGTGTTGAGTAGGTCTGTAGATATGGTGGAGTATATCCATTGGACCACAATAGCATCTAACGTGTCCCACAAGTCTTGTTCTTCGGGAGTGAGAGGTACGAGAGCCGTCTCTTGACCATCCTTGGTCCTAGGGCGGATAATATGATGAAGAACCTTGTGAGATCGGCAATGGACTTTGAATAATTCCGCCCAATTTGCATAGTGGATGTTCTCCATGGTAAGGGTGATAGGAACATGTGTTTTGATATTGGTTACTGCTAGAGCCGGATGAAAGTTGCTCTTTGAGGAGGAAGAAGAGGAGGAGATTTTGTCACCCATGGCATGGAAATAGAAGGAAGAAAATAAAGGTAGAAGAAGAAGAAAAAGAAGAAGATTGAATAGAAGAGAAGCTGTGGAAGAGAGGATCACACGCCTCAGCTCTGATACCATGAAAGAGATTAATTCCCTGCCTCTTCTCATTGATTCACACGCCATATACACACCAAGTATTACAACCAGTAAGACTACAATTAAGGCTATAGATATGGGAATACATCTATAATATCCTATAAAAGAGGTAACAAACTAAATCATAATATTTACATTATTTGAATAATAATTCCTATATTCTATCATTCAACCTTGTTCTACCAATTTCCATTTCGCAAAAGGACCTTATTTTGGTCTCAACCAATCAGGACAAGGATTTCCAATTCGAAGCAAAAGTAGACATAGGCATTTTAAAAGGCATCTACAAAGAAAAACGGGAAAGGAAAAAGAGAAACAGTTTGATGAAGAAGAGCGACATTTGAAAATAGAAATACATAATTCTAAGTTGCCATTCTCTTGAAAATAGAAACTAATGTGGTAAGGGAGACAAATAGTTTGATGAAGAAGAGCAACATTTGTCGGACGAAAAGTTGAGTTTTAATTGTATTTAATATTAGATTTATTAGTTGTGTGAGGCCTGCTTCTTTTTACAAATACTTTGTTATCAATGAGTTAGCATGCATTTTCCACACATTTAATGAGCCTTTGCCTTTCTATTACACATTTCCCATCTCAGACGCATCTCATCATGCTCCTGTCTATAGAGAGTTCTATTACACGTATGTCCTTTCCGGTATTGTAATCCAACATCTCCAATTTTAGGAAACAGACAAAATTTGCCGGGATTTTCAGTAGGTCAAATACTGGTTTCGAATAAGTAATTTGTTTGGGTACGGTTCAAGTCAGCGAGGTCTTTGGCCGGAAGTGACACCCCACCTTATCGATCTAGTTATCTGAGGGCCGCCATGACCAGCACTCATCCTCGGACGATGAAGATGAAGACACGACTCCAATTGCAACCAAAAAGGCTTCTAACAAGCTCGAACTTGCAGGACGATCGTGAATCTTATCACCTCAAGGAGTTGTGATATGAGTAAAACAAAAAGAAAGTCGAAGAAAGTGATCAGATCGACTAGGAAAGCAAGAGGATAAGCTATGGCTTCGAAGGAGGAGGAGTGGCAGAAGAAGTGTCGAGGAGGGAGTGGGATTTAATTTTCTTCGATTCTTTCCTTCTTTCCTCAGATTTATCTGAGGAAAAAGTTGCAATAAATTTTTGCTGTTATTTTTCTCTGTATTTTATTCCTTTATAATTTTTTAGATAACCAAACAACATAAAAATAATTTTCTCCTAATTTTCGTTTCTTTCTTTACTATTTTGCAACAATCAAACAGAGCCTTAATGAGCCTTTGCCTATCTACGTAGCTGCCTTCGACTCCGATGACAATTTGCAGTGTTCGCATATAGCTCAATACGGTCACACTCATACTCTGCAAAAACAAAGTGCATTTTTTTTATAAAATGCATAAGCATGTATTATGCTTGATAATTCCTTCCCTCCATCCTATAACGTTGGAAAGGATTTGAAAATTACTAAGACAATTACATAGATTCGTGATTAAGAGGCTTGTGTTTTTGAATAATGGATAGAAGTATCGAGCAGCAACCTGCCAATAACAGTTTAGGACAATTACGTAGGACCGTATTGTTCAACTTGTTCGAGTCATAATTTCTCATTGGGTATTGTTATATAGAAAACAGGTTTTTACTCTGTGGAAAACAATTTCCGAAAGTAACCTTAACATTGGTAATTTTTGTCGAAGCCACTCCTCCAGCATCGGTAAAATATACCGAAGCAACACAATATGCTCGGCGATTTTAGCCGAAACCAGGCATGATATTCGGCAATTATTGCCGAAACTGGCCAAGGCGATCGGCAATAACTGCCGATTCACTTTTTTTTTTAACAATTTCGGCCAAAAAGTTTGTAAATAATTGTTATTTATAATTAAAAAAATTCAGAGTTTATATAAATATTTGATATAAAAATTTAAATTAATATATTTACAATTAAAAAAAAATATAATAAGTTTAGTTATATATATGTATTAATGTGGTTTGGTTCGGCATTTTAAGCCGAATGTTACCTAAATCATCGGCAATAATTGCCGATGTATATCTCTGACAATTTTGAAATAATTATTATTTATAATTTAAAGAATTTATATTTTGTACAAAAATTTAAATTAACATATTTAAAATCACATAAAAAAATTCAATAAATAACTTTAATTAAAGTTATAAATTTATGTATATTATAGGAAGATAAAAAAAATATTAAAACAAAAAAATTAATTACCTCATATATTCGGGAAAGATTGTTGAACATAATATAAATCGGCAATAATTGCCGATCCATCTTCATCATGAATAGTTGGCTCCATACTCAATAATTTCTATATATCGGCTATAATTTCCGATGCCTATCACTCCATTTTTTTTTCTTTCAGCAATTTTGAAGTAATTTTTATTTATAATTTAAAAAATTCATAATGTAGATGTATAATATAAATATTTTGTACAAAAATATAAATTAACATAATTACAATCAAATTAAAAAATTCATTAAATAACTCTAATTAAACTTATAAATTTATGCATATTATAGGAAGAGAAAAAGAATATTAAAAAAAAAAATTCATTACCCCATATCTTCGGCAAAGATTGCCGAACATAATATAAATTGACAATAATGGCCGACCCATATCTATCATGAATAGTTGGCTCCATCCTCAATAATTTCTATATATCGGCAATAATTGCCGATGCCTATCACCCTAATTTTTTTTTGTCTTTCAGCAATTTTGAAATAATTTTTATTTATAATTTAAAAAATTCATAATCTAGATGTATAATATAAATATTTTGTACAAAAATTTAAATTAACATATTTACAATCACATACAATAATTCAATAAATAACTTTAATTAAAGTTATAAATTTATGTATATTATAGGAAGAGAAAAAAATATTAAAATAAAAAAATTAACTACCTCATATCTTCGAGAAAGATTGTTGAACATAATATAAATCGGCAATAATTGCCGATCCATCTCCATTATGAATAGTTGGCTCCATCCTCAATAATTTTTATATATCGGCTATAATTGCCGATGCCTATCACTCTAATTTTTTTCTTTCAGCAATTTTGAAATAATTTTTATTTATAATTTAAAAAATTCATAATGTAGATGTATAATATAAATATTTTGTACAAAAATATAAATTTACATAATTACAATCAAATAAAAAAAATTCATTAAATAACTTTAATTAAACTTATAAATTTATACATATTATAGGAAGAGAAAAAGAATATTGTAAAAAAAAGTTAATTACCCCATATTTTAGGCAAAGATTGCCGAACATAATATAAATTGGCAATAATGGCTGACCCATCTCCATCATGAATAGTTGGCTTCATCCTCAATAATTTTTATATATCGACAATAATTGCCGATGCCTATCACACCAATTTTTTTTTCTTTCAGCAATTTTGAAATAAATTTTATTTATAATTTAAAAAAATTCATAATCTAGATGTATAATAAAAATATTTTGTACAAAAATTTAAATTAACATATTTACACTCAAATAAAAAAATTCATTAAATTACTTTAATTAAACTTATAAATTTATGCATATTATAAAAAGAGAAAAAATATATTAAAAAAAATTAATGACCCCATATCTTCGGCAAAGATTGCCTAACATAATATAAATCAACAATAATTGCCGACCCATCTCCATCATGAATGGTTGGCTCCATCCTCAATAATTTCTATATATCGGCAATAATTGCTGATGCTTATTCCCCAATTTTTTTTTCTTTCACCAATTTTGAAATAAATTTTTTTTATAATTTAAAAAATTCATAATCTAGATGTATAATATAAATATTTTGTACAAAAATATAAATTAACATATTTACAATAAAAAAAATTCATTATATAAATTTTATGTTGAAAATTTTGAGTTTTTCAAAAGTAGCCTTTAAATAAAATTGTATCAATAAAATTTGTTACCTTCCCATCGGTTAAAAATAACGATGTTAAATCTTAACTAATTTATATTATTTGGAAATAAAAATAAATTTAATCAATATCTATTATAAATATATCTAAAATACATAAATTATATATACTAATGAATATTTTTAAATTAGTAATATATGATTTATTATGAAACAAATAATTTTTTGTCAAAAGTAGCTATTATTTTAGTATTTTAATACTTATTGAATTAAATTTATACATGGAGGTTAGGGCAAAATATGTTTTCCATGGAGTAAAATTTTATTTTCCAAATAACAAAAACTATATACTATCATTTGATTCGAAAATATTTTAAACAGTAAAGTAATGCGTACTTCTGACAAAAAAATATTTGCTTGACAATGAATCATATGGCAATTGATCTTGTTTTTGGTGTTTCGGCAAGTTTGGCCGATAGTTATACTATCATATACAATGAAACATATGCTGGTGGGGATAGGCAATATTTGTGGCTTCTGCAACACTGATAGTATTGTAGGACGGTACGAAGAATAAATATACTGTTGCATATCTTTGTAAATAAAATTATTGTAGGAAGGTATGTGGTTCTCGTGAAGTTAGGAATAGGAAAAAATTTTGTCAGATGCGTGTATAATTATTATAGTTTCTGTTCGAATCCTTATATATAAAGGAATAGCTTATCATTCGTATTCTTCAACTCAATATTTCTATTCTGCAGAAACTTTTTTAGTTGAAGGTTTAGATATATTTTTTCAATATTTGTTAAACACTCACAATGAATAATGAATTTGGAAGTTCTTTAAACTACGAAGAGTTTGAAACTTTGATAGGGTACGATGAGTTCGGAAGTCCGATGAACTACGAAGATGGGGTCAGAATCCCATCGTATTACGATGATAGATTTACAATACCGAGAAGCCATGGATATGTAGAAGATATGCAAATGCATTCTCCCAATATTAATTACAACTTCAACGAAGAGGTAAAATATTATTTTTTAAGTATTGTAAATTGTGGCGACAAAATTAGTTACATGAAATTTATAGTTTTTTGTTATTATATTATTATGGTAAACTCTTTTTTTCAGGACATGGAGAATACATCTTTTACGAGTGAAAATTGTCAGAGATTTTTGTAACGGATGAAATATTTTCGGATCAAGATGAACTTGTGACATGGGTTAAGAAAATGGGTAGAACTCATAAGATGATTTTGATTATCAAAGGTTCTGGAAAAGGAAATGGTATAGGGGCGGGTAGAGTCTCGATAAGATGTGAACGAAGTGATACGTACATCTGTACTAGACCAACAAATACCGAAGGTGCACGTAATACTTGTTAAAAAAACAATTATCCTTTTTTTATTATTGGTGTTAAAAATAATAATAGTGGATGGCAAGTGGTAGTTAGGAATATGACACACAATCACGGATTGGCTAATTTCAGCTGTGGAACATAGTTTTCCTACTTCAAAACATTTATTATGTAGATTTCATGTGAATAAGAATGTGGAGGAAAAATGTAAGAAACTCTATGGTCGTTCATCGTTCGCACGTGGTTTTATGTCACGATGGAAAATTTTGATAGATGCCATGGACGAACAAATATATGAGGCACGATTGTTGTCAATGGAGGAAGATTATAGAATCATGCCCAGCCTAATTTCGTATCTAAAGACGAATTGGCTACAACCCTACAAACATAAAATTGTTGCAGCATTCTTTGGTGACGTGTTCCATATCCATCAACTTACAACGAATAGGTATGATTTATATTTTATTGCAACCGTGATAGCTGATTTAGCTTCTTTTATGTTGATAAAGTTAAGTAAATAAATTTTTGTTATGAACAGGGTTGAAGGAGCTCATGGATCTTTAAAAAGATTCCTGGAGACATCACGGGGCAGCTTTAATACAGTGCACAAACAAATGCACACGTTCCTCGAATTACAACATGATGAGATAAAAGCATCACTGGAGAGGTCTCAGTTCAACACTGCTCATTTTGCTACAAGTGATCTTTATGCCAATTTGAGGGGCCATGTTTCTTTATATGCAATGGAGTTGGTGAACAACGAGGGTCAGAGACTTGAGCATGTAAGTACGAATGATGATTTATGCGGATGTTACATGCGTCGTACGCACGAGATACCATGTACACATAAAATTAAAACATACATTCATAACTACATGTTAATCCCCCTGTCGGCTATTCATCCGTTTGGGAAGAAACTCAACATAGATGGACCCATTACTCCACCGAGACCCCAAGAACCATTAGATGTTGCATCTCACTTACTCCATATTTCCATGGAATCTGTTATGCGCCAGCCACCAGAAATACATAATCAGTTGGCCAGAGAGATATTTAATATTGTAGTTCCCCAGAGAATACCTCTCCACGAGCCACCAGTATGGCAACACAGGGGTCGGCCAAAGAACTCCACTAGAAGGAAACAATCTAGTTGGGAGTATACAGAACAACAATTTTGTAGTCGTCCTAGATCAACTCAATGTCGGGCTCTGGGTCGGGGTCGAGGACGACAATCAGCATTTCTGTCATCAGGCCAATTTCAATTTCCATATGTGACTCAAATGAATTGACATATAGTTCCTTATATTAGTAGCTGGTGTAATGTTTTAGGAGATGGGAATTGTGGTTTCCGAGCATTGGCTTCTATTATACTAGGAGATGAAGATCGATGGGTTCAGATTCGTACCGACTTATATCACGAGATATTGGCGAGACGACAGTTGTACGGGAATGTGTTCGTATATGAAAGCGTTGATCAAGTTCTTAATACTATTTCCCACTGGGAAGGGCCAGCTCCGATGGCACACTGGATGGAAATGCCTGATATTGGTCACGTCATTGCAACCCGTTACTGTGTGTTGTCACCATATTACTCATTGAATACATGCAGCTCATTCCTACCTTTAGTGGCTATGAATAGAATTCAAGGTCCTGAAACTGAAGTCACTATATTTTTGTTGCAAGACATGAGTCACTACATATCGGTGAGCACTAAGTTTAATGAAGAATTTTTCCATTTTAATATGATATTAATGGCTAACATAATAATTTTTTTCTACAAGTAGATCTTTTAGAAAATTTTCCACTCCCACCAGTACGTACCAATTGGAATAGATATCGTGATAGCAGCGTTTCAACGTGGAATACCCAATATTCTTCAAGATTCGAACAATGGTGCGCATTGGTACATGATGACACACAAGACCCTCATCCTTTATCTTCAGACTCAACTTTAATGTAGAATTGTTGTAATTTTTTCTTCATTTATTTGTGTTTACATCCTTTATAACATAAACGTTCTAATTTTATTAAATATATCATAATTTCTATCATGAATATCTAAACTATGGATATATAATAAAACACTTGATATGGCGTCAATGAATAAGGCTAGGAAGATATTTATTGAGTAATAAAACACTTTATTCGAGTTGGAAAATACTGGACCTCCTTATTTTTTCTTTAACTCTCAGCTAAATGCTGACTTTTGAAAACTGAGATTTTGTGAGCTCTCATAATAACACAGTTGCCATTATTATGAACCTCATTCCCACCGTGTCTCTTATTCCTTCACCGCATATTGATGAAATTTGAACACAAATAGTCAATTCAAACACGTATTTTAATGTTTTTACATCAATGGTAAAATAAAAATGACAGCTGGTTTTAATTCTAACAACCATATTTTAATGTTTTTACATAACAATACGGTAATACATAAAGTTCATTACAAATGGCCACGCCGAGGTGGAGTAACTCCTAAATCACGCACAAGGGTTTCGATACATGTAACTAACTGCTCATAATTTGGAGTTGGTTCTCTCCTCCAATACAATTGAAGAATAGTTTTACGTGCTTTGTTCAGACGTTTTTCGGCTGGTATATGATGATCATCGTTCGCATGTTCAGCCAAATATTCTTCCGTCGCAGCCAATATATATTTATGCGTTCTCGGAACATACCAATCCATATAATCATCGGCCACATCCCATGGGTATTCAACCGCTGGTCCAAAAACATTCGGGCCCAAAATATGTTTATACCTCAAGAACCATTTGCCGAGCATGTGTGCATAGTATACTTTGTACTTCTTGAGGGAAAGACCTCTGTATGAGTTTCTAGTTGGCTTGATGGGCTCCTCAGGGATGACTTGTGTATAACCGAATTGCCGTGTCACTCTATCTGGCATATGTGTTTCAACTTTCTCCAAAGAGTGTAGACAACCGTGATAGAATGCCATATGATAATATCTATATGGATCAGCTACTCCGTACGGATCCCAATTGACCTTTCACGAAAATATTCAAGTAAATATGGATATCAAAAACATAATATAGGAGGATCAAATAATGTTTTTAGCATACCTTTGATGCAGACATAACATCAATCTTTGCCCAAAATTACTCAAGCGTCTCCAATTTATTTTCGAATTTCTGGCCATAAGACCACCTCATACAACGAGGATGACCTGGATCATACCTAGATTTTTCCACTCCAAACCCGGGAAAGTATTCATATATCCACGTCTGTCATAATGTTCGATTGTTAGCCATCATAATGAATATAGAGTATGTAATATATGTATATATATATTGATTATAAAATTACCTGTAATAGAGTCATGCATCCAGACATTTGAGCAGCGTCGGCTCTAGAAGCCATACCAAGTTGTCAATATAAAAAAGCAAGTGTGGCTGCACCCCATGCATAACCTTCAACCCGGCTAAGATCTTGAAGAAAAATGATAAAGTATGGATTAAATTTATCAACCGTTTTATCAACAAACAATGATAAGCCGATCAACCATAATATATACCTGATCGCTTTTTCCTCGTCCCCTAACCAGTATTATTCACATACTTCTTGTAGCCATTTAAATGGAAGCCCGCCCTTTCGAGTGACTTCATTCACTTGCATTTCCTCCATCCCAAATAAGGCACCCATTGTACCAATCATTTGCCCACGCGTGTCCGCTGTCATGTCCAAATGTAATGGATGACCATCAACTTGTAGCCCTAATATATGATGTACATCTAAAAGAGTGATTGTCATCTCCCCCCATGGCATATGAAAGCTATTAGTGTCTGGTTGCCATCGCTTAATATATGCTGAAATAAGCGGCACGTTCACATGCTCAAATGTGCACGATGGAAGGTGTGATAATCCTGTTCGTCGTATTAGAGCGAACATCCTATCATTGACGCTTCCTAGAAAACTTCTTAAAACCTCCTGCCTCGTGTAGATCTTGGGACAACCCCGATCTTGATCAATATAATAAGCAAATGTAATGCATATATATGATTGATTACATATAAAATAATAATTAAGAAATAATGAATATGTTAAACTTACCTTTCCTAACCATAAATCTAAAGTTGCGTGAATGCCAAAGCTAGGAATCAAATCAGGAATTATTGGACCTCCAGGACATTTCCCAAGCAAGTACCATTCATCCTTTAATTGTATACTCTCTTCATCTTCACTAGCATCACCAGCATCCCTATCATGATGATCTCTATCCTCCTCCTCTTCCTCTTCCTCCTCCTCTTCTTCCTCCTCCTCCTTCTCCTCCTCCTCCTCATCATCATCATTACGCACATAAGTCGATGACGATGCTCCCATAGCAGGCTGTGCCTGTGAGGTAAGAAAATCTATATATTCTGTAGGAAATGGAAAACCTCCTGCCTCGGAACCTCCGTACCCTGAACCTCCAACCGCAGAACCTCCATACCAAGCACCTCCGACCCCAGAACCTCCATACCCAGAATCTCCAACCCTAGAACCTCCAACCACATAACCTCCATACCCAGAACCTCCAACCTTAGAACCTCCATACCCAGAACCTCCAACCCTAAAACCTCCAACCCCCAAACCTCCAAACCCCAGACCTCCTGCCCCCAAACCTACGTACCCTCCAAATCCCACAGTGCCAACATCAGCCACAAATGATGGACGACCTGCATAGTCTGCAAATGATGGAAATTTATGACCTTGTTGACTAAACCTTGGTTCTTCGGGAACTTCTGCATATTCTTGTTGTTCTAATGCTTCTTCTGGTTCTTGTTCTCCATATTTCTTACCTTGTCGTAATCCTTTGGTAATACTCCTGCCGAAATTTCTCAAACGAGCCATTGGCGCAGGTAGCTCAGTAGCAGTTCTGTTACGTTGTGCAGAAGCAGTCACATGACGACCATCGGTTTTATCTACTACATTATCTTGTCTGCGACTCATCTGAATTTCAATAATAAATGCATAAAGTCAATTTTAATTATGTATATGAATTAAAGGTAATATGTGATAACATAAATAAAACCTAATTACATACATGAAATTAATATCATTAATAAATATCAACCTATATTATGATAGCCAAATAAATCTATATACCCAACCATATAACTCAAATACAATATCTTACATTAATATTTGTATTACTTACTAGTAGGAGTTTAGTATAATATAACAACTAAAGTATACTTAATTATGGTATGTCCTCATCTATTTTTTCAATAATCCAACCAGAATTATCCAAATATATTCCATAAAAAATTAGCAACATAATTAAATATAATTCAAATATAAACATATTTTATCTATTATAAATACATTTAACAAAAATATTAAACAAATCTAACCTATTATCCGATCAATATAATTAAAAATATTCACCAATAATCCTTATCACATAACAATATTTAACATATTTAATGAAAATATAAATAAATCTAATAAACATCTAATCATATATAAATAATACAATAACATAATTAAAAAAGTATTAACAAATCTATAAACATAATAAACAAATTTAATCAACTTAACCATAATTAAAATCTATATTTAACAAATATCATTAATACACCTTAATTAATATATACAAATTACACTTCAAAGATATAACCGATACCCTAGAATAGAGAGATAATTTACCGAACCTATATTTAATTAAATTATGAGAGCATAATTATTATAATTAATAAAACATAATTAATATAAATAATTACATATCCAAAAAATAGCCAATACCTCACAATAGAGAGATAATTTACTGAGCCTATATTTAGTTAAAATATTAGTGCATAATCAATATAATTAATAAACCATAATTAATATATATAATTATATATCCTACAAATAAACAAAACTATAGAATAGAGATATAATTTACCAAACTTATATTTCATTAGAATATTCGAGTAAAATTAATATCATTAATAAACTATATTCAATATATATAATTTTACATCCTAAAAATAACCAAAATCCTATAATAGAAAGATAATTTACTAAAACCTATATTTAATTCAAATATTAGAGTATAATAAATCTAAAAATATATTTTTCTAAAATTAATCAATTAACCATAATCAAAATATATTATTAACATAATTTATAATTAACAAATTATTTTTAATAATTATAATTATAATTATAATCATTAAGCTGATACCCTAGCGATAATACACGCGAACTTATCTTTAATTAAATTATGACAGCATAATTAATATAAATAAAAAACCATAATTAATACATATAATTACACATCAAAGATATAGCCAATACCCTACAATAGAGAGATAATTTACCAAATCTATATTTAATTAAATTATGAGAGCATAATTATTATAATTAATATAACATAATTAATATATATAATTACACTTCCAAAAAATAGCAAATACCCTACAATAGAGAGATAATTTACCAAACCTATATTTAGTTAAAATATTAGTGCATAATCAATATAATTAATAAACCATAAGTAATATATATAATTATATATCCTACAAATAACCAAAACTATAGAATAAAGATATAATTTACCAAACCTATATTTAACTAGAATATTGGAGTACAATTAATATTATTAATAAACTATAATTATTATATATAATTTTACATTCTAAAAATAACCAAAATCCTATAATAGAAAGACAATTTACTAAAACCTAGATTTAATTTAAATATTATAGTATAATAAATCTAAAAATATATTTTCTAAAATTAATCAATTAACCATAATCAAAATATATTATTAAAATAAATTATAATTAACAAATTATTATTAACCGAAACCCTAGCGAGGTGCTCGAATTCGTCCCGGGAATCGGCACGATTTGCCGAAGCAAGACCCCCACATCGACAAAAATAGTCGAAACCCAGCCCTGTCTTCGGTTCCATTTGCCGAATCGACACCCTCACATTGGCAAAATTAGCCGAAACCCAGCCTGCCTTCGGTTGATTTTTCTGAAAGCCCTCCCTCCCTTCGGTCCATTTTGCTGAAACCTACCCTTTCTTTCGGTGCATTTTGCCGAAACCTACTACCATAATCGCAGATCTATCGATCTCCTTAAAAAAAAAATTTACTTACTAGATCTAATTAATAAAAAAAAATATACTAGATCTAATCAATAAAAAAATTATACTTACATATAATTATATATTATAAATTATAAATAAAAAATAAAAAATCAAACTTACCTTGCCGTTGCTTGAAAATTCTTCTCGCAGAGGAGAGTTTGCACCTGAGGTTTGAGAGATAGAGAGAAGATAGTGAGAAAGGAAAGGTTGGTCAAAAAATAAAGGCAGTGTCGGTAAAAAATAAGCCACCGACGATCGACAATGATAAGGAGTAAAATCAGTATTTATTGTATAAATATTTTCTCTGCGGTAAATATAAGTTTGCCAAATAACAGCTACGTTTCTCATTTCGTACGCGTTCAACTTATGTGCATGTTTGACCCTATCGTTTTCCAAAACTTCTACCATTAGAAAGTTGAAGGTAGGCCAAACACTACTCTCAGAATATATTTTTCCAAAATAAAAAAAAAGGGTTCCCCCTCCTCCCCCTTACCAACTAAAAGAGCTTTTTCCTAAAAACTGAAAAACAAGTAACTTTCATTAGCTATATGGAAAGCTGATTCTTGTGCTAACTGTTAATGAAATTTTATTCACAGTCAAAGGACTCAGAGCCATCCCCATTATATTCAGCGAAAAACATATCTCGACGCCTGTACATCTCCGAGTGGTCTCAAGCATGAAGCCAGAGAGAAGAGTACCAAAAGATATTCTCTTCCTCTTGATGGTTTTTCCAACAGCAACGATGAAATCACGGGGATTCGCTGACTCGATATTTTCAGCATAATTAGGCATCGGAATAAGCAGTGGCGCTGCGCGATTGCACCATGCTGCTCCTGACTGCTTTTTGTTCATCTCCCCAACTGGTCTCTAAACTTTGGCGGCCCTTGTGTTCATAAGCACCAAGATTGTTGAACGATTACTTCTCATCGACCCGACTCTTTTGTTTCTTGTACAAATTGTTGGCAAAGATAATTTTTCCAACAACTACATCGTTTATTGTCTGCATGAATTAAAAATAAATTGAAATAAATGTTGACACATCGCGCAACCAAGCCTCAAAATATATCAAATAGAAATCAAGCATACACGGCCACATACACAGATACCCCTATTGCACTTACCACTCCGACCTTTGCTTTTATTCGCTTAATCTGAACCAAGGGAATGGAAATGGTAGCTACCCTAATGGGCTTATGTTGCACGGCCACATCTCCCGAGCGGATGGGTGCGCGATCATCCTCTATATACATCTTGCGCACAATAAATAGGAAGTCCCTTAAGCCATGGAAAGCTGCAGAGAAGACTTGAGGCAAGAAAAAAAGCTTCCTAGATTCTGAGTTTGATGGATTCCTAGTCGTCGGGAATGTGAGAGGCTTGGAGGGATCATCCGCCCTTCTGAAGGCTATGAGAACACCTGAAATAAGAGAGTACCCGTCTCCTAAGGCATGGTGAATTTTGAATATGAAGCTTCCAGGTGCATGCTTTGTTGGGTACTTGAATACATGGAGTTCCCATAACGGACGATCATCCGGTAGTTCATCCGTACTTATTTGTGATAGATAGTCATCGAAGTGCTTGTCGTAAGATTCTAGTGATAATTCTGTGGGTAACACGGGAATCTTGATATGGTCTTCAACATTCAACTGCACCCTCTTCCATTGCTTGCCATTTCCATTCTTGTCCTCAATCTGTGTCATCTTAGTTAACCTTGTCAAAGTCGCAGAAGATCTGTGGCCGGGAAACAACAATTTTTTTTAAAAAAAAATTATAAATTGTATTTGTAAAGCCCTTGCATGGCACAGCATACATGACCAACCACGTTAGACTTATATAATACAAATAATTGATGACATTAGAGCCAAGGTAGTAAAAAAAGAAAAAGAAAAAAGAAAGAATAAACAAAACATCTTTATGTCCATAAAATATTATACTAATTTATTTTTTCTATATTTTTATATTTGAAGGGTTTGAAAAAGGTAAGAAATATTTCAAAATTGACATGATATTTATTTTTCAAAGATATGGTCAAGGGATGATACCGATATCATCTTTTTTCCCCACTAATTTTATTTGAAGTTGATGTATTATTATTATTATTTAAAATGAGCTTTGATTTATTATTTTTAACATATATTTTTCCAATATATTTTGAATTGGTTCATACCTAAGATATATTTATCACTTCACTATAGACTACTAAATTTAAACTATAGAACCCTAAACATAATATTCAATCAGAAACTAATAACTAACTTACGACTCAATAAAAAAAAAACACACTCATGATATTCTTCAAATAGTTGATTCCAAAATATCATCATAAAGAAATCACATAATTATTACTTAATCTCAATAAAAAAATGTATCTCGTTTAAAAAAATTAGAATAAATAAAATATAATCTTTTTACTTTTATCATTCTCTATGAGCTTTGACTTGGTATTTAATATATAGCATAACATTGTGTTAGTTTATGCAGGTACTAGAGAAGTTTGAAGTGTGATTATGTATTCTGTGATAAACACGAGGCACCATGTTTATTGACACGGTTCGTGTTTATCCACAAAATGTTTTGATGTGAGTTTTGGATAAAAAATTGAGAGTAAAGAAATTAAATAAGGCGGTTCTATATTTTCTAAACATGGAGCACATTTTTTTCTAATTTCTGAAATACGTTGTTTTACTTAGTAGGTTTTTTCTTGTTATAAAAGAGATATGAGAAAACTCTAGCTGTTAAGTTGTGTGCGCCAACTTCTTCTTATTCTCCATAGAATTCTTCAATGATTAGACAATTGTAGATTTGTGTAAATGATTTATTGATTTCCTAAATCTTCATGTAATTATATAAGATCATGAATAGAGATCTCTATTTTTTCCTCAATTGTTCTATTTTGTGATTGAACAATCAAATGTTCAATTCTCTTGTTAATTCTGTGTTAGATCGATTCAATCCGTGTTATTCCATAACAATTTAGTATCAGAGCTATGGTTGTTGAAGAGATTTGGTAATTGGGATGGATATAAGATTTGATATTGAGAAGTTCAATCGGCTTGCAATTTTGGGTTATAAAAGTTGAATATGCGGGCGATTCTAATTCATAACGGATTAGAGAAAGCGTTATCTGATATTTTAAATAAGCCAAATTTGATGACGGATGAAAGATTTAAAGAAGTAGATCTGAAGGCCCTTCCTAACATATAGTTGTGCTTGTGGATTGGCGTACTGCAAGAAGTGGCAAAATAATTAATAGTGGTTGCTTTGTGGTTAAAGCTTGAGTCATTGTACATGACAAAGTCAGTAGCAGGTAAGGGTAAATATTTGAAAGTTCATTTGGATGCATTTGATTCTATTGTGATGCATTTGCGTCACATAAAAGTCAAGTTAGATGATGAAGATTTGACCATTATGCTATTGTGTTCTTTGCCTGCCAGGTTTAAGCATTTTCTTAAGACTATTTTATATGGAAAGGATGAGTTAGTCCTTGAGGATGAGAAATCCACCCTACTACAATAAGAGTTGATTGATAGCCAGTTGACTGGTAGTGGTATTTTTGGAGACTCATACAATGAGGGATTGGTAGCCTAGGAGAAGACACATGAGTGGGGGTCTGGTGACCATAAGAAGTCTAGATCTAAGTTGAAGAGTTGGCGAAAGAATGTGACATACTATGGGTGTCATAAGAAGGGGCATGTTAGGAAGTTTTACCCTAATAGGAAGTCTGGTGGTATGTTAGGTGAGTCATCCGGTACGAAGGATGATGCTTCTTTATCGCATGATGACAGTGATGGAGAAGTGTTGTCAGCCACTGATAGACATACCAAGATTAGTGATAGATGAATCTTTGATTTTGGGTGCTCTTACCATATATGTCCCAACTTGAGTTGGTTTCAGATGTTTGAGTTGACTCAGACTGGATTTGTCTTGATGGACAATGATGCTACTTTCAAAGTTGTTAGGATTAGGATGGTAAAGGTGAGGATGTATGATGGTGTAGTCAGGATAGTGTCCAAGTGAGATATGTCCCTGAGAAGACCAAGAACCTCATCTCTTTGAGTTCTTTAGATTGTAATGGGTACCGATGTGTTTTTAAAGATGGTACCCTAAGAGTTACAAAAAGGGCTCTGGTGGCTATGAATGGGAAGTGGGTCGACGCACTGTATGCATTAGTGGGTTCTTCTATTGTGGGGGAGAGCTACTGTGATATTTCCGAGGTTGTCAGACTTGGATGTTATGAGAATTTGGCATATGAGATTGGAGCACATGAGAGTCAAGGTTCTTATTGAGCTCTCTAAGAGGAGGCTTCTAGATGGACATAGTATATGCACTATGGACTTCTATAAACACTGTGTGTTTTTTGAGTAGAAGGGGGTTAGCTTTTTGAGAGCTAAACATAGTATGAGAGCGCCTTTAGGGTATATTAATTTAGATTTATGGGGTCCAGCGAGGGTGGTTTCCAAAGGTGGTTCACTTACTCACATTTATTGATTTCTCTATAAAGGTTTGGGTGTATTTCTTACAGCATAAGAATGACATATTTGGTGATTTCAAATGTTGGAAGATCTTGCTAGAGAAGCATATTAAAAAGTAAGTTAAGTGACTCAAGACAGATAATGGTCATGAGTTTGTTGAGTAGAGTTTCACTGATTTTTGCGAAGACCAGGGAATAACGAGATGCCTCACTTATGTTGGGTGACCACGACAGAATGGGTTTACTGAGCGGATAAACAGAACCCTATTAAAGAAGGATCATTGTATGTTATCATATGAGGGATATGCATAGTGTTTTGGGTTGAGATGGTTTACATGATAGCTTATCTAGTCAACTAGTCACACAATCGGTCCATTGAGTGGAAGATACTTGTGGATTTTTGGTTCGTAAGCGAAAGCTTCTGTACATGTTCAAGAGTCCTATGTAAATTTGGAGAGGTTTCATCTGATGGATGCCAAGATGGGGAGTACTCCATTTTCTACTTACTTACATTATCTACTTTAGATTGTCCCAAATCCAAAGAGGAAGAGAAGTTTATAGCTACAATTCCATATTTAAATGTTGTTGGTTGTATCATGTATGTTATGGTGTACACCAGGCCTGATATCACTCAAGCTGTTAGTGTTGTGAGTCGATATTTGGCAAATCTGGATAAGGCTTACTGACAAGTAGTGAAGTAGATCCTCAAGTACTTACAAGGTATGGAATCATCTTATATAGAATAAAGGAGATCAATTAATTCACTGGTCGAGTTTGTAAACTCTGATTATGGTGGAGATCTTGATAAAAGGAGATCCACCAGTAGGTATGTTTTCTATCTTAGTGGCTTAACTATTCATTAGAGGTCTTCCTTATAGGAGGTGATAGCTTTTTCCACCACTAAGGCAGAGTATGTGGCTATGACAGAGGTTTTTAGGAAGAAGTGTGGCCTGGTGGTTTAGTATGTGAGCTAGAGTTCGGTCATAGTGCTCTAGTTTTTTAAGGTGATAGCTAAAGTGGTATCTGTTCAGCGAAGGATCAATTTTTTTTATTGTTGAATAAAGCATGTTTATATTAGGTATCACTGTAATACCCCAATTTGAGCAGAGTGTTAGAAGGATTGATCTAACTACTTATATCAACATGGTATACCTTTCTTTCGGAGATTCCATCCTAAGAACTCCATAGTTAAGCATGCTGGCCGTGGAGCAATTTCTAGGATGGATGACCCTCCCGGAAAGTTTCGAAAATTTTCTAAAAATTTCTCAGAAAGTGCGTGAGTGAGGACAAAGCAAGTTGAAAGGACTAGTATTGATCTGTGGGGTCAGCTAATCAATAAAGTGCACTAAGATAGCCCTCACATGGTCGTATCTACTTGGGGTGTTATAAATGGTATCAGAGTGAAACCACAATCATGAGCTAAACTTAGGTGAACTAGTTAACCACCTAGAGGGATGATTCTTGGGATAAACTGTATTAAGACAGTTAGTGGTTGAGGCACAATGAGGATGTTGCATTATTTGCGTGGGGGTGAATGTAATACCCCAATTTGAGTTGAGTGACATAAGGATTGATCCGGCTACTTATATCAACATGGTATACCATTATTTTTGTGATTCCATCCTAAGAACTCCATAGTTAAGCATGATGGCCATTGAGCAATTTTTATGATGGGTGAACCTCCTGGGAAGTTTAAATTTTTTTTTGAAAATTTCTTGGGAACTGCGTGAGTGAGGACAAAGCATGTTGAAAGGATTTGTGTTGATCTGTGGGGTTAGTTGATCAATCCAAAAGTGCACCAAGATAACCCTCGTGTGGTCATATCGACTCGGAGTGTTACAATCACTTCATCCAAGGTATTGTTGTTGCAGACAAAGTTGAGTTGAAGAAAGTGGGTACTTTGGATAATTCGGCCAATATTCTAATGAAGCCACCGACCATGGGTAAGGTTTAGTGTTTCACATACTTGATTGGTAGTCATAGGCCTTGAATTCATTTGTTGGGCTAGGATTTTTTTGTAGAGGTATTTTTATGTCATGCGTCACAAATATTGTGTAAAAGTGGGGAATTTTCAGATTTTACTAGGTATTTGATGCACAACATAACATTGTGTTGGTTCGTGCAGGTGCTAGAGAAGTTGAAATGGGATTATATGATAAAAACGGGAGCCCCATCTTTAATAATAGAATGTGTTGATGTGAGTTTTGGGCACATATTTAAGAGTAATAAAATTAACACGGTGGCTCCATGATTCCTAATCACGACTGCATTTTTTTCTACTTTCTAAAATACGTTGTTTTACCCTGTAGAGTTTTTTTCTGGTATAAAAGAGATACGAGAAAACTCTATCCGTTGAGTCATGTGAACCAACTTCTTCTTCTTCTTCTTCATAGAATTCTCCATTGATTAGAGAATTGTAGATTTGTTTACTTGATTTATTAATTTCCTAAATCTTCTTATAATTACACAAGAGCACAAATCAATATATCTATTTTTCCCTCGATTGTTCTATTTTGTGATTGAACTATCAATTTTTAAATACTCTTATTAGTTCAGATTTTGTTTTGAATCCATTCAATCCATATTATTCTGTAATATTTTCTCATAGAGGCAAAAGTAATGTAAAATTTATTATGTTTAAGAAAAAATAAATCTATAAGAGTGAAGATAAATAATAGTCTCTAAATTTTTTAAACATTTTTTTTATAAATGGGAAGTGCTAGGCTTTTATATAAAGAGAAACTGATATATATTTTTCAAATTTATAAAGACGACACAATAATAATTTATTTCATAAAAACATCGGTAAAATTTAAAATTTATTTGGTGTCACCAAAAACACAATCCACATTGTGTATACTACTAACATCATCATGACATCATCAATATTTAAAAATTAAAATAAATCTTTGTAGGATTATCAGAAAAATTAAGAACACATGTGTAACAACCCCAAAATTTACTATTAAAAAATTTCGTTTTATTAAAAAGAATTAGCGGAAGCAAAATAATAAAACTGTGAATTCTAGGGATATTACCGCCACACTTAGTACCAGACCGGTTCACTCCTACTATTCCAATACCAAGTGTTAAGGCTAAAAGAGAAAAATACAATTTACAAGAAACTCAAACCAATGATTAAATCAGAGTAGCGCATTTAAACATTTTATAAGAGTATAATACACCATTGGTGGTTACAAATCAACAAATACGTTGAAACCATAAATTTTAAAGGTGGAAGAGTACAATCCTAGGGTTTACTAGATAGTACCTTACGCTCTTTCCCGAGAGCCCACTTGAATAGCACCTGAGAACGACCTGCAAGGGACACTGTCCATTGCATAGGCAGGGGCCCCACGAATGGAACCCTTCAATACTACGGTACTAAGTAACCATTTAAATCACACTTAATAGTAGGCCTGCAATGCAACACATGATACTACATACATACATAATGAAAGATAAATACTTAATGTCCACATTTATACAACCACATATTTAACAAATTAATCAGATATTAATAGGCCATAGAGAACAATCGATACTTTTGGGCCTTAAGCCCTTAGTCCATCATTATCAATCATATCAGATTATAATTATCCATGTGAGTGCGGGAACCCCACTATTATTCGCCGGTGGACCGGTCATGCAGGGCAAAACGCTCTTGGCCACTACTATTTGTTGGTGGACCGGCCTGGCCCCGACTCACATGGTATTCCACTATAAGTGATTAGTATTTTTTCATAATTTATTCATAACCAAATCAAATTTATTGAGCTCGGGACCCCCACTATTATGGCTGGTGGATCAGAATAGAAATATACATCATCCAGGGCAACACATCCTAGGCCACCATTATATCCGGTGGATCAGTATTCATAGATATCATCTAGGAAAAAACATCCTGGGCCACTATTATATCTAGTGGATCGGTACTCGTAATATAATTCAACTGGGCCCTACTCATTAATCTTTCACTTTAACGATTAGTGTTTTTCCCTTTTTAATTAGCACATCAATTCCATTTATTTGCCTCAATAGGGAGATCAAGATCTCGGGACACAAAGGTACACCGGTCGCACGGGTGCATAAAAGCTACTCAGTACCCTTCAACTATCAACCCAGGGATGCAAATATACCCTAGTCGTACTAGTGCATAAAGCTAACTTAGTACCCTACCGATAAGGACACCTATTCTATAAGTATGGATACCCCCTAACTAGGTCCGTAGAGCTAGATAAAGTAGATATAGGGCCTGGATAGGGCACAAAGGCACACCAGCAAATACTAGAATAATCGTGGGCTAAACCACGTCTTTAGGGTAGCGACTCCTAAAGAGCCACCATTCCCGATCTTGAGGTCTTTCACTTTAAGTATCAGTGTCTTAATTAAGGTGATCACAAAAGCACAATAATTAGATAATTATTCACTTTTAATCGTTCGGATATCATCAGATATTTCTTATTCAAATGGTTATCCAAGGTAACACAGAAGAATCATTAAGGCCATCCTAATCTCATTTAATTTCAAATTAGAATTCGTTCTCGTGATACTTACTAATTATCAAATACTCTTACCTCGCTAATCATAGTTATTTGAGTCATATTATAAAATTCCACAATCACAATGACATTTTAGATACAATTTACTCATTTAACCCTTACTTATATAATTGCTAAGTCATCCCTTCCTTACTTGACAAATTACCATATTACCCTTCTTGTTACATAATTACCAAGTTACCCCTTACTCGATTTAGGTTACTAAGTTATATTCCATACTTATTAGGTCACTAATCCCCCTTCATAACTGCTACACTTAATATATTTTCCATTTGGTTGGTTGGATTATCATTTTTCCCTTTTTTCCTTTATTATAATTAATAAATTGCCCTTGAGTTGGTGAGATTACCAAATTACCCTTCTTTGTTATCCTAATTACCAAATTACCCTCTAGTTGGTTAAATTGACAAATTACTCTTTTATATGATCATAATTAGCAACTACCCTTCTCCATTATCAAATTTACCAAATTACCCTTTAGTTATTTAAATTACTAAATTGCCTTTCATATTTATCTTATTTACCATTTTACCCTTCTCCATTATTAAATTATCATTTTACCATTCTCTTTCATTAAATTATCATTTTACCCTTCTCAATTATTATAATTACCAAGTTACTCCTTTCCAATTTCCACTTTTACCCCTTTTGTCCACAAATTACCATTTTACCCTTTTACTTCCAAAATTACCATTTTACCCCCTTCCAAAATTACTAATTTACCCCTTACTTCCAAAATTACCATATTACCACTTACTTCCAAAAATTACCAATTTACCCCTTTTCATTTACAAATTATCATTTTACCCTTTTTACCTCCAAAATTACCATTTTATCCCTTACCTCCAAAGTTACCAATTTACCCTTTACTTACAAATGTATTATTTTACCCTTACCTCCAAAGTTACCATAATACCCTTTATCTCTAAAATTACCATTTTATCCTTAAATTCCAAAATTACCGTTCTACCCTTTTTGACTTACAAATTTCCATTTTACCCTTTATTACTCCACTTATATTAAATTATTATTATTACTAGATAAAATATTAATATTAGCACCTCATCCACAACTCTTATAATTTATATAACATTATTAGCACCCCTATATATATATTAGGTGATATTCTTGTACAAGATACATTACTAAAATACCCCTAAGGCTCACAAAACATTAACCATGCATAATAGTATAATACTTAACATTTTCATTAATAACCAACTCCTATCTTAAACAATATTTTCATACATAGCATATAAACTATCATGCTTTCTTTTTATCAAACAACACAAGAAACTACATATATCATATTAGACAACATATATCAAGAATAATAATATATTAAAATCCTAATGTGCTAACATATGTTAATCCATGCGTTTAAGTGGGATTTAACGGTTAACTTGATTCCTGCAAAAACAAACCTTACTGGTATTCCGGTTTAAGGTTCAAGCTTTGATTATCAAAACCAATACCTAAAAATAATATCAAGATTGATTATATTAGAAATAAGAGAAAACCAAATGCAAGACTTTATAACACTTACTTAATAAAATAATTAACTTAAAATATTATTATACCTTAAAAATATTAAACAACTAAATCAAGAAATGCAGAAACTCATGCAGCATGAGCTGGATGCAAAGAAATGAGGAGGAGGGGGCTCGAAGGTGGTGAAAAGAGGAGAAATAGGTTATTTTTAGGTTGGTGGTTTGGGTCTAGGAAAGAAGGTGGTTGGGGGAGGATTTAAGGCAAGGGAAGGGTGCAGAGGTGGAGAGAGGGTGTAGGTGGTGGCCGGGGATGGGTTGACTGCAGATAAGGGCGATAGAGGTGGTGGTAGCGAGGCTGTGAAGTGGTGCTGTCGAGGTGGGTCGAGAGGGATGGCTGAGAAGGAAGGAAAAGGGAGGGGGAAAATAAAGGATTTCAGGAAAAGGAGGATTGGGGGTGGTAGAGGGGGTTGCAGGGGTTATTGTGGTGACTCTGGTGGCGGCATAGGCACCAGAATGGTAGCGAAAATGGGTGGTACAGGGTGGTTGCTGAGAAGGGAGGGAAAGAAGAGAAAAAGAAGAGAGGAGGAAGAAGAAGGTTGCGGGGTGGCTCGAGGGGTACTTTGAGGTAAGGGGTGGCAGGGGTGGTGTAGGTGTCTGTTGAGACGGTGGCAGCGGCGGAGCAGGGCGATGAAGCAAAAACAAGGTGAGAGGTGGGAGGAGAAGAAAGGAAAGAAATAGGGTCGGGGTAGGCATAGAGAGGCTGGTGAAAATGCAGAATGGGGTAGGGAAAGAAGAAGAAAATGAAGAGGAAGAGAGAGGAGGAAATAGGGCGGCTCAAGGGGTGGCGGTAGGGTGGTAGGGGAATGGGGGTTGTAGGAGAGGGAGGAGAAGAGAGGTATGGCAATGGCAAGGAGAGGGAGAGATGGTGGGGCTGGTATGGCAGGAAAATGACGAGAGGGAGAGAGAGGGGGATAGGGGGAAGCAATAGGGGAGAGGGAGTTGCAGGTGGGGTGGCAGAGATGGTAAGGGTCGGGAATTTCGTCGGGGAAAGAGGAAGAAGAAAGAAAGAAGAAGAAGAAGGGGAGGGGGATGGCTGGGCGCGACGGGCGTGCAGGGCGGCCAAAGGGAAAGAAGAAGCAGGCTGGCCCGGTTGGGGAGAAAGGAAAGAAAAGGAAGAGGGGTGGCAGGCCGGGCTCACGCGAGGGAGAAGGAGAAAAGGAGAGGAAGCGGGCCTTCGGCCCAAGCTTAGAGGGTGGGGGGAAGAAGCAGGCCAACTGGAGGCCCAAGGAAAAAAAGAAAAGAAAGAAAATAGAAAAAAAAAGAGAGAGAAAAAGGAGAAGAAAAGGAAAAAGGAAAAAGAAAAGGGTAAAATTTGATTAAATAAAATAATTTAATTTATAAAATAATAAAATACAATATTTTTGGGTAATAAATTTATTTAATAATTTAATTTAATATAATTAAAATATAAGGGTTTAAAAAGGATAATTTTAGTAAAATAATGGTTTGGAAAATTATTTGAATAAAAGGGTATGATAAAATAACAAAACATTTATTTTTATCTATTTAATATTTATATCCAATTTTATATACTCAAAAATCCATAAATAATTAAACTAAATATATTTAAAGGCTAATTTAAAGGATAATTTTAAAATTTTGGGGGATTACAATATATATAATAATATCCCAAAGATTTTGTCTATAATAATAAATTCATAATTCATATTGATATACATTAGTTAAAAACTTAATTATGTCGGAAGAGATGCTCCATTGGAAGTAGAGTAGCTATAGCTTGGAATGAAATTTTGGATGCTTAATTAGAGTTAAAGACTACTCCAACCATGTCTTGATGGATCCTGTCCAATGGACTGAACTCTCTTCCAATATGCTTGTAAAATGTGAGGAAATAATTTTAATACAAAAGGTGAAAGTACACTTGCTTAACATGGGGGATTCACTTTTTTTTTTACACTTGCTAAAGCTAGGAAAAATCATAATGTTGTGCCCATCATTGAACTTGAAGATGGAGTAATGTCTGATGATATGCACCAAATCATATATGCTTTTGTCAATTTGTATAAGGGTTTCTTGGTGTTAAAGGTGATGCATATGGTTTTGTTGATCCTTGTATCATGGCGTAGGGGCTCAAATTACACAAACAACATTAGAGGTGCCTCTTGGAACCCATTAACCCAAAGGAAATCCACCACACTATATTTTCCATTGGAGATGATGAAAGTCTTGGTGTTGATGGATTCTCTATTGCGTTTTAGAAGAATTCGTGGCCTATTATTGGAGATCAATTAACTTTGGTAGTGCTAAACTACTTTGCCATGAGATTTCTTCCTTGACATCTCAATACCACCACTATCTTGCTTATATCAAAGAAGGATAATGCTATAAAAGTAAGTGAGTATCAACCTATTGCTTGTTGTGGCATGGTTGATAAGATTTTCTCAAAGGTCTTGACTAAGAGATAGTAAAACAATATTCCCTTATTTAATGAAATAGGATCATTGATCCTGAGGGTAAATGTAACATTGCCTATTATAATCACCAAAATTGAACTTGATTCCTTGTGGTATGGAAATCATGATATAATACCATTAGAACATCACACTACAAACATGTGTACAAGATGGGTGCGTGTGAGTTTAATTTGAAGAAAACCTATAATGGGTGGCTAAAAATTCTTTCAAAAGCTAAAATTTGGCTCCATTATAACGATAGTACGCTTTGCTTTTGTCGGTAGCATTTAGTAAGATCAATGAATTGCGAATATTTGAACCTTAGTATCTAACTATTTAGTAGAATAAAAAGATTGAATATATCTTTCTTTTATTTACTCATTCACTTTTTCTGATAACATATAAGAACATATAAGTATTATCAAGGGAAACCATTTACTTTCAAAGCAACATCACATAAAAAGTAACATTTAGGCTTTGTAATAGTTTGCAATTCTCAAGTGATGTAATGTGAACTAGCTATGCCAGGGTAGCTTGAGAAATCTGTTCAAAAGCATTTTCCACACAATCAATGAGCCTTTGCCTATCTATATAGCCATCTTCGATTCTGATGACAATTCATAGTGTTTGCATATAGCTCAATACACTCACCGTCATACTCTGCAAAAACATAGTGCATTTTTTATAAAATGTGTAGCATGTATTATGCTTGATAATTACTTCCCTCCATCCTATAATATTGGAAATTATTTTAAAATTACTAAGATTAAACTAATTAATCAAACCAACATTCACTAAAATGCTACAGCGTCATTTGTTGTATTTCTTTTTTTATTAATAAATTTATTCAATAAAAACTAACTTTAAGTAAAATGAATGTTTAGAAGATAATGAAAGACACCCCCTAAAAAGGTAAACATATTTAATATCACATAAAAACTAATTTTGAAGACATAATAGGATGGAAGAAATACCAGCTCGCTACAACAAATAGATTGTACACTAAATTTGTTGGAGGGGGGAGGGAACAATTAGATCATAAAAGGGATGCAATAAATTGATTCACTTGTGGTAAGCCAACTACCGTGAAATAGATTCCTTTAATTGGATGATCAACAAAATCCATTTTGTCCACTGGACCTAGTATATTTGTTATTAAGAGGCTTGTGTTTTTGAATAATTGATAGAAGTATCAAGCACAAACCTGCCATTCCAATTAATCAATAAAATTTTAGGCCAATTACATTGGACTATTCAATTAGCTATAAAAGCTTTATTATAAATTGGGTTACTCATTCCTTTTCTCTCTTAACTGGATCACCCGGGATACAATTAAAAGCCCAATTTTTTTAGCATTGAGTAATGTGATTTGTACATATGTCTGTAATTTCTTTAAAATTATCAGTGGGAAATGAGACAATATGTAAGTTTATAGTAGATTATGTAATGTTTTGGCATATTTACATTTTTTTAGGAAGAAGAGATAACAAATGAAGATAGGAAGAAATCTTAGAATAATGAATTATGTATATTTGAGTAATATATGTGTGTGCACGCACACACACCTGATTATGGCTCTGTTTGACCACTTAAATGATTCGAAATTATTTAAAAGTCTCATATAGTAGTTATTGGTTCAACTTGTTTTGTTCAAGTAATAACTTTTCATTTTGTACATGTTCAACTTTTGTGCATGTTTAACTAATATGGACCCCGCTTAATAGTTAAATATCGTCACGCTAAATGGGACCCACCTGAAACCCTAAGGCATAATTGTTCAGGACTATCTAATATGGCCCCTAAAGATGTAATTGTCTGGGAGGCCCTAGGAGTAATTCCCTAGGAAGATCCATAACTATATCCAAAAGGTAGTTTAAGAGTGGAGAGTTTACCCCCTATATAAATTTTCCAAAGATCTCATTAGTTTTGTGATGTGGGATCACATCATTCCCTCCCCCTTTAGACTGTAAATCCTCGAGCTGTCTCCGTCGGTGATCGACACGAGTTCATAGGGAGATTATGACTAAGGTTTGACTTTGATAGAAGTATTGAGCACCAACCTTCCATTCCAATTAATTAATAAAATTTTAGGCCAATTACATTGGACTATTCAATTAGCTATAAAAGCTTTATTATAAATTGGGTTACTCATTCCTTTTCTCTCTTAATTGGATCACCTGGGATACAATTATAAGCCCACATTTTTTTAGCATTGAGTAATGTGATTCGTACATATGTCTTTAATTTATTTAAAATTATCAATGATAAATGAGACAATGTGTAATTTTATAGTAGATTATGTAACGTTTTGGCATATTTACATTTTTTTAGGAAGAAGAGATAACAAATGAAGATAGGAAGAAATTTTAGAATAATGAATTATTTATACTTGAGTAATATGTTTGTGTGTGTGTGTGTGTGTGCACACCTAGTTATGGCTATGTTTGACCACTTAAATGATTTGAAATTATTTAAAAGTCTTATATAGTTGGTTATTGGTTCAACTTGTTTTGTTCAAGTAATAACTTTTTATTTTGTACATGTTCAACTTATGTGCATGTTTGATTGATATAGTCCTTGCTTAACAATTAAATATCATCATGCCAAATGGGACCCACACGCAACCCTAAGGTATAATTGTTCAAGACTATCTAATATGGCTCCTAAAGATGTAATTGTTTGGGAGGCCCCATGAATAATTCCCCAAGAAGAGCCATAACTCTATAAATTTTCCAAATATCGCCTTAGTTTTGCGATGTGGGATCACATTATTCCCTCCCCCTTTAAACTGTACATCCTCGTGCTGCCTCCGTTGGTGATCGACATGAGTTCATAGGGAGGTTTTGACTAAGGTTTGACTTTGATACTAGATGATAACATACATTGCATTGTAATTATATATTGTCATGCCAAACTAGCCCCACCCAAAACCTCAAGGCATAATCATCCGGGACCAACTAATATGGCCACCAAAGACATAATCATCAAGGAGGACTCGAAGTTAATCCCCCAGTAAGAGTCCTAAATCCACCCAAAAGATATTTTAAGAGTGGAGGGTTGATCCCCTATATACAAACTATTTAAAGATACTATTACAAGCCCACAATGATAGTAACGACTAATATGATTTGTACGTATTTAATGTCTTTAAAACTAGACGTGATAAATGAGACAATATGTAATTTTATAGTAGATTATGTAATATTTTATCATATTTATATTTTTTTTAGGAATAAGAGATAACAAATGAAGATATGAAAAAAAATCGTAGAATAACAAATTATGTATATCTGAGTAGTGTGTGTGTGTGTTTGTGCAACTGATTATGGCTTTGTTTGACAACTTAGTTAATTCAGGATTATTGGACAATTTTATATAGTTGGTTATTGGTTTAACTTGTTTTATTCGAGTCATAATTTTTCATTTTGTGCATGTTCAACTTATGTGCATGTTCGACTGATACAGACCCCACTTGACAATTTGATATTGTCATATCAAACGGGTCCCACTAGTACCCTAAGTAATAATCGTCTGGGATTAGCTAATAAATCCCCTAAAGAAATAATTTCTTGGGAGAACCTAGGGGTAATTTCCCTAGAAAATCTATGACTCCACCCAAAAGCTAGCTCAAGAGTGGAGGGTTGGCCTATAGAGGTAATCTCCTAGGAAGAGCCATAACTTTACCCAAAAGTTAGCTCAAGAGTGGAGGGTTGACCCCCTTATATAAACTGTTTAAATATTTCCTTAGTTTTTGATGTGGGATCACATCATTCCCACCCCCTTTAGATGGCACATCCTTGTGTTACCTCCCTTGGCAATCGACACCAGTTTATAGGTAGATTTCGACTAAGGTTAGACTATGATACCAGGTGATAATGTACCCCACTTAGCGATTAGATATCATCACTCCAAATGGGTCCTACTCGGAACATCAAGGCGTAATCCCCCGGAATCAACTAATATGGACCCTGAAGACATAATTGATAGAATATGTACACTAAAGATATAGTAAAATATGTCCTCTATATATTTCTCCTATATTGTCGCTAGTATACATACATATATATATATATATATATATATATATATATATATATATATATATATATATATATATATATATATCTCCTGTAACTTACTATCATGAATAATAATTATGGAAATATTCTTATCTTTCATGATCTCAGATGCCAAGCCCTAGCCTTTACCTTCCCTCTCTCGCAACTACCGGCACATCTCCTATCTCCACTTCTTCTCCTTTTGCCATAACCACACAGGCTATTTGTGTTGCCAACATCAAAACACATGCTCCAATCACGCGTAATCTCTAACCTTCCAACTATAACAAGTGGTGTGAGTCACTTCTTGTTATTGCCAGAAAATTTTCTCTCCAAGACCACCTTCTTGGTCCTTCTTCCCCTCGCAACACCGCTAATGCTTATTGGAAAAGTCTTGACTACGTTTTCCTATCTAGGATCTATGGTTCGATCTCTTTTGATATTTTTTATATTGTTATGCAATCCAATTCCACTGCCATAACTATGTGGCTTGCTATTTAAAATCTTTTCCGAGATAACAAGAAGAGCAGAGCAATTAATCTTGAAGCTGAATTCTGTAATCTTCAACAAGGACATCTATCCATTACTATGTATTACCAAAAACTCAAGAAATTGGTTGAAAAACTTGTTGATATTGATCAAACTGTTTCTAATGAAACTTTATTTCCTCAAAACCTTTGTGGCCTCAACGATAACTACACTACTATTGCCTCAATCATTTCTCTCCAATCTATTTTCCTGTCTTTCATCACTACTTGCTTTCTCCTTCTCTTGGATGAATCTCAACGTGCTCATCTCAATAACCAACACAACTCTATAGCTCTCATCGCCTCTTCCCTACCCTTCTCGCCTTCATCTACTTTGAAACATAACTCTCAAAATCGCTCCTCATCCTCTACCAACTATTGTCCTAACTTTTGCAAATCTTGTGGCAATAATTATGGATGTGGTAGTTACGGTCATGGCTATAGCTGTGGCTCATCCTCACAATCCAGTCACCCTATTTTGTCACCACTCTTTCCTTATCCTCATCCGTATGCCATATACCTCCTTCTTTGGTCTCATAACACCCCTGGCGTTCTTGGCCCTCCTCTAGCTTCCGCCCCTATACCCTCTAATATTTCCTAACCCATCGGTCATGCTTTCTTTGCTTAGCCATGCTACTCCTTACCCTTCAAATCTCCTCCTTCAACCCCATGGTCAAGCACTCATTCTTGGGTTTAGTATGGTATTATCCAAAACTTGAACAACATGACTATTTGACCACGATCAGATAATGAGTGGTATAAGGATTTTGGTGCATCAGAGCATATGACATCTAGCCCTGGTAATCTCTCATCTTATTTTTCTTTTAGTAATAATTCATATAAGCATATCGTGGTTGGAAATGGATCTTGTCTCCTTGTCACACATGTCGACCAGTCCACTTTTCCTCTCCCCTTACATCTCTTCATCTTCACAATGTCCCTGTTACCCCCTACTTGGTTAAAAATCTTATTTCTATGCGCAAATTTACTACCGATAGCCACTACTCTATTGAATTTCATCCCCTTGATTATTTTTTTTGTGAAGGATCTACATCCACACTAAGATACTCTCAGGTGCAATAGCTTTGGTGATCTTTATCCTTTTCAACAGTCACCACCTCCATCCAAGTACAATATTTGCACATCTACTACTCCATCCTCCACCATTTGGCACCAATGTCTCGGTTATCCTACTCTCCATCATTTAGTCAAGACTACCGCAATTTCATGCAATAAGGATATGGAAATTCCACTCTATCATACTTACCAACTTGGCTAGAATATCAAGCTTTCATTTTATTCGTCTACCTCAATCACTAGGGATAACTTTTACGTTATGATTTATGGACCTCTCTAATCTGTAGTCTCTCCAATTTTCTTTATTATCTAGTAATACTTGATGACTTTATGCATTATATTTGGGTTTATCCTTTACATTGTAAATATGATGTATTTAAGTACCTCTACTATTTCATGCTTATGTCACTACACAATTCAATAAGCCCATAAAAAATATATAATGTGATAATGGGTGTGAATTTGACAACTTAACTAAGGGACACTTTTTCACCACTCATGGCATCAACCTAGGTCTCTCCTGCCCATACACTTCCCAAAGAAATAGTAAATCCAAAAAAATAATTCACGCAATCAAAAACATGGTCCGTACTCTCCTTCTCCAAGTTCAAATGCCTCTGTCATACTGGATCAAACCATTGCATATGACTACTTATCAGCTCAACTGCCTCCCCACAAAAAACTCTTCACTTCAATACTCGTCACAACACACTACATGTCAATCCTCCTTCTTACTCTCATTTACGTGTCTTCGGTTGTCTTTGTTACCCCAATATATCTACTACCACACCCCACAAATTAGCTCCTCGCTCCAAACCATTTGTACTCCTTGGTTACCCATCCAACCACAAAGGCTATCATTATCCTGATCTTTGCTCTAATCAAATCATCATCTCTCATCATTTCATCTTTGATGAACGCATCATCTTCCCCACATCTTGACTCATCGTATGACTTTCTCACCTATGCTATGGTCCAACCTCCACCTTTGTATCTCTCCACTCACTCTCCTCCTACCTCAAACTCACCATGACATCCAACACCTACCTCGTCACCTCCCTCCTCCCCTCCTCATTCACGACCTCCCACATTTCCAAATCAACACCACATGGTCTAATGTAGGAGCATCCAAAGATGATCCTCTAGGTGATGATTCAGCATACTTATTTTTGGATCTAAATACATTGTTTGTCTTTGATGATAATGCTTTGACTAAATTTAATGATATTACTTTATGTCATTATTGTAGGAATGTAAAATATTTGCAAAAGATGACCAATTCATATAAGAAGTCAAGATACTTAAAATTTCTACATGCTATAGGCTATTACAAAGGAAGCTATATTGTGCATGAACGTCAACGTTAATAAGACCTAGCCAACCTTTCAATGTCAACATCATAGTCTTGATTAGGTTTCTTGTAAATTATTTTCATATAATATTAGCTTAATTCATTTATAATAGTCTTTTTGAGCCTTGTATTATATGGGATATAAATACATTGTAATACTGGTTATGTGCTAGTTAACCATTTGTGTGCCATCTGGCTAAATTAGTGTACCAGTTAGCAATGTCATAAACCCCTATATAAGGCATGTGGGTCCATATCCTTGTAGCATGTTGGTTGATTTTGATATTGAAATATAACACAAGTAATTTATTTAATTAATTTTTTCTTTGTGACTGAATACCCATTCTAATACTATTTGGAATAATCTTAGATTGGTGATATTCAAATTAGATTTCTTTATTTCTTGTTGAATTCTTTGAATTATTCTTGCTTTATTTTTGAGTTTGTTCTTGAATTTCCTAATTCTTCTTCTCAAAACCTAGTCAAAAAGATCCTAAACTTCAACTCATCCACACTAATCTTCATCCTCACCGAAGATTCGTGTCAACTTTGGTATCAAAGCCTCAATTTTGGTTTTGGTCCTTTGACAAAAATTTATTCATATCTCTCTTTTCTTCCATTAGAAAACCTCTTCTTTTGTGTGTGTTTTCTTCCAGCCCATTTTCCTCCCACGCATCTCCATGCATGATAGTTTTTAGCATGTGTTCAAATAGGATAGTATATCTTCAATCTTAAATTTGAAGATAACTGAGTAGGATAGTGTATCTTCAACTTGGTTTTCAAAGCTTCAACTTTAAAGTTTGAAGATACTATAAAGGGGTCTAGTATATCTTCAACCAAGCCTTCACATCTTCAATCTACTCTTCTTAGTCTTCAACATGAGGTTAAATATTATCTATCTTGTGTACAGATCTTTGACACTTGAAGATAAGTGTTTGAACTTCTCTTTTCTTTCTTTAGATCACCCAACCCATTTCTTAGCTTCTTCTTAGTTTTATTCGATCCTTAAACATATTTTAAGTGCTGAATGTTGTTTAGAGTTTGCATCGTGTAAACATATTCGATCCTTCTTCGTGAGTTTACAGGTTTTATTCGATAGCTTTATGTTCAAATAACTTAGATTTATTTCAATTCAATTCGTTATTTATCTTTTATCACAAATAGAGAAGAATCTATCTTCACTTGTGTTCAAATATGAATCAGATTTTGTGCTTTCTTTTGGGTTGTTTCTTTGAACATGAAGGTTCTTGTTCCTTATCAAGATTGCGTTGAAGTTCATCAAGATTTTTTGATAAGATCTTCCAAAATTTCTATTTTGTTTATCTGACCTTTTTGAGTGTAAGATAATTTCAAGAAAATAGGCATAACTTCAAGAATTCTTCAAGGAGTGAATTTCATCAAGTGTTTGGAGTTGTGTTGAGTGTAACTCAGAGAATATTCGAGTATGGGTAAAAAGGTATCCATGAAGACAATGTATAATACTCTTTAACAACTTGTATCAATTTTTCATGCAAGAAGTGCACAATTGCAGCAACTTCCTTCCATTCAATGAAAACTACAAAGATTGGAATCAAGTGTAGCCAACCAAGAGACTCTTCAACATATGCATAATATCATGGATGCTACAAATGATCGAGTATATAGAATGGTTAGGAGGGAATTCCAAGCTCAAGGTGGTCATATAAATGCTAGGATAGAGTATGATGAGAGAGCACAAGAGAATGGATCAAATGATTTGAGCCAAAACCAAAAAGGTTGTGCAAACCATCAACAAAATTTAGAAGATAAAGGTATATAGTTTAAACCTTCCTGATTTTTATGGTGAAGTGGATGTTGTGTTATTCTTTGAATGGTTGCATGAAATGGAAGAAATATTTGAATTTAGGGACTATGCTAATGAGCATAAGTGTAAATTAGCAACTCTCAAATTTAAAAAATTTTCTAGGTTTGGTATGAAAATCTTAAAAGGACTCGTCATACGCAAGATAAAAGTAAAATCAAGTATTCAAAAAAGTTAAAGAAACATCTAAGAAAAAAGTTTGTACCTAAGCAGTATAAGCAAGATATGTATAGCAAAATTAACTACTCTTAGGCAAGGGCTTATTAGTGTAGAGGAATACACTAGGGGATTTGAGAGATTAGCACTGTAACACCCCAAAATTCACTACTTTTTTCTTTTAAAGTAGAAGTATTTTACAATAGAAATATTTAAATTAAAACCTGTAAATTCTGGGGATATTACCGCCACACTTAGTACCAGACTGGTTCACTCCAACCGTTCTAGTACCAAGTGCTAAGGATAAAAAGATTAACATAAAACTTAAACCATGATTTCATAGAATGAATTAAAGTGATAATAATATAGAAATCAGAGTGCGAGTTCAAAATTTCCTCGGAGGGAAATAATCTTGTAATCAATAAAAGATTTATTTGAAATACTCAATACAAGTAATAATTCATAAAATAATAAATTGATACAAAAGGAATAACATAGTGAAATAAAGTCACATGAAGAGAAAACACGGCCACGACACTCTCGAACTTTGAGCCAAAACAAGCTCAACACACAGCCTCGACTGATGTCTCGCCCACCTGCACAAAGTCAGAAGGGCATACTACTCGTGGGAATGAGCAGCACCCATGAAAAGGGTGATTAGTACGCTACGTACTGAGTAAGGTAACCGAGCACTAAGGCCAATACATAAGCACATAAAATAATATAAAACAAATAAAAGAGCATAATCCATCATGATAACATAATAACGAATAATCATTCGGGTATATACATAAAGGCCCATTTATAGACCGATTCAATTACTTAATTAATCTTTAATCAAAAGTCGATTCACATCATACTTTTTATCAAATCCATGCGAGTACGGGACCCCACTATTATAGTCGGTGGACCGGAAACACATAGGACATCATGTCCTAACCACTATTATTCACTGGTGGATCGGTCTCCAGGATACCACAGTATCTGGCTACTATTATTCGCCGGTGGACCGGTCTGATCCCTACTCTCATGGTGTTCCACTATAAGTAATTAGTATCTTTTAGGTGCTTTAGTAAAACTCTAGTTTGTGTTTATTAAGCTTGGGAACCCCCACTATTATAACCGGTGGATCGGTTACGCATAGGGCATCCTGCCCTAACCACTATTATAAACTGTGGATCAGTCACACATAGGGTATAAACCCTAACCACTATTCCGAATAGGTGGATCGGTTGGTCCCGTCTCAATAATCTTTCACTTTAAGTGATTAATATCTTAAATATCTTATTCAGAAGCTTTCGCCTTGGACATGCATGAATCATCACACATCACAAATCATAAATTCTACCATCATAATTACACTTTAATCACCAATTACACATGATACAACAAAAACCCTAAGCAGCCACACCAAACCCTAATTAACCACAGCAAATCATAGATCGGTCTCCTACACACCCTTATATTGCTCCATGTAATATTTTTCACCCAAAGTGTTCAAACACCCAAACAACACTTATATCACCTTCCTCACATCCCAAATCAACTTTCCACACGTAAATTTCATACCCATGCAAACGCTAACCTTCCCATGCAAACCTTCGAACTTTTTCATGCAAACCCTAAAAACTCCCATGTAGGAACCTTAGCATCACCCATGCAAACCCTAGATTCATCCATATCCAAAACCCAAGAATCCTTCATACAAAACCCTAAATTCAATCCACACAAAAACAAAGATTCATCCTTACCAAACCCTAAATTCAAGCCATATAAAACCAAAGATTCATCCATATCAACCCCTAGATTCAAACCATATAAAACCCAAAGATTCATCCATACAAAACCCCACATTAGATCCCCCATACAAAACCATAAATTACATTCTCCCATACAACATCATAAATTAGATTATCTCCTATAACACCATAAATTAGATTCTCCCACATAACACCATAAATTAGATTCTCTCATACAAACCATAAATTATATTCTCCTATATAACATCATAAATTGCATTCTCCCATACAACATCATAAATTAAAATTTCTCCACAATACCATACAAAACCATAAATTGGATTCTCCCATACAAGACCATAAATTAGATTCTCCCTCACGAAACCATAAATTAGATTCTCCTATAAGAAACCATAAGTTATATTCTCCTACACAAAACCATAAATTAGATTCTCCCTTATAAAACCATAAACTACCCGTTTTACTCTTCCCCTCATGGATCATTATAATACTTACGTCAACTCACATCCCCTAGTCAACATCTTTCCCCATCCTCCTTTTTCATCCTTTCTCCTACACAAACCACATCAACATCCTCACATGCATGTTTTACAGGGTCACAAAACATATCATCACATATACATAATACACATGTCATATAACAACACAAGAACATGCTTGAACTCCACGTCATACCATATACGTAATAATTACAATAATAACATAGGATGTATAACATACAAGGCATTTAATGCACATCAACACACAATAGGCCTTAGTAACCCCGTACCTAAAACGACACCGGTCTTGGAGCACGCTCCTACGCCTCCTTAGGGCTTTGACAAAATCATAACATATTAATAAAAATAACATTAAAAAATTTCTAACTTTGCTAAAGATATAAGAAATAATAGAATTATTATAAAGGTTGATAATATAAGGTTGAAGACTTTACCCTAATAATAATAATGATACTAAAATAATAATAGCAAAGATACTAAAAATAATATCAATGAGAATATAAATAAGAATAATAATAATAATAGTAACAATAATAATAAAAAGGCATTACTCAAAAACATAGTGAAATAAGGGCTTCAGCCCCTTACCAAAATAGTACTAATAATAATATTAGTAAAGTAGATAACAAAGTTTAGTAATAATAATAATAATAATATAGTAATAATGGTAAGGATAATATTTGAAGATAAAATGAAGTAGGTTTTCTACCCCACATTGAATAATAAAAAACTAATAAATAATAATAATAATAATAATAATAATAATAATAATAACACTAATAATAATAATAAATGATAATGATAAAAATAATGATAATAAGAATAATAATAAAACTTGATATTTATAATACTACTACTACTACTAAAATTCAAATAGGCACAATAGGGTTCTAGCCTTATATAAAATAATAATACTAACACTTGAAATAATAATAATAATAATAATAATAAAGATAATAATGATAATAATAAAATTGAATTAAAAATATAATAGTGCTTTGACCCTCAATAGAAATAATAATCAAAACATTAATACTAATACTAATAATAATACATATTAAAAATATAAATAATAATAGTATTTATATTCAAATAAATGAAATAAAATAAATTAAGGCTTATAAATATAGGAAAAAGGGTTGAGAGGATCTAGGGTTCAACCTTAGGCTGGAGGGGATGGGTGGAACTGGCGGTGGTGCATGGAGGCAGCAGCAGTGGTTGGAAAAAGGAAAGAAAAGGGTAAAAGTTGAATGCTGAAAAAAAGATAGGGAGAATTAAGGTGGGAGTTGGGGAGTTTAAGACTGCCTAGAGGGAGAGGAGTTGAATGAGGGTGGCAGCACAACCAAAGGTGGTGGCTCACGGCGACGGTGGTGGTGGCCGAATGGAGAAGAAGGAGAGAAATAGAGGAGGAGAGAGAGGGAGAGGAAAAGAAAGGTAGGGGAAGATAGATGATGGTCTGCAGAAGAGAATGAGAGTTGAAAGGAGAGGCGACAACGACGGAAGAGGTGGCTAATGGTGGTTCGAAGGGTGGCGGAGATGAAGAATGGGTTGATTGAGAAGAGAGAACTTTGCACAGTCGATATGGCTCGTGCAGGAAGAATCGAAGGAGGGGGAAGGTATAGTTAGTTAGAGGGCGGTGCAAGGATGAGTCGGGTGGCCGAAATGGACAGAGAAGTTGGCCGGATGTGGCGGAACTGGCGTCTAAAGGGGCGGCGACGAAAAGGGATGATTTCTGGGTTGGAGACTAAAAACTCGATACAGGGTAGATCATGGGAGTATTTATGGAGTGTAAATGAGATGGTAGGGTTCAGTGGGTTAGCGAGGGAGTAAGGAAAGTAGGGTTAGGGTCACCGGCGGCTAAGTTGGCCTGTGGGAGTCAAAACGGGGCAAGGTTGGTTAGGCTGAAAGAGTGATCGCGTGTGAAAGGGAAAGAAGATGAGGTAGGTCAAGGAGGTCACCGAAATAGGGGGAAGAGAAATGGAGGAAAAGGCTAGTCAAAGGGACGAGATCGATGGTGAAAAACCAGGGCGATCGGGAAAGAAAAGAAAGAAAGAAAAGAAGAAAGACCGGTCGGGCGGTAATCGCTACTAAAAAAAATATTGAGACGCAGCGTTTCAATGGGTAAAAGAGGGAAACACGGCGCGAAGGAGAAAGGAATGAGGCAATGGCTGCACGGGCTGGGCTGCGCCGAAGAAGAAGGAGAAGAAGAGAAACAGAGACGGGCCGGGAAAGGAAAGGGGAAAGGCTTGGGCCACTGGGTTGGCCCAGGTCGGGGAGGAGAGGAAAAAGAAAAGAAGAAGAAAGAAAGAGAAAAGGAGAAAAAGAAAAGAAAAAGAAGAAAGAAAAAGGAAAAAAGGGGAAAAGAAAAAGAGAAAAATAATTAGGTTGGGTATTTAAATTAATTAAAATATTTGGGATATTTAAAAATAATAATATTTAAATAAAATAATATTTAAATCTATTTTTAGGCTAATTTAGGATTTTTAAAAGATTTTTTATAAATTTCATTTTAATTAGCAAAACACTCTAATTTTCTCCAATTAAATTATGAATAAAATTAATATTAATTTAAAACTATTTTTTCCTTCTTATTTTAAATAAAATAATTTATTTAATTAATTTCCAAAATAAAATCCTTAATTAGCTAAAATACCCAAATTTTTCCTAATTAAAAAACTTATAATTTTTTTCTTGATTTTCCCTAATTAATTTCCTTTTTATTTTAATAAAAATAATTTATTAAATTAAATTTTCATAATAAAACCTCATTTAAATATAATTTTTAAAATTAGAATTTTTTTCGAGGCATTTCAAGCACTCTCATATGATATGCAAGAGAGAAAAAAACAAAAGTGTGCAAGATACTTAGGTGGCCTTAACAAATTGATTAGTAAAAAAATTAAAATGTTTGCCTATGATTCTTTTGAGTATTTGATTAAGTTAGCTTTAAAATGTGAAAAACAAACTAAGTCATCGAAAGACAAGTGCTTAAACTTCTACATCGAACAAAAATAGTTATAGTGCATCTATATCAAAATTTGGGAAACATAACTATTCAACAAGTGATAAAACAAATTAACCCTAAACAAGATGATATAGGTAAAACTAAAGTTAGTGAAATGTCTACTAAGCATTGCTTCAAATGTAAAGGGTATGGTCATTTTGCTAAGGATTGTCCTAATCCATAAGTTGTGATCTTGAGTGAAATTAAAAACATGGAACCATGTATTGATGATGATGAATTAGAAATTGAATCCAATGATGATATCTTAAGTATGTATGAAGAAGATGGAAATCATTGTTTCCTACTATAAAGGGAATTACAAATACACCCTAATGATAAATCAATGCAAAGGGATAAAATTTTTAAAACTAAGTGTAGAATGGGTGATAAAGTTTGTAGGGTAATCATAGATAGTGGTTCATGTACAAATGTTGCTAGTGAGAAAATGATCAAACAACTAGGACTAGTGACTACTATCCATCCTAAACCATATTCCTTACAATGGCTTAATAAGGACAAAGGAACTATAGTGACTACACAAACACTTTTTTTTTTGCATTAGTGATTATCATGATGGGGGTGTTGTGTGATGTTTTGCCTATGGATGCCTGTGGTATTTTACTTGGTAAACCATGACAATACAATCGTAATGCAGCTCATGATGGTGTAACTAATGAATATGTGGTGCTAAAGGATAAAATGAAATATAAGTTGTAACCATCTCAGTGTGATTATGTATCATTACCCGAGGTTAAAAAGAGTTTATTTTTACATGAAAGGGAAATGATTAATTGCATTGAGGAAGAAGGTATTTGTTATGCCTTGGTAGCTAAGTCATCTTAGTTTAGGGAGAAAAACTCTAAAAATTCAAATCTTACTAGTTTTCTTGATGAATATATCAATGTATTTTCAAACAATTTACCTCTTGGAATACCACCTATTAGGGGAATTGAGCATGCTATTGATTAAATTCCGGGGATGCCTTTACCTAATAGACCGGCCTATAGATTTAATCCAGATGAGGCTAAGGAATTACAAAGGCAAATTTAATATCTGGTAAAATAAAGGTTTCATAAGAGAAAGCATGAGTCCTTGTTGTGTACCTGCATTACTAGTTCCTAAAAAGGAAGGTACTTGACGTATGTGCAGAGATTCGAGAGAAGTGGATAATATGAATATCAAATATTGTTTTCTTATGCCTATATTAGATGACATGCTTGATGAGATATGTGTTGCAAGAATATTTTCTAAAATGGACTTACGAGGTGGTTGCTATCAAATGAGGATTAGGGAAGGAGATGAATAGAAAACAACATTTAAAACTAAATATGATCTCTATGAATTTGTCATTATGCCTTTCGGGTTATGTAATGCACCTAGTTCATTTATGAGACTAATGAATGAAATTCTTTGTCCTATATTAGGTGACTTCATTGTATTTTATTTAGATGATATACTTGTATATAGAAAGAGTGAACATGATCATCTTTGACATTTGAAGAAATTATTTGATAAACTCAGGGAAACTAAACTATATGGAAAATTGGAAAAGTGTGATTTTATGCTTTTGAGTATAGTGTTCCTTTGTTATATTATTAGTTTTGTGGGTATTAAAGTTGATCTTATAAAGATACAAGCTATTAAAAGTAGCATATTCATTAGGACATACATCAAGTAAGAAGTTTTTATGGGTTAGCTTGTTTTCATAGAAGATTTATTAAGGATTTCTCTACTTCAGCTGCACTTATTACTCAATTCATGAAAAAAGGTAATTTTGTTTTGGGAAAAGAAGCCACTAAAGCTTTTTCTACTCTCAAGGATAAATTATGCAACGCTCTTGTATTATTTATTCCTAATTTTGAACTACTCTTTGAGGTATCTTGTGATGCGAGTGGGGTAGGTATTAGAATAGTTCTTTCTCAAGGAAAGAAACCTATAGCATATTTTAGTGAAAAACCAAATGGTTCTAGATTAAAGTATTCCACCTACGTTATGGAATTCTTTGCCATTATACGAATTCTAGAGACATGGAGTCATTATCTGAGGCCTAGACCCTTTGTGGTACATTCTGATCATGGTAGGTTAAAATATTTGCATGGTCAAAAGAAAGTAAGTTCTAGATATGCAAAGTGAGTAAGCTTCTTACAATGCTTTGTGTTATTTGTTAAACACTTGGATGCTAAATAAAATATAGTGGCTGATGCTCTTTCTAGGAGATCTGTCTTATTTGAATACAAATTCTTCTCAGTTTAGGGAGAATGATGCAGAACCTTCCAAAGATGATCCTGAAGGTGATAATTTGGCATACTTATTTTTGGAACCAATTACATTGTTTGTCTTTGATGATATTTCTTGGACTAAATTTAATGATATTACTTTAATTCATTCTTCCAAGTATGTAATATATTTGTAGGAAGATGATCAATTCATATAAGAATTCAAAATACTTAAGATTTCCACATGCTACAAGCTATTATAAAGGAAGCTATATTGTGCATGAGGTTCAAAGTTAAGAAGACCTAGTCGATCTTTCAAAGTCAACATCATTGTCTTGATTAGGATTCTTATAAATTGTAATCATGTAATCTTAGCTTACATTGTTTAAAATAGTCTTATTGAGCCATGTATTATATAAGTTATAAATACATTGTAATACTAGTTATGTGCCAGTTAGCCATTTGTATGTCATGTGGCTAAATTAGTGTGCTAGTTAGCAATGTCATAAACCCCTATATAAGGCATATGTGTCGACATCCTTGTAGCATGTTGGTTGATTTTGATATTGAAATATAACACAAGTAATTCACTTGGTTAATTCTCTATTTGTGATTGAATATCCATTTTAAGACTATTTAGAATAATCTTAGATTAGTGACATTCAAATTGGATTTCATTGATTATTGTTGTATTCTTTGAATTACCAGTCTTTATTATTTAAATAAATTATTATAATTATTTTCAGCCTTTCCTTCTCTCGCTCTTGGCCAATTCACCATATGGATGTTAAAAATGCTTTCCTTCATACTACCATTGAGGAAACTGTGTATTGTCCGCAACCCCTTGGATTCTTTCTCTCAAAATACCCCACGCATGTTTGCTGATTAAATAAAGTGTTATACGGTTTGAAACAGGCACCACGAGCCTGGTACAAGCACTTTATGTCTTCTCTCACAACCATGGGTTTTAAAGATTGCAAATCTGATAGTTCTATCTTTGTCTACAAGCAGGGCTTCGATATCATCTACCTTCTTCTGTATGTAGATGATATAGCTCTGACCGCCTCCTCTTCTTCTCTCTTAACTCATCTCATCACATGCCTTAGCCATGAATTTACGTTGATAGACATATGTGATCTTCACTATTTTCTTAGTGTCTCCATTACCAAGACTCCAAATGGACTATTTCCTTCTCAAACACATTATGTTGAAACAATATTAGCAAAAGCTAGCATGACTCAATGCAACCCCTGCACAACACCAATTAATACTCACACCAATATGCCTTCCTCATTAGGACCTCCTAAAGAAGATCCTACCCTCTATTGGAGTCTTGCTGGTGCTCTTCAATTACGAAGAGTTCTAACTCCACCCAAAAACTAGTTAAAGAGTAGAAGGTTGACCCCCAATATAAATTGTCTAAAGATCCCCTCACTTTTTGATATGGGATCACATGATTGACCTTATTGTTTCCATAAATTCTACCATTAGAAATTTGAAGGTAGGCCCACCACTACTTTTAGAATATATTTTTCCAAAATAATATATTTTTTTTCTCTAACAAACTAAAAGAGCTTTTTCTAAAAATTGAAAAACAAATTTCTTTCATTAGCTATATGGAAAGATGATTCTTGTGTTAACTGTTAATTAAATTTTATTTACAATTAATAGACTCAAAGCCATACCCATTATATTCAGCAACTCTGTATTTCCCCAATATTTTTTTTTATAATTTTTCATTATTTATTCTATAAAACCTATTTGTAATTATAACAGGGGATCAAATAAACCATGTGAAAATGAAAATATGTTAAATATATTATTTTATAACCACCGATCACTATAAATTTTATTTATTCATCATCATAATCATTGTATATCTATTTTAAAAAAATGCAATAAATCAAATGATACTCCCTTTGTTTCATAATGTAAAACATATATGATTTGTATATGTACAATAGGAAGTAACTTATTAAAATAATTAATTTGTTAAGTTTATTATTATTATTATTATTGGAATGGATAATTATTTAAATTCACAGTCTTTATTATTTAAATAACTTGTGATAATTATTGTCATTTATTTGTTTTCTATTTAAAATGAAATTTTAAAGATTTACTAAAAAATCTTTTATTATTTTAATTGTTAAAACTAGACATATATTTCTTAAACATGGTCAAACAAACTTTGAACTATAGACTTTTTCATAAAATCTCATAATTTCTAAAAAATATTTTTTAAGGATTATTTAATTTCTTAGCAGAGATCGAACTCCGATCATCGATTTATATCACAAACGTTCATACCAATTGAGCTAACTACTCTTGAGATATATATATATATATATATATATATATATATATATATATATATATATATATATATATATATATATGTATGTATGTATGTATGTAGTTAATAATTAATAATATTAATAATTCATAAAAATCAACAATAATAAATTTATAATAATAATAATAATAAATATTATTAATATTGATCATTAATATTAATAATTAATAATACTAGTTAATAATTAATAATAATTAATAATAATAATAATAATAAATGATATTGATAATTAATGACAAAAATTAATATCATTATTGAGTAATAATTAGTATTTATGTTGTTATTTATAATCAATAAAAATAAATGTTAATCTTATTAAATATAATATATAAATAATCAAGAATAGTTATTGTTAATTAATGTTCATAATTAATAACATTCAATAATATTTAAAATATTAATATTATTGGTTGGTGAGTATAATTAATAAAGATATAACGGTAATAGTGTAGGATAGTTTATATATTTTATAAAAAAAAAATTATTTATAAAATAATAATATAGTAGATAATATAAATAATAAGATTCTGAAAATAATGTATAAATTAAACGATTGGAAGTATAACAAAAGGGAAAAGGAGGAAAGGAGAAGGAAGAGGAGCTTAGTAATGGCTCTTTGACACAAATATGAGCAGAGTGAGGTAAAACAAAAGAGAAATAAGGAGAGTGTGGTATATATATATATATATGGTCATATGTGTGTGTGTGTGTGTGAATGGGAAAGAAAAAATAGAGGAGGCAGGTGTTCAAAGGTTGCAGGGTCACTATGGTGACAAGGGAGGTGATGGTTGAGTGTTGTGATGAAAATGCAGGTGATGGCAATGGTTATGAGGATAGGTTGCGTAAGGATAAGAAAAACAAGAAGAATGGTAGGGGAGGATGGTGGTGCGCATGGTGCAGTTGGGTAGGGATAAGGGTGTAGAAGGGGAAGAAGAAAAAGATAAGAAAGGAAGGTTGATGGATGATGGAAGGCTGTTGAGGATAAGATAGGAGATGGTGCAAGTGGAGGGCAAGTTCATGGTGCAAGTTGTAACAAGAATTCCAAACTTGCGGCTTGGACTTACGGGAGAGGAGGGAAGAAGGGAAGAAAATAAAAGGAGAAAGAAAAGTAAAAAGAGAAAAAGATTTAGGGGATTATTTTAGGGCTATTTTTAGATTAACCATAAGTAATTAGGATTAGAGAAAATTTTAGTCGGTTTTAATGTTGGTCTATGAATTACAATTTATCCGAGTCAAGGTTTTGGATTCGATTAAAGTTTTGGGATTACGAAATTGGGTTAGAGCTAAAATAATATTTTTCATAGGATTAGAATCATATTAAGATATAATTTATAAGGTATTAGGCTAACTAAAATTTGGGGTATTACAAGCATGGTGTCATGCACCGACTTCTTCACTAAGTCTAGCTACATGTGGCATTAGTATATTTTCACTCCTTGAGTGACTAAGTCAGCCTTCCTCCTCAAGTATACTCCACATTTAGGCAAAAGATGCCTCCAAGACCGCCACACCAAACCCTTCACAAGAGAGTTCAAGAGAGAGCCTTTAGAGAGAGAAAGGAAGATTGGAGAAAAGAAGATTGTATTATAGAGATAGAAGCTCTGAATCCAACTCTTGTTGGATGATTTTCAAATGCCCCTAATCCCTCTATTTATAAGGGAAGATCCGCCCCTTCCCCTCCCAGGAAGATTTTAGAGACAGACCTAATGGATCTCTCTAGAATGGTGCAATAGTCCATTAGGGTTTCTAGAATAGTCTTCCGCATCCAACTATTGAAACAAGCAATTTGCATCGCTTTCGTCTAATTCACACTTGTACAATTCTTTTAGCAATTGGACAACATTAGGGTTTCTAGAGTTATCCATACTTATCCATACCAAAGTAGAAGGATCTAGAGACATTCCCCTCTAGAACCATCTAGAAATGCCTAGGAGAGTGTAGAACCTTATACATCTCTCCTTACTTATCTAGACTATACCATAATATTTTAGATTATTCCAGGGCTTGAGGAATCTCAATGTAGGCCTTTAGATGCGGCCCGTAATAGTGGGCTAAAAAAAGGGATTAGATCCCCTATGGATTTAGTTGTCACCAAGCCTTCATTGACTGAAATTTCAACTTTCATAACGACCAAAATGCAGCATGAGAGTATTGAGCTTTTAAAATATTCTCCAATCAGAGACACTAGCTCCATATCTTTTGGTTTGCCACCACCATCTTCTTTCCTAACATTTGTTTTTAATTTCAGAAAGGTACTCATCCTACTTCTTATTACCCATAATAATGAATAATAATGATTATTATTATTAATAATAAATGATAATAATAATTAATGACAAAATTTAATATCAATATTGACTAATAATTAATAGTTTGGTTGCTATTTTTAATCAATAAATGTACGTTTTGTATTTTAGCTTCCATGATTAACTCTTTAAAATAAAAAATTTAAGTCCTAAAATTTAAGGGTTTTATTGACATATCAAAATTTACATGATGTTTATTTTTCAAATATGTGAAGGGGAGAAGATATTAACATAAAACAATAACATTTAAATATGTATGTCCAAAAAAAGTTCTAAATAATGATATTTTTTCCTAACTTAAATTGATCTATTATTTTTGTTGTTATTTAACACGATCTGATTTAATATTTTTTACGTATAGGTTTAAATTATATGTTCCCTTTTCATTTTGAATTTATTCATGATGAAGACTCATTTATCACTTCACTATAGACTACTAATTTTAAGCTTGGGGTTTTGGAATGATATAAGAATGCATGCATTAGAAACTGAAGAGAAACAGAAATCCTAATGCACATACATTGAGAATTATCTCAAACATTTTGAAGGTCCAAATCAAAATTTAGAAAATAGGCCCAAAACATTAGAAAAAATTCCAGTTATCAATATCTACATCATATAATAATAATAATACTAATAATAATAATAATATAATTTTTTTATAAATAAATCCCCAAAATTTTCTTTTCTCTTTTTGTTTGCTCCTGTGTAGACTAAATACAACCGTATATATACAATTTTGAAGGTAGAATTTTGATTCCATGAAGTCCCTTTTGTAGTATGACATAAAAAGAATATATATAATTTTTTTAATAATATATATGGTATATATGTTTATATAAGAATTGATATTATGACTTAGAAGAACTTCTAAAGGCAATGACCATCAAAACTACTACTAAATTCATGTTTTTTTTTTGTTTAATACCATCAGGGACTAATATTATAAGCCATTAATTCACAAATGGCCTTTACTATTTTGTAGGCCAGTATGTGTGCTTAGTCCATGCACTCAAATAATTGATGGGCTATAGTGTGATCAAACGAGTTAATTAGAATCACAATTTTTTTTAAAAATCCTGGATAAGTTTAGGGCCTACTTCAACAAATAGTTGAACTTAGCATGGAACAAAACTACTTCCATGACTACTATCAATTCTAAGCATATACTCCTTTAGTGCTCATTTGGTATGAGGATAAAAGGGGTGAAAAAAGTTATCCCTATTTTATATTATTTATATCAAATATTTAATACAAATAAAAATAATTTTAATGAAATATTCATTTAGATCTTAATTTGATATTTCATTGAAATTATTATGATTAATTACTTGATATAACAAACAAAAAATATAGAGAATTTGTGATGTGTGTAGGAGGACGAGATTATCAAATTGATGATATCATGGCTCGGTTGGGTTGATATTATTTAAAAGAAGATTTGACAATGAGGTATGGATGAGAAGAACATTCAAATAGGGTGAACTAAGGATGAATATATTTCGCACAAAGTGATGATGATTCATTGATGATGGTTAACCAAAGGAGTTGATTAGAATGTGCTTTGATAATTAAGATATGTATTCGACAATGATATATAGATGATGATGAGGATTGGAATGTTAGGGATTAGATGGTGGATGATGTCGTGGTTTAGGGTTAGGGTTACAGTTTAGTTCAAATAGAAGGGTTAAGGTGATGTTTGGTTCAAATGGAAGGGCTTAGGGTTTCGAATGGTGGTTTAGGGTTTCGAATGTGGAAACTCAATTAGGGATTCAATTATGCTAGATTTTAGAAGAGGTTTGGATGATAATTATGGCTGGAAAAATATGGATTATGGAGAGTAGAAAATATATGAATTAATTTCTAATTCACACAGACAAAGAGATTAAGACTTTCAAGATTAAACATTCACATAGATTAGATTAACTTGAATTGAATTCACACAGAATTCAACTTGCATTCAATTTCTATTTTGATATTCAACTTGTATCCATAATCGTGACCTTCATGGCTGTATATGGCCATTCTATCACTTAGCTAAAAAGCATAATTCAAAAGATTCCAAGCTAAAAGATATTATGCTACTTTATGATCTAGCTAATATCCAACCCTACTACTTAATTAATTATTTAAATTATTAATATTGCTCGAACAAGATGCAAATAAACTCCCCATGCACATGGTCATCCATTCCATGCATGCCATGCACATGCACGTAGACACTTAGTAGTTTGTTTGGTACGTTTCTAGCAATGTAACCATCCCGTTTGTCTTCAAATTTGTGGGTAATACTTTCCAAATAAAGAATAATTGGTTTCATAATTATGAAAGACAATTATTGAGTGTTTGCTCCTATATCAATTTGTCTACCCCTATTACTCCCATACAAAAAATGAATACTATAGTACCCAAAAATGAATATTGTAGTCCTTTTATTTTCATGGCCTTGGACCCAAAAATGAATATTATATGGGTAAAATAAATAATAGTCTTTTACATTTTAAAATCAATAGTTTTTTATAAACATAAAGTGCCAATCTTTTGTATAAAGAGGAAATAATCTATTATTTTCATATTTATCAAGACAATTATATAATAATTTATTTTCATAGAAACATAGGTAAATTTGCAATTTCAATGGTTTCACCATGCACACAATCACATTGTATATACTGCTGATGTCATTATGATGCCATCAAAATTTAAATAAATAAATAAATATCTCTTAGTAGAATTATCAAGAATATGTGTATATATATATATATATATATATTTGTATATAATAACATTCCTAAGATTTTTCTCTACTAATACAGATTCATATTGATATATTTTTGGTAAAAAACATTTTGATGAAAAATAATAATAAAACATAGTATAGAAGTGGTGAACCACAAAGTATATCGTGGTAAAGTATAACAATTGAGAGAAACTGGACTACATACTTTTAGATCATGGTAAAACAAGTTTCTCTTGAGAATAACCTAAACTCTCAAGATCAACTCACTTGGAGAGGAATGAAGATTTTTGAAAATTCTTAAGAATTTTATTCCTCTTTATTTTCTGAATGTATAAGGCAACATCATATATATAGACACAAACACACTCACACACACACACATACAATGAGGCCTTAGTTTACCCTTCACTAACCAAGCCTAACCTAATCGGTATTAACTAGTTAGATTAGCTTAGTTAGTAAAAGATTTAAATTACTAACACATTACACACCTACATTATAATATAATCCACAATTACAAGTTACAAGGAATTACAAAGTATCCATAAAATGTTAAAGCTAAAGATAACCATAAGCATGTAGTACATGCAATAATCATGTAACCAAGCTTTATGTCTTGTAGTGTTGTCTTCTATGCAAATTTATAACCCTTGCCTTGTCCTTATAATTTACACTAGATATCTTTGGGAAATTATTATTCTTGAAAACATATATAATACTTGTAAAAATCACTTAGCTAAACATTAATAGTATTAGAGTTAGAATTAGGGTTTACAAGAATAATTGGTACCATATTCAAGTATGTTAACTCTTGACCTCTCATAGAAGAAGAGTGAGATTGAGATGCTTCTGCATCATTCTTCCCTTGTAAAAGAGAATTTACTTTCAAATTAGGATCACTATAGTAAGAAGATAAATCACCAACATTGAAATTTCTTAAAAATCTCCCATAAGATTCAACTAATTTCAATTCATAAGTATTATTTCCAAATTTCATAAAGATTTTAAATGGCACTTATGCTCTTAGAATTAGTTTAATTTTTTAAGTTTGAAATTTTTTTTTTCGTAAGTGTAACCAGAACGATTCTCCTAGTGAAAACATGTGTTGAATTCAATTTTTATATGCTTGAGTTTGGTATTTACCATTATATTTCTGAATTTTGTTCTTAATTTTCTCATGAAGTTTCTTGAAGAATTCAACACTTTCTTTAGCATCATAGTTCTTAATATCACCTTTCTTTAATTACATGATACCAATAGGCAAATAAAGACTAACTCTATAGATAATTTCAAATTGATTCGATTGAGTTGAACTAGAATGATTTCTATGACATGCAAATTCAGTATGTGCAAGTTTTATATCTCAATATTTTGTACTCTTGTTAACTAATCGTAATAGTAAAGTTACTAAGGTTCTATTAGTCACTTTGGTTTGACCATTTGGTTGGGGATGATGAGATGCACTAAAAAAAACTTAGTACCTAACATATGCCAAAAGTGTTTTCCAAAAGTAGCTCAAAAATTTTACATCTCTATTTGACACTATATTTTTAAGAATACCATGTAACCTTACTATTTCTTTAAAATATAAATTTGTGGCATGATTTGCATCATCAGTTTTATTACAAGAAATAAAATGTATCATTTTAGAAAGTCTATCAAACACTAGAATAATAGAATCTTTTCCTCTTTGTGTCCTTAGTAACCTTAGGATAAAGTCCATACTAGCTCACTTCCTTGGTTGACTAGGAACTAATAAAGGGGTATACAAACCCTTATAGAAGAAACTCTTACTCTTTTGACAGTTCACACATATCCAAATAATAGCTTATACATATTTTTATCATTTGTATCCAATAGAAATGCTCTTATAATATTGTCATAGTTTTATAAACACTAAAATGACCAGATATACCCCCTACATGCAATTCTTTAACAAGTAAATCACACATAATAAATAGAGGTATACACAATTTAATAAGCTTGAAAGGAAAGTCATATTCAAGCACATAATTACTATGACTATGATTATTTTTGCATACATCATAATATTGAAATAAATCTTCATCTTTTGCATATAACTTTTTCAACATTTTAAAACCTAATAACTTAGTATCCAATATAATAGGTATCAAAGATCTTCTCAATAATGCAGCTGCCACCATGTTCTATTTACCATCCAAATGTTTGACATAAAACATGAAGGGTTGTAAAAAACTAACCCATTTTTCATGCCTAGGATTAATTTTCTTTTATCCATGCAAGTATTTCAAACTTTCATGGTCTAAATGTAAAATAAACTATTTAGGCCTCAAAGAATGTCTCCATGTTTCTAAACATCTTATGATGGCATAGAATTCTTTATCATACATGGAGTAATTCCAATTTAATTAGCAAAACACTCTAAATTTTTTCAATTAAATTATTTATAAAATTAATATTAATTCAATACTATTTTATCCTTCTTATTTTAAATAAAATAATTTATTTAATTAATTTCCACAATAAAATCCTTAATTAGCTAAAATACCCAAATTTCTCTTAATTAAAATACTTATAAATTTCTTCTTGATTTTCGCTACTTTTTATTTTGATAAAAATAATTTATTTAAATAATTTTTCTAATAAAGTATTATTTAACTATAGTTTTTAAAAATTAGAAATTTTGGGGTATTTCATTACTACCCCCTTAAAAACAGACTTCACCCCCGAAGTCTCCTACAACTACTAGGGTTAGGGTCGAAAGGTTTTAAGCGGATAGGAATACCCTACAAAAAACAATTCTTATAAAAAAAACTACCCCCTTAAGAATAAAATTAATTTAAATTCTACCCTTCAATTCTCACCATGGCCGGAATCAAAACGTTTAAAAATGAAAAATCCTTTCGGATTCAAAAATGATTGGAAATCAAGGAAAACTTTGTAATTTAAATTCATTTTGAAAATGATACTTGTAGTATCAGCTTAAAAAGATTAAAAACGGAAGGACGGTCAAAACATACTTCAAAATCCATTAAAAATTTCGTAAACCAAATTTAATTTCGAAAACATACATGGTCAAAAAGATCAACCACTCTGATACCACCTTGTGGTATCAGCTTGAAAATTGTGGTATCAGCTTAAAAATTTTAAAAACGAAAGAGCGTGGTTGAAACCAACTTTGATACAAACTTGTGGTATCAACTTAAAAAGTTTAAAATCAGAAGAGCGTTATCGAAACTAGCTCTGATACCAAATTGTAACACCCTAAAATTCACTACTTTTTTTTTTTAAAGTGGAAGAATCTAAATTAAAAACCTGTGAATTCTAGGAATGTTACTGCCACACTTAGTACCAAATCGGTTCTCTCCGACTGTTTTGGTACCAAGTGCTAAGGCTAAAGAAAAGATTGACATTAAATTCAAACCAAGAGTTTATAAAAGAACTAGAAAGGATCATACATCAAAATCAGAGTACGCTTAAAGAATAATAATTCATATCCGAAAGAAAATAAGCTTACAACCGATAAAAGGTTCATTTAAAATACCCAATATCGGTAATGAATCAAAAAGGGTAAATTCGATACATAATAAATAACCGAAGTAGATAAAATAACAAGAAGAGAGAATACGGCCACGACACTCTCAAACTTTGAGCCAAAACATGCTCAAAATTTAGCTCTGACTGATGTCTCACCCACGTGCATAAAGTCAGAAGGGCATACTACTCATGGGAATGAACAACACCCATGAAAATGGTGATCAATACGCTATGTATTGAGCAAGGTAACAGATGCACTAAGGCCAATATATAAGCACATAAATTCATATAAATCATGCAGTAGAAATAAAAGAGCATAATCCATCATGATAATATAATATCATACAATCATTCGGGAAGATACATAAAGGCCCATTTATTCTAGATTAATTATTTAGTAACTCTTTTATCTGAAATCGATTCTCACCATTTTCTTTATCAAGTCCACACGAGTATGGGAACCCCACTATTTTAGCAGGTGGATCGGTTGCGAGGTTCGAGAGTATCGTGGCCGTATTCTCTCTTCTTTTTATTTTATCTACTTTGGTTATTTATTATGTATCGAATTTACCCTTTTTGATTCATTATCGGTATTGAGTATTTTAAATGAACCTTTTATCGGTTGTAAGCTTATTTTCTTTTGGATATGAATTATTATTCTTTACGCGTACTCTGATTTTGATGTATGATCCTTTCTAGTTCTTTTATAAACTCTTGGTTTGAATTTAATGTCAATCTTTTCTTTAGCCTTAGCACTTGGTACCAAAACGGTCGGAGAGAACTAGTTTGGTACTAAGTGTAACATCCCCAGAATTCACAGGTTTTTAATTTAAATTCTTTCACTTTAAAAAAAGTAGTAAATTTTGGGGTGTTACACAATATAACCAAGGAAAACAACACTTGAAATCATAAAGTTACATTTTCCATTTTTCCATAAAGTTTAGCTTTCCTTAGTTTATCAAACAATCTCCTCAAATGAATACGATGATCATAATCATTTTTACTATAAACAAGTATATCGTCTAAGTACACCCCAATTAATTTTCCAAGAAAAGGACATAAAACGCCATTAATTAGGCTCATAAATGAACTAGGTTCATTATACAAACAAAAAGATATCATAGTCCATTCACATCATACTTTATTTTAAAGGGAGTTTTCCATTCATCCCCTTCTTTTACCCTCATTTGATGATATCCACTCCTTAGATCAATTTTTGAGAATACTTGTTCCCCTTCATAATTCATCTAACATGTCATCTAATCTAGGCATAGGAAATTGATATTTGATATTTATATTGTTAATATCTCTAGAGTCTATGCACATGCAACATGTACCATATATTTTTTTTGGAACAAGTAATATAGTTACACAACAAGGATTAATTTTCTCTCTCACATATCCTTGTCCTATAAGCTCTTGTATTTGTCTCTATAATTCCTTAGCTTCTTCCAGATTACATCTATATAAAGGTTTATTAGGTAAAGATACACTAGGAACTAAGTCTATAGCATGTTCTATTTCTATTTTAGGTGGTAATTCAGGTGGTAAGTCATCAGTGATACATCACAATACTCATCAATAAGCTTATGTAATTGAGGATTACTATATTTTTTCTCCCCTTTTAGGGATTCTTTAATAATTAAAGCATAACAACTACCTTCTTTCTTTATATATTCTATCACAACCTTTAAACTCTTTTTATTCTTTACTATGCTATCATTATCACACTTATCAGGTTTAATTTTGTATTTTTTATTATCTTTCTCAAAAAGATACTCATTAGTAATACCATTATAAATAGTACATCTATCATATTGACATGGTATACCTAATAAGATTCCACTTGCATCCATAGATAAGATATCACATAGCACATCGTCATGATAATTACCAATTCGGAATAAGATTAGGGTTTGCTTGGTTACCTTAACTCCTTTATATTTGTTGAGCCACTAAAGAGAATAAGGCTTCGAATGCGGTTTTCTATCTAATCCCAACTCCTTCACCATCCTCTCATTAGCTGCATTTGTACATGATCAACTATCAATGATAACTTGATAAACCGTGTCTCCCATTCTTCTTTTGGTCTTAAATATTTTCTATCATTTACTGGGTTTATCATTATGTTGAATTTAAATAACTCTTTGCAACACATAAAAAGCATTGCCCTCATCCTCGGTTTCACTTGAAATTACTTCACTTGGCTTGAACTCAGGGTCTTCATTACAAGTCTCTATAGCTTCAATCTCTTGTAGGGGCAACTGAAATACCCCAAAACCTTAATTTAGGAAATTATGGCAAAATAAGGATTTATTTGGGAAATTACTTAAATAAAAGGGAATTAAGGTTTTGGGGTATTTCAGTCTATATATACCACTATTTTCCTCACCTCCAATCCATGTTAAGGCAAATCAAGAAGGGAATAATAAATAATTAAAATAAAAGGGAATCAATTAAGGCAAATCAAGAAGAAAATAATAAATAATTTAATTAGGAAAAATTGGGGCGTTTTGCTAAGTAAAATGGAATTTAGGAAATAATTGTTTAAAATATCCCAAATTAATATAAAATTTTTTTAATTATTATTATTATTATTATTATTTTGAATAATCAAGAATCCTAAAATATCCTAAACACCCAACCAACCCACTCTTTTCCTTTTCCATTTTCTTTTTTCCCTTTTTCTCCTTCTTTTTCCTTTTTCTTTCTTTTCACTCCTTTCTCCCTTTATTTTTTCTCTTTCTTCCCTGATTGGGCCAGCCCCTCATGGCCTAGTTTCCCTTCCTCCCCTTCTCCTTCGACACGACCTAGGCCCACACACCCCACCTCCTCTTCCTCCCCGTCGCCCAGCCCGATCGATCCTCTTCATTTTCTTTTTTTTCCTCCACCGGATTGGCCCGGTCTAGCTCCTTCTTTCCCCGACCCCTGAGGTGCAAATCACAGCCTACACCCTGTCACTCCCTAGCCTGGCTCCATCGACCAGCCACCTATGCCACTTGCCTACATTCTCTCTCTCCCCCACTATTCTTTTATCCTTTTTCGACCCGATCGATCCTCCTCTCCCCTCATGCATGCCTACCCTTGCTTCCTTTCTTCTCCCCAACCAAACGCAGCCTACAATGGCAGACCTGCGCCGGCTTACCATCGCCGGTCGGCCTGCCTACCTCACCTGCACCCTATTTTCCTTTACCCCTTCTGTCATTTCCCCCTCCAATTAGCCTATATATACCCCATAAGCAACCCAAAATCATATTCCTTTCACAGCCCAGAAATTCCCGCCCTTTGCACCACCTCTCAATTAGACGACCGCCCCGTCGCCGCCACCCAAGCCACCGACAGAATCATTCCCTGCATCACCATCTACTAAACCATGCCTTCCTCCGCCCTCTATTTGCCCTGCACGAGCCACCCCAGCAGTGCAAAGTCGTCCTCCCGATCAGCCTCAAATCGACCATCACCACCCTTCGTCGATTCCGCCACAACAACCACCCTCTCTACCCTCCAAAATAACTAGGAGAGCTTCCTCTACCTCCCTACACCCCCCTTTTTCCCTACCACCCTCTCCTTCTCCCTTCTCCTCCCTCCACCACCTTTATCCACCACACCCACCATCATGCGCTATCCCCTTTGGCTGCACCACCACCTCCATTCCAACCCTCTCCACCTGAGGCGCCTACCACCACCTCAATCACTCCCTCATTCCCTCTCTCCTAGCCTGTACAACCACCTCTCCCCCTCTCTTCTCCCTCCATTGCCGCCGTCGCCGCTGGTGTGCGCCTCCACCATTCCCAGGTGGTACTCTAACCTCCTCAAGCCCTAAACCTTTTTTTTATAAAGTGTTAGTAATTTTTAGTAATATTAATAGTATTATTATTATTATTATTATTATTATCATCATCATCATCATCATCATCATCATCATCATCATCATCTGGAAGTGGTGCAATTTGGCAGTGGAATCTGATGTGGCGCCGAAGGCTTTTTAATTGGGAGGAGTAGCAGGTGGAGCAAATGGGTAGAATGATCTCTCAATTTTTCCTAAGAAAAGATAGGAGGGATTCAATTACTTGGGTATTTGACAATAAGGGGATTTTTTTGGTTAAATCTTTTTGTGAGGTCTCTCACCAATCAATTATTGGGGATGGAGGCGGAAGAAAGGAGTACAACAGAATATGGATTGGAATTGCACCTACAAGGATCAAACTCATTACTTGGTTTGCCATTCAATAGAGACTTAACACCAAACATAGGTTAATTAGGCTCCATCTTCTTGATGTAAGGAAATGGGGGTGCCCTTTTTGCAGGATCAAGCAGGAGTCAGTTGATCACGTGTTCCTTCACTGTTCAGAGACGGGCAGTATCTGGTATGAGATTTATGACTGGATTGGGTGCACTTAGGTAATGTCGAGATCTACCATCGATAATGCCCTTGCTTGGCTCCATGGTAGAAGTAGAGGTTTAAGGATGAAAATCTAGAATGCTATGTTTTTTGTAATAATGGGTACCATTTGAGAGTTCAGAAACAAGTCTGTGTTTGAGAATCAACAAGTTTGTGTTCGGTGGATGTTCCATCTTGTCAAAACGAGAATAGGGTTTTGGATCAAGAATGGTTGAAAGGTTTTTTTTATTACAGTTTTGATGAGTTGGTGCACAATGTGTAGGCCCTCCTTTGCGTTGCGGGAGTTTTCATGCTGTTGCTCCCCCTCTCACCTTTTCTTGTTTCCTTGTTTTCTAGTTTGTCATCCCAATTATAAAAAAAAAGTGAGCATCGTGAATTTAACTCCTCCCCTATACACAAATCGAAGTGGGTGCTGCGAATTTAATCTTTAGGTCCCTACATCAAAAACCACATTAGAATACTATAATATAAATAATTACAGACATTTGTAACAAAGTAGTAAGAAATAAAAAAAAAGATCCGTTCAAAATTGTGGACATGTGAAGATACCAACATCAATTAATAACACTAAAATATGGCTTTTTAATTAAAGTTCCAATTATTGATCTTTTTGTTTTCATAACCTAAGAATATCTATCATCATCATCATCATCATCATCATTATATATATATATTACATGGGATGTTTTTTATTTTAGATGCATTAGTTTCTAATTATAGTTTCCCATTTTTATTTTAAATATTTTCATAACTAAGATTTATTTATCACTTCACTATAAACTACTAATTTTGAACTTAGGTTTTCGGAATGAGATAAGCACACATGCATTAGAAACTAAAAGTTCACGCAAATCAAAATGTACGTACATTGTGAATTATCAAAACATTTTAATATTGAGATCAATAATAAGAAATTAGGCCCCAAACATTCAAAAAATTACAATTATATATATATATATATATATATATATATATATATATTATTTTCTTATAAATAAGGCACTAAAATTTTCTTTACCCTCTTCATTTTCTCATGTGTAGACTAAATACAACTGTATATATGTAGACAATGTCAAATGTAGAATTTTGATTCCATGAAGTCTTCTTGGAATTATTAAATAGAGAATATATATGTTTATATATATAATGTAGAATTTTGATTCCGTGAAGTCTTCTTTGTAGTATGAAATAGAAAGAAAATATGTGTGGGTGCTAATATAAGAATTGATATTACGACTTAGAAGAACCTATGAGAGCCATGACGCTAAAATTACCGGTGAATTTTTGGTTTTGTTTCATAGCATTTGGAACTAATATTATAGACCATTAATTTGCAAGGATCCTTTAAGATTACTTAGCCTACACACCTAAATAATTGGAATACTCCTTAGTTTTTAAATTTAATTTTATTAAGTTTAATTATTTTATTAGCATAATTTCATGAAAATATTTAATTCTTTTAATTTCAATTCATTTTATAGATTTACCAATGATTTCAACTTCATATTAGAACTTAATTACTTATTGTCGTTGCGGATTATTCTAGATAAATTTGTTTATGACCATAATTTTATTATATTTATATGATTTCAATTTTTATTTAAAAATATATATTTTTGTTATTTCTCGTATTTAAATTTTTAATATTTAAGATTTATTTTTGATTAAAACTTCCTCATGTAATTATGCCTTTATTTCAGAGTTATATTTTGTTAATGAAATAAATTATTTAAATTATGAAAATTCCCATTAAAGTAGTAAAATTATTTTAATGATTTTATTCGTAGAAAATATTTACAACTTTGAATTTATCTATTTCTCTAATGTCGTTCAGATATTCGAAAAGTTTAACTTATTTATGATTTTTTTTTCTGAAATTAATTTTCTTCCATTTATCCATTTTGGTTTGTAGAGGACTATTTTAAAAAATTATTTAAATTAATCCTGTTATCTTAGAATTTAATTTAAATATTTTCTTATAAGGTTTTAAATATTTTTTGAGGTCTTATTATGTTTTTTTTAAATAATATAAATCCTTGCGGTCTTTAGTAGTTTCTTTCAGAAGCTTTTCCAAAAATTTTTAAATAGCTTTTATATTGATTTTATACCTTCAGATCCATATGAAATAGTTTTCTTTAAATAAATTTCAAGTAAAATTTATCTATAAACAATTTTTAGGTATTTTATACAATCTTATAAATATGTGCATTTGTAAAAAAAAAACTTACCTCGATCGGTTCCCCCTCCTTTCCTTTTCTTTTCTCTCTCTCTTCCTTACCATTCTTTCTTTTGCAAAACCCAGAACCCCTCCCACAACCACCATGACCTGCCTTCTCCCTGGCCCTTCGTCGAGTACCACACTAGCCATAACCGGCCACCACTACAACTCCATTGTACAACCTCCACAACTCCATTGTACAACCTCCAAGCAACAGAGATGGGTGAGGGATAGCAGTATTGATGGGTAGCCATAGGTCACACCGCCACCGTTCGGCCACCGCAAGCCCAATTGATTGCCGGCGAGTGACAGTCGACTTCTAATGGAGCTTCTCCAGTCTTCACTCTCTCCAATTTGCTACTCTTTGTTTGGTATAAATTTTCGTAAGCCCTAACTTTTTTTTGAGTAATTTGGCAAGAATTAGCTTATGATAAGCTAAATTGGTTATTTAATTATATATATATATATATATATATATATATATATATATATATATGTTGTATGACTGATTTAGAGTGCTTAGTTGTAGTGTATATGGTTGATTTGTGAAAATCAAAATTTTGACTCGATTATGTCTATATTTTTTTGGATTCGTCCAATAAAGCTATTTTTGATAAATTGATTATAAAATATGTTGTAAAATTTATCTACTTTTATATTAGAATTGTAAAATTAAAAAATTTATGTAGAATTAATCGGAATTGGATTTCTATGTCAAAATCTGTGTGTAACAAAATTTAATTGCATAATCGAGTTGTTTCATTCAATTGATTTGACAATATGCTTCGAAATCTACTTAATTTTATGTTGAAAGTGTCAATTTGGAAAAATTGTATGAAATCAATTCGAGTTGAATTTTTTGATGAAAACTCTTGCAGATCTAAATTGAATTCTATAATCGAGTTATTTTATTCAATTTATTATATAATTTATATTATAATACATTTAATTGCAATTCTAAATCATTAATTTATATATTTTAGCAAGAATTGATCGGATTTATATTTCGGACTCATAAGAACTAATTTTGTTAATTTAGGCATTTCTTTTATTGGTTTTGATCAATTAATTATATAATACGTTATAAAATATGTCTAATTACATTTATAGCGCTCAATTTAAATAAATTCATAAAATTTAATTGAACTACATTTTTGGGCCTAAAACTTTAAATTTCTATTGAAATTATGAAATTGGTCATTTATATAGTTGTCTTTCTAAAATTGAATTTATAGAAATAGTTGAAATGACCTTAATTGTATTCTAACACCTTCAATTGTGATTAATTGATTTGAGTTGTCCGAATTTGTGTCTTGGGCTTTAAAACCCTAATTTTGGAAAATGTTTATCTTGAATTGGCAACTCATACAATTATTTTGTTGAAATTGATTATCTAGATTTATCCAAAACTAGTATAATTGTGTTTTAAAACCATAAATTTGAGGTGATCAAAGTTAATTAATTAGTTTTTATTTTAGACTTAAAAACCCTAATATTTGGAGATGGTTTTATAAAAATGATTTGCTTATGTTTCTTTCACTTATTAGATTACTAGCTTTGATTTAAAACCATTTGAGTTATATTTTTATCTTATCCATGTGGATTGGTTATCTAAAAATAGTTTGTTTGTCTCTTTGGTCATAAAACCTAATAAGTAAGTCATTTTCAATAAAATTAACTTATCCTCTATTGTCATTTCCCGAGTTTTCCAAATCAATTTGAAGTACCCTAAGTGCTAGGTGTTGAACTCGATTTGGTTCATATGTAATTTTAAATCCTAACAGAGCTACGATGTCATTCTTAGGTTTGGACATGTTTTCCAAGAAAGACCATTTGTGTCTCATTTGTTGATTAAAATATAATACTTGAATTATTAATTAATAAGATAGTTTCTAACCTAGTTTTATGATTTCTATTGGTGATCTAGGAAAATATTATCATGGATTGTCAAGCTCTCAATATCTCTCTCTTCCTCAATTTTCTTAGCTAGCTTCGGATTTAGGTAAGTCATTACTTACCTTTACTTATGGCAGAATCTAGAATGTATGTCTTATTAAAATGGAAGGTGATGAGTATGCTTTATGATTATTTAAGTATGTCAAGCGTATATTTTGCTTTTGTGTAGTAATTCTATGTATGTATGAGTTTATAGCTTTAGTACGAACAGATGTATAGTATGCCTCTTAAATATTGTATGTGTTTGAGTATGTGAAGGGTTGAGCATAATTATGTGGTTATCATGTTCAACTAATTATGAAATATTTGGTGATTTTAGAGTATATTCTAATGTGTCTAAATTATAATTGGTTTAGAAAACTGTACATTGGTTGAGTATGGATTGAAATTGTATGATACCTTATACTGGATTTTTATGCCATGGAATTATTCGGTTCTAATGCCATTTAAATTATTCAGCTTTAATGCCCCTTGAAATTGATCAGCTTTAATGCCGCTTAGAATCGATTGGCTTTAATGCCACCTAGAATCGACCAGCTTTAATTCCACTTGGATTGGTTCCCCTTTAATTTCACTTGTATTAGATCGACTTTAATGCCACTTGGAATGAATATAATGATGGAAATTCATTATGTTGATAGAAGTGATTTAAGTGTTGTTATATGTGGGCTTGATTTATGCTTGGTTGAATCTTTAAATAAAATATTAATCACTTAAAGTGAAAGATCTTAAGTCGGGGCTTGTATCACTCAGGGTAGCTATCTGAATTAGGTATGGTATTCACTTGGTACCATTATGGTGTTTTTCTCTTTTGTGATCCCGTATGTCTTACAAGGTCCGGAGAGGCCTTTTTCTACTTTGTAGATGTCATAATATATTTTGACCCTATAGGAGGTATGCATACTTAAGTGATTAGGTGTCCTCTTTATTAGTGATCTGGTTACATTTCTAGGTTGGCCAGCTAGGGATAGTACCATTTGAGTACTAGATTAGTTGTTACGATCTTTTTGAGTCTCCGTTCTCAAGATAATATAATCAAATGGTTATGATAACATTAATGAATTATAATAATCAATTATTCTCGTTCAATTATGGATTTTATATTTCATTATCATATGCATGTCTATTTGTTGTCTTCCTTATAATAGTGCTATTATATGATGTATGTTTGACCCAATTATCACATGATCTATTATTTAAATCGCATGTGGGCCTTATGTGCAAGACTGCTCTATTCTAGGATAGTTGTGTCACTCAACATATGATCATGATTCCTTATATGCTTACACCCTATGTGTTTTCATGTCTAGTCATTTATTTATAAGAATGAATCCTTTAACACATGTTTCATTGTATGTGTCACATGTATAATTAAGCATGAGTTATTGATTGATTGGAATAGTGTATGTATCACAAGTGTAATTGAGTATGAGTATTGTAAGCTAAAGATTAACATGTCTTATGTGTATCATGTTTCTTCCTATGAGTTAGGTAGTTGTGATTTGCTCTGTATTGGATCCGTACTGATACTACCTTAGTTGAATAGGTTCTGCAATGATCCGCTAATGGTGGGAAACATACCTCTTGTGTAGGCTTGAGATCGGATGTTAGTATTGGGTTAAAGACTTAGCTTTGAGAGAGTAGGCAACTTGGAGTTTTATCTATCGAGGACTTTTCCTTATTTACTCGTATTTACTTTTGGAAAATTTTCAAGTGTTGTATTAAAATTTTAAGGGTGTTGTAATTGAATTTTAATTTCCCATTACTTTGATAAGATTTTAAAATCCAGGGTTATTTCACAGGTTTCTTGCTGATTTATTCAGCGATGATTTTGTTCAATGAATTTGTTCACTTGCCATCTACCATTAAATATCTCTATATGTGGGAGTTTATCCTCATGGTATAGATGTTTGAATTTTTGTTGGACAGGTATTAGCCTTACATCTAATATGAGATAGATGGTGGGCATTTATCTTATGTTAGGTGTGGTGGTAACATTCCCATTTTCTATTTTAGCTTTCGCATTATTCCTTTAAATGAAAATTTTCAGGAGTAAATTTTGGGGGTGTTACAATAATCTACGAACTAGATTATGATGAAATGAGTTAAGTAAATTCACAATTTATTTTTGTTTTAAATCCTAGATGAGATCCGAGCCTACCTCCATAAATATGTAAACCTAACATGTAACGAAACTTATTTGGTATGAAGGTAATAGGGTGGAATAATTAAATTTATATTTTACATATCTTGTATAATATTTTTAAAATTAAAAGCACCCTTTTCTTTTATACAAATACTCATTTTTAGTTTGTTTTGAAATAGCTATTTTGTTTAAATTATTTTTTTTATTATTAAATACTTAATATAAAAAATACCAACTAGGGAAAAAAATTACACCCCTCTTACTTCCATACTAAAAATAAATATTATGACACCTAAAAATGAATACTATAGTCCTTTATGTTCTCAGCCTTGGAACCAAACATGAATACTATAATGGTAAAGATAAATAATAGGCTTTGACGTTTTAAAATTGATAATATTTTTTTTATATACACGAAGTGTTGTGATTTTATATAAATAGGAAATATTCTATATTTTTTATATTTATAAAGAAGAATCTATAATAATTTATTTCCATCGTTGTAATACCCCGTTTTAATAAATCCTTAATTTAAATATCCAAAACTTAAAATTTGATTAGCAGGTGTAATTAATCATAGGATTGTTTAGGATGAATGTCTCCTTATTATGAGTAAGCCTATAGTTATTAAATTGTGAAAATAATCCAGGCTAGTGTATATATAATTAGAGGAAGATAATAATTAATAACGATAATAACAACGATAATAAGAATAGTATATATAATGATCAAAGTAGAAAGGATGGTAATAAAAATAGTCTTATAATAATAACACTCTTAAAATAATATCGATAACAATAATTATAAGAATAATAATATTAGAAATAATAATAATAATAATAATAATAATAATAATAATAATAATAAAGAGTGGTAGTAATAATACTAATAATAATAATAATAGTGAGGATAATGGTGTTAATAAAACATTGAATAGGTAGGATTCTTCCTTAGTATCTAATATACTCTTAAAAGCCTAATGCTATTGGGTATTCTTGCTAACTAATTGTTAACCTAATCCCCATCATTATTTCACCTTTAATCTTAGCCTAATCACACCTCAACCCTCTCAACAGCCCTCCTTACCCATGCAGCCTGCTGTCTTTTTCCCTCTATGCATGCGCACACCTCACTCTACCCTACACACCCTACATATCCTAGCAACCAACCAGCCATGCAGCCCTTTTCCTCCTCCCCAAACACATCCCATCATTCTCCCTGCTACACTTCTCCCTCACGCCACCATAGTCCCTAGCAGCCCCAGCCCAACCGACCTCTCTACCCAACCCCATCCACCTGCAACACCACCCACGCAAACAACCTGAACCCCAACCAATCGGTAGCCTCCCTCTTCTCCCCTGCCTACACACATGCATGTCTCTCCCAACTAGTTGCCCAGCTATTTTTCCCTTTCCCACGTAATAGCCTGCACTCCAGTAGGTAACTCCCCTTCCCCCATGCACTCGACACCCACCTGCACTAGCAACCAACCGGGTTCGTCCAACCCAGCCAGACCCTACACCTGCCCCATCTTCTCCCTACTATTCTCTTCCCTTTTTGAGCCTCGACATGCAGCCTCTCCTCCTCCCCTCTCCTTTTTGGTCCTCTCCTTTTTTTTTCTCCCTGTAATTTCCTTCCTTTCTTCTCCTACTTCCAACGCCAGGTGCCCTTTTTTGCAGCCTCCACCCTGCTCCCTTCCACCACTGAGCCCACTGCAAGAATTACCCAACCTACAGCCTTGCCAAGCCTCCCTCTCCCCTCGTGACTTACCTCACCCAGCAGCAGCTCCTTCCGATGTAAGTGTTCTTCCCTTCAATGGGTGTGGTACATGGTAGTTCCATACACCTGCAGCCTTGATTAATTCCCTAATCTTATTTTGGGCATTAGTTCTCATAGGTTGTTATCTTATTATTTTATCAAGTATAGATACTAATGCATGCATAGTTGTGTGGATGGTGTTATTAATTTTTAGGTAATCCCAACCTTGTGTAAGGTGTCCTTGGAAGAGGCTTTCTGTGGTATTATTTTTTAGCTCAAAGGTAAATCTAACTAATCCGTAGATAGTAGAATCTTATGTGAAAATGATAGGGTAATTACTAGGATAAAAATTATGCTAGGTTGAGGTTATCCAATAATTTATATTTTGCCGGGAAATGAAAGCATGTTGTAATTCGTCTCTATGTGAATATTATGATGTGTAGACTAATATATGTTGCCATGGTAATATCTATATGCCTAGGTGGTGTTCTAAAAATTAGGGTGTATATCTATGACAACATATAAGGATTTTTGCTAAAGAGAAATGTGTATGTTTAGGGTTATGGTTCAACCGAAAATTTGTTGTGATTTATACTAGACCAACTAATGAGTTAAATGTGTTCCTTGTATATTTGGATAAACTTGGACGTATAGCATGTTGACTTTAGAGTATAACTATGTTTCAATGATGATTATTACGTGTCGCATGTTCTAAGGGTAGAAACGTAAATTTTATATATCATGATTCATATCTGAGAGTTATTTATGGAATTTGCATGAATATTATGATATGCGAGAATTTCATGCTAGGGTTGCATATGTGTACTATGTTATGTCCATGATTAGGGGTAATATGGTCTTTTGTCGTACCGAAGAAATTATTGTATGACAATTATCGTTAGCTATTTTATTTTAGCATTATCATGACAAAGATCCTATAAAGGCAAACTTGATAATAAAGTGAAGGAAAATGTGGTAGCTATAGGTTGAAGGGCATTTTGGTCATTAGAGCAAAAATGTGATTCAAAGAGAATAATTGGACTAGTTGACATAAGTGTTGGCCTTAGAATAATTTTGAAAATAATTAGACGAATTGATTGAATAGCTGGATTGGATAATTATTTGGGTTATGGCATGATGCCTAACCCTAGGTCGTATTGGCTTGGAATCGTTGCGACCCTCGTGGTCCTTTGGATTTGACATTGGATGATTGATTATATTGGAAACCCTTGTGGTCCCTTGGTTGATTAATTGATGGCTAAATTGTATTGTTATGGACCTTGGTATTCTTGAATTAATAACCTGGAATTTCATAAGACACTAATCACTTAAAGAGAAAGACTTAAGTTTAGAAAGGAATTTCGTGTCTCGGATTTGGCCCCTGAGTGCATAGTTTGGGCCTTCGGGTCAAGGGGCCTAATTTTACTCTATAGGTATTCTATACACCCTATAGAGGGTACGCGTACATAAGGACTTGGGTTCTAAGGTTTAGTATGGGCGACTGATATGTCGTGTGGCTTCCTTAGCGAGTTTTGCCCTGGAATTGAGTGAATTGATTTGGTACTACCTCCTTGACGATCATTGTCTTGGATATGTGATTGTATTCCACTCGAGAATTGATATATGAATGATATAATTGGATTAGACACCCATCATAATATATCTATAATAATTGGATTAGGCATGGCTGGAACTATTTAGGGTTGCTTGGAACATCAATAATCCTCCTTATTAAGCTATAAAGTATGATTGTTGATATTTTGAAATGGTTGTGAAATTTATAAGCATGTTTTTCAGTGCCTTTGCTAGGATTTTTTTATCTAACTAGTATTGTCAATTGTAATGCGGATTTGTGTCATGAAATTATGGTTTTGCATGTGATTGTATATTTTGTTTGAAGTCCCTTATTCATGTTAATTGCAATGTGGGTATGCCACCTGTCCGGAGGCGTTGTGATTTACTCAGTACGAGGAAGTCATATCGATACTATCACTTTTCAGAGGAGTATGTTCGTGGCATTTAGTGGCTAAAATATTTTGAGGAGCATCATCTAGACGACTACTTAGAATAAGGGAGTGAGTGGACCCTGTCCCTATTCCTCTTTTCTTGTAATATTTGATGGACCGGATGAATGTAAAGGTAAACCACTGTCGCACTTTCGTGTGCCCCCTTTAACTATTTTATGAAAATTGTATGTCACTTAATTATCTAAATGGTCTTATTGTATGGATAATCTCTCATTTGCAAAACCCTTGTTTATGTATTGTCTTTCTCTCACTTTTGTTTGACCTGGCTTGTTTTGAGCCTTAGCACTTGACATAAGGAAGGTGAGGAGACCGAACTTATGTTGAGTGTGGCCGTAACACCCACTATTTTATAATTATCGCATCCATAAAACGAAATTTTCAAGTCATGATTTTGGGGGTGTTACAATAGTAACATAAATAAACTTTGCAATTTCTATGGTGTATTATGATCTTTATTTTATATAAAGAGGAAATTGAAATATCACTTAATAGGATTATAATAAAAATAAAAAATTATATAATAATATTCCTAAGATTTGTTTCTCTACAAATAGAGATTTATATTTATAAACTTTTGGTAAACAAAAAAGTACCGTGAAAAATACTAATAAAACATAATACAATAGTGGTGAAGCATTAAGTATATTGTAGTAAACTATAACAATAGAGAGAACCTAGACTACATAATTCTAGATCATAGTGAAACATAAGGCATAATGTGGTGATACATCAAGCATAAAATGATCAAACACAAACATATCATAGTAAAAGAAAACAATGAAGTGAAGTAGGACTATATAATTATAGATAATGGTGAAATATCAAACATATCATAGTAAAATATGACGTATACTATGGTGAAACACCAAATATATCACAATAATACATGAAATATACTGTAATAAAATACTAAGCATATCATGGTAAAACATAAGAATCGAGTAAAATATAATTACGTATTTTTGAGCCATGGAAAAGTATGATTACTTAATAATAAAGTATAATTATGAAGTAAACATATTATAAAGCGTGTTGTGGAATGGTTTACAAGATTATCTCTAACATCCTAACTAAGTGATAGTAAGATGTTATTCCTCATTGGTTGATAAGTCCCAATCGAGATTTGTTAGTGGCCGCCATGTAGGAGATATTATCTTCCTTGCTTCTGAATTAGTCAAAAAATACTCTAAAAAAAATATCACCTCACGTTACGAGTTGAAAATAAGTATAAAAAAGGCTTACAATTCGATTAGTTGGAATTTTCAACCGTAGGTGGGCACGACGAATTTACTCCCCCCCACCCCCCGACATAGATTGAAGTGGGCGCTTCAAATTTAAGCTTCTGGTCCCTCCATCAACAACAACATGTAATATAAGTAGTAATGACATTTGTCACAAAGTTGTAAAAAAGAAGAAAAAATGATCTTTACGTCCATGAAATATTCTATCGATATACTTTCTCAACGCTTTTACAAAGGGTTTTAAAATGGTAATAGATATATCAAAATTAACATGATGTTTATTTTTTAAAGACGCAGACATGAGAGGATACCAACATCAATTAATAACATCAAAATATGGCTTTCTAAATAAAGTTCCAATTATTGATCTTTTTATTTTCTTAACCTACGAGTATCTATTATTATTATTATTATTATTATTATTATTATTATTATTATTATTATTATTATTATTATTATTATTATAGTTGAGGAATTAAAAATAAACTGAAGAGAGAACAACCGAGAGGAGCAGAGAAGAATTGAGCACTGCTCTCTTTATTGATGAGAATTTCGAATGAATGAATCAGTGGAAGAACAACCTCATATATACAGGTTTATCTAACTAATTTCTCTTGAATTCTAGCTTAGCAAAATCTACGAAAACAAACTCAAAGATACACAATGTAAGCGTACATTCAGGTGCTAAAGAATATACTGCAACAGACTAATCTTAAATCTTATCTCTTATTTCTTCCCCATAAATCCAGCTGCCTCAGCCTCCACCTACGGTTAGCCTCGTCTTTAATTTTCCAAAACATTGTGAAGAGACAGCCTTAGTCAAAATGTCAGCTACTTGATCTACTGTGGGAACATGATTTACCACAAGCTGCTTTGCTGCTACTTTTTCCCTGAGAAAATACAAATCCAGTTCCAGATGTTTGGTTCTAGCATGAAGAATAGGATTAGCAGAGAGAGCAACCGTGCTAAGATTATCACACCACATAACAGGAGGTACATTAGGACTGAATCTCAGCTCATGTAGCAAGGACTGTAACCAAAGAACCTCAGCTGTAGCATTTGCAAGACTTCTAAACTCTGCTTCAGTACTCGATCTTGACACCACATTCTGCTTTTTAGAGCACCAAGCTACTAAGTTTTCTCCCAAATAAATGCAGAAGCTAGTAGTAGAGCGTCTATTGTCTGGATCACTTGCCCAATCTACATCACTGAACCCAGTTAACCTGAGATTGGGCGACTGCTTGAGCATCATTCCTTCCTCAGTAGTTCCCTTCAAATATCTAAGGATTCTCTTGAATGCCTTCTAGTGTGTATCCAGGGGATTCTGCATAAATTGACATACCTTGTTCACACTAAATGCAATCTCAGGTCTTGTAATGGTGATGTACTGTAGGGCACCAACTACAGACCTGTATTCTGAAGGACTTTCCACAGGATCTCCACACTCCTTAGAAAGTTTGAGACCACTTGTCATAGGAGTTGGCAAAGCCTTCGCATTGTCCATCTTCAATCTCTTCAAAAGATCAAGAACATATTTTTTCTGACTTAACAACAACCCTTGAGGAGTATCTTTCACTTCAATACCAAGGAAGTAATGCAGTTTCCCTAAATCCTTCAAGGCAAAGAATTGATTCAAAAGAGAAATTAACTGCTTCAACTGTATACTGCTGTTTCCAGTGATGATGATATCATTAACATAAACGAGCATAAACATTGTAGAGTCTTTGGTATGCCTCACAAATAAGGACTGATCTGCCCTAGAACTCTTGAACCCTAGCTGCTCCAAACAACCCCTGAGTTTGTCAAACCATGCCCTCGGGGCTTGTTTCAAGCCATAAAGAGCTTTATGCAACTTGCAAACCAGTGGCTCACCTCTGTTGTTCTTCTGGAATCCAAAAGGTTGTTCCATATAGATTTCTTCATCTAATACTCCATTGAGAAAAGCATTGTTTACGTCTAGCTGATGTATGGGCCATTGTTGTGACAAGGCAATGGTTAAAACTACTCTGATTGAAGTTGGTTTAACCACTGGACTGAAGGTTTCTGTGAAATCAAACCCATACATTTGAGTGTAACCTTTAGCCACTAATCTAGCTTTATACCTAGAAATAGACCCATCTGGGTTCTTTTTCAATTTGAACACCCACTTGCATCCTACTGTTTTCCTCCCATGAGGAAGAGTGACTAAAGTCCAGGTCTGATTGTTGATAAGTGCATTATATTCTGATGTCATTGCCTCTTGCCACTTAGGGTGAGCCCAAGCCTCTTCAGCTGATCCAAGTTCTTGTGTATCCAGATTAACATGATAGACCTTCGGTTTAACAATCCCATGTTTAGCTCTTGTCACCATAGGATGTTCATTGATTAACTTCAGAGATGGTACTGTATCTGAACTATTATCATGCAAATCAAAATGGACAGGGCTATAAGAGTGTTTGGAGCTGGAATGACTATTAGTGTCTGAACCCTAAGAAATGGAACTAGAACTAGGAGATAGAGATGGAAAAGAGACAGGACTGGTATAAGAATCTCTGTTTTCAAGGTCAGGAGTTCTACTTTGTGGTGTATGACTAGGCAAGGAGGACACTTGGCCGTGGCTCACAGGTATAGGTAAATCTGATATGCTAGGATTAGAATGAGAAGTAGGAAGTTGTACTGTATGAGAAGCTGTAGAGAAAGGAAAAGTGGATTCATCAAACACCACATGCCTAGAGATAAAAATTATTCCAGACTTGTCTAGACACTTGTACCCTTTGTGAAGAGTGCTATAGCCTAGAAAGGTGCAAGGGGATGATCTATAATCCATCTTATGAGAATTATAAGGTCTTAGATATGGAAAGCACAAGCAACCAAACACTTTCATGAATGAATAATCAGGTTTAGAGTTGTAAAGTACCTCATGAGGGGATTTGTGTTGTAAAACCTCTGTAGGCAACCTGTTTATGAGATAGACAGCACTTGAGAATGCATCTCACCAGAATTTTTGAGGTAGATTAGCTTGAGCCAACAATGTCAACCCTGTTTCAACTATGTGTCTATGCTTTCTCTCTACTATTCCATTCTGTTCAGATGTATGTGGACATGTGACTCTATGAATTATACCAGCCCTCTTAAGTAAGGTAGATAGGCTCCTAAATTCTCCTCCCCAATCTGTCTGAAGCATCTTAATTTTCCTATTAAACTGAACTTCTACTAAAGACTTGAAATGTACAAAACATTCATGTGTCTCTGACTTATCTTTCAAAAAATACAGCCAAGTATATCGAGAGTGAGCATCAACAAAACTCAAGTAATATCTTGTACCATTAATAGATAGGGAAGGAGAAGGACCCCATAAATCTGATTCAATCAATTGCAAGGGTTCATTATACACAGTTTGGGAAGTTGGGAAAGGTAACTTATGACTTTTTCCTAGTTGACAGGCTTCACAAACATAACTTTGACTGTAATTACAGTTAACATTACAGTCACTAAGGACTTTCTTAACAATCTTCATAGAAGGATGTCCTAACTTCATATGCCACAGTTTGTAAACACCATCATCAACTGCTTCTGAACTAGACACATGACAGAAATTATGTCCAGTCATAACTTGAGCTTCCTTACCTTCCTTCTTCTGGTCTGTATAACCCTTATATATAGTATGTCCATCTCTTGACAGGTTAAACCTATAGAGACCTTTGAACACACGTCCTTCAAGAAGTACTTTGTGAGTTGCCAAATCCTTAACAAGACAGAAGTTAGGGTGAAACTCAATAAAAACATAATTGTCTTTAGTAAACTGGGAAACACTTAGAAGGTTCTTTGTAATATCAGAGACGTGAAGGACATTATTGAGACATAAAGATCTAGAAGAATCTGAGGCAAATTTAAATTGACCTACATGATTAATATTCAGACCAGTACCATTTCCCATAAAGATTTTATCATTACCTTTAAACTCGGTGCCAAAGCTGAGATTATTAAGATCACTGGTAAGATGATGTGTTGCTCCAGAGTCAGGGTACCAGCTGGACATATTTGGTGATGCATTTGCTGTAAGAACTTGAAGACAGGAGTCCTGAGTAGTGCTAGCCTGGTCTTGAGCTAAATTTGCAGAAGCTTGACTTGTGTTCTGCACTGCACCAGTAGGGTTATTAGAGGTTCCAGCACTAGGCCCTGTGAAACTGGGATCAAACCGATAATAACATTTGACAACAGTATGTCCTAGTTTGCCACAAAGCTGACATTGGGGTCTGTTGCTGTTACTACTCTTGCCTCCACGACCCCTTCCTCTATTTCCTCTGAAATATCCTCTGTTGCCTCCTTGCTGTGAAGAGAAATTTCCTCTGCCATCTGCACTCCAATTAGCTTGAGGTGCAGATTCAGTGTTGGAAGTCTTTTGTGCTGCAAGATTTGCCATCATCTGTCCAGAAACCCTTTGGTTAATCCTACCTTCATGCGCCAAAAGAAGATTTCCAACAGACCTGAGAGTGTGGGGTGTATCTCTGGAAGCAATAACAGCTACTATGGCTTCATACTCTTCTCCCAATCCATTTAGGATAGCAAGAACATGGTCTGTCTCTGAAATCTTGTGTCCAGCCTCTGCCAAAAAATCAACCAGTGACTTAACTTTGCCGAGATAGTCTTTCATGGTCATCCCTTCTTTCTGAAGTCCTTCCAACTACTTTTTGTAGTACATGACTTTAGCAGTAGACTGAGATGCAAATTGATGTGCAATCGTACTCCAAATCTCATGTGAAGTTTTGCAACCAATAAGTTGAGGGATATATGATGGAGATATTGCAGAAAGCAACCAGGAAATAAGTAGTTTATCTTGTCGTTGATAAGCTACAAATGCTGGATTGAGAATTTGATTACCTTGTGCATCTCTCACATATTGGTCTGGAATAATTTGTGAACCCAAGATATAACCATCAAGACCATAGCCAAAAATTGCAGTTTCTACCTGGAACTTCCACTGCAGATAATTATCATCCTCCAATTTGAAGGTGATGAGTTGGCTTAGAGGGCTGACTACCATCTTAACGGGATCCTCCATAGCACGGTTGCTCTTGGTTTGATCTTTGCTATCTTCAGTTTTGGATGAATTAACTACGCTTGTCTCCATTGATGAGCAGCGAACAAAAAAAATGTAGGATCTTTTAAAGGTTAGCTCTGATACCAAGTTGAGAAATTAAAAATAAACTGAAGAGAGAACAATCGAGAGGAGCAGAGAAGAATTGAGCACTGCTCTCTTTATTGATGAGAATTTCGAATGAATGAATCACTGGAAGAACAACCTCATATATACAGGTTTATCTAACTAATTTCTCCTGAATTCTAGCTTAGCAAAATCTACGGAAACAAACTCAAAGATACACAATGTAAGCGTACATTCAGGTGCTAAAGAATATACTGCAACAGACTAATCTTAAATCTTATCTCTTATTATTATTATTATCTAACACGAGATTGATTTATTACTTCTCTATAAACCACTAAATGTAAACATAGGTTGTTGAAATAAGATAATCATGCATGCAACGGAAACTTAAATCTCACACAAATCCGAATGCATGGACATTGCGAATTGTCTAAAACATTTTGAATGATGAGACCATTAATTACAAATTACACCCAAAACATTCTAAAACTTACAATTATCAATACACACTCACACATATTCTGCAAAATAATTATATTATCATAATTCTCATACAGATATATCACCAAGATTTTCTTTACCCTCTTTGTTTGCTTATGTGTAAGACTAAATAAAAATGTATATATAGACAATATTGTCGGTAGAATTTTGATTCCTTGAATTTTCCTTTGAATTACTATATATATATATATATATATATATATATATATATATATATATATATATATATATATATATATATATCGTATTTATATTATTATATTAATTGATATTGCAACCAACAGGAACTCGTGAATCGTGAGGCCCATCATGCCGAAAGATACTAATGTTTTTGCTTTATAGCAGGGTCGGCTAATATTATACACCACTAATTCACAAGAGCCATTTAAGATTTAAGGCCTAGTATGAGTATTTAGCCTACGCATCCGAGTAATATATGGGCTTAATTGTGACGAAAGGAGCTTATTTAATTCACAATTTGTATTTGTTTACATCTCTTCGTGAGATGATGGCGTACTTTCATAAATAGCTGAACCCAACAAGTAACATAACAAATTCCATGACTATTGTCAATGCTAATCATATACTCCTTTTATTGCTTGTTCGTTGTACAATTATACACGGAAAATTTTCGTTTGTATTTTATATCTTTTGTATGCTATTTATATTTTTTTTAAAACTCAGTATTGGATGAACACTTATTTTAGATATTAATTAGATTTAAAATAGACATTTCATTGAAAATAATAATAAAAATATTAAAGAATTGATATGAAAGACATAAAATAGAGAAATTTTTTTAATCACTATTACCACTGTACCAAAAATGAAGATTATAGGACCCAAAAATGAATACTATAGTCTTTTTAACTTCTAGGCCTTGGATCCAAAAATAAATACTATAAGAGTAAAGATAAATAATATTTTTTTTTACATTTTAAAAACATCAATTGTTTTTGTGTACACAGGAAGTTATACTCTTTATATATATATATAAGGATGAAATATTCTATATTTTTCATATTTATGAAGATAATTCTATAATATTTATTCATAGAAGCATAGGTAAACTTTGCAATTGCTATGGTGTTACCATACACATAGTCCACATTGGCTATCTTGCTAACTTTATCATGACACCATCAATTTTTTTTTCAAAATTGAAATATCTTTTGGCATGTTATAATAATAATATTAAGGTTTTCCTCTACACTTAGATATCCATATTGATATAATTTTGGTAAAAAAATTTACGGTGAAAAATATTATTAAAAATTCATAATATTCATCGAGTATATCAAGGTAAAGAATAACAATGGAGAAAATCAATATTGCATAATCCTTGAATATAGTAAAACGTCAAACATAGCATGAAAAAGCATGAATCATAATTTGGGAAACACCAAACAAACCATGATGAACCTCTAAGTATATTGTAGTAAAACATAATAATGGAGTGAAATAAGACTACATAATTTCGCATTTTGATGAAATATCAAGCTTATCATTATGAAGCATTAGGCATGCCAAAACACCAAACATACCATGGTAAAATATGAAATGTATTAAGGTAAAACACTAAGCATATTGTGGTGAAAAATAATAATGAAATGATGTATGATTACCTAATATTAGACCATAATAAAACATCAAATATACAATAGTAAAGCATGAAGCGACATTGTTTTTTACACTGGTAACTTTCCACGGGGAGTTGAACATAATCTACACCTCCTAAAATCTACTTTTATAGAATTTGATCTTTGCAATGATGGCTCCATAAAAAGCAAAGTAGCTATATTTTGGGATGAAATCATTGATAGTGAATAAGAGTTACTTAAAGATTGTTCTGACCATGTCTTGAGTGATCGTGCCTTGTGTATCAGACTCACTTTCAACAAGCTTACAAAATATGAGGAAATACTTTTAAAAAAAAGTTGGAAGTGTAGTGGATTACATGGGGATTGAAATAGGATATATATTTATTAGCATACTAAAGCTGGGAAACATTATAATGTTGTGCCCATCATTAAACTTGAGGATGGGGTAATGTCCAATAATATGCATAAAATCATATATGCCTTTGTCAATTTTTATAAGGGTTAATTTAATATAAGGGTGATGCATTTGGTTTTGTTGATACTTCCAATATGCCAAGGGACCCAAATTGCATGAACAACATTAGAGGTGCCTTTTGGAATACATTAACCTAGTGGAAATCCATGACGTTGTGTTTTCCATTTCCATAGGAGATGATAAAAGTCTTAGTGTTGATGGATTTGTTGCTACTTTTTATAGGAAGTTGTGGCCTAATATTGGAGATAATTGGCTTTAATAATGCCAAACTTCTTTTCCACATTCATTTTTTCCTCACAACCTAAATTTCACATCTCTCATGCTCATACAAAAGAAAGACAATGTTTAAAAAGTAAATGAGTAACAACCTATAGCTTGTTTTGGCACTTTTACAACATTATCTATAAGTTCCTAATTAAGTGATTGTAAGATATTATTCCTCATTAGTTGATGAGTCCCAATTGAGATTGTTTAGTGGTTGCCATAGAGGAGATATTATCCTCCTTGCTTTCAATTAGGCAAGAAATACTCTAATAAAATTATCTTCCCATGTTGTAAGATGAGACTAAGTATGAAAAAGGCTTACAATTTGGTTAGTAGTAGTTCTCTACAGTAAGTGTGCACCATCAAATTAACTCCTCCCATATACACAAATTGAAGTGGGTGCCAAAATTTAAACTTTAGGTCCCTACATCATCAACCACATTAGACTAATATAATATAAATAATTAATGACATTTATAACAAAGTAGTAGGGCTAAAAGATATGCCCATCTATAGAATATTATACCGATCTACTTTTCCCATATTTTTATGATGGATTTCAAAATGGTAAGAAATATATCAAAATTGAAATGATGTTTATTTTTCAAACATGCGGCGTGTGAAGATGCCAACATCAATTAATAACATTAAAATATGGCTTTCTAAATATTGTTACAATTATTGATCTTTTCATTTGCTTAACCTAACAATATCTATTATTACTAATATTATTATTATTATTATTATTATTATTATTATTATTATATATGTAATACCCCAAATTTTCATAAATCAAAATGTTTAGCCTTTTATCTGTAAAATTTAATCTTTAAATATTAATTTAATTATTTTTTGTCAACCTTTGACCTACAAATCTAGATAAATTATTTAATAAATTAGTATAATTATTTTATCTTACTTCTTTTATCTAAATAAACCCTAAACCCATAATTTATATAAAAATAATTTTTCTTAATTTAATACCCTAATTATTGGATAAATTAGTATAATATTATCCTAAAAACCTAAATTTAATCTAATTTTTAATTCTTACACTAAATCTATTTTCTTTTTCTTTTTCTTTTTTTTCCTTTCTTCCTATTTCCTTTTCTTTTTCTTCTCCCTTATTTTCTCTCTTCTTAGGCCAGCCCATTCCCCCTTTCTTTCTTCCTACACTGGTCCACATTCTCTTTTTTCTTTTCTCCTTCTCTTCCCCTAGCTCCATCCCACCTTTCCTTCCCCTCTTTTCTCTCCTTCTCATCCCAACCAACCTAGTCAGCCCACCCTTCATCTTTTTTTTTTCATTTTTCCTCCGTCCTCATCTTCACCCTTATGCCCAAATGGCCCTTAACCCTCCACCCCTATATGTTGCATCTGCTCTGCCCATGCACACCATCCTTCCCCTTTCCTATTCTAACTAAACCAGGCCTAAACCACTTTCCTCCTCGCTTCCCTTTCTTTCCCTTTTCGGCCCCAACAGCGTCTTCAACCTTCTTGCATCGGCCTGCTCTCTAACACTCTACCAGCCGATGACCTTGCACCCTACAATGCTCCTGCTCTTCCAGCACCCTTTCCTCCTCCAACTCTCACCTACCCATCACATGACAAGCATTACCTTCCCTCTTCTTCCATTCTTCTCCTCTCCTCACACCCTACCTCTTCTTCCCTTTGACCTTCTTTCTTTCTTTCTTTATTCTTCATTGCCTCTATTTTTCCTCACCATAAATAGCAGCACCCATCATCTATGGTTTGATAGTAGCCTTTAGGCCTACCTATGGTTTGGTAGTAGCCTTTTGTGCCTACTTGTGGTTTGGTGGTAGCCTTTGTACCTATCTGTGACCCGGTAGTAGCCTTTGTGCCTACCTATGATGATGTGTGTTGTTATTGGTAGTGTTGATGGGCCTACTTGTGTTATGAGAAGTTTTGGGTTTGATAATGAGAATTGTGACTATGGTTATAACTTGAGAAAGATGTATCTTTCTAATGATACTACAAAGAGCATATCTTAGATACTCCATTGGTTAGTTTTGGTTATTTCAAGATGAACAAGCATTGGTAGTATATGGTCTTGATGTTACGTGGTTATATGAATAATTATCGTATTTCAATTAATATATGTATAGTTAAATGTTCGTGTATTATTGTGATATATTGTATTTGTTCATTGTGAACCTTGCATATTATTCTTGTATAATGGGTTACTTAGTACTGCTATACTAAAAGGTTACTTTCTTGGACCCCTACTTATTCAATGGGTGGTAGCATTTACAGGTTAGCTTACAGGACCTATTTAAGGCTATCCTTCAGGTTTAGAGTGTAGGTTATCCGGGATTCTGATTTTACTTTTCAGTACTAAAAGTTTCAGTACTTTTTATAGTCTTTATGTGAAATTTTTCTTTCACTGATAATTTTATGTATATTATTTATTTCAGGTTTTATTCGACTATATTATTTATAATTTCTTTTTTCTTAAGAGGAATAATGTTTTTATAATTGTTTTTAATTAATTTAAGAGGAATAATTTTTTACTTAGTGATTGTAATGGAATGATAGAGCAATTTACTATTTGGTACCAAGTGATTAGGTATACCCCTCAATTTACTATCTTAGCTTCCGCATTTAACTTTTAAAAAAAAAATTTATATATAGATTTATTATAATATATATATATATATATATATAAATATATATATATAATATATATATATTACATATTTTTTTTGGTAAGTAATGAAGTATTATTTACTACCAAAGGAGAATTGACAACCACCAATGAAAACTACAAAATAAAACTTACAAAATCATCAATATATATATGTTACATGGGATGTTTTATTATTTACGATGCATTAGTTTTTAATTATATTTTCCCATTTCATTTTAATTTTTTTCATAACAAAGATTTATTTATCACTTCACTATAAGCTACTAATTTCAAACTTGCATAAGGGTAATGTTTAATATATAATGGTAGTTTAGTACATTTATATTTAATAAATATTTTTAATAAAACTTATTAGTTTAATTATCAAATATTAATACGGTATTTGTGATATTATTTTTAGATACAAAAATTTTATTAGTGGAGCGTAACAATTTTTAGGCGGTTATCGGTAAATTTTGATTTTGTTAGAAATCAGGTAACATTTATATTCCACTAAAATATTTGGATATTGTATGATAGCATATTAGGGTTTTAATATGTAATTTGTGTTAGACACAATTTGTTATAAATAATTATGTGACTATTATGGTTATTATAAAAAAATTGAAAAAGAAGACATGCTATCCTGTATAAAATATAATGTATACAAAAGTGTGATTAAAATGGGTCTGATGTTGGGAAGTGATGTTATATGATATGTATATGTGAAAAATGTTAAGTTAAGCATGCTTAAATATACTTGTAGCAAAATTATTACTATCATGTGCCCTAGGGGTAATTTGGTAATTTAAGCATATCATGATATTTAACCTTAATGACTAATGTGTTATTAATATTGCTAAGAATGATTGTAGGGGTTTGTTGATGTAGAAACACATGTTTCAGCATTATTATCAGTATTATATGGTCTATGGGTATTTTGATAATTTTAAGTGTACTATGATGATTATTTTAATAAACATGCATGATAAGTGTTATCTGTTGTTAAGTATGAGAATATGGATTTTTTGTGTTTGGAAACACATATTTCAGCATGATTATCAATATTATATAGTATAGGAATATTTTAGTAATTATGAGTGTACAATGATGATTATTCTAATAAACATGCATAATAAGTATTTTCAGTTGTTGTGTATGAGAATAGGGATTTGCTATTTGGAAAACACATTTTTCAACATGATTTTTAGTATTATATGATCTAGGGGTATTTTGATAATTTAGAGTGTACCATAATGAATTTTCTAAGAAACATGCATGGTATGAGAATAGGGTTTCTCCTATTTTAGAAATACATGTTTTAGCATGATTATCAATATTATACGGTCTAGGGGTATTGTGGTAATTTGGAGTATACCATGATGCATATTCTAAGAAACATGCATGATATGTGTTATTTGATGTTAAGTATGAGAATAGGGGTTTTGTTATTTTAGAAATACGCATTTCAGCATGATTATCAATATTATATAGTCTAGGGACATTTTGGTAAATTGGAGTATACCATGATGAATATTATAATAAATATGCATGATATGTGTTATTGGTTGTTAAACATGAGAATATGTGTTTTGATGTTCTAGAAGTGCATGTTAGGGTTTTACGTGTAGAATTGTTTATAAGGGCAAAATGTTCATTTGGCGTGTCTGGTAATTTAATTACCTGTTAAATGATTTAATTATGGTATGCTATCCTTTTTATGGAAAGTGGGTAAATAAAATGAAATTTTTAATGGAAATAAATAGTAAAGTGATAACTTTACTTGAGGGGTATTTTGGTCATATTTGACCTCAAGTGCCTAAGTGTGAGTAATTGAGCTTAGGATGGCCTTGGTAGATTTTTGTTGTTGACATTGATAATGATCTTGATCACGGTTATCTCATAATTTTTGGAAATGAATACAAATGGTTAAGTATTAAGAATTAGATATATATGATTAAGATGTATTTTTGGAGTCATCCTTATAAAATACTAATACTTAAAGTAAAAGACCTTGAGATTGGAAATGCTGAATCTTTAGAGGTTGCTACCCTAAAGATGTGGTTTAGCCCACGATTGTTTATGGATTTTTTTGGTGTGCCTTAGTGCCCCAAATAAGACCTATATCTTACTCTATTTAGCTTTAAGGACCTAGGTAGGAGGTATGCATACTTATAGATTAAGTGTCCTTCTTGATAGGGTAATGTGTACCTTTGTGCACTAGTGTGACCAGAGTACATTTGCTTCTTTGGGTTGATAGACGGTAGGATATTGTGTTGTCCTTGTATACTAGTATGACCGAAGTACCTTAGTATCTCCGAATTTGTCTGATCTCCACTCAAGTAAATAAAAATAGAAATGATTGATATTTAAATGTAAATGATTATTGGGTTGGTTGGAAGTAGCCTTTATACCTACCTGTGGTTTGCTAGTAGACTTTAGGCTTACCTGTGGTTTGGTATTCGCCTTTGTGCCTACTTGTGGTTTGATATTCACCTTTGTACCTACTTGTGGTTTGATATTCGCCTTTTTTCCCACCTATGGTGTGGTAGTAGCCTTTATGCCTACCTATGGTCCGACAACAACCTTTGCTCCTACCTGTGGTCCGGTAATAGCCTTTGTACCTACTTATGATGATGTGTATTGTTATTGGTTGTGTTGATGGGCCTACATGTATTATGAGAATTTGTGGGTTTGATAATGAGAATTATGACTACGGTTATAACTTGAGAATGATGTGGCTTTTAATTATACTATAAAGAACATCTCTTGGATGCTCTATTTATCAGTTTTGGTTATTTCTAGATGAAAGAGCATTGGTAGAATTTGGTCTTGATGTTATGTGGTTATATAAATAATTATCATATTTTAATTAATATATGCATAGTTAAATGTTCATGTATTTTTGTAATGCATTGTATGTGTTCAATGCAAACCTTGCATATTAGTCTTATATAATTGGTTACTCAGTACCATTGTACTAAAGGGTTCCTTTCTTGGAACCCTGCTTATTCAATGGGCAATAGTCTTTGTATGTTAGCTTGTAGGAATTGTTTAAAGCTATCCTTCGAGATGAGAGTGTAGGGTTATCAGGGGTTCTATCCTATGATTTTGAACAAAAAATGTTTTGCACTTTTTATAGTCCTTATGTATTTCTTTTTTACTGACATTTTGTAACGACTCATAGTGGGTTTTATTTGAAATATTATTTAATTTCTTTAACTCTTGCACTACTCTGATTTACAATTCTATTCTTAATTTAAGTGGAATAATATTTTTAGTCTTAGTGTTTTGTAATGGAACGTTAGAGTAAACCGATCTGGTGCCAAGTGTGGCGGTAGCACCCTACGATTTACTGTCTTAGCTTCATCATTTTACTTCTAAAAACAAAATTTGTCAGTTCGTAAATTCAGAGGTGTTACAATATATATATATATATATAACATAGGATGTTTTATTATTTATGACCCATTTCGTTTTAAATTTTTTCATAACTAAGATTCATTTATCCCTTCACTATAAACTACTAATTTCAGACTTACGTTTTTGTCATAATCATGCAAGCCTTAGAAACTAAAAGTTCACACACTAGTGAGATTAATAATAAGAAATTAGGCCCAAATATTTAAAAAGTTATAATTATACACACACACACAAAATATATATATATATATATATATATATATATATATATATATATATATATATATATATATATATATGTCCTACAAAATAGTTATATTATTATAACTTTCTTATAAATAAAGCACAAGAATAATTATGTGAGTGTGTGTGTATATGTGGGTTATAATATATATATATATATATATATATATATATATATATATATATATATATATATAAGAGATGTTTGTTGCGACTATATTGTTCAAATTTAATAGGATTTAATAATAGCATTTTATTGTATCAATTATTTCATGTAATTAATATAAGGTATATAGACATACTTTTAACTTGCTATTAAGTCGGTCTCTTTCCTGTGATTAAAAGATGAATAAAAACCTATTGTTTATTTCAATCTAGTCTAGTGGTGGACATCAAACTCCCTAACACATTCATTATATTTGAAATTACCCATATGTATTTTATTATTTTCTTTTATTTATTTTTCATATTTTCTATTTTAAACCCCCATAATTTTTTTTCTTATTATTTATTTTTATGTTATTTAGAGACTTTTATTTTATTATTTGTGTACTAGCAAGATTTAGCTGAGCTATTTCAATCCTTAACTAAAATGACACTCTTATTTATCAATACTATAATTGACAATAAGATATTTTAAATTGCATGTTGCCTACGGCTACACCAAATAACCACCGCTATACCAGTAAAACATAAGAAAGAAGCAATAATACAATTATCAACTAATATACCAAATCCAAATAGTGCTTGAAGACAAATATCAAACCAACATGCTAAAATTAAGTAGTACACAGAGGGAACTGCCAAACCAACAAACCAAAACCAAGTAGTATACAAAGGCAACTATCAAATCAGCAAACAAAAACCAAGTAGTGTGTAAAGGAAACTACGAAGCTAGCAAACCAATACCAAGTAGTGCATGGAGGCAACTACCAAATTAGTAATATGAAACTAAGTAGTGCATGGAGGTAACTACCAAACCAACAAGCCAAAAAAAACTAAACTTAAATCATTATACAATAGTTTCTTCCATTATATAACTTGGAGACATATAAAGAACATTGGTCATATTGACACAATAAGACAACACAATATCTTCCTGATTTGTAACCAAAGATGTAAAAGTAATATAGTTGCATTGATGAAACAAGGTAACACTATATCCTCTCATCTTATGTTACCTAATCCTTAAGTATAAATACCTTCTATAGGGCTTGAAGGTTACCTATAGAGTAAATTGAGACATTGGTCGAAATGCTGTGGTATTCAATGAAACCAATAAACCAAATAAATGGCTCCTAACTTGTTTCTAAGGTAGCTAATCCTAAAGAGAAACTATTTCCAAATCTTCAGGTCTTCTATTTTATATATTAATATCTTAATAAGGTGATAATAAAATATGACATAATGCACAACGATTCTAATTTCATAAATAACCAATTTTCCTTTATTTTTAATTATTTATGTTAACTCTAAGGTTAATGATTCATGCCAAAAGTAAAGTTAATACTAAGGTCATCCTAGGTCAATTATTCACAATTTAAGCCATAATAAGTCATAAATGACCAAAATGCCATTTACATGTTATTTACTCAACAACTTCTTATTTTACTACCAATTGTTATTAGAATTAAGCGAAATTCATGGTATGACTAAATAATATTAAAATAGGCACTTTGATAAAAAAAATTACGAGTGGAAAAATTATTTTTTTCTCTTAAAACACAATCAAGCCCATTTAACACTTAAAACCCTAATCGTGTATACTTTTATTACCACAAACAACCCTGTTTTAGCATGCTATCGTACATATATTAAAATGAATAAATTTAACATGATGTTTCTTAAAAATATATGGTCACCGTAATACCCTGTATTTTTTAAATCCAATTTTATTAAGTTTAATTATTTTAAAGTGTTATTTGATGAAAATATTAATTATTTTAATTTTGATTCATTTTATGGATTTATCAATGATTTCAACTTTATATTTGAATTTAATTAATCGTTGTTGTTGTGGATCATTCTAGATAAATTCGTTTACAATCATGATTTTATTATATTCATTTGATTTCAATTTTCAGTTAAAAAAATATATTTTCGTTCTTTATTGTTTTTTGATTTCTAATATTTTAGATTCGTTTTCAATTATAACTTCGTCATATGATTATGACTTTATTTTAGAGTTATATTTCATTAATAAAATATATTATTTAAATTATAAAATATCCGTTTAAAATAGTTAAATTTATTTTAATGATTTTATCCATAGAAAATATTTTTGACTTTGACTTTATTCATTTCTGACAAAGCTTATTTGTGGATTTCTTTCCGAAATTAATTTTCTTCCATTTTACCCTTTTTGATTACAGAAGACCAGTTTCGAAAATTATTTAAATTAGTCTTGGTTTATTAGAATTTGACTTAAATATTTTCTTATGTGCTTTTAAATAATTTTTCAAGATCTTGTAATTTATTTTTGTAAATAATATAGATATTTGCGTTCGTTGGTAAATTCTTCCAAAAACATTTCAGAAATTCTTTATGTAGCTCTTATATTGATTTTAGGCCTTTAGATCCTCGCAAAATAATTTTTTGTTAGATAAATTTTAGGTGAAATCTTCCAATAATATTTTTAGATGTTTAGTATTTCTTGTATATGTGTATTTGCAAAAAAAAAAAGAAAAAAAAAAAGAAGAAGAAGAAGTCCTAACAGGTGCAACCCCCTCTTCCTTTTTCCTTTTCTCTCCCTCTTTTCTTTTCCCTCTCTCCCCGACATGTCCCTGTTCTTTGCACCCCAAACCCTGACCTACCATCTCCTTTTTTCTCCTCCACACTAGCCAACCGCCGACCACCATTGACGTTGCCAGCCCCACCGCAGGTCTATAATGCAGTAGCAACTGTAGCACCCGTGAGTAGCGCAGGCTTTGCCGCCACATCCGGCCACGGTAAGCTTCGCTGGCTGCAAATGAGTGGTCTCTGACCTCCGGATCATCTTCCCTAGCCTTCACCTGTCCCGATTTGCAAATTTTGTTTGGTATAAATTTCTAAAAACCCTAATACTTGCTTTGATTAATTGAGTATGAGTTAGCTTATGATAAGCTAAATTGATTGTTTGATTATGTATATATATGTTGTAAGATTGATTTGGATAGGTTAATTGTACAATTTATGTTGCAATTTTGGAAATTTGGAGTTTTAGCCGAATTACGCCCTAATTTTTTGGATTCGGACGATTAAGATATTTTGGGCAAATTGATTTTATGTTACACTATTAAATGTATCTAATTTCATTTGGGAACCCTCAATTTGATAAATTTATGCTTAATTAATCGGAATTGACTTTCTAGGTCAAAATCCACGTGTGACAAAATTGGATTGCATAATTGAATTATTTCAATCAATTGATTTTATAGTATCCTTTGAAATGTATTTAATTTTATATCAGAAATGTTGATTTGGAAAAAATGTGTGGAATTGATCAAAATTGGATTTTTAGATCAAAACTCTTGCGGGTCTAAATTGGATTGTGTAATTGGATTGTTTTTTATTCAATTGATTATATAAATTACATTAGAATATATTGAATTGCAATCTCAAACTACCAATTTATATATTTTAGTAAAAATTGATCGGATTTGCGTTTTGAGTTCAAAAACCCTTATACTGCTAAATTGGGTATTTCTTTTATTGGTTTTGATCAATTGATTATATAATATGTTATAAAATATGTCTAATTACATTTTTAAATATTCAATTTAAATAAATTAATAAAATTTAACCAAATTGTATTTTTGCGCCTAAAACCCTAAATTTCAAGTGAAATTATGAAATTGGTCATTTGTATAGTAGTTTTTCTAAAATTGAATTTAAAGAAATATTTGAAATAATCCTAATTACATTCTAATACCTTCAATTGAAATTAATTGATTTGAATTATTAGAGTTTGTGTCTTGGGCTTTGAAACCCTAATTTTGAAAACCAATTATCTTGAATTAGCTACTTGGAAGATTATTTCATTGAAATTGATTATCTAGATTTATTTAAAATTAGTTTAATTATACTCTTAAGCTATCAAGTTGAGATAATAAAAGTTAGTTAGTCAGTTCATAGTTCGGGTATTAAAAACCCTAATTGTTAGAGATGGTTTTATAAATTTAATTGTACTATGCATCTTTTACCTAATTGATTTCTGGCTTTGATTTAAAATCATTTGAATTATGTTTTTATCTTATCGGGTTGGATTGATTCTCTACGAATGGTTGGTTTGACCTTTGGGTTGTAAAACCTAACCAATAAATCATTTTCGATAAAACAACTTATCCTCTATTATTCTTTTCCCGACTTTCCAAATTAATTTGAAATGCCCCAAGAGATATGTGTTAAAATTGATTTGATTAATATTTAATCTTAAATATTAATAAAGATATGCTCGCGAGTCCTAGGTTTTAAACACATTTTCCAAGAAAGATCGTTTGTGTCTATTTGTGTTTATTTAATTATAGCAATTGAATTATTGATAGATAAGATAGTTTCTAACCAAGTTTTTGATTTCTATCGGTGATCTAGGAAAATTTTCTCGTGGATTGTCAAGCTCTTAATAGCTCTCTCTCTTTCTCAATTTTCTTAGCTAGCTTCATATTTGGGTAAGTCACTACTTACCTTTATTTATGACAGAATCTAGAATGTATGTCTGTTCGGAGTGGAAGGTGATAAGTATGCCTATCGATTATTTAATCATGTCAAGTGTATGCTATGATCTGTGTGGTAATTATATGTATGTATGAATTTATAGCATCAATGTAAATGCGTGTTAGTATGACATTTGAATATGGTATGTATTTGAGTATGTGAAGGGCTAAGTATGGATTAAAATTATATGATACCTTAAGCTGTATCTTTATGTCATGGAATTACTCGGCCTTAGTGCCACTTGATATGGTTCAGCTTTAATGCCACTTGGGTTGGTTAGGCTTTAATGTCGCTTGGATTTAATGCCACTTGAAATTGATATAATATTGAAAATTCATTGTGTTGATGAAAGTGAGCTAAGTGTTGTTATGTGGGCCTGATTTATAATTGGTTAAATTCTGAATAAGATACTAATAATTTAAAGTGAAAGATCATATGTGTTGGGCCAAGGTGTTTATGGGTCTGTTCCACTAGACGATAATGGTGACTCAGGTGTGTTGTCCCTGAGATGTGATTCTAACCGTTCCACCAGTTAAGAATAGTGACTTAGGAGCGTTTTGCCCTGAGAAGTGTTGGGTCCGTTCTACTGAATGATAATAGTGGCTTAGGTGTCCTATCCCAAAGAGGTGCTTCAGTCCATTCCTCCAGATTAAAAATAGTGGGGCCTTATACACAACGTAAATAAGAATATATTATGAGTTAAGTAATTAATAAGACACTAATTATTTAAAGTGGAAGATTATGTGAGTTAGGACCAGGTGTAGGGCCCGTTCCACCGGACGATAATAGTGGCTCAAGTATGTTATCCCTAAGAGGTGATTCAAACCATTCCACTAGTTAAGAATAGTGGCTCAGGAGCATTTTTTCCTAAGAAGTGTAGGGTCTATTCCATCAGACAATAATAGTGGCTTAGGTATGTTGTCCCTGAGAGGTGCTTCAGACCGTTCCACCGGTTTAAGAAAAGTAGGGTCCTTGAACTCATCGTAAATAAATAAAATTTGATGTAATAATGATTATTATTGGATTTTGGATTGGTGTTACTTAGCATACGATTGTGATTTTTTGTACGCTTTTACCCTATGTGCCATCATGTATAGTCATGTACTTATAAGCATGAATCCATGACCCCATGTTTTATTATATGTAATATTTATATAATTGAGCACGAGTTATTATATGAGTAGAATGGTTTATGTATCACATATATAATCGAGCATGAGTTATTGTATGAGTGGCATGGTGCATTTATCATATGTATAATTGAGCATTATCATTGTAAGCTAGAGATTACCATACCTTATGTGTATCATGTTTCCTTCCATGAGTTAGGTAGTTTTGATTTACTCAGTACTGGACCCGTACTGATACTACGTTGGTTGAATGAGTCCTGTGATGATCCACTGATGGAGGGGAGTAGATCGCTTGTGCAGGTTTGAGATAAGATATTGTTTTTGGGTTGAAGGCTTGGCTTGAGAAAGTATGCAATCTAGAGTTTTATCGATTGATTTTTGGAAGTTTCAAGTGTTGTATTTAAAATTTCAAGGGTGTTGTAATTGACTTTTATTTTTTCATACTCTGATGAGCTTTTAAAATTTAGGTTTATTTCACATATTCCGCTGATTTATTCAGTGATGATTTTATTCAGTGAAATTGTTCACTTGTCATCTGCCTGTGGATATCTCCCTTGTGGGAGTTTATCCTTACGGCATAGATGTTGGTTGAATTTTTATTAGATAGGTTTTAGCCTTGCATCTAGAATGAAATAGATGGTAGACCTTCATCTTGTGTTATATGTGGTGGTAACATTCCCCAAATTCTATTTTAGCTTTCGCATTATTCTTTTAAACGAGAAATTTTTCAGGGTGTTATAGTAACATAATTAGAGAAATTAATAATAATACATGCGCATGCATATATTTCATGAACTTACAAGGAAATATAGATTACTCTTAAGCATAACATAATAACCCCCAAACATGTCATCACACGATTTTTACATATTTAGTGGGAGTACATGTATTACCTCTTTCTAAGAACAAATGGATAAATAAAAATAAAGAGCCATAAAAATAATTCTAACACCTTCAAAAAGGAAGGCATAAGAGGAAGAAACAAAAGATGAAAACTTCATATTTTAACCAAAAATCTAACCATCTTTACTTATTTAAAATTAAATAAAGGTTAGATAGAAGGAAATTTAGAAGTGAAAACATTAGAAAAAGGAGAAACCGGGGAGTATGAGTCTCAGTTATAGGCTCAACAATGCTTAAGAATACTTATAAAAAATAATCAAAGTAAAGAGATAGGTGGGAGCGACCAACAAAAGAAAATGAGAGAAAGGCTAAATGAAAATGATGTAAGAAAAATGATGTACAAATAGGGGAGTGAGGATTCTAAAATTTGATGACAAGAGAGATGCAGAGCTTGCTTGTTGAATACTTGAATGAAGGGGTAAGTAATTTAGTGTGTAAGAAAAAATAATTGTAGACAAGTGAGAGTTATAACAACACAACAATCTAGCCAAAGGGGTGAGGAGGTGAAAGTGTGCCCAGGAGTAGGGAAGGGTGTTTTTGGTAGGGCAGGGCATGGGTAATGAGAAAAAAAAGGGTTTGAGAAAAAGAAACATAAAAAAGACATGATGAACACTTAGAATATGAATATAAGAAAAGGCTATTAAACATTTAAATATATGATCAAGGATGGCTAAGAGGTAATTTTTGTTCTACTATGCATTTATAGGATAAATATATTGTTTTTAGTGGTGCGATGATTGATAAATAGGCTAACATTAAGAAATATACCAAATGAGATTAAAAAAATTATGAAAAGTCATTTAAAGCCTTAAAATAATATACTAAGCCCACATATAATTTTTTTTATGAATTTAAACAAATACTTGGTATATAAAATATTGATTTGACTATAAACTAATAAGCTTACAAGATAATGAAAAAAGTGAATATTCCTAAAATTACAATACTTTTTAGATCATCTTATTTACCCATTTAAAATTAATTATAATTTTTCATAATTTTTAGCACACGTGTGATGTGATATTTAGCTAATATACTCTAATTACATATTTGGCATATAAAATTCAAAAGGAAAAGAAAACATAAATCAAATTATACCAAAATTTCTAGATTTACAATTTATCCCATTTAGAACTCAAATAAAATTTTACTTGAGTATTTTGAAAGTTGGAACTTAAAAGTGAACATACATTAATAGTATTTTATAAGAAAAAAGTGTCTAGCCACAAAATATCAATTACCACATACTCACCCAAAATAATCTTAAAGGCATAAAATATCCATCAATCATTTCTATAATCAATTATTCATAACATAACACACTTTCACATTATTGCATATAGTTAAGGTTAGTTAGGAATGATGTATTACACTATGTCCAGGTTTGTGTTTTGTATTATGTCCTAACAACACCCATACTAGAATTAGTGTTGTAACGGGTTGTGGTTGGTTGAGGATATTCCTAGGTTTTCATTTAGTGTTATTACCTACAAATAATATATGGGGATCAGTGCTTTACTGGATTATGGTTAGTAGAGGGTATGCCCATGTTTGTAGAACCTATGATCCTTGTGTTGTTGCTATGACCTTCATTCATGATGGAGGAGCAGGTGTGATTTTTCTAACATCTTAATATAATTGGATTTTGCAGTCATATATTGAAATAATAATGATACATTTTATTCATAGTTGAGACGTATGAAATTATTCTACTTATTTGTTATCATTCTATGATTTTAAGTTAAGTGCATTTATTATGCATGATCTAGGTGATGTCCGAACCTCTTTAATAATGGATGTAGTGGTAATATCTCCTATTTTTTAATTACTTTTTCATTGTCTTAAAGTATAAAAAATAAGTGGAGAATATTGGGGGTGATATAGCCGAGACCTCACTTCTATCCGACTAGCCCTACCCTCAACCAACTCCACTCAATTTGGCCCCAACTTTCCCTTCACCAACTTATTATGCTCAACCACCTCTTCAACCCAACTTTTTCGAGCCCATCCCATCCCAACCGGACAACACACTGGCCTGCTCCACCTTGACTTGTCTTGAGTCTCATACATCTTTGTACATTAATTAATGAAGTAATTAACGGTTTAGTTCAGACATGCTTTATTCATAAAATTCAATTGACAAACATAGATAGAATTCAATGCATATTATTAACTTCTGTCCAAAACAAACAAAATGATGAATGAAATGTATCATGTGATCAACAAATCAAGTCTATTTTATGATATATGCTTACTGGAGTAATTGAACCAGTAATGCATGATTTAGTTCGATCTCTTCATTGCAGCGTCAAGAATTATCTGAAAAGCATGTTCCATGTAGTGGACGAGTCTTTCTCGATCAATGTGACCCTCTTCAGTTGCTAGTGAAATCCTTATTGTCTGCATGTAGCTCAACACTGCCACAACAAGACTCTGCAATCACCCAATAATTACGCCACTTGGAAAAATTGATGTAAATAATGATAATAATAATACTTGTAATAGTGCAAGAAAATCTATGCTATTTTTTTTTACCATACCAACCATTTCCACTAGTTCATGAGCGCTCTCCAAATTCTGTCACAATTACCAATTTGACAAACTTAGGGGGAATGGTGATAATCCCCCAACTTATAGAATTTGTATATCTGCATAGATTATGCCACTTAGGAGTATATATATATATACACACCTTTTGATGAGTACAGGATTTTTTTTATTTAAAAAATTGAACCGTTAGATCAAAGATGAAAGTCGAGATTAAAACTACTTCTACAATTGAAGAAACTGTACAACTAACACAAATATTAGAAAAATAGCAGCATTTGAATGAAAGAAGAAAGAAGAAGTAGTGATGCTTTTGTAAACATTGTTATTTATATTCCAAATAAATAAATAAAACTATCATTAGTATGTAGAGAAAACCACCGCAATTAGTTTATAAAATTATAGTATTTAAATGTTAGGAAAACATGCAGCTATATATTTTAAATATTATGCATTTTCATTTAAGGTTAATAAACTATCTTCAGTAGGTTAAAAAACTATCATTAGTGAGTAAATGAAATAGCTATAAGTTACTTACTAGATATGTTTTTATATATATAAGCATATAGGGTAATTGAAATGGAATTTATACCTCATTTTTATGGGTCTATATATGATGTATAAATTTTATTTTAGTTATGCAATATGCTCATATATGTGACAATATAATAAAAATTAAAAATCACGTATATGGGCTTGAATAAAGCTTTCTTCTTTTAAGGTCAGTCCTTAATATAGCAATACTAGAACTGTATCTAGGATCCCTAAAGAATATAAACCCCAAATTTATATATATATACATATAAGGACATCTGATATAAAAATAAAAATTTAAACTAATATAATTAATTAGATAATAAAAATAATTTTTTTTATTAAAATAGGCTCCTGATTCGATTTTCTATCTAAACAAAAATTTTATAGGTCCTGTCTTCTCTCTTGGCCTATCCGGTCACAGGGTGAACTAGCAGGCCTTACATAAAGATAGAAAAAAATGGCTCACCATGACGCTTGTCGCAAGTCCATTGCCTTCTCTTATAAATTAATGGTGAATTATTAGGGAAAAAGAAAAGAAGAGGGGGAAAAAAACAAAAAGGTTTACCTGGGGTACACCAACTGAGTTAAAGTAGAAGCCTTTCACTGGAATATTAGCCAAAGCCATTTTCTCCACAGGTCCAATCACATTGGTGATCGTAAAACTTGTGTTGCTCAATTCCTTATGTATATATGCACTTACTGCCTGCCAAAAACAGTAATAAATCCCAATCAAATAGGTAAGTACTGTTAGTAAAGTCGGAAAGATATCTTTTGAATATACACATACACACAAACACTGACACACACATGCATACCTGTGCTCCTCTTAACTTGTGAAGTGTCTCCAGGGCCCAACCAGTGAGATAGACAGCAACAGAGTTTCTCTTTCTTTTCACGATCCTTTGAGCAGCGAAGACAAAATCAAGCGGATTCACATACCTGACATCACCACCCTTATGACCGGTTGGCAACAGATTTGGTACTGGTACTTGTAGTATAGAAATTTGATTGCCCCATGGCGTGTTCGAGTCCCTCTCTGTCATCTCTGCAATTGATTTATACGATCTAATATCTCTGATGTTCAGTAGTATAAGCGCCGTCGTGCGCGTCTTTCTCATCATTCCTTGACTCTTTTCTTGTATGTACAATCGTAATGCTAAGGAGACGATTCCGACAATTACATCATTCACCGTCTGCATGCCAAGAATTAAGAATCAATGCTGTACTTGGTCTCTTTATGTTATCCACTGCTTTTTAAAAAAAAATTGAAATAACAATTCTTTACACCCGATCTTCGCTTGAAAGTTGAATCCCTAAACAATCCACCTGCACTGCCAGTCCAATGATACCCTACAACACACCCACATCAGCGTTCAATTTCGATATGCCCTCTGGCTGTGGTAACTACCATAACACCATGGCGCCATAGAATCTAGTACCCATGTAAATATCAAACCTATCACCATGAAAATATCTATTAAACTGGTAAAATTTGTAAGTAGATGTTACCCACCGCCTACACCGACGAAGGAGGTGATCAACATCCTCATCATGAATCAAGCAGCGAGGGCAAGATCAATCTATGGTTAAATCACGTCACCCCCTCTATATGTTAGTGGGTAATCTGTCCAAAATTAAGTGTCATAAGAACAATCTGATCCATTTTGACACTTCTTGGTGCCAGACCAAACTACAGTTATTCAAGGATGCGTGAATTTTATAAGCAGAGGAGATCGTGAACTCCCCCAAGGTGTGTTCCTACCGTCCCAACTTATCGCCCCTATGCGAATTAAAAGAGTCATTCATGGATGCAACTCAACCCAAAACAATACAAGAAAGATTATCTGCAAATCTACACTATCCAGTATTCATTTTCTACTATATAGTCAACCACCTTGGCTCAAAGCTTGCTTTGCTCTACCTCCGGTGTGCTTAATTTAACCAACAACTTCATATTGGTTTATTGGTTAACTCAAAAGTCGACCGTTTCCAAGACTCTATCAATTGTTGTTTAAGTAGAAGAAGACCGCGATAAATACTTTCGCAAATAAGGGAGATTCTTTTCCAAGGAAGATATGCGCCAACCCCAAACGAAATGTCTTATAATACTATATCCATATGAATACACACACTAGATAGTAGTGATATAAATTGGGTAGTATAGGCGGACATGGCTGAAAGGATAGATTTAGCCACGATTACTCGGCTAGCAAAGGAGAGGCATTTGCTATGCTACAGAGACATTTCCCCTAAATTTTCTTCAATGATAACCTGTATGAATTAGTTGGAACGCACCCATTCGTGGCATATGCCCCTATATGTCTTCCTATTTCCGCACTCAAAGCCATACAACTCAATCGCTATAAGGATATTGCATTTCAGAGTCCTTATTGAGGGAACGACTGATGGTGGATTTATCCTAATTAATAACTGGCACGAATTCATCATATCCATAGTGCTACTAATTGCGTGTAATAGGGCTCATTTGTTATACTAAAGCTTCAACCAAAAAAAAAAAAAACTCGCGATATATTTAGATCATAGTTACTTGCTACAGTAGCTCTTCAATCCCCTCATTGGACTGCCTGAAAGATGATCTATAAGATAAGAGACTTTCCATGCGAAGTGCAAACATATATAGGGGCTAAGATGGCCGCCCTGTCATAACATTGAGACGGTCGAAAGGAGGTATAAGAGATATTACTCCATGCAACCTGTATAGTCCTGGATGTAATAACCTACATTATCACTGAAACATAATTTTAGGGAAGGTTAAGTTACTCTAAAGTATCTCGAATGAAGTGCCAGTTGAGTTTCTCACAAGCCTTTGATTGGTTAATTTTTAAAGCCATCAATCTAGTCTGCCCTTTTCCTCCATTGAAAAGAGAACATGAGTTCCTGTACAAGGAAAATGTTGTCCATAGTTCTATCCGGTAGAAAAATAGACTATGCTGGCCTAATGAGTGTCTCCAAAAATAGTAGCAATCGATTCACTAAGACCTTGAAGATAACTTAAAGAGATAAATTAATTAGACCAATGGGGCAAATATTAGCTACTATCTCAGGATTCTCCTTTTCAAGAATTAGCTTAACCAAAGTTGCAAAGCTGTACGAACCCAAGCGCACACACTTTGCTTAAAGTTCCCTGATTGTGCTGATATAAAATAGGTGGTAGTCCATCAACCCTAGGAGCTTAAAAATGGTCCATTTGAAATACAACTCTGCGTATCTCAACCTCCTCTACTGTATTAAATAAGCCTAGATACATGGTATCCTTTAGCATTGGGAAATAAGGCACTATGAAGTTTCTTGGATAAACAGTGACCACAAGCTAGCTAGAACAAATTTGATTAATGCTCTTTCACAAGTTCCAAATAAGCATCATCCATGTGACCCACTCCCCGCTAGTTAATGTGAGACCTTTTTGTCTATTCCTTCCTCTTTGAACAATGGTAGAGAAACAAAAACCAAATAAAATGCTCTATTCTCCTTGGATGAATAACTTCCCTCAATGTCTCTAACACCAATACAATTCCTCTTATGTTACTATATCATAATAATCTTTGAGTAATAATGCCTCCAATTTTATGTTGTCCTTTATAGCCCCTCTTTTTTTTGATAATTAAAAATACCCAAGACGAATATCAGAACTGCAAAAAAAAAAAAAAAATACTAAGTGGATAACAAACCCCTCTCGTACCTGAACACCCATACAACAATCCCTCTACATAAGAAATACTACGCATCCTATTCTAACAAGGGAGGTACTAGGTGTTTTACAAATTGTCACACAATATGAACAACATACTAAGGTAGTCACATGAGGAAAAAATCCTAATTCATTAATCCTTAGAATAGTGCTTAGACATGATGGACTATATCATCAATTCTGTAGTCAAAATCCTTCTACATATTCTTAATCCAGAATCCAATCCTCATTTTGACTAGCATCACCAGTTAGCTAACATAGACCTGATTCTCGAACATTATCTTGAACCCTATCTTATTTCTATACTCCCATATCAATCCAGTAATTATAAAAAGTGTAGAGTTGTAGTTTCAACCTCTTGATCCCTTCCTTTGACCTCCCATCCAAGCTAAAGCATTACCGATGGTGGTCCTCGACATAGCCTATGTGTACCATAGCCAATCACACATCCCATATCATAGCCTTCTCGTCACTATGCAATGAAGAAACATGTGATTTACAGACTCCTACTTAGTCCTACAAAAGGGGTGTCCTAAATCAATGTTGTCAATGAGTTGAACCCTAGCAAGTTTGTCCTTACTATTCAATCTCTACTAGATAACAAACCCTGTAGTTAGCTCAATCCTAGGTGGAGCAATGCCGATCTAGGTTCCACTGAATTCCCTTTTATCCCTTCCTTCTTCATGGTAGGAAATCACACAAAAACATTTATCCATATATTTTCCATTTTTATCATGATTCCATAAAACCATGTCTTTTCTTTATCCACATGAAAGGAGTTGCTTCATCATCTATGCCAACTACTTATTATGCTCTTCCTCTCATTTATAGAGCCTTTTTGCCAAATTAGGTTTTAGTGCTACACCAGAACATCCCATATAACCATATTTGTAATATGTTCACCCTACTGATAGGACACCGAGAACTATCTAGGGAATATTTGTTTCAAAATACCCCGATCAAGCTTCTTATCATATAAAACCTAACTTTGCTACCGTCCCTCATGCTAATCTTTTTCCCAAAAGTCAAAAGATTATCCTACCCTCTAAGCTCCATAATATCTACCCAAGGTGACTTGCCCTTCTTCTGCTCCTAGATTTCTAAAAAGCTAATTTAGTTATAAGAATAGATGGATGTGATAACTTTTTTCCATGATGTTCCCTCTATAGTGAAGATCTGCTATTTCCACTTAAAGAGTAACAAATTGTTCTTTATGGTCGGATCTCTGACACCTAAGCCTCCTAATCTTCTAGATTTTTGTACCACACTTTAGCTTACTAGAGGATACTTTTTCTTCTCCCCACTCCCTACCCAAAATAAATTCCTCTAAATAGTGATGATCCCCTTGGCCACACCTTTTGGCATTTTAAAGAGGCTATATAATGCATTAACAAACTATTGAGAACACTCTTGATCAACACCAACCTTCCTACTCTAGATAACATCCTTACCTTACACCACTTCACCTTCTCTTTTACCTTATCCACCACCGGCCTCCAAGTCTATTTATTCCTTGGACTTGCACCCAATAAGAGGCTATGATATGTGATGGGCTCCTTGTTGATCTATCGTTTCAGGATATTTGTAGCCTTATTTTGCAACTTTGTGTCCACTCCTATCCTGATAAACTTTAATTGTGTAAAGTTAATGTCGAGCCCTAACACAAGAAAGCAACACTCCAACAATCTCATCAAGTTCCTAACATTATTCTTTAGGGCTTCATAAAATTTCATTGTGTCATCCACACACTATAAGTGTGTCACTTCAAGCTGACTTTTTTCCCTTTTTCACACCATATACCAAACTTTTTATAGCACCCCTTCGAATAAGTTGATTGAAAGCTTTTATAGCCAATATAAATAGGAAGGGGGAGAGGAGGCCGCCTTATCTAAGGCCTCTCTTCATCTCAAAATAAGGGGAGGGTGAGCTATTTTTTATTACTAAGATATTGGCCGTAGTTAGGCACTCATTTATCAAGCCCCTCAACAACACACCAAAGCCCATTATTTCTAATATGTTATCAAAAAAATTCCATCTGATACTATCATAGGTCTTCTAGAAGTCTAGCTTAATCATCAATCCTCTAAGCTTTTTTATCCTTCTTGAACTAGTTGACAACCTCATTTGCAACTAATGCTTTGTCAAGTACACTTCTACCTACGGTGAAAATAATTTGATAATCACTAACCAACTTTTAAATTACATGCTTCAATCTATAGCCATGGTCTTTAAGATAACCTTGTATATACAACCTATCATGTTGATAGGTCTATATTGCCTAACCTCCACGACCTTTTCTACTTTGGGGACTAGAGTGACCAATGTGGTGTTAAATGCATGTGGTAGGTCTTTGGAAGCAAAAAAACAAAAACCTCAAGTAATAATCTATGAACTCCACCCCTTATACTTCCCACATCTTACAAATGAAACCCAAGTAAAAGTTGTCATACCTCCATGCCTTTAAGGGCTCATAATCCTACACCACTTTACTTGCTTCCTCTCTCTATAGTATAATATCTAACCAAAAACTCTAATATGATGTTATCTTGATGAAAACCTCATTGGTTAAGCTAATATAAGGCAATTTAGGTTCACTATAGAGATATTTATAATAGGAAATAAGCTTTTCCTTTATCCATGATGGGTCGACTATCGTATGGTTGTTCTCTTTTAACCTATGGATGGCATCCCTCTCATTTCTAATAATTCCCATCATGTGGAATTATTTGGTGTTTATATCCCTATCCTTGAATATCCTTAATTTTGAGACATGGAACCAATAATTTCCCTTTTTGTTATGCCACGCCCACAACTAATTTTGAAGGGCCTATCTTCTTGTCAACAACACTTTTGAGTTTAAAATTGCAGCCCTAGATTGTTCCACATTCTTCATCTCTTATTCTAATCTATTTATTTGCAACTCAACATTCCCAAAAGTAGTGTTATTCCACTCCCTAAGTTGTATATTAATATTTTTGAGTTTAGCCTGACACAAATCAATCTCTAATCAGCTCCATCACTCTAACCAGAGCTTCTTAACTTTGGTTGAGAAAACCACATATCCCACAGTATAAAGGGTTTGGGACCTTCCTCTTCCATGTCGCAGCTATGTCAAATATGGTTATGGTATAAAAAATACTTACTAATACCTATTAAAGATAGATTTGGAATGGTATTAATCCACTTAGAGTCTACAAAAAATTAGTCAAGTGAACTTGCTGAATTAACCCTATGCCAAGTAAAATCCATATTTTTTTTGATTTCATATCAATAAGCCCCATCCTATCAGTCCATTCATTAAATAATCTCATGATACCACTTTTTGAAGATCCCCACTTTCTTTTTTCTCGATTGTCTGACCTCATTGAAATCCTCCATCACTAACATCGAAGCAAACAAAAGTTGCAAAACATTCCGTATCTCCTCTAAGAGACCCCCCTTTCACATGGCATTATCCCCTATTCTCTAAGGTAACCAAGCTTGATTACTAATGGTGAAGGGTCTATGGTGTCAAGATTGGTGGTTAAGAGGCTTCATGGTAAGAAATTTAGGCTATTCTCTATGGTAACCAAGCTTGATTACTTTTTCAAGGTAGAAAAAAGATATGGTTGGCATCTCCCATTATAGGTATAGGAACAACCTTCATGCTTAACTCCAAAAGATCTTGTTAAGGCTTCCACCCTTGTGGTAGATCTATAACCCAACTTATAGGCTCTCATTTTTATTTCAAAAAGATAATCTATTCAGAAAAGACAACCCTAAAATTTTCTATTTCTTCTCTTGTGTACTAATTGATATATTTTTTTTATGAAGAACGTAATTGAAATATTAAGGGTGAATTTATGAAATCCTTGAAAAGTGTGTAAATTACTAAAAAAAACTTTTCTTCTAGAAAAGGATGGGGTATATTAATTTATTTTATTTCAGCCAATTAATTGTAATACCCTCAAAATAGTGGTAGATAGTGAGGCTTAAAAGGATTGACAATATTATCTATATCAATAATGTACACCTTTTTTTATAGAAAATTTATTATTAAAGAACTCTACAGTTAAGCATGTTTGACTTGGAGCAATTTAAAGACAAGTGACCTTCTAAAATTTTTTTAAATATGCGTGTAAGTTGATAAAAAAAATATATGCTAAAAACACTCATGTTGATCTATAAGGTTAGTCATTGGTCTCAAAAATACTCTAAAGTAACTACCTACGACCCTAGTGAGGCCATGTTGTTGCCTTAACTTTTTCAAAATCTTGTAAATATCAGAGTTTGTAACCACATCATTAATTCAATGTGCCATAAATAAACTTTGAGCTTAACCTCTTTGAATTGATTGATTAACAATTCAAGTGAAACTTAAATAATGTAGCACCATAAAATCTTACCACTCCTAGCTTGCTTTTAATTTGCTTGATTTGATCAAGAGATAACGAGATAGTAGAAATCCTAATGGGCTTGCTCTGCGACATCAATTTGCCAGATCGAATTGGTGTCTTGTCATCTTCAAACAATGAAAACTTGATGCTGCATCCAAAATCCCATAAACCATAACATAACATAGAGATGTATTTCGAAACAGAGCAAAAATATCTCCTATATGTATTTCTTCTTGAATTAGAACTTTGATGAACCATAGGAAATGTCAGAGGAAGTGAAGGATCATTGGCTCTTTGAAAGCAAGATAATACTGCACCTATAAGAGAATAACCATCTCCAAGTGCTTGGTGTATCTTGAAAATAATAGTACTAGCTGCATTTGTTGTCGGGTATTTAAATAAGTGGAGTTCCCATAATGGTCGATCTTGTGGTAATTCTTCATAGGTCAGTTTTGTGAGGTAATCATCAAAATACTTGTCATATACTTCAAGTGATAGGTTGAGAGGTAATATTGGAATCTTGAGATGATCTTCAACTTTTACTACCACTTTTTTCCATCGTTTTTTGATGCATTTCTTGTCCTTAACCTGTAATAAGTCAAGATATATACATTATGGAAATAAATTAGTATGCATTTGACATGCAATAAAGCCAAATTAATGAGTTAACTTAGAGCTTCCTAACTTAGTTAAAGTTGGTATATGCAGAAAAAACATTATATTGGGGTTGGTGTTAAGTTTACAAGTAACTAGGACACTTTTTACATTGGTTTAACCTTTTGGAATGAAACGTCAATCCTCAAAAAATGGTATTAGAGTTAATTATTTGTAAAACATAGACATATCGGTGTGCATATATAAAGATAAATTATTAGGATGAATAAAATATGAAGGGTTCACAATAATGACAGATGTAGGGGATCATCATTAGTGAGGGGCCATGGTAGATGAGGATATGGAATTCATTCGAGGGAAGGATTAGATATGTGAAAAAAGTCCCACATTTGCTAAATATAGGTACACTTTTCATTAGATTAGCCTTGTGGAATGAAATGACAATCTCTAATGGTATTCAAATAATAAGTTCTATGTTGAAGGAATAAGAAAACCTATTTCATTTGTCATAAGCTAATTTCTTATTAAGAGGTTCATCCAAGTTTTAAACTTTATGTATCAAACATGTACTCTTATTAGTGCTTTTTTTAATTATTTTATATTACTTATTAGCTACAGTCTATTTTTTTCCAGTTAGTTATACATATAAACACTTATAGCAATAGTATCCATTTGGAGATGATCAAAATTAATGGATTATCTAATAATTACTTTTTTTTATCCTAAATGGTTTTGTGACCTAAGTAGCTCTAAACAAGATTTTAGATTTCATCTCTCAGTTTGGTAGAATAATATGATGAACTAAAATGGCATAATTATTAAATGAATTGAAGAAATAATATATATGATAGTATTTGATAAATATAAAAGTTTTTAAAACATATATATTGCTTGAGTTATCATAGATGTTTGGTTGGTAACAACCAAAATCGAACAAACTTTGGTTTATGATTCAAAATAATATAAGTCCCAACATACTATCTCATAATATCTAACACAATATACTAAAAGAGTAAAAGAAACATAATTTGTTTTCTATTTACCTTTTACATGGAGGTTATTATTTGAAAGAAAATTATGTTTTCGGGGATTTGATGTGTCATACCAAAAGAAAATGATTTGTCAAATAATACACACACACACACACACACACATATATAATGAGAACCATTTAAGAACTGAGAACTAGCCTAGTTTTCTCAGTAACTTACAGTAGTTTCTTCTACATATTGAGAGTAGTTTTCCACCATATATTGTGGATAGTTTCATAAGATAAAACATTAATATCTAATATTTATAAAGATACCACCATATTTTTCTTTTCCTTTTTTATTCTAGTACTCAAATACTATGTTTTTCTAAAATACTTATATTAGGTTCGTCCACCCACTAAATATAGTTTCCACTACCTATTATAGACATATTTCTAACCTAAAATCAAACTACCTAATTAATATTTTAAAAAAATGTTACCATTTTTTTAGCACTCAAATACTATAGTTTTCAGAGAGACTTATAGTAATTTCCTTCATGCACTAAAAAGTATTTTTCACCATCTATTATGGCTAGTTTTTTCTTAGCACTCAAATATTATAATTTATAGGGATACTTATAGTATTTTCCTCTACCCACTAAGAGTAGATTCCACCAACTACTATAAGTAGTTTTCAAACCTAAAATAAAAATATACAACATTTATAAAAATGCTACCATTTTTTTATACTCAAATAATATAGTTTTTGCGCTACTTAGAGTTGTTTTCTTAGCCTACTAAGAGTAGTTTTTGATACCTAATGTGGATAGTTTCTTCAAGTGAGAGTATTTTTTTTTCTTAGTTCTAATTGAGAAAGTTATTTGACATTGGATATTTCTTATATATATAGGGCATGTATCCAATAAGAACTTATATGTCTAGTGAGAACTAAGAATTGTGTATCGTAACCTTAGATTATGAATGTAGATGACCTAGATTTCATCTAACAATAGTTTCATAAAACTATTATGATAGTTTTAATAGTTCATTTATAAATTGTTATAGTAGTTTTGATAGTTTCATAAAACTATTATAGTAGTTTAATAAAACTATCATACTAGTTTTGGTATTTTGAATAAAACTATTATACTACTTTTCACTTCTCATCTTAAGCAAAGATTCTCATTAGATGTCATCCCTATATATATAGGGATATCCAATGATAACCATGTTTTTGGTGAGAACTTGAGAGCTTTCAATTTTAATCATTGGATAAAAAAAATGAAGGGATGATTGATAGGTGCATATTTTATAGCATTATTTGATTTATATTGACCTAGATTTTTCTATTTGTTATTAAAATTTTATCCTTTTTCTTGAATTTTCTCTATTGGCCTAGTTTTTAGGAAAAGATGAAACCAAAGTAATTTGGGCAAATAAAAAAGGAAAAGGAGTGCTATATAAGGAGAAAATATTTGAGCCATAAAAATTTGAATATACCATCATGAAAGACCCTAGAAGAGAAGTCATGTGTAGAAAAATCAAAAGAAGGCAATGAAGGGCCACAAAATATTGGTGCCTTATGCTTCATTAACTCATCTCACATGCATAACTTTAGGGAAAAAATACAAGCACCCCATAGTTACTAATTACACATTGTATTATTACCAAATTTTGGATATGCTTTGTATGACCTTCTATCTATATATACAACATATCTTAGGTTAATCAAGAGCATTGCTGTAGACTTTCAACTTTGTTTTTATTATTTTTAAGCCACTACGGTGCTTATGTTAGATTTAGTTTGTTCATTATGATGTAATCAAAGCATTGAAGACAATTTGATGTTTATGTTGATACAATTTTATCCTTTTTTCCTTTTCTTTGTACTTTTCATTTTTGTTTAATGCAATTCTTGTTATTTATTGATTTATTTTAGTTTTGTGATTTTTTGTAGTTTAATTCAATCTTTGTTATATTATTCATATATTCTAACTAGAGTTATGATTTTTATATGTTTAGGCTATGAATTTTCTTATTTTATTAATATGCTAGGCTAGTTAGTATGGGTATGAGGATAATTGGAGGATATGAGATAATTAAGCATGAGATGGAAACTAGATTTAATTATTATGTCTATTTTTTGTTAGATTAATTAATTGGATTTAATGATCATTGATCCAAGATTATGATTTTATTACTAGATTGGCCACCTATTTAATTTGAGTGCTAATTAGATGATAAGATAATATAATAAATCCATAATTATTAACGTATACATTCCAAATAACAAATAGGTTATTAACTTAATCTATGTCTATGAATCTTTAGAACTACATAATTTGAGGTGACTATAATTATGATTCTAGTTAGCTACTCCCTAATCGATAATGCTGCCTTTAATTGAATATGGAGATCTTATTCTTGGTTATTAATTGGCTAGATAATAAATCATTAGCGAACCTTAGTTTATTTGTATAAGGGTATGCCAGGAAGCGGACACATGCTAGCTTTTATAAGTTAACATAAAAAATACTGTATAGCCATATTATTTGATGATCTATTGATATTTCTATGCTAAATGTACCCTTTAATCCCTATTAACTAATCATCGTTATTCAGTTACTATGTTAATTGTTAGTTTCTTCTTTTCATTATTGGTAATTAGTTTTTCATAATTTAACATCCGGTGAATTGTTTTGCTAATAGAAATGTAAAGATTAAATTACACTCTCTATGGGATCGACTCCTACTTGTTGTTTAGTACTTATTTATGTGTTTAGGGTTTAATTTGGAGTTTCAATGGTAGCACACCACTGATAACAAAATCATGCTACAATAGAGGAAGGTATCAGCCGTGAATGGTGGAAGCTACCCATAGTAAATTTTGAAAACTACCTTTAGTGGATGGATAAAACTATTGTTAGTATATCAAAAAACTATATTAGTTGTGTATCATAAAAAAAATGACATTTTTGTATATATTATGTATTTATATTTTAGGGAAGAAATCTACCTCTACTGAGTAGATGCATCTACTATAAATAACTTAGAAAACTATAGTATTTGAATGTTAGAAATAAATACGATGACATTTTTTTGTAAATATTATATATTTCTATTTTAGATTGGGAAACTACCCTAAGTGGATGAAAAAAAACATTGTAAATAGATCAAGAAACTAGGGGTGATTCTTAGGTTCTATTATAAAAAATGGTTCTCACTAGATATGTATCTGATATATGTATAGGGCACATATCCAATAAGAACTTAATTGTCTAGTACAAACTAAGAACCATGTATCTCACACTTAGATTATGAAATGGATGACCTATATTTAATCTAGCAATAGTTTTATAAAACGATTACAGCATTTTCATGAAGCTATTACAATAGTTTTATAGAATTATTATAATAGTTTTAGGAGTTTTGATAGTTTCATAAAATTATTATAGTAGTTTCATCAAACTATTATATTGTTTCTTAGTTTTCATCTTAAGTAGAGGTTCTCATTGGACATCATTCCTGTATAGAGAAAAAGAATATCGAATGAAAACTATCTCTCTCTTAATGAGACCTAAAAACTAGCATTCTTAGTTGAAAAAACTACTCTTAGAAAGTGGATAAAACTATTATAACTAGCTTAGAAAACTACACTATTTGAGTGGGGAAAAAAGATATTGGTATTTTCATAAATATTGTGCATTTATATTTTAGGTTTGAAAACTCTTAACAGTAGGCGATGAAAATTACTCTTACTGGGTGGAGAAAACTATTATAATTCTCTTTACAAACTATAGTATTTAAGAGATGACTAGAAAAAATATGGTATTTTTGTAAATATTATATATTTATATTTTAGGTTAGAAAATTACCAACAGTAGATGATTGAAACTACTTCTGTATGGGGAGAAAAGTACTATAAACCTCTCATAAAACTATAGTATTTGAGTATTAGAAAAAAAAAGTATGGTGGCTATTTTTAAAAAAATATTAAGTGTTCATATTTCATGTTAGAAAACTATCCACAGTAAATAATGAAAACTACTCTCAATAGGTAGCATATGCATAAGCGCACACACGAAACATATTTTGTAGAGTAATATGTCAAGCCTTTTTTTATCAAGCAAGCCTACACTCATATAACTTCCACTATTATGATGCACAAATGCTATTTTAGCTAAAGTCGCTCAGGGATTAGCCCAATAAGAAAAATTAGATGAAGGTTCAAAAATAAATTAAAATGTAAAACTTATATTTTGCATAAGCTAGTTAAACAAATTTCTAAAAGAAAAGGCTTTCGACTCATAATTGTTTCTATTTCAACCGAAAGCTTTTATTGTTTAGCCTGAAATATATACATTGCTTCATACTCTCTCTCTCTCTCTCTTGATGTGTTAGGATTTTTGAGATTCATATAAATTAAGAGTTAATTTTTCTTTTCATCGAAGCATTCTTTAAATTAAAATTGGTAGCACTAAAATTATATGATTAGCAGCTAGTTTCATTTTTATTTTATTTTATTGAAGGTGATGTAAATGGTAGGTGATGATGTTGGATTGACGAGCTCTCATCTTAAGGGGGTTTTGTGTGCATAAATATGTGCATTTTTAATGAGCAACTAAGGTAGGTGTTTGGTCAGTACTGTTTTTTTTTCTATTTTTGTGATTGAAATTGGAAGACCAGAGGTTGTGCAAGCTTGGCTGGTCCAGAATGTTCTGTGGTATTGGGTATGTTTGCGTGATATAAGGAGAGGTGGCAGTAGGCGTAGGAAGGAGGTATGTGGCTGCTCATATTGTCGGTTAATGGGATGAATGTTCATACTGTAGGTTTATGTTTGCGTGATATAAGGAGAGGTGGCAAGTGATTGAGGGTATTTTCTTACCCTTCTTAGAATGTGGGAAAAATGACATGAGAGATGCCGAATGCAAACCTTAAAAGCTTGAATAGAAGTAATAGAGGTAAAAAAAAAATTAATTCCTCTATTTTATTTTTTTATATTAAATATTTAATAATAATAAATATATTTTTTAATAAAATATTTATTTTAGATTAAATTAAGATATAAAATAGATATTTAATAAATAAAAATATTTAAATTTAAATAAATTATACAATATATATAAAATATGGGATAATTTTTTCAATTCTATTTGGCCATACCGAATGAGCACTACTTATTGAAATTTTTCTCTTATAAAAAAGACATATATGTGTGCATTTTTAATTATAGAGGGAAAAAACAAATAATAAGTGATGTAGTGCGTTGCTGAAGTGAAACATTAATCATCAGAAAGGGGAGCTAATGATCGATTTACCATAATCGCAGAGAAGCGTGGGTTAACCGGAAGGAACAATTCCTCAACCATTTGGAGTGCAGGCACGTCGTCACCGATAGGAACTTCGGCTTCCATAACAGCCAAGTTGTAAATGGATAGCACCGAACTGTTGAAGTATAGTCCAGATGGACTGACCGGCTCCAGTAATTCTTCTTCCTCGTCTAATTCCCGCCCTTTTGTGTCCTTAGTTTTTATCTTTAAGGGGTTGTTCATCCTCACCCACTTGGTCTGCGCAGCAGCTACAGATCGAGTATGAGAACCACGAGTACAATTTCAGCACCCACTCGCACGCACGACGGACTTCTATTTGCGTGAGGTACGTAATAGTTAAATCTGGCCTGGACCTCTTGATACGATTGTGAAGATTATTGGCTCTCTGCTTCCTGTTCCGGAAGAAGAACCGAAAGAGAAAGATCGAGTTGGATGGCTTGCTAAATTTGAATCTCCGTTACTGCAAATATCATATGTGGCCTCCTTTATATATATGGATATATTAGGGGGAGAATGCATATGTCGGCCTAGAAGTTTCTATGGACATATTTGTTTAATAAATTAATTAAATTTAAGAATAATTTTTAGACATGATTACCGAATGAGTTAAGCTTTTGAGTTTTCAAAAATTTGACTTAATTTATTTATAACTTAGATTCATTAGATAGGTTTTACTTAATTTATTAAGAATTTAATTTGATTCATCTATTTAGTTAAATAAAATAGGTTTTTCTTTTAATTTATTTATTAAATAAGTTAAAATTAAATTAAAAAAATTTCGATCTGATTCAATTTATTTATGGCTCATGGATTGAAAAAAAAAACTTGCTCGGTACGTGCTACAATAATTAAAAAAAAAATATACCAAACTACGTATATTTATGATCTAAACAAACAACCAACAAACAATTTATTGCTGCCAACCTAATTACTCCTATTTGTTTTTCCTTTTTTTTTTATAGACAATGACAAGTTTTGCCTGGCAATGATAGGCTTCATCTTATTAGTCATCAGCTTTTTTTTCTTTTTCCTTTTCTTATAGACTATGACAAGTTTTGCCTAGCAATGATAGGCTTCATCTTATCAGTGATCAGTTATCAGGTACGGGATTAGATAAACACTAACTCCCTCAACTTTTAAGTTTCAAGAGCATTTTCTTCTTTAGAAAGAAAAAAAAATAGAATTTCAGAATTTACCAGGCCTTTTTTCCGCTTACCAAGTCATATACTATCATATCGCAAAATAAAATAAGAATTTAAAGAACTTGTGATATTTTTTGAAATTAAATGATTTCAGTAAATTCTTATCTGTAAAATATTGGAGCATTTAAAAAAATATTATAGTTTATGGTTTAAACTTTTGTTTAATTATAAGATTATAACACGTGTGTACTTGTATATATATAGTTTTTAATAGTATAATCACTTCGTTGTTTATAAAATTTTATTTATTCGTAAATTTTGCTTCCTCCATCCAACAATATTTGTAAGTGAAGAGCATTAAAGCTAAGAAATTAATTGAATTAACATTAGCTGTATCAATACATATTGATTTTATAGGTGATTTTTTTTTTACTATTACTATGAATAGGCTTCTTCATTAGAAATATGTTAAAATCCTTAATTAGTTATATGTTGAGAGTGCAAAAACCAAATGTAATATCTTATAAATAAAAGCCTTGCAAATATTGGTGGATTCCTTCAAAGAGAAAAATATATAAAATATTGGGGCGGAGGAAGTAATATATTATTAAGAACATACCTTAGTTTATAAATTAAAAAATATTTATATTTTAATTGGATCTAAACTCAAACATTTATATTTTTATTGTTAATGGAACAACACCAGCTATTTATGTACAACAACTTACTTTTGCATCTTTTTTTTTTCTTTTTCTTTTTTAATTTGCTTGGAAGTGTTTGTTACCATATGCTCGTACGAAGACTAAAGGCGTACGCTTTCCATCCGAGTTGTCGAAGACGCAAGATTAATTGGAAAGAGCTGCACCCATTAATAAATTTGGATCAACCTTAGTACGCAAACAAAGTACTCTCCTCCTTCCTACTACGTGGATGATGGCGTAGACGAATGGTAAAAGTTGGAGCTAAGGGTTTAGATAAAGCGATTTCTGATTTAAATTTATCTTCTTATTATTGTTTATTTTTATGGTGATTTTGACTTTTATACTGTACATTGCACTCATACTTACATGTCTTTTAGTTTCTTTCTTTTCTTTTTTTTTTTAAAAAAAGAAACGATAACAAAAATAATGCATAATAATATTGAACAACCTTGAAGGTCATTATATTACATGAAAATGATACCAAGCTGCATATATTTATGATTCAATCAAACAACCTACATTCAATTTATTACTTCCTTGCAAATTTGTCTATGATCGAGCCCTACCAACTACTTTGTACTATGACACGTCTTCCTTTCATTGGGGGATTGGTGGGAACCAACATTCAATTTATTGCTTCCTTGCCAGGTTCTTCTATGGTTGAACCCCATTAACTACTTTGTACTATGCCACATTTCTCCTATTTTGTACGTTGATATTCAAATCTGCTTTTTCATACAATAAATACTATCACTAACCTATTACTAAAGTGAATATATTTAAGTACTATAATTACAAAGTAGAAAGAAAATACTGCTAAACATAGGGAGAAAAAAAACTAATATTTAATGATATCAATTCACTTTTATTTTTTTTATAATAAATTCAAACGTTATACTATTTTATGTAGGTAAAAAAAATTCTTAAGTATTCAGAATCACTCATTAAAAGAAGAAAAAAACGTCATACAAAACCCGGTACAAAGATGGCAATGATCTTATAATAGACTCTTATGATTGATGCCCACTCACGACTGCATGTATCCCATGCTCTAAAATTTAATGAAGTTACATTTCTAACCACATGCTGCAACAACGTATTAAACACGTCCACGCTCCACCTTTCGCGTACACTTACCGAAGTATGCGCTTTGTTTCGTTACTTAAACGTTCGATGTGATTCTGATATAATGTGAAGTGTTAATTTGGTAGATATAAATTATTATTTTTATAAAATGATTGAGGCGATGGTATGTAGTAACATATCTAGACCGAAATAAATTGTATATAATGACCGACAATTTTAATTGATGAATTGTATACTTGTCATAAAAGTAAACAGTGTAAGATATATATAGTTAAAATTAATGGGGACTAAGAGTGAAGTGATATTAATTAATAACTTATAGATAATGAGAGATAATATTGTTCATAAAGTAATGAATAAACACATATACTAAATTTTATATTATTAGATAATATAAATAATAAAGATATTCTCAAATAAAGCCCATGGTAAAAGCTACCTTGACATGTCCTTCTCAAGCCAACTACACCTCCATAACACCTAACCTACTAAAACAAGAAAAAATATCAATTTGATAATAACCTATCAGTGCAAGGACCCACACATAACCCAATATAATCAACAACCCAAAGCTAACTTAACCTGAGACATTACCAAGTCGATTAGAAATTAACCCTACTTAAGATCAACCAAGCTTAATATCAACTCGAGTTGAAATGAACCTAACCCGATATCAATTTGTTAATCGAAAATAGTCTACACCGACAAAATCTGATTAGAGTCAGCCTAAAATTTGACCAAATGTGAATCCAAAATAAGTTGATTCGAACTAGAAATGACTCACATTCTAAGTAACTCCACTCAAAATAACATATTGACCCAAATTATCTCAAACCTAAATCGACTATCAAAATGACCCATAATAACATATTTGAAATGACCTGACTTGAAGTAATATAACATAAGCTAATAAATTGAGATGAGATGACCCATAAAAAAATTTACTCAAACCCAAAAAGGTACCAAAATTAACTCAAACCCAACCACATACCAAAATGGCCCATAATAACCCAGACCTAGAATAACCAGAGCTGAAGTAATCAAACTAAAACCCAAAACCAACCAGATATATATACTTGAATTAACGAAAACCCTACTAGACTTGTTCCTAACCCATAACCAACTAAGGTGCCAAAATGATCCATAATAACCCAAATTTGATATGACTCAACCAAAGCTAAACCCAACTAGTAAAATTGTAATATCCCACATTTCAAAACTTTAATTTGCTAGATTGTATTCCTATAATGAGGAATTAATCATTCCCTTATGTGTGTTTGTTTGTTGTTTGGATAGAAGTCTTAGTTCCTGTATAGGTTTTGGTCTCACATAATCACCAGTTGACTAGTTCATGAGCATCAATTGACTAGTTTGTCAGCATCAATCGATCAGTTGCTACTTGTCATTATTTTTGGGTCTCTTGTGAAACTCCTTAACTAGTCTATAAAATCTTTTCAATTGGTCCACTAGTAGACCAGTCTTAACAAACCAATCATCTAGTTCATTTTTTTATCTACATTTTGTTTTTATTTTGATCCTTGGCTAATTTTTTTTTCTTAGCCTTTGAATATTGTTATATCATTGTTAATAATCATTTTTAGGAATTTTTCAATTATTATCCTAACTTCTAGAACCTTATTTCAATTAATTCTCAAAAATTCTACCAAAAGTGCCTTTTGTACCTAGCCACTCATTACCTTATGAAGTCATTTATTCTATCTCCCTCTAATTTTTATGTAAAAGTAGTTGTGGGAGAAGTTAGTTGAGGTGACTAAGCCCCCTTCTTATCAATGATTGGTTTTTTACACTTAATCTCACCTTCACATCTCACCTTACCCCCTCTCATTTCTTCATTCAAGTATAAGCCAAGCTACCTCTAGTTAGTCTCTAACTCCATCTCTTTGGTAGATGTTGACCCCTATTCCCTCCTTATGCATTTGTTGCATTATTCAACCCCTATGTGCAACTGTTCTCCTATCTCTCTTCCCTATTTTTCCTAAGTGTTAGAAGATCTTCTTTTTGCTTTCTTGACCTAAAAACTGAGCATCTCTACCCTCTTTTATCCTCCTTTTTTCTTTTTCCTGTTATCTTCCTATAATCCTTTATCTAGCCCCATGATATTTTCTTAAGTAGAAGGGTGTTAAATTTAGGGAAAAGTTAAAGATTTTCCCTCTTTTTTCTTCCTCTTGGTGTGACACCCTAGTATTGGGTATGGCTTCTTTTCTTATTTAATTCTTGTTAATTTATTGTTGTTATCCTTTTTTATTCTTAGTGTCTTCTAATTTTAAGTTATGTATTTTAAGGAGTAAAAGAAGGATAGTTGGAGGTTAGAGCCTTGGGTGGTTCTTTCTTGACTTATTTCACCTGTGCTTGGAAAGAAGGTAAACATATAGCTCTTCTAAATGTGTGGTAATCCACAAAGGTAGCATACATGTTGGTGGTGTGTTAAGTGTTAATGTGTTGAGTATATTTTTTAGTGTTATATATAATATTTTAAAGCATGATAGGTTGTTGCTCATTTTGGCTGTTTTAGTGAAATTTGGTGGATTATGGAACATAAGTGTTAAATTGATTTTCTAAGCATTAGATGAATGTAATCAACATCATTCATACAAGGTTTTATGTTTAAGAGCATATTTGAAATGAATAGATGATTTAGAGATTTATTTGATGTAATCATATGAAATTTTTTTGTGATTATTTCCTTGTGGCACTAGTCAACTGGTGTTGGTCAACCAGTTGACTTGTTAAGCTAAATTTATCTTCTCTATTTGTTGATTTATGATTTCTTAGTTAGTGGCATTAGTCGAATAGTTGAGCCATATTTTATCGTCCTTGATGTGTTATGTTGTAGTCAACTAGTTTACATCATTTGATTAATGGCACCAATCGACTGTTGTTTTTCAAGCATCTAGCATGACAAACTTATTTTTATCATTTTAACCTAGTTTTCATAATCCATTCTCCACCCCAACCAAACACACATATAATGAACATATCCAACATATATTATCCATCTATCAATTTTATATGATCAAATTCACATTATATTTCAAGTTGCAATTATTTTCTTAATTAGAGTTATGTAAGTTGAGGTATCACAAAGATACTCAAAAAGGATTCCAAGGACCTAAAATCAAATGAAAGTTGTCAAGGTAAAAACCAAGGTATATAGCCCAAAACATTAAAGAATAGTAAATCCACAAAACTTTGCAAGGGCATAAGAGCCCCCAAACCAAACTCAAAAACCACGTCAAAACATTACAAGGCCCAAAGGCTAAAACATAAAAAATAAAAATAAAAAAATTAGAAAAACATAAAAGCCAATACAAGAAGCTTAAGGAAAAAGCCCAAAACATTAAAATTAGAGGATAAGCTCAACATGACAACCTAGATAAAACCACTTTGGTCTGAAATCCCAAAAACAAATGCTTAAAATACAAAGAATCACATTTGAGACTATGAATGGCCACACTAACGGTGGAAAAAAAACTCAGAATGCTAAAGTAGATTATATGAAAACTTTTCCAAAAAATCACTATGCATGAATGAGGGAGGATGATGTTTTATATTGAGAAGCTTAAAGAAAAAAAAACATCAAATAGTTATTACTAGAAATTACTATTTACTAAAAAATACTATTCATTCTGAATTACTATTCTCGAGGTGAAAGCCAATAGTCAATGGTAAAAGTTTGACTATTAACCCCTAATTACACTAGAAATGTCTTATAGGGTTAATTATTCATTTTAGCAAATATATTTGCCATAAACATGAGTAATATTTCTCTAACCCTATTTAGGGTAATAAAAGGGTAAGCTAAGAGCACTTCTAATATTTCAAAGTACATTAAGAACATGCCTAAACCATCAAAACATCCAACCAAAATTCATACCCCTTAAATAAGGTTTTTAGCTAGTTTATTGTACATCAATGTTTAGCTAGAAATTTCATGGAATATCATGGTATCATCTAATTAAGCATAGCTAAAAAATTCATCAAGATTCCTTACATATTCTTAAGAACACCAAGAACACTGAAGAATACTTTGAAAAGCCCTAAACTTACTAATACATTAAGCTTAAATTAAACCATTAGAGCAAGCTCAAATCAAGGCATGTTATGTATCAACATTCATCCAAAAAATACAACCTAAAACATGGTAACTATGGATCTAAAAAGAAAAAAAGGATCATCATTAAGTCTTTAAGGCCAAAATCCTTAAAACAAGCTAAAAAAGGCATAATCAAACAATAACACACTAAATCATGATATCACCAAATCTATCTACTTTTAGTATGTATTATGTTTACCTTTAATCATTAAAGCTCCCATACTATTAAAAGAGCAAGATATAACATAGAAGAATCAAAGAAAATATCAGGGAATATAATCCTCAAAATAAAAAAAAAGAGAAGGAATTAAATAAGGAAAAGAGGATAAGAAACCAAGCTTTTTCCATGGAGGAAATGACCATGCAAGGCAAAGAAATTAATGGAGGGAGGGAGATAGAGAGAGAGGAAAAATAGGAGAAGAATAAAGGAAGAAATGACCAAGGGTAGATTGACAAAAGTGGTGGTAAGTTGGATAATATCTAAGTAAACTTAACATGTAAGTTTTGTGTACAAAATATATCAAATGGCGAAGGATTGAAAGGCCACACATTTGACACATAATTTTAGCTCAAAGTGAGTGAATTTAGTGGCTCTGTGTGTCATAGAGGGGGGAAGTAGGAAGAAAAATTAGCTAGCTTAAGGTGGAGTAAATGAGGGTAAATGGTAACTTTCACCAAGGAAGTAAAAATGAATTTGATGACATCCACAAGGTAGGTGACGCTAGGTCTTATGGCCAATATGTGTGTTTCTAATTCATCCTAAGCAATAATGGACGGATAATATTATTTCTCATAATATTTGATAAATATTAGAAGAAGAAATGTCAATTTGATGACTTTTTTGTTTCAAAAGTATCTACAATAATACACAAATGACATGAATATTAATGGGATATTGTTTCATCATATTTAACTCAAGAGTATTAAAATAATATGATACTAAAATTTTCATTAAATTCAGACAACCATAAAGGGTTTAGTGAGCATAAAAGACACGATTAAGGCCCATTGAATGATGAATAATGTCTTTTTGCCAGCAACTTGATTTGAATTAAAAAAAAAACCTAAGAGACTCAAAAAAATTTGAGAAATAAAATGTGGATAATTATAACAATTAGGAAGAAATTAAATTCCAAAAGTAGATAAGAAGATCTTACATACACAAAATTGTGAAATGGGCCAGATATTGAGAACAAAACATTTCAAAAACAAAATGAGGAATTATGTTCTATCAAAGGATGTACTAACTATATAAAGTAAGTATATTTGTTTTAGTAAGAATAAATTATGAATATATTAGGGTTTTGAGGAATCGGGTATTACATCGTCATAGCCAAATACAAACCAATCTATACCCTATACTAGGCATCCAATCAAAGTATCCTTCCACATTCTTGTTCTGCTTCCTACTAAAAATGCTTTCAAAAGAACTAATTCATTTTTTGTAGTATTTATTCCAATTTTATACAATTAGAAAAAATTTCCATATAAAAAAAATCTATCAACATGATCAAAAAATCTCTTGTTTATAGCATCGCCTCATTAAGGATGAATAATGTTATATTGACTTCCTCACTTTATTTAGATAGCTTAAGGAATGAGTATCAAATTTACATACTTAAATGTACGAGACTCTCTAAGGATGCATATATAATTTTTTTTTATCAAAGTTAAAGGTCAAACAATTCTCTATCCTACCATTTTTGCTCTACTAGTAAGTAACAATCCAAATATATGGGAGTTTAAACAATATATATCCAAAAAATCAAGTATTAGCACATTGTAATGGTTTAATCTCCTTGATAGTTTCATATTCCAAAATACATTAAACATGTTAACTTGGTGCATACACTCCATTATCAAAATTCTATATAGCCTCATCCTTTTAAAGATATATAAGAAATGAAGATTTGGGTGCAAGAAATAAATATAACTCAACCCACTAGTACTTTTACGACTCTCAAGACCCATATGATGTGGAAAACATATACTTTCAAATGACCTAGCCCAACACTTAAAAAAAGTATGGTCTACATAATTATAAACGATGAAATCCTAAAAATAATGATAATAAAAAAATCTAGGCTTGCATGAGTATAAAATATAAATGAACAAAAAACACGATCTTAAAGACAACTTTAATTCTAAAGCAAAAGACAAGCCACATGGGAACATTTTCCATTAATGGAAAGTGAAGAAATAATGAAGACATCTGTCCATAAGTATGTAAGACCCATAAGATGACTATTTAACATATCCCAAAAAGAATTCACTATATAACAAAAAGCATATGCAATAGATGGAAGGAACAGTTTCAAGTGGACGAAGAATAAATGTCTACAAGCATGAAATCCCTTTTCCAAGTACATCTAATGCATTTGATGTGTCAATAAAAGGAAAGCATATGGTTCTCACAAAAAGACAAGTAGAGCCCTTCTTTGCATGAGGAATTAAACATAAGTGGCATGTGGCATGTCACTCTAGATAAATATATGCTAGGGTATACCTTACTCATCATAACCTTCATCTATATAAGGAGGCATATGTTCATAAAAAAAGGAATTTTTGTTGGGCTCCCTGATAAAAGGAGAAAGCTGAGATCCAAGGGCATCAACTAGGGGTGTTAGCTAATGGGTGTAAGCCAAAGATTTTAAGCCAATGAGAAGCAACTAAGGGCATTTCCCAAGGGCATTAGGTAGGGGTATAAGACATAGGCATTAGTTAGGGATGAAAACCAAAGATTTGTTGATTGGATCAGTTGGATAGGAAGACCTAAGGGGCCTATATTGAGGGAGAAGACATGAGCAAAAATGGAATTCTAGGGAATAGTTAGAAAATTATGTAATATAAGGGATGTGGTATCCATCATCATAAAATTCTATAAGGTGATAGAGGTAAACTCTTAAAGTTCATTATGTTGTAACTTTTACACTTCCCCTTACTATGATTGGTGTTAGGTAGAAAGTCGTATTAAGTCTATTAGCCAACGATTGGTGATTCACAAGGTGTCATCCATGTTAGCAAGAATGCAAGCTTCCACTCAAGATCCAAACATATTCAAGTCTAGTATCACCAGATAAGAGATGTGTTCAAGAAGAGACAACATTATCTATCAAGAATTCATACTGATGAAAATGGGTGTAATATGCTTAGAAATTCATAACTAGAAAATAAGCATGACCTATGTTGCACCAAAGCTGGTTTAAGCATAATGTATAGTTACTCTCATTAGAGAAGAAGAGGATTATTATCTTATCTCAAAAGAGGGAGATTTTTTGGGTTCCTAGATAAAAGGAGCAAAGTTAAGATCCAAAGGCATCATCTAGAGTCATCGGTTAAGGGTATCACCTAAGGATAATAGTTAGGGGCGTCAACCAAGGGTACTAGTTAAGGGTATTATCTAAATACCAACTAATGGGATTAGTTAGTTAGGAAGACTTAGTGGCTAAGATCGAGGGAGAAGGCCTGATCTAAGAAGGTTTGTTAAATAATAGCTAGGAAATCCCTTAATATAAAGGATGTGATTCCCAGTAAAATGATATCCTATAAGGTGATAGGGGTCAAATATTAAAGTTAATTATTTAGTTGTAACTTGTACACTTTACCATACTAGTATTGGTTTTAGGAAAGTTATATTAAGTCTATTAACCCAGGATAGTTGAGTATTTTAGCCAAAGATGATAGAGGATATAAAAAAGGCCCTCTACTGACCATTTATAAGTAGTGCAAGCTATTTATTGTCTTCCAGTTGTCATACTCATTAAAAATATCCAATGTCTTCCTCCTATAAACATTTATTATTGTGCATGTAATTCATTCTTACATTTCCTTATAATTGTGTATTTAGCTGAGGGTTTATTATCTACAAATGTTTGAGGGGGCTATTTTTCTTAACAACTAGTTTCATAGTAAGGTTGGCATTCATGGAAACTAATAAACTTGTTATGGTGATGTTTTACAACATAAATTATATGACTTGGAAGAGCAAGATGGAAGACCTGCTCTATGTGAAAGAGTTGGTTGATCCAATTAAAAATGAATGAGTCATGTAATAAAGCATGAAAGAAAAGGAAGGGGAGTGGAATAATATTGATAGAAGATCTAGTGGCTATATCCATCAATGGGTGGATAATAATGGCATCTATCATGCTGAGGAAGAAACCCTATCATATGGAGTGTGGACCAAGTTGGATTCACTTTATGTGAATTAAAATGTTAGAAATAAAGTATAACTTATGATAAAGTTGTATAAATTGAGGTATAAGGATGCAAATCCCATTGGAAATCATCTTAATAAATTCTAGAGCATATGCATCAAGAGTAAGAACATGGAGATAGTGTTTAGGGATGAATTTCATGCTGTATTTATCCTAAGTTCTCTATGGGACAACTAGGATGCTTTTTGTCTACCTCTCACCAATTATAACTTAGGTGGAAAGCTCATAATGGTTTTTATGACATCATCACTTCTTGGAGAAGAGACAAGAATAGGATATAATGTGGTCTCAACACCTAACTTTGAGTCACTTGTGATCGGATGAGGGAGATCAAAGGGTGGGAAGTATAAGGGGAGGTCTAAGAGTAGATCAAGGAACTCAAAAAGGATAATAATTGCTTTTATTATGGGAGGTTTGACCACTGGGAGAAGTATTTTTGGGAGATAAATAAGGGTACTAAAGAAAAAGGTAAGATGGATGAGGAAACAACAATCAACACTAATGATGAACTATTGGTTGTTTCATAGAGACTGAATGTTTTCACAACAACCTTATGTGCCAATTCCAACTAATTAGTGAACACTAGAGCATCATACCATGTCACCCTAAATATAAACTACTTCTCCTTCTATATATCCAAAATTTTTTGGTGAAGTAAGGATAGGCAATGATGGTGTAATACCTCTAAAATTCACTCCTGAAAATTTTCGTTTAAGAGAGTAATGCAAAAGCTAAAATAGAATTTAGAAAATGTTAACGCCACACCTAACACAAGATAAATGTCCACCATCTATCTCATGCTAGATGCAAGGCTAAAACTTGTCCAATAAAAATTCAAACAACATTTATGCCATGAGGATAAACTCCCAAAAGGAGATATCCACATGTAGATGGAAAGGGAACAATTTCAATGAATAAAAACATCACTGAATATATCAGCAGAAACTTGTGAAATAATCCTGGACTTTAAAAGCTTATCAAAGTAATGGGAAATTAAAACTCAATTACAACTCCCTTAAAATTTTAATACAACACTAGAACACTTCCAAAAATAGATACAAATAAAATAAATCCCGAGGGATAAACTCCAGATTGTCTACTCTCTTAAGCCAAGCCTTCAATCCAATAGTAACATTCGAACTCAAGCCTGCACAAGAGGTCTGCTCCCCACCATCAGTGGATCATCACAGGACCCATTTAACCAAGGTAGTATCAGTACGGATCTAGTACTAAGTAATCATGACTACCTAACTCATTGAAGGAAATATGATACACATAAGATATGATAATCTCTAGTTTACAATACTAATGCTCAATTATACATATGATAAATGCACCATTCCACTCATATAATAATTCATGCTCAATTATACATGCAATATATACACCATTCTACTGATATAATAACTCATGCTCGATTATACATGTGATACATATAATAAAACATAGAATGATAGATTTATGCTTATAAATATATGACTAGACATGATAATACATAGAGTATAAGCATGCAAGAAATCACGATTGCATGCTAAGTAACAAACACTACCCTAGAAGATAGCATTTTACACATAAGGCCCACATGTGATTTGAATAATATTATGCGATAATTGAATATGGACATACGTCATATGGCAACACTATTATAATGGAGACAACCAAGAGACATGCATAGGAAAAAGAAATATAAAGTCCATGAGTGAGCGAGAATAATTTATTATTATATTTCTTTATTCTAATAAAAACCATTTAATTATATTATCTTAAGGACAGAGACTCAAAGAGATCATAACAACTAATCCAGTACTCGAATGGTACTAGCTCTAGCTGGCCCACCCAGAAACATAACCAAACCACAATAAATAGGATACCTAATCACTTAAGTATGCATATCTCCTATAGAGCTGAAATATATCGAGACACCTATAGAGTAGAAGAGGGTCTCTCTGAACCTCGTGAGGCACCCGAGATCACAGAGTAGAAAAACATCGGAATGCTACCCTGAGTGATACAAGTCTCAACTCAAGATATTTCACTTTAAGTAATTAATATTTTATTCAGGGATTTAACTAGTCATAAATCAGGCCCATATAACAGCACTTAACTCACTTCCACCAATATAATAAATTTCCATTATTATATCAATTTTAAGTGGCATTAAAGCCAAGCGGTATTAAAGCCAAACCAATCCAAGTGGCATTAAAGCTGTTTGATTCTAGGGGCATTAAAGCCGATCACACTAAGGCCGAATAATTTTAGGTGGCATTAGAGCCGAATAATTCCATAGCATAAAATACAGTATAAGGTATCATGCAATTTCAATCCATACTCAATCACAAATATGATTTTCTAAACCGGTTACAATTTAGGCATATTAGAACATACTCCAAAATCACCAAATATTTTATAATTAGCTATACATACTAACCGCATAATCATACTCAACCCTTCACATACTCAAACACGTAAAATATTCAAGAGGCATACTAACATGCGCATGCATTAGAGTTATAAAATCATACATACATAGAATTACCACACAAAAGCATAATATACACTTGACATACTTAAATAATCATAAAGCATACTCATCACCTTCCATTTTAAGAAGACATACATTCCAGATTCTGCCATAAGTAAAAGTAAGTAATGATTTATCTAAATCCGAAGCTAGCTAAGCACATTGAGAAAGAGAGAGAGAGAGAGAGCTATCGAGAGCTCGACAATCCAAAAGAAAATTTTCCTAGATTGCTGATAGAAATTGGAAACTAGGTTAGAAACTATCTTATCGATCAATAATTCAAATATTATAATTAAATCAACACAAGGAGACACAAACGATCTTTCTTAAAAAAAACATGTCCAAAACCTAGGACTCACAAGCATAACTCTATTAAGATTTAAGATTAAATAATCAAATTGGGTTTAACACATATCAGTGGGGGCATATCAAATAGATTTGGAAAGTCGGGGAAAAGATAATAGATTATAAGTTAATTTTATAAAAAAAAATGGCTTACTAATTAGGTTTTACGACCATAGAAATAATCCAACCATTTTTAGGGAATCAATCCAATCTGATAACATAAAATACAATCCAAATTATTTTAAATCAAAATAGTAATCTACTAGGTGAGAGAAACATAAGCAAATCATTTTTTTTATAAAACTATCTCCGAAAATTAGGGTTTTTATGCCCAAATTGCAACCTAACTAATTAACTTTGATTATCTCAAATTGATAGCTTAAGAGTAAAATTAAACTATTTTTAAATAAATCTAGATAATCTATTTCAACAAAATAATCTTACAAGTAGCCAATTTAAGATAATTGGTTTCCAAAATTAGGGTTTTAAAGCCCAAAACACAAACTAAAATAATTAAAATCAATTAATTCCAACTGAAGGTGTTAGAGTGCAATTAAGGTCATTTCAAATAATTCTATAAATTCAATTTTAGAAAAACAACTATACAAATGACCAAATTCATAATTTCATTTGAAATCTAGGGTTTTAGGCCCAAAAATAAATTTCAATTAAATTATATTAATTTAATTAAATGGAATATTTATAAATGTAGTTAGACATATTTTATAGCATATTATATAATAAATTGATCAAAATCAATAAAAGAAATACCTAATTTAGGATAATTAGGTTTTTTAGTCTGAAATGCCAATCCGGTCAATTCTTGCTAAAATACATAAATTAACGGTTTAGAATTGTAATTAAATATATTATAATGTAAATTATATAATAAATTGAATAAAATGACTCAATTGCAATATTTAATTTAGACTTGCAAGAGTTTTGACTTAAAAATTCAATTCCGATCAATTTCACATAATTTTTCTAAATTAACACTTCCGATATAAAATTAAGTATATTTCAAATGATATTATAAAATCAATTGAGTGAAGCAAATCTATTATGCAATCCAATTTCGTCACACATGGATTTTGACCTAGAAATCCAATTCCAATTAATTCCACATAAATTTCTCAAATTGACGATTTTAATATGAAATTAGATACATTTTATAAATTATTGTATAATCAATTTATCAAAAATTGCTTAACCAAACGAATTCGCAAAATCCAAACATAATCAGGTCAAAATTTTGATTTTCACAAATCAACAGAATACACTATAAATAACCACTCTAAATCAATCATACAACATATATATAGACACAATTAAACAATTAATTTAGCTTATCATAAGCTAATTCATACCAAATTAATGAAAACAAGGGTTAAGGTTTACAAAAATTTATACCAAACAAGGAGTTGCAAATTGGGAAGAATGAAGACCAGGGAAGCTTCATAGGAGCTTGACTGGTGCTCGTCGGCCATCACCTGAGCTCCCCATGGCTAGATGTGGCTTTGTGACCTGTGATGCCCGTCGCTGCTTCTTGCGGCTGCTGCGCTGGGTGCTAGCAATGTGCAGAAGGAGTGGTGGTGTCGTGGTGGCTAGCAGTCAGCTGGTGGACGGTTTTATTGGGTGACAGAGGAGCTAGGAAGGAGGAGCTTGAGTTTTGGTGCAGAGAACACGAACAGAAAAGAGGAAAAGAAGAGAAGGGATAGAAGAAGAGAGAAAAGGAAAAGGGAAAAGAGAGAGGGGAAACAATCAAATTTGGATTTTTTTTTTTCAAATACAAATACACAAAGAAATACTAAACATCCAAAAATATTATTAGAAGATTTTATCTAATTTCATTTAACAAAAATTATTTTGTAAGGATTCGAAGGCCTAAAATTGATAAAAGATTTATATAAAGAATTTCGAAAATCTTTTTGGAAGAGTTTAAGAATGCATGCAAATATCTATATTATTTACAAAAATACATTATAAGACCTCAAAATATATTTAAAATCATATAAGAAAATATTTAAATCAAATTCTAATAGACCGTGACTAATTTAAATAATTTTCAAAACAGATCTTTCGCAAACCAAAAAGGGTAAAACGGAAGAAAATTAATTTTGGAAAGAAATCCATAAATAAGCTCCGAAAATCTTTTTTATTTAAAAATTTCTAAAGATCTTAATGACTTTGAAAATGAATAAATTTAAAGTCAAAAATATTTTCTATGGATAAAATCATTAAAATAAATTTTGCTATTTTAAATGGAAGTTTTATACTTTAAATAATATATTTTGTTAACAAAATATAACTTCCAAACAAAGTCATAATCATATGATGAAGTTATAATCGAAAACGAATCTAAATTATTGAAAATCAAAATACGAGAAAGAACGGAAATACATATTTTAACCGAAAATCAAAATTATATGAATATAATAAAATCATGGTTGTAAATGAATTTATCTAGAATAATCCGCAATGACAACAATTAATTAAATTCAAATATGATGTCGAAATCATTGATAAATCCATAAAATAAAATAAAATTAAAATAATTAAATGTTTACATTAAACTACACTAATAAAATAATTAAGCTTAATAAAATTGAATTTGAAAGATACGGGGTATTATAGATGGTGTCTCAAAAATAGTTGCTATATGGAGTATAAGACTAGATATGAGGTTTGGATGCAGTTTTTTGCTCAAGGATGCAAAGTATGTTCTAGAATTAAGGATGGGCCTAAGCTTGGCTAGGAGGTTCGATGATGAAGGCTATATAAGTTAGTTTGGCAGAGGAACCTAGAAGTTGACAAAAAGGATCCTTGGTACTAGATAGGGGGATTAAGTGTTGCTCACTATATTAGACTCAAGAAAAGTTGTGTCCATAATCTGAGTTCAACTTTGTAGGAGATTCTTATGTTGTATGACATCATATACTCATCCATATTAGCAAAAAAGGGATACGAATTTTGAGTAAATGAGGGGGTGAGATTAGCTGATACACTCACTATGTTATGGGAAAGAAAAATTGAGATCACTTTGTTAAATGTGCTAACAAATAGTTAGTAGAAAAAATTAATCAGGTCTTCTCAAACATATGTGGTTTGATTAAGGTGAATTCATTGCATATATCATCATACCTTTTAACATCCATCAAAGAATTCTCAAGAAATCTTTAGGTATATCCTATGAAGACCAATGAACAAGTGTTGGTCACATTTAGGGTCTTTCATGCTAAAGTTGATTGTGAGACTTGTAGAAAGTTGAAGTACATTCGGATAGACAATGAAGGTGAATACCTTAGTTCATTTGATGAATACTGTAAAGCTCATGGGATTCGACATGAGTAGATTGTTTCTAAAACCCTTCAACACAATGGATGAAACACACATTAATGAAGAAGTTAAGGTGCTTAATCTCATATGCTTAGCTTCCAATAACATTCTAGGGAGAAGCTTTACAAACTGCATGTCACATCATCAACATATTTTCATCATTTCCTATAAATCGTTATGTAGTCAACAATGTGTGGCTAGGCAGAGAAGTGGTCTATAACCATTTGAGGAAATTTAGTTGTTGAGCATTTATTGACATAGTGAGGGATAAGAGAACAAAGATGGATAAGAAGGCTTGTTATTGCATGTTTATCGGATATGGTGAAGAAAAGTTTGGCTACAAGTTATATGATCCAGTAGTCAAGAAGGTCATCCAAAGTAGGAATGTTGTGTTCTTTGATGATCAAAATATCAAAGAATTCATAGAAAATGGAAGGTTAGAAGCCTACATCGATGATTTAGTGGAGTCTGGGGATGATTCTGAGGTAGCTGGGCCAACAAAGGCTAATCCAAAAGAGGTGTCTAAGGCACATTCTAACTTAAATGAAGAGATTCCAAGGCTCCAAGCTGGGGAATTAGAATGTGAAGGTTGAGAACCCAAAAAAACACAACCAAAAGAGTATGACATACCTGAAGCTCCATAGGAAGTGAGAAGATCCATCAAAAGACTAAGATAGATAAGAAATTATCTTACAATGGAATATGTGTTAGACTCTAATGGTGGAGAGACTCTATGCTATAATGAGGCCCTCAACGATGTCTTCAAGAGAATTGGTTAGTTATAATGAAGGAAGAAATAAGATCCCTTTAAAAGAAAAACACTTATAATCTTATGGAGAGGTCAAGTGGGAGAAATTTCATTTAAAACAAGTGGATTTTCAAGATCAAGCAAGACAAAGTAAAAATTGAGTCAAGGCATAAAGTAAGGTTGGTGGTCAAGAAATTTGGATAGAGATAAGGGGTTGATTATGATGAGTTCTTCTCTCTAGTATTGAAGATGTATTCCATCAGTATAATTTTGGGACAAGCTGCCACTCTGGATATAGAGGTGAACCAACTTAATGTGAAGACATCTTTTTTACATGGATACCTTAAGGAGGATGTATACATGGAATAGTTTAAGGGGTTTGAGGTTAAATAAATAGAGGGTTTGGTGTGCAATCTAGTGAAGAATTTGTATGGACTAAATTAGGTTCTGAAGTAGTGGTATATAAAGTTTGAGTCTTTCATAGCCTGATAGGGGAACAAGAAGACATGAATAGACCACTGTATATTTATACAAAGGTTCGGGCCTGAGAACTTCATCCTTCTACTTCTATACATGAAGGACATACTGATAGTGGGTCAAGATTGATAGTGAATATTAAATTTGAAAGAATGTTTGGCGAAATATTTTTAACTGAAAGACTTGGTTCATGCCAAGTAGATAATGGGCATATACATCACACTTGACCGAGGTTAGGACACACTATAGTTATCTCAAGAGGAATATAAAAGAGAAGATACTAAAGTGATTAAACAAGGACTAGGAAAAGCCAATTGGTTGTCCCCTTGCTCCCTAGTTTAGGTTGAGTAATGTATCATGTTTGACAAATAAAGATGGAAGGAAGAAGATGGGTTAGATCCCAAATGTGTCGCACATTAGAAGTATGATTTATATAATGGTGTGTACAAGGTCTGACATTGCATTTTTCATTGGTGTGGTCAATCGGTTCATACCCACCATAGTAAAGAACATTTGTAGGTGGTGAAGTGAATATTAAAGTATTTATGAGGGAAACCTAAGGTGAGGTTTTATTTTAGAAGGTTTGGAAGATTTTTGGTGGGCTATACAGACTCAAATATGGTAAGATATGTGGATACAAGGCCATGAACATAAGATTTTGATTTACCTTCTGTGGCGGAGATATCTCATGGAAGTCCTAGCTATAGAAGTGTGTGGCTCTATTTATTATCGAGGTTGATTATATAGTCATTACTAAGGGGAGTAAGGGGATATTTTACATGAATATATTGTATGGGACGATCAGCTTAATGTAGGAAAATTTTATGGTATTTGGTGATTCACAAGGTGTCACCCATGTCAACAAGAATGCCAGCTTCCACTCAAGATCTAAACATATTCAAGTTTGGTATCACTAGATAAGATATGTGCTTAAGGAGAGACAAATTTGTTTAGCAACAATTCATACCTATGAAAATGGGTCTAATATGCTTGCAAATTCATAACCCAAAAATAAGAATGACCTATGTTGCACCAAATTTAGTTTAATCATGGTGCATAGTTTCTTTTGATAGAGAGGATGAGGATTATTCCATTATCTCAAAAGGGGGGGGGGGATTTTTTGGGTTCCTAAACAAAAGGAGCAAAGCCAAAATCCAAGGGCATTGTCCATGGTTGTCATTTAGGGGTGTCACCTAAGGATAATAGCTAAGGTGGGAGTCAATTAGGGGCATCATCCAAGGGTATTTGTTAAGGGTGATAGTGAAAGACCAAATAATGAAATTAGTCAGTTGGGATGACTTAGTGGCCAACTCTTAAAGTTAATCATTTAGTTATAACGTGTACATTAGTTTCTAATTCCCAAATATAAATTATCAACCCCCTTGGGAATAAAATTTTGGGAATAAAAGGCTATTCATTCTCATTCCCCCCTAAACAAACATAGGAATTTTTATATCCCATTTTTTATTCTCATTCCCAACTCCCTATTCCCACTAAATAAACACCATTTCCTTGTAAGTGTCTTCTAGCATGTATCCATGTGCTATAAAAAGTGAATACTTAAATACCCCAAATCACATTTTCCTTATCATTTATCAATTTGTTTCTTGATAAAATTTGAAAAACTAATACTTGGTTCAAGATATGACACCCTTTGTGAAAAAGTGAACAAAAGTTGCTTAATTGCCTCATCTATAGTTTCTTTGGTATTTTCTCGTTTTATCATCCATATGTTTCTCTATGTGTCCCCATGATACATTCCTACTACATAATTTTTGACCTCAAAGGTCAATCAACCTTTGTTTGAATGATAAAAACTTAATTATGAATTTGACCAATCTTGTTAAGTGTACAAGTATATCATAGAAAAATTTGAAATATTCAATACTTAACTAAGTTAAGAAGTGCTAAGGAGATGAAGTTTGCGATTAATATCCCAAGAACATGCTAAAGATCAACAAAGAGTAAAAAATAAGACTCTAGCTTTAATTACTTCAATTTCACATATGGAATACACAAACCATGAAGAGATAAGAAAGTGTGCTCAAGAAACCAAGACTCAAGCTTCAAAGAGTATGTTACAATTTTAGGTTTTATGTATATATGATTTACATATTAAGCACTTAGATTTTTCAATGATTTTTCATTTCTAATATTATTATAAAAATAATTTTGAAAGATGTTAAAGTGATTTCATGCATCAAAAATATTTCCAAGTATTTGGGCAAAAGGTTGTCTTAAATTGATTTTATTTTAAGCTGATTTGCATATGATCTGACTTCTAAAAATAACCATAAATTATATAGAAATTAGTTTTTGGTGAATAATACTTATTTGGATATATTAACATGTATAATTTATAGAGAAAAAAATATAGCACTCAATTTTGAGCTTTTTAGCTCAAATTATGGTCTTTTTTGTATAAATGTGTGCAATGCTGAAAACTATTCCACCGATCTATTGGTTTCTTAAAAACCATCTACTGGTTTTCAAACCGATCAACTAGTTTGAAACCTGATCGACTCATTTACTGTCCATAAAAATGTGTTTTCTGATTAACTTGTTAGTCAAAACCAATCAACTGGTTTGAATACTAATCGACTAGTATATGCATTCTTGAGATATTCTACCCGTTATAATTTGACTATTGCAGTACTTCTTGCACCCAACAGCTAGTGCCGATTTTTATAATCTTTTAGAACTATAAATAAGAGTTTTTAGAATTTAATAAACATCAATTAAGCTATCACAACTCTTCTAAAATCATCATTTTCACATCTTACAAAGAATCAAAGAGAGTTTTGATTTCTCACTTTTCAATCTAAATCAAAATTTTCCAGTGCTTAATTAATTCTTCATATTTAGCTAGATTGTTCTTTCACCTGCAATACTTATTTATCTAGCTTGTTTAATTCATTCACATTTGATTATACACTTCTATCTTTGTATTTTCTAAGGAATCAATTGTAAACACAACAACACTCTTCAAAACTCATTATCAAGACGTTGTGTGTTTCTAAAATTCCTAGAGGGGCTACTAGATTTGTATGTTCATAAACCTATAGATGTTGACTAGGAAAAGGTGTAAATCATCTATTAGAGTAGTCATTGATATTGTAGGCTCATAAACGTAAAAGAGTGATCATCATCAACACACAATAAAGGAAGATTTTAAAATCTAAAAGGGAAGACCTTTTGGTAATGGGCGTAAATGTGCATTGGGCCCTTGAAACACTATAAATCATTGTGAAGAATTTTAATTTCTCATTATATTTCATTCTAAACTATTCACCCCCTCTAGGGTGCTTTCAATTGGTATTATATCCAGGTATCTTTCAATTGATCTAACAATCCAAGCTCAAAGATCGAGAAAGGTAGAATAGATATGGTGAGGTTGTATGAAGGAGTCTCTGCCACCAAGCCCCCATTGTTCAAAGCTGACAACTTTATTTATTGGAAAAATAAGATTATGTAATTCTTAAGAGCTCAATACTTTAACATGTGGCCAATCATCACAAAGTGAGTATGAGATGACTGAGATTGAGAAAATGATTCTCACCTTAAATGATAGAACTATCATGATACTTCATTGTAGTATTAGAGTAAGAGAATGTCACCATATCTAATTGTGCACCATAGTTAAATAAATATGGGAAAAATTTGTGATTACTTATGAAGGTACTCCACAAGTAAAAGCTTCAAGATTAGCTCTCTATACAAGAGATTAAAAGTTGTTATCCATGGAGCTAAGTGAGCCTATTGGTGAATTTAAAAATAGATTCACAACCATTGTGAATCACTTGATAGCTCTTGGAAAATTAATATCAAATAAAAAGTAAGTGAGAAAGATTATTCAATCACTCTCAAAATAATGGAGGCAAAAAGTAACCTTAATTGAATAAACAAAGGATATTACCATGATGATACTTGATGAGCTTCTTGGAAATTTGTTGGTGCATGAGTCTAGTATTGAAATGAAGGAAGGTAAGAAGAACATAACATTGATGACTTTATCATATAGAGCTAGTGATTAAATTCAAGAAAATAATAAGGCAAGTGAAGATGAAGCAGAATATGGGAGTCAAGTGATGGATGATGAGAAAATTGCTCTTATCTCACATTAATTTCAAATTTTCTCAAATCCAACAAAGAATGGAGAAGCAATTCAAGAGACATATATGCTTCCCCTTCAAAGGAAAGAAATTATCTCAAGTTTCAACAATGCTCAAAGAAAGGGCAATATATTAGAGAATACTTTTCTTTTGAGAAGATATTGCTCAATTAATTCGCAAGAAATAAGCAAGAATGGAAGATCATCCAAGAGAAAAAGGAAATGGAAACTATGAAGATGAAGAGGTTGTGAACCTTTGATTCATGGCCATTGGTGATAAATTTTATAGCTCTTGTCCAATATTAAAAGAGGAAGACTGTGAAGAAGTTTATGAAGAAGAACAAGAGGTATTGCAATCATCTTCTCCTTTCTCTTATGATGATTTACTATGTGTTTTTCATGATTCCCTATGTGAAAAGGATAAAATAGTTATAGAAAGTGATAACATGAAACAATTACTTGATCAAATTATTGAAGAACATAGTAATATTATAAATGAAACTTTTAATCTTGAATATCATATTAATCGACTCAAACTGGAGCTTAAGGAGAAAGTGGATGAACTTGAGCCCTCCAAATAATCTACCTCTATAAGCCACAATATGAAGATATATGAACATGAAAAAAATCCTTGACCATCTAGCAAAGTGTGAAAATTTTGTTATGATTGCTTATACCTTCACTAAAGGTGAAGAAGACTTGAATAAGATACTTAGGTGTCAAAGTTATAACAAGGACCATGGGGGTATTGGCTATGGAGACAAGAGAGTTATGAAACATAAAACTTTCCAAAGTGTCTTTGTAAAAGCCTCTAAGGCTCATCAATTGTCTCCTTCACCATCCATTGTTTGTGATACATGTGGGAAATATGATCATAGTGATTCATTTTGCAAAAATGGTAGATTTACTAAAAAAATTCAAGGAGGTATGGATGCCTAAGGAAGCCATCCTTCAAAGACACAATACTAACCCCTAAGGACCCAAGAAAAGTTGGTTAACTAGAACACTTGGTTGATTAATTTTTTAGGAGACAAGAAGAGTAACATAAGCATATATTTTAATTACAAATGGAAACATAAAGCTCACTCCTTACTTCTTGGTGTATTGGAAAGAGGTTTACTGAGTAATGTTGATTCTCACCCATCACCATCTTAGATTCTTTTTGGGTGATTAACTCTTGCATATGCCAAACCTTATGAAACTATGCTATTTATTGCCATATCATTTTCATTTCTTGATTATTTTTATGACTCATTAAATAATTTGTACCATATTACTTTAAATATCACAATTATGAAACCTTGGGAGCGTTAGTGTTATCATATATGAATTATTTATATGAATATTGATACTTATATCTATACTTTTCATGCCGATGTGATTTGAGATAGTGGTTTCTTATTATGTCTAATTTTGATCTTGATTTTAATTTTTCTTTATGCATACCCTTAAGGGAAGCATACTTCCCTATAATTTGTGCTTAAACCCTAGGCATGGCCTAAGAGGGAGATATGAATATTTGTTTCACTTATTCTATTCATTGATAATATTGAGTATGATTTATTTCCTTATTCTTTGATTAAGAATGTGCTTATCTTGAGGGAGAGATTTGCTCTATATGCATTTAATTTCTTATGCACTTATCTTTTGATTGGAGATCTTATTTGCTAAAGCCCTTTTCTTTTGTTGATGCACTTATCTTGAGGGTGAAAATATGCTATGTACTAACTTGTTTGATCATTATAATTCCATTCATATGATACTTGTGTGATTTTATTATAAAATGGAAAATATATTATCCATATGATTTGAGAAAATATATTAATTTTCACTTTCACATCTCTATACATCATCTCTCAAGATATTGGTATCTTTTTGTTTGTCATCATAAAAAGGGAGACCAATAAACCTTTGTTTTTAAAGTAACAAACTTAATTATGAATTTGACTTATCTTGTTAAGTGTGCATGTGTATTATAGCAAAAATATAAGTATTTAACACTTAAGTAAGTCAATGAGTGGTAAGGAGACCAAGTTTGCAAATAATACCTCAAGCATAAGCCAAATATAAACAAGGAGGAAAAAAAATAAGGCTCTAGTTTCAAGAAATTTAATTTCACATATGGAATACAAAAACCATGAAGTGATAAGCAATCACTTTCAAGAAATTAAGACTCAAGATTCAAAAAGTATGTTACAGTCTTATGTTTTATGTATATATGATTTAAAAATTGAGCATTTAAATTTTTCAATGATTTAATATTTCTAATCCTATTAACAAATTATTTTAAAAGATCTTAAAGTGATTTCATGAATAAAAAATATTTTCAAGTATTTGTGTAAAAGGTTATCTTAAATTGATTTTATTTTAAGTAGTTTTGTATACGATCTAACTTTAAAATTCACCATAAATTTTATAGACATTATTTTTGGGTTAAAAATATTTATTTGGAAACTTTAAGACATTTAATTTATAGAAAAGGGCATCACTTAATTTTGAGCTTTGTAGCTCAAGTTATGGTCTTTTTTGTAAAGATGCGCAGTATTAAAAACTATTCAATCGATCGACTACTTTCCAAACCAGGCGGCTAGTTTGAAAACCAATTGTCGGGTTTACTCTTTAAAAAAATGTTTTATTCTATAATTAAACACATCAACTAGTTAATCAAAACTAATCCACTAGTTCGAGCATTTTTGATATTTTCTACTTGTTGGAATTCAAACTATTGTGTACTTTTTACACCCAATGGCTAGTGTTAATTTTTCTCATCTTTTAGAACTATAAAATAAGAGTTGTTAGAATTCAATAGAAATTAATTAAGCTAGCACAACTCTTATAAAATTATCATTTTCACATCTTTCAAAGAATTAAATAACGTTTTGATTATACACTTCCAAATTTAAATCAAACTTCTCTAGTGCTTAATGTGTTCTTCATATTTAGCTAAAGTACTCATACACTTTTTTATTTGTCTAGCTAGGTAAAAATTTTCACTAGTAATTACTCACTTTCATATGCTATCTAGTGACATAATATAACTTTATTAATGAAAAAGGGTGCTTAAGTGATAATAAATTGAAATATGATGGTACTTAAATAAGAATATTCAAAACAATGGATATCTATTAAATATTAAAACAAATTTTAGGGTAGCTAACTGAAATTTATCCAAAAAAATTACATTTTAGTTATACCTTTAAGCTATTTCAATAACTACCTTTGCTAAATGTTTCTATTAACAAGTAAGATTATGTACGTCTACACTTTTCCAAAATTACTAAGTATCAAATATGAAATTTTATATAAAAATGAGGCCCTGTTCTCTATGGCTTACAAGATCATGTGTAAATTAACACTAATAAGTTCATATCAGATGAAATCAACACTAACAAGATAAAATAAGATAAGATCTTAAAATCATCATCTCTATCCATAACCATAAATGATGATGATGGTGGTGATGGTGATAATTTACCTAATTAATACTATTTTTTCCCAATTTATCACTAATTAATAAAAATAATATTACTTTACATTAGTTTTTAGATGACGATGATGATGATGATAAAAATAAAAACAACAACTACTATTGTTGCTGCTATACCACCACCACCACTACTGCCATTATTATTATTATTATTATTATTATTATTATTATTATTATTATTATATTAATTTTTCCCAATAAATACTATTTCTTTTGAATTTATCACTAATTAATATTATTTTTATTAATTATAACTAATATTAGATGATGATGATGATGATGATGATGATGATGATGATGATCATAATAATAATAATAATAATAATAATAATAATAATAATATTATTATTATTATTATTTTCAATAAGTACTAAATAGTTTTCAAATGTATTACTAATTAATGTTATTTTTATTAATTATAAATTAGATGATGACAATGATGATGATGATGATGATGATGTTGTTGTTATTATTATTATTATTATTATTGTTGTTGTTATTATTATTATTGTTGTTGTTGTTATTGTTATTGTTATTATTATTTTTCAATAAGTACTAAATTGTTTTCAAATGTATTGCTAGTTAATGCTATTTTTATGAATTATAAATTAGATGATGACAATGTTGTTGTTGTTATTATTATTATTTTTTCAAAATTATCACCTAATAATATTATTTTTATTAATTAAAACTAATATTAGACTATGATAATGATGATGATATTAGATTTTTCTATAAATACTATTTTTTTCACATTTATCACTAATTAATACTATTTTATTAATTATAGCTAATATTAGATGGTGATGATGATGTTGATTGTTATTATTTATAACAATACTATTTTTATTAATTAATATTAGTTATTAGATGATAAATAACAACAACAACAACAACAACAACAACAACAATAATAATAATTTTCATAATCATATCAGATCAGCACTAATAAGTTTAGATCAGGTCACTTCTAATAAGATCATATCAGATAAACGAAAATAAGCTCTAGAGAATAGCCCCTTAGTTTTTTACCTTTCATATACATATAACTTTTTAGTTATAAGCTAACTTTTACACAATATAGCTTAAGTATTCATTTGGAGCTATTCAATATAATCTGTTTATTTTATAATTTTTTTTTGTTTTATCCTAAGTCAATTTGTGAATTAATTAACTCCAAATAAGCTTTCATCATTTAAGTTAGTAAAATAATATGATGAGCGGAAATATCATAGGTAAACTAATTGAGGAAATGCTCTATGATAGTTAAATGCAAAAGTTTTTATACATGTAAGGAAAAAAGTTCCTATAACATGAATGTCTAGGACTCGATCTAACAAGCAATTAGAAAATTTCAATATCTAATTGAGATAACAATAAAACACAATAATAAATGGGGACACAACGATGATATTTATCGCATACAACACTAGTGATTACAAGGAAAATCAATAAATCCTTACTATATCACTCAATACACAATTATCTCACAAACACAAGAGAATATAAGAGGAGAGTGTTTGGATAGGGTTCGACGGCATACCACTTATCTCAAATGGCACACCTATAACCTTTTCTATCTAAGGAACATAGCAAAATCAATCTCTTGATCATCTCAAGAACATGATGAATATTAGATAATGTTCTGATAACTCCATCACACCCTCAGAGTCTCAATCCCAACAACTCTACACGAAGCACCATTTTTTTAATACAATAATTACACCTTGTATAGTGTTGTAAGTTTGGAATCATATTCTATTGGGAAAAAAACATGGTAGGAGCATCTGAAATTTCAGAATCCACCTATTAGCCAATCTAGTATGTCCATCAGTAGCAAGTGGTATATCACCATCTCCATGAGCTATGGAAGCATCAACCTCATTAGATACACCATTAGTAATATCTGCAGGTCCCTATTAGGGAAAAATTTTATAATATGGCATTTCATGTAACAACTATGGGAAACAAAAGTCTTGAACCTACCCATCCCAGATTTAGACTTCTTCTTATCACTAGAACCTCTTGCTACAAGCCCCTCATCACGTGAGTCACCTGGATATCCTCTAGCCAATTGATTATCAATCAATTCACATTGTAGTAAGGCATTATTGATATCTATAAGAACTAATTCATCATTCTCATATAATAAAGTCTCACGAAATTATTTATAAAAAACAGGCAAATAACTCAATAACATAATAGCCATATCCTCATCATTCAAGTTAGCATCTATATCATGTAAATCCATAACTATAGATTCAAAATCTTCAAGATGAGATTTCACATACTAGTCCTCATCTAATTTCAAATCATGAAGCCCGTTCTTAAAAAATAAACAATTCACCATAGATCTGGATTTCAAATTCAACTAAAAGGTGGCAACAATTGTCTCTTTATCCATTTCTTGTAAAACCTCATTTGATAAACACAATTACATGGTGGATAGGGTCTTCAAATTACTACCCCCAAACTCCTCATCAAACATCATTTTTGGTTTTTTTTGCTTTCTAGAATAATTCCTTCTCTAATACATCCTGAATAAGGATCACCTTTGTCTTTAATTTCCATAACCTTAAATTGAAAAAATGATCAAATTTCTCAACTTTAAATCTTGTATATGCCATCTTGATACAGATCAATCACACATCCTAGCTTTGATACCAATTGTATGGGAAAACTTCACAAGACGTGAACACCCAAGACCTGATCTAACTAGCAATCGAAAAATTTCAAGATCTAATTGAGAAAATAATTAGAACACAATAACAATTGGAGAAAAAACAATTATCTTTATTGAATACAATACTAGTGATTACAAGGAGTCACAAATATGGGCCCTCCATATTTTCTCCCTTGATCTCCTTTTGGCTCCAAACACTTATATGCATCAATCCATACTAGATTGCACACACAAATACAATTTATGATCTCATAATACATATATTGGTTAGGATATCATAGTTCATGGGCCAAATTTGAGTAAATTCCAAGTCCCACTATATTATGACACATCCTGCAATGATTCCTAAGAGGGTCGCTAAGTGGTTTATATAGATTTTTGGTAGAGAAAGGGTATTTTTGGATGATTGCGTCTATGATATTATGGTGATTATGTCTTTATGGTTCATATTAGTTGGTCTAGGATGAGTACGCCTTAGGGTTTTTGGTCAATAAAAATGATTATGTTCTCACAAATCTGTTTGGCATAACAATTATAAGTCACTAAATAGAATCAATATCATATTATATCATAATCCTACATTAGTGGGTTGTGTGGGCACCTTTATTAACACCTAAAGATAGGTACACCCTTGCTCGAGAACAAAATAGAAATGATGAATCCATATTAATTCTTGAGGGGGGTGGCTGATAAATTTTTATAGGGAGGTTAATCCTACACTCTTGAATTAGTGTTTGGGTAAGTTAATATCATTCCCAACCAAATACGTCTAAAGCTTTCTAAGTGATTATGCTTTTGGAGTCCATATGAACTAGCCTAAGTGAGTACGCCCGGGGGTTGTAGGTCAAAGAGAACAAATTTCATTCTCCAATCCCGTTTGTTGTGATGATTTCAAATCACTACACGTAATCTATATTATATTATCTAATGAGCTTTAAAATAATGCACAGAAAAGGTAAATGAAAAATAATTTGTAGATTTATATGACTTACCAAACAAGCTTAAATTATCATTGACCGAGATTATTCCACCCTCTAATGGGTCTATTTTACCAAGCAAGCTTACCCTAATGCAAAGGCTACTCCACTGCACAAAGGCTATTTTAGCATATTAATCCCCTCAAAGAACCGTTGAACATTGAACAACTAGATAAAAGTTAATAATTGGCTAAAAAAAAAATTAAATGTCATATTTCTCGTATACTAGTTCAACAAACATCTAAAAGAAGGTTTTCAACTCATAAATGTTTGTAGGCCAACCAAAATTTTGTATTCTTTAGCCCAAAATAATTTGTGTCATACAACAATTCGGTTAGTTGATATCCTTGAAAGTCAAATAAAGTAAAGGTTAAATTTTCTTGTCATGGAAACCTTGTGTAAATTAAATCGATCGGTAACACTAAAATCATGTGATTAATAATTAGTTTCAAACTCTTGATTAAAGATGGGGCAAATGAAATGTCATGGCTCATGATTTTAGGATGGCGAGCAAGAGAAGGTTTTTACGTATTTGTACTGCTTGAATTATTGAAAATAAATCATAAAAAATAGTGACAATTTAGTGTGTTTACGGAAGTCAACATTAATTATCTGAAGAGGAGCTAAGGGCATTGCCATAATTGCAAAAAAGCGTGGGTTGACTGGAAGGAACAAATCCTTAACCATTTCCAGTGCAGGCACACAATAGGAGTTTCTGCTTCCAAAACAACCTAGTTCTAAACTGTTGAAGTATAGCCCAGTTGGACCGACAGGCTCTATTAATTCTTCATCTAGTTCCCTCTCTTCTTCGTCGTCCTTAGTTTTTATATTATTGGAACTGCTCATTTTTCCTCACTTAGCAACGGATTGAGTATAGCGGCCAGTACATTCGCCGGATGGACTTCTATTTGCAGAAGCCATTAATAATATTTGGCCAGGAGATCTTTGATACAGTACTTGTAAAGACTGTTGACACTTTCCTTCCAGTCAAGACCCGAATTAGAATGATCAACTTGGATGACTTTCATCAATATGAATCCCATTACTGCGACCATACCAGCCCTTATACTAGGAAAATAGTGCGTATATTGAACAGCAACGGAAACCGTTAGATTACATTTAAATGATACCAAACCATATATATTTATGATCCAAACAAACAACTAACAATGGATTTATTGTTTCCTACCTAATTAGTCCGTCATTCAATCCCATGGATTCTTTTTTTTTTTCTTATTTATGGATTATGACACATTTCCCCCAATCATCGTACCGTGCAATCATATGCATGGACCACACTGCGTGGTAGCCCAGCGAATATGTTTATAAGTAAAGATTATGGTTAATAATAATCTTTAATAACATAGTTGGTGAAGTGTTTAAGCTAATACATAGTGAGGCCCATTTTCAATTCTCAACTATTAAAAGCTTGATCTCCGCTTTCTTTCACTGCAACAAAAGGTGGCATAAGCCACAAAAATGGCCGCAAAGGGTAAAAAATTGGTGGCCAAAATTTATATGTAAAATACGATATCGTGGTTTTGGTAAAAATAACCATAAAAATGAAAAATAAGTGGAGCTGTTCACCTTTGTGTAATAGAAAAAAAATATCCATGACTAATTTGCCAAATATATATATATATATATATTTGTGATGAAGTAACCATGAATTTGCAACACAAAAGTATATTCATAACGAACTCATCATGAATTTGTCACAAGAAAAAAACTTCGTGGCTAACTTATTATGAATTGATATGAGAAAGTCTTTATATAGTCAACTTGCTACGAATTTGCCATAAAAAAAAGAACTTTTGTGGCTAAATCGCCACAAAAATCTCAAAAAAATATATTTTTGTGTCTAACTCGCCATAAATTGTCCATAGAAAGATATTTTTTCATGAATAACTTGCCATAAATTGGTCACAGGAAGATATTTTAGTGATTAAACTTGTACAATTTCCAATGAAAATATATTTTTATGGCAAATTTGCCATGAAAAGATATTTTTGTGGCCAACTTGTTATAAATTTCCTATAGAAATATATTTTTATGGTTAACTCATCACAAATTTGTTACAAAAAGATATTTTTGTGGCTAACTTACCACAAATTTGCCACAAATGATATTTTGTGGCTTAATCTCTATGAATTTGGATCAAAAATATATTGGCGCAGCTAACTCACCTTAGATCTCATATGAAAAAAAAACAAATGTTGTGAAAGCCGATATCTTTTTAGCTATAGCTCAAAAAAATATGATCATAGTATACATTAATTTGATCAATTTTTTTAAAATGTATAATACATTAAATTATCATCCTAGCATTTTAATTATTTTGAATAAATAGTAAAATTAACTAATTATTAATTTGGATCATAGTTTAAATATAATAATAATGTTAATATTCCAAAGTAAACACCATATTAAGAATTAACTAGGTCATTTTTATAAATAAAAAAAGTATAGTACATCTTCTACCTTTCATTTTTTACTAATCTGAATAAAAATAAAAATAAAAATTAAATAATTATTAGTTTGTATCTTAAATTAAATGTGTATATAAATTATAGAATAGTAAATAATATACGTACATACATACGCACAAATATACTTATCATCATAATATAATTATACTTACCCAAAAAAAATACTATGGTTATATGAAAAAATGTTATTTTAACTATGGGTCAAATAGAGAATCATATAAAAACAAATGTTTAACAATTATATATATATATATATATATATATATATATATATAATGAAGATGTAAAAATGTTGTTTATAAGTAATGTACAATTAAAATGGACTAAAAGGTTTGATACAATTATTTATATAAACAAAGTGCACATTCATTAAGGGAAGGCAATTTTTGAATAACTTTAGAGTTAAGTGTGATTGGTTTAGAGTAGTTTAAGGATGGGTGATGCCAAAGAAAGTTTCTCAAGAAATATGCTATAACTACTTATAATTGGTATCAGGATAAGGTCTAACCCTGGTACTAGAATGGGGTGGTTAATAATAATAATAATGCTTATTAACTATTACTATTAACATTGATGTGTGTGCCACATGACCACTCATGGCTATTGATACTTGTACCATGAGACTACTTATAGTTATTATTATTATTATTATTATTATTATTATTATTATTATTATAGCTTTCTAGTCCTAGCAAAAGTGACCCCCTTAAAAAGTGCAATGGGAAACCAATTGATAGGGATGAGATACCATTACCCCTAATTGTTGATCCACCTCTCCCACGACCCCCACACCAGACTCCTCCTCCTTTTTCTCATGCTGGCATATCTACTTCAGTACCTGACTGACATTAGCTTTAAACCTAAGTGAACACTTGCTTTGACCAAGTGTTCATAAGGTTAGATGCCATTGATTCTTTTAAAAGGAAGCTTCATGAACTGATCCAAGCCTTATATGATTTTTATGTTAGACTCCATAGTCCACCATATCCACTCTCTCAGTGACATGCTCTCCCCTCTTCCTTTTTCCTATCCTCTTATTGTGCTTTGAGAGCAAGGAAAAATTTAAGGATAGGGGTATTGGGAAATGTTTGGTGTATATTGTTTTATTTGGTGTGTTTTTTATATAATATTATTTGTTTATTTCATTTGATGTCATATTATAATTTTTTTTAAAGAGAGTAGTTCTTCGATGGAATTTGGATCGGATTAGTTCATTCATTTAGAAAATATCTCTAGTTGGAACTATTTCATTTTTAAGATAATTTTGTAATGATTTGATCACAATCCATGATTCAAAAAGACTAAATATGATAATCAATGAGTTGTAAAAGGAAAAAGAGTTAGAATGATTAGTTACCAATCCATGTTTCGAAACATATTGAGGTGAAAAAGAATTAAATTGGTAGACATTTTAACATGTGAGCTTTTGAGCCTAATTGAATGGATATATTTTTTATCTATTACTTTGTTCTTTACATGAGATTTATCCCGTGATGTGTGTACTAGAACTTGCTTTTAACACTATTCAAAACTACAATGAACTTTATAATATTCAAAAATGATTGAGGTAAATTTATTTGTTTGCTAGCTACTGACCAAATGCCTACCAGAAACAATAATCGTCTTTTGTATAACCCTTTGAGATTCAAGCCTAATCTTCTTGACTTAGCCTACATTAATAATCAATATGCTTTCATCATTCCTCTTTCCTACTCTAGGTTAGAGGAGAAATATATGTTATGTGGGGTTGTGATTGTGTAATTTAATGTAATAATAAAATAAGCATAGGGGTATTACGAAGGTTTAGTTTAATGTAATAAGAAAATAAGCATAAGGTTATTGCGAAGGTATTTAAGGGAGTAGCTTAATTATTATTATTATTTTTAAAAAGAAGAAGAGAGAAATTAAATTCATATGTACATATCTCTTAAATAAATTTCTCTTATGCAAAAAAAAGTATTTTTATTATAGTTTAGCTGAATAAGGAGGGTTTGAGGTAAATATTGACCCATTAGATAAACCGATGAAAATAGTAAAGAGGATGAAAAGTTGTAATTAATATATGAATAAAAGGGAATTCAAGTGGAATGAAGTTGCTACAAGGGCTTTTGACGAATTGAATATAAAAGTATATAAAGCACCAATAACTACCTTACATAGCTTTGTGAAATTATTTGATGCAACTTATGGTGTAAGTAGTATAGGCATTGGAGGTGTTTTATCGCAAGAGAGAAGGTTAATAGGCTTCTTTAGTAAGAAGTTTAATGGTTCAAGACTTAATTACTCAACTTATAAAAGGGTGCTCTATGTTATTATAAGATTTCTAGAGAATTCGAGTCATTATTTGTTACCAAAACCATTTATTCTTCACTCTCGCCATGAGAGTTTGAGGTACTTGCATAGGTAAAAGAATGAGAGCCCAAGCCATGCCTAGTGGGTGAGATTTTTTGTAATCCTTTTTGTTCTCTACTAAACACTTGGATGATAAATAGATTTTTTTTTGTATATAATCATTCCAGAATGTCCATGGTACTCACACTTGTTGACCCTAAGTTTCTAGGATTCGAGATGCACTACTACAAATGCACTCTTCTCTGATGGTATTTATCGTCACTGAAGGCGTAAGATGTTATCTTAAAATGTATATTACGATGATAGGTCATCACTAATATGTGGATCTCTATGCTAAATATGAAGACTTTTTTGGAGATTTTTTAAGCTTATTGGAAGCAAGGGAGTAGTGGAGCTTTTGTGATTCAACATGGTTTTATATTCAAGTACAACAAGCTATGCATCCCAATATTTTCTATTCAAGATTTGCTTATCAACGAAGTGCATGAATGAGGTATTGCAAGGTGATTGGAAGTGAACAATACTTTAGAGCTACTTCAAGACACTTTCATAGGCCATAGATGTTCAAAGGTGTGTAAGATATGGTTGGAAGAAGTGAAGCATGCCAAAGAATAAGATTTTTTTTTCCATAAATGACTCTATATACAACTACCATTTATTAATGAACCTTGGGAGGGAGTTATTATAGATTTCGTACTTGGTTTACTAATAACTCAATGAGAAAAGGATTCTATCATGGCGGTAATGGATTATTTTTTCAAGATGGAACACATCATTCCATTCCATAAGATCGATGATTCTACTCATAATATCTACTTTAGGGATGTGATGACACTTCATAGAGTGACAAAAAACATCATGAGTGAATGAGACATGAAGTTTATAAGTTATTTATAGAAGACTTTATTGTACTTTCTAGGATTTAAGCTTCTATTTAGTACTTCTGATCACCCATAAACCAATGGTCAAACATATGTGACTAATAGAAATCTTGGTACCTTACTTAGGGGATTAGTGAGTAAGAGTAATAAGGATTGTGATGTAAAGTTGGCACATGTGGACTTTTCTTACAATAGGAGTCCTTCACAATCAATGTGCCCAAGTCCTTTGAAGGTAGTTTATAGCACAAATATTTATATGCTCATTAATTATATACCTTTGAAGAAGCAAGATTTGAAGAGTTGTGAAGCCCACAAGAAAGTGGAGTATTTCATGCATCTACATGAGCAGGCTAGGTAAAACATAGAGAAAAGCAATGTTATTTATCAAGCGAGAGCTAACAATCATAGAAGTCAACTTGTGTTTGCTTTGGGAAATCTAGTATGGTTGCACCTAAAGAATGAACATTATCCTCACTTAAGGAAAAATAATCTGCAAGGTGGGTATAATGTTCCTTCCAAACTATTGACACAAGACGGAGTAAGTGGAACACAACGACGCTTGATATATATATATTCTATTTATATCGAGCCTTATTACAAATATGTCACAATTGTTGGGTATCATTCTTTTCATTCCGTCTTGGAAAAGTACTCGATGCATTTGCGATCAAAATATGCCAACAATTGACAAGAAAAAGTAAAAACAAATAATAACAGTTCGATCGATGACATATAGTAGGGGTAGAAAGCAAGAAGTAAGCAATAGATCAAACAAACTAGCTCATTCACCAGATTGTATGGAAGTGGTTTTGACTAGACGACGAGCTGAGACAGTTGTAGCTGCAACAACGAAGAGAACCCATAAGACAAAGAAAGCCCTCGTGCAGGCCATTTTGAAGACGAATCACAAAACTTGTATATGTGTTGGTTGGGATTGATAGTCGCACTTTTAAGGGTTTTCCCCTGGTGTTGCATTAGAAACAGAGTGGGATAGCACTCCCTATTTATAGGCAAAGAGGATCGTTCACCACGCTCGAGCCTCACCGGTCACTCTCTCACCGAGTGAGTGGGATTGTAGTGTGGGACCTAATGTCGGCGTACAAAGGCTCACTTTTGGGGAAAGGATTGTGTGAAAGGGTGTACGTGTGGGTCGGGTGATTGTACATGTGTGCGTGTGGTGTGAGTTGGGAATGAAGATAAGGGCAGGGGTCTAGTGTGCAACGGTGATGGTGGTGCTTGTGTAGCTACAAGGTGATGGTGATAGTGATAATTGCAAAAGATAGTTAGGGTAGAGTAGTAGCTGCAAGTTGAGGGTGGTGATGATTAATGTAAATGTTGCGTGAGAAGGGAAAATGGAAGGGGAAGATGAATATGTGTGGAGTGTGCATAAGGGGGTGCAATCGAGCATGGATAGGGGTGCAGAAGGAGAAGGAGAAAAAGAAGAAGGGAGGTAAGGTGATGGGTGATATATGTAGAAAGGTGATGGTGCAAGTGGATGGTGCAAGTTGCAAGTGCAAGTTGCACAAATTCAGAAGTTGTAGCTCAAGGTTGTCGGGAGGAAGAGAAGAAAGAAAAGAAAAGGAGAAAGAAAAAGAAAAAGAAAAAGAGAAGGGTTGGGGAATTAGTTTAGGGTTATTTTAGATTAGCTAAACGTAATTAGGATTAGTGGAAATTTTAGCAGGTTTTTACTTTCATTTACGAATTACGATTTATCAAAGTTAAGGTTTTATAATCGGTTAAAGTATTGGGATTAAGGAATTAGGTTAAGGCTAACGTAGGATTTATTAATATTAGAATTAACTTAGGGTGCTAAAGATGTGGGATTAGACTTAGCAAATTTTCAGGGTATTATAGGTGCGATCTAGTAGGCCCAGCGGCACGGGTCTGTCTCTTTCCCCTCCTCATTTTCTTCTCTTCCCTTTTTTTCCCTAACCAACCCAAGCCCTATTTTTTCTTTTTCTTATTCTCTCTTTCCTTAGACGGTGAACCAAACATGCACGCCCCTTTATTTCCCTTTTCTCTCCCTCACTTCCCTGTCTACACTTACCCCTAACCTCACGCCTGCAATAGACCCCTCCCTTGCTACCATTTTTCGCAGCTTCCCCACCTACTTCCTTCTCCTCCTTTCTCTTTCAGCCATGCAGGGCATGCAAGCTAGCATGTCCCTGCACGATCCCCCATACACGCCCTCTTTCCCCTACCCTATATCTTGTTACCTACAAAATTCCCCCCTATGTAGGCTTGTACCACCCCTACCACTGCCAGCCGCGGCTACCTGGGCCCTTATTCTCTTCCTTCCTCTGTCCTCATCCTCCCTCCCATACCTATAAAACAGTCCACGCTCTCCTTCTCCTCTCTTTTCTACCCCAATCTCCCTTGCCTCTCTTTATCCCATTGAGACTTCATACACCACCACCGCAGCCACCAGGCTGTGTCGCTGCCCCGACTCCATACCATCTTATTCCCTGCACCTCCCTTTGCACACTGAGCCACTCACTTCCCCTTCCTTTCCTTTCCTTTCCACTCCCTGAACATGCAAAGTTGGTAGCTCAATTTGACCTTTGCACCACTAGTGCCACCTCTCGTCACCACCACCATCGGTAGTTCCTTCCTCCTTGCCCTCCCTTCCTGTACATGAAGGTCTCCTCGTGTAGGGATGGCAATTTTTCCCGCAAGTTCAGGGCCCTGTAGAGGATTTCCTATTCGGGTTCTAGTTTGGGGAGAGAATATGGGGATCGGGTTCGGATTTGGGGATTCTTAACGGGGATATTTTTGGGGATAGGGGAACGGGTTTAGGGTTCCCGTCCTCTAACCCGCCCCGAATAATTTTTTATATATATTATATATATATAATATATAAATTTTTTATAAAATATAAATTAAAAGTATAATATAAAAATAATGCTTGAGGATTGGGGATTGGATTAGGGATAGGGTATAAAGTCAGGATTCGGGGATTGGGTTGGGTTGGGTTTGAAGGTTGGGGAATAAACGGGGACGGAAAATAGATTGGGGATCAGGTCTGGTATTTGATCCCAGCGGGGATCGGGTTGGGGAATTCCCAATAAAAAAACCACCCTGTTGCCATCCCTATCCCCATGCCACATACCTCCTCTACCACCCTTCTTCCCCTCTTCATCCCTTCCTCTCAGGCACCACCGTGAGCACCATCGCTACCGTGGACGCACTACAAAATAATTGACTTTTGCCAACAGAAACTTAGGCACAGATATTTTTTCTGTTGGTAAAAGCAACTAATACCAACAAATAATTTTCTGTGAGCAATAATGTAGTTTTCCCAACAGAAATTTTTTATCTGTTGGTATTAATATGTTATGCCAACAGATCTTTTGCCCTCTCTTATATCTGTGGTTATTAGTAGCATTATACCAACAGAATTAATACCCACTTTTACATCTGTTGGTATTAGTGTTTATGAAATACAATAATAATATTTGTTTTTATATAATTTTAATAAGGATTAATTCTATTCTTGTTAATATAATATAATATAATAATAATAATAATAATGATAATAATAATAATAATAATTAAGTCATTATTCATTATTCAAAATAATAGTTTACATATGTTATTATTAATTATTATTTTATTTCTAATTTTTTATATTAATATTGTTCATAATGGTGTCTTTTAACAATTATAATGAAATAATATATATAATATCTACTACCACTTACTATTAAATTAATTTATTATTAAATACTACCAATTATCATTCAAATCTATATTATCTTAACAATAATAAATATTATCAATAATCATTCACATTATTAATAACATATTAGTAATTATTAGATACTATTATTAATTTATTTAAAATAATGATTCATATTATTCTTATTAATATAATTCTTTATTAATTATTACTAAGAATAATTATTTTAGGACATTATTATTATTATTATTATTTTAATGAAACAATATTATGACTAATTGTTGGAAATTATTATTAATATTTATATTATTCATATTTATATTTATTTTGCCATTATTAATTATTTTTAATAATAATTATTATTTTATTATAAATTATGATTAATATTATCTTAACAATACATTATAAAATATTAATTTTATATTAAATAATTGTAAATAATACTAATTATTATTAAAATTTATTTTTAATAATATTATTAGATAATTAAAAATATTATTATTAGTAGCACTAAAATTAATTATATTATTTGTAAGAAAAAATTATAATTATTATAGTCAATATTATAATAATTAATTATTATTAATAGAATTATTTTTTTAGGACTTACAGATGGCTTTTCTGAAAATGTGTTAAATTATTTTTAGTCGTTTAAACTATTATAAGAATATTTCTTGAATGTATTTGAAATATTATCTTTAATGTCATCTATTATAGAAACTTTTAATATCTTTATTTGTAGTAAATATTTTTATTTTTGAATTTATTTATTTTTACGAGGTCGATAAGATCTTAAAAAAATATTAAATTAAATATTTTCACAACTTATTTATGTTTTTCTTTCCATTTTGGCTTATGAATGACTTTTTTAAAATGTTTTATTTTATTTTTAGTCGCTCAAAAATTTATAAAACTATCTCTTTTGATTTATTTGAAATATTATTTTTTATTTTAATAAGTATTACGATTTATTTAAAATAAAATTATTTATTCCGATTAGTCTTTTATTTTTATCTGAAAACTAATTATAGTTTTTATGAGTGTATTTCTATTATAATTTATCTTAATTGAAAGTTTCCTAATTATATTTTTTTAAAAATATTTTCTAAAGTTAAAAAAGAAAATATTATTTCGAGGTCTTATAATATATTTTGTAAATAATATAGATATTTATACTCGTTGGTAAATTTTTTCGAAAACATTTTTGAAATTCTTTATATAGTTCATATATCGATTTTAGGCTTCAGATCCTTTTGAAATGGTTTTTTGTTAAATAATTTGTTGATAAAAATTTTCAATAATATTTTTAGATGTATAATATTTATTTATATATGTGTATTGGTAATAAAAAAAACGGACCCCGTCGCCCCGACCCTCTTCCTTTTCCCTTTCTCTCTTCTTCTCTCCCTTCTCTTCTGTTAGTTCTCCCGTCGGGCTCCCTGCCCTCTACGCCCCGTCTTGCTTCCTTCTCCCCATCTCCTCCATTGTCACCAGCCGACTATTGTCCACCATCGACGTCGCCACTCCAGCCGCACTCCACCGTCATGCCTGCCAGCTCCAACGCTACAGCAAGCAGCGGCCGAAGTAGCAGTCGCGCGCAGCAGCAGCCACGAGCAGCAGCACAGGTCGCGCCGCCATCCTCCGGCCACGGCAAGCCTCACTGGTTGCCGGCGATCAATCCTACACCTCCGGCGTATCTTCTACGGCCTTCACCCATTCAGATTTGTTAGTTTCGTTTCGTATAAATTTTCGAAAACCCTAACCCTTGTTTTGATTAATTGAGTATGAATTATCTTATTATAAGCTAAATTGATTGTGTAATTATGTATATATATGTTGTATGATTAATTTAGAATGGTTAATTCCAATGCATTTGGCTGATTTGTGAAAATCGGATTTTAGGCTGGTTTATGTCTGAATTTTCGGATTCATCCGATTAAGCTGTTTTGGGCAAATTGATTTTATGTTATGCTTTAAAATGTATCTAATTTTATGTTAGAACCGTCAATTTGAGAAATTTATATGGAATTCATTGGAATTGACTTTCTAGGTCAAAATTCGTGTGTAATGGAATTGGATTACATAATTGAGTTTTTTCACTCAATTGATTTTATAATATCTTTTGAAATGTATTTAATTTCATATCGAAAGTGTTGATTTGGGAAAATTATGTGAAATTGATTGGAATTGGATTTTGGGTCAAAACTCTTGCGGGTCTAAATTGGATTGTGTAATCAGGTTGTTTTATTTAATTGATTATATAAATTACATTAGAATACATTTAATTATAATTCCAAACCGTTAATTTATATACTTTAGGAAGAATTGATCGGATTTGCCTTCCGGGCTCAAAAACTCTAATTATGCTAAATTGGATATTTCTTTTATTATTTTTGAGCAATGATTATATGTTATGTTATAAAATATGTTTAGTTGTATTTCTAAACATTCAATTTAAATAAATTAATAAAATTCAACCGAATTGTATTTTCGGGCCTAAAATCTTAGATTTTAAGTGAAATTATGAAGTTGGTCATATGTATGGTTGTTTTTCTAAACTTGAATATATAGAAATAGTTGAAACGGTATTAATTGCATCGTAACACCTTTAATTGAAATTAATTGATTTGAACTATCCGATTTTGTGTCTTGGGCTTTGAAACCCTAGTTTCGAAATCTAATAGTCTTGTCACTTCATTTTTAATACTGGTATTTGATTGTTGTTGGACTTTTGTAGCTAAGGCAGGTATTGGTAATTGAAATTGCAAGTTGAAAACTTGGAATTACAAGTTGTTTGGTTGAAAATTGAAATTACATGTTGTTTGATTGAAAATTGAAGTTATATGCTGTATGGTTGAAATTTGAGGTTATAGGTTGTTCGTATGTTTGTTCGTTTATTCAATTTTGCTTACCTATAAAGTTTCATATGAAAATTGGATGATTTGCGGGAGATCTATTGTTTTGGAATTACATACAAGATCTATTCATACACTTCTGTGCATCTAGTGTTGTTATGCTTCTATACATCTATGCAAAATCAGGCTCTAACAAAAATAAATTAGATGTGGAGTTAAACCGTAAAATCAGCTCAAAACTTGAAGCTTTTATTTTTGAAAATGATGAAAAATCTATCTAAACTTATCCTATTTGATTATGTTATTAAAATGCTGAGTTCCTGCTCATATGATAGGTCTCTAAATTTTTTTACAAGGTAAGAACAACTTGTTTTCATATCTAAAATTAGGTTTGAGTTTTTTAGCAAAATCAGTCCCAAATATGCATAAATCAACTCTAAATATGTTCAAGAACTCATTCAAACTATCCTTACTAGATTCTAAACTTTATAAATGTTGTTCCCTAGTGTACTATAGGTCTATACTTAATTTTTAAAAAATTGAAAGTGAGTGGACTTTAGGTCTGAAATTAGATTTGCAGAATGTTGCAAAAATAATGGAAAAACATGAAGAAAAATGCCCCTCCGAACCATCAAAACCTAGCTAAATCTATTAGCACATAGTGCACTAAATTTTTCATCATTTTATAGGTCTATAAACATGCATTTAGCTAGTGAAACCAGACAAAATAAGATATGACAGTAATAGCAAGTAAACATAGGTTAAACATTCATAAGCAACGTATAAAAATAACTTAGTTCAACCCATTTCAGTATATACTTTTTTTACTCTTTCCTTCATTATCTAAGTTCCTCTATTGTCTTAGAAGCATACTGAATTCGAGATAAAATAAGAAGGAACCAGCAGTAGAAAAATTAGATTTCAAGAATATGGCCTGAAGCTTTATAAATTACTACCATAGGATTTAACTTTAAATCTTAGCTTTAGGTTATTAGAGCATGCCATGTAACACTTAATCAAATTTCTCCATGTGTCCAAACATATCTAGAACTGTAGTAGCTCACATTTGATGACAAATTTATCCAAATTAGATTGAAATACATAGATAATAAATTTGGACAACAACTACATTTAGTTGAATAGAGTTTCAGCCTTATGCTAATTCTTATTTTAACTCAGTACCCACTGAATTTTAGAAACTACATGTGATCATAAATTTCATAGACAAATAAATTTATGTTTATAAATAAGCAATTCAGGGAGACCTCAAGTTAAAAATCCAATACAATGTAAGTTTGGATTTTTATTGTTCTACTTTCCATGCCTTTCTTTTAGTTGTTTCTACTCCATCTCTCTAATCTATACTCTCTTTGCATTTAGTTACATGTCTTCTAGTATTGGGGCATTTAGTGAAGCAAAAGGAAGTAATCTCAAAAGGTAAAAGCAAGGCAACTGCAAACACCCCCAATGTTTGAAATTATATGTTCATCTTCTCTTCTATTCTCTTTTGCTATCATTTGCCCCCTTTTATTTTCTATATTTGTCATTATCATAGGATTACTTGTAGATCTTAGTGAATTGAGGCATATTAAAAGACACTACACCAGTTAAACAATATCCTAGGCGAATTTATATTAATCTAATTAAGTTACATGCATATTTTTTTTCAGGGAATACATCTTAATGATTATCAAAGAAAATATTGAAGACGCTGAAGTCGTTAGAGATGCTAAATAGGATGGGAATGAAGAGGATGGTGTTTCATATGTTAACGAAGATGTCTTATATGTTAGCATAGGTTATAAGTTCTATATATATTATACCTATAAGACTATTATCGTTTTGATAGTTAAACTAAAGAACGATGATTATGTATGGTGTACTACATTTTATATGAGGGTAACAGATATTATGGACATTATTGTCGTTTTACTAACAGATAATATATATATATAATTTTAGCAACTGATATAATTTTGTGGATACTACTTTTAGTCAGAGATTTTCTTTTGTGGGTAATAGTTTTAGTCACAGAATTTTTTTTTTGTGGATAATATTTTTAGTCACAGATATTTTTTTGTGGACAATACTTGTAGCCACAGATATTGTTTTGTGGACAATACTTTTAGTCACAGATATTATTTTGTGGTTAATACTTTTACTCACAGATATAATTGTGGGTATAAATTTTACCAACAGATAAATATCTGTGAGCATAAGCAACTAATACCAACATATCATATATATCTGTGGGTAAAACTTTTAAGCACAGAGTTTTTACCCACAATTTTGTCACAAATAATTATCTGTTGGTAAAAAATTTTACCAACAGAAACATGGCTTTTACCAACAGATAAGGCCCGTTAGCAAAAGTCAATTATTTTGTAGTGACGTTGTAAGACCTCCACCTCCACCACTAGCCACCTGTGCCAACACCTCCACCACCCCAAGAAACCTTGCCTCACTCCTTCTCCCAACCCCAAAAAGGCTCCTCCTTATATCGCCATCGTTACCATGCCACCTACTTATTTTAAGCATTTTATCTTAATATCTACAGCTGCTGCTAATACTATTATTATTATTATTATTATTATTATGGTTAAGAAAATAGGAAAAAAAGGAAAAAGGGTAGAAAATGAGTAAAATAGCTAAGTTGGGTGTTCTCATTTAACGTACCGAACCGGTGATCCCCCGTGAGGAGGTGTAGGATCTCATTACTTCAAGATCGGAGCCAATTAGGTAAGGATATAGTTATGTTATGGTTATGCTTACGTGTCTTGGTTGTGGAATAAGTGTACTAATATGATGTGTGTATATATGTATATATGATCTAAGTGTATTGTGTAGCTTGGTTTGCAAGGACCTAAGGTAATGATGTGTGTGGCCCTTACTACTTTTTTTTTGTATGTTCTTGATAAGTCATGCCATGGGTTGATGTAAGCTTCATGTGTTGTTGAAACATAATATATTTATGCCGAGGAGTCTTAGGTGGGGCTTGGGTGGCCAAGGCGAATGAAATAAAATAATAAGGGATAGAGTAAGTAAAATTTTAAGTGGGGAGTGTTCTAACTATCCCTTGGAATAATATGGAGTAATAAAATAGGGGGCACTAATGAAAAAATGGGTTAGGATAAAATATTTGCATGGGAGCAGGATCAACTTATCATGGCCTTGTTTGGAGGTTGACCATGGAGAGGAGACTGTGTTATGGATAGTTGGTGGACTTAGGGGAGTTTTGGTACGTGAGAAGATGGGGGCACAAATTAGGGTTTTGAGGGCCAACCTTAAGGATAGGGTGTATCATGGGGAGAAGTTGAGGGAGTTGGGTTGTACACCGAGGTTGTGATGAGGGGTATACCACAAGGAGGATGTGAGTCTAGTCAAATGGAGGGTGGAGTTTTCTCTGAAAGGGTTTTTGAGGGTGTCTATTTAGGAGGATGTTATCACATGCGGGGGTTAAGGGAGTTAGGCTACAAGAATTTGGAGTATGTGTGAGTATGGTGGCATGTAATTGAATTGCGGAAGCTTAGGGCTAAGTAAGAAGAGGAGGAGAGGTGAGAGCTACATAGGCCAGATTAGGTCTTGAAGGGAAAATCCTAGTGGGTGATGGTGAGCATAAATGGGGGAAAAAGGAGAGCAGGCCATGACTCATGAGTATGAGATTTCTAAGGACACATTAGGGTTGGTGGAGAATGTTGGAAGCTCTAGGGATCATTGGAGAGTGTGGATATCTTGGGTTAAAGGATTAGGGGTTTTCATGAGGTCAAGTTTGGTCAGGGTGGTAATAAGTCAAGAGTCTTACCTAGTTTATGCATGGATGGGTATATGATAGCTGACAAATAAGACACTAATCACTTAAAGTGGAAGATCATTGAGTTGGGCCTGTGTGTAAGATATTCACTAGTCCACCGGTTATAATAGTGGTTAGGTATGTTTTGCCCTAGATTGTAGTATATTACCAATCCATCGGTTATAATAGTGGATAAGTGTGTTCTACCCTGGATTGTAGTATATTCCTAGTCCACCGGTTATAATAGTGGTCAGGTGCGTTCTACCCTGATTTTCTTGTACCGGTCCACCAGTTATAATAGCGGGGTCCCAAGATTAATTAATAGAACCCTTGGATGATATTAATTTATAGAGAAGACATTAATCACTTACAATGGAACACCACATAGGTCAGGACCGTATGTAGTATATTTACCGGCCCAATGGTTATAATAGTGATCAGGTGCACTCTATCTTGGATTGTAGTATACTTACCGGTCTACTGGTTATAATAATGGCTAGGAGTGTTTCACCCTGGATTGTATTAGGTTTACTAATCCACCATTCATAATAGTGGTTGGGAGCATTCTGCCTTAGATGACATAGTTACAGGTCCACCGACCATAATAGTGGGGTCCCAAAACCCATATGGATATAATTCAAGAAATTTGTAAATATTATACTAATGGATTTAAACTCCGATAAGGGTAAATGATGTAACTTTGTATCTTGTGTGCATTATATCTGTATCCTACATTTTTATGCTCTAACTTAACTATACTGTTACCTTACTTAGTACGTAGCGTATTGATCACCTCACTTATGGGTACTACTCATTCCCACGAGTAGTGGCCCCTCCTGAATTTGTGCAGGTAGATGATGAGACCTTAGAGGAATTTGCTATATATGATGATTTGGTCAAGGCAGAGTGATGCCATGTTATTTTGGGTTGGGGTTGGAGAGAAAGCATCTCGGACTTATATCTGATAAGTGTGACTTTGACATCTTATTCCTAAGGTTTATAAGAGTTTTTACCTTTAACTTCAGTCAGAATTCTCCCTTTTTGTTCTTGTTACTGCCTTTGTGATGTGAAAATTTGCAGGGTCTCAAGCAACAAAAATAATCATGAAGGATGAAGAAAAAGAATAACCTTAAAGGGAGAAGAAAGGAGAAAAAAGGAGCAAAGAGGAGAAAAAGTTAAAGTGGAAAAAGAAAGAATGCATATTTAAAGTATATGGGCCTGAAAGAAGTGAAATTTAGACCAAGAAAGGTCTGAATTTGGAGAAGCTTTCAACATCAAAGTTTTAGATATTTTTAATATCTTTCCAACGCATCCAAAATCAGCTTAATCGGAGTTATGATGAAAACATTATGGTCAAAATACAAATCATTTTCAAAGCTGACACGGGAAGCCCATCGTTACCGAAACCCTAGCGATCCACGAGGCGGTAGTGTAAAAACTCTTATTCTAATATCTCGAGGCAGCCTCCACTCCCTCTCTTTTCTCTCTTCTCTATCCTCTTCCCCAATTCATCAAGATCTCTCTTTTAAATTAGAGACGGAGGTTCAATAAGTTAAATTTTTGCAAGAATTTGTGAACATCAAGGGTATTATCTAATGATATTTTCTTTATCTATAGAATCTTTTATTGTTTTTAATAATCTTGCTATGAATTTGATGGGCTAGATCTTGTGCTAAGGTGAAGGGTAATTTTTCCCGATCCTAATGTGTTGAATTATTGCATCCTTTTTTATTCAATTCATAATGTATGTGTTGTGTTATTGATTGATTGACGGATTCTTGAACCACGGCCGGGTTCTGATTTTCGGTGTGGGAAATACCGGTGAGATTGAGAGATAATCCAGTATTAGACCCAATAGCACAACGGGAGATTAAATTGTAGGTCGAGAGACGATCGATTTGACCTCTTCAACAATAAAGGAGGAAACTTTATAGACTTTAATGCATTACATTCTATTAGACTCTAAGCTAGAGATAGTTAGGGCCATAGATATGTAATAGGGTGGTTGTGGCTTGAGAAAGCACACCACTTTCTATCCTTGTTGGCATGATTGATTATGATTGTTGAATTATTTTATGATGTGATCTTTGATTACATGTGAGGATCGGGGGCGATGAACCAGAACCTTAGCTCTTCTATTTATTTGAGTGACTTGAGTGCTATTTTCCTTTCTTTTTAGCTTATTTAGTTATTTTAGCTTACAATTTATTATTTCATATCATCTCGTAGTTTAGACATAGTTAAGTTCTATCATTGTCCTAGTGGTCATTCACCAATCCTTGTGGGATCGACCTTGACTACTACTCTGACCCCGTGCACTTGCGGGTAGGAATGTGTCAAGTTTTTGGCGCCGTTGCCGGGGATTGGCAGCGAGTGACATTAGGACTCAAAGAATTTATTGTGATCTAGACATTTATTTTTTTTTCTTTTTACATTTTTTTTGTTGTGGTTGACTAATCTTGGGTGTAAGAGTTCTTGATTTAGTGCAGGTGCATTAGTGCATGACCCGCGCTAGTGGGGGTGATCTAGTGCCACTTGATCTCGAGATTGAGAAGACCATCTCACATTTACGCAGGTCACACACCACAAATATTGAAATGGAAACCAATACTCCACCCCATGATGGACGAATCCCACCACAAGAGCACATCTTACTCCAAGAACAAGCTCCTATCCAAGAGCAAGCTCCCATTCATAGGTCACTTCGGGACTATGCTACACCAAGCCTTGATGGCTCAACCTCAAGCATACGAAGACCGGCCGTACAAGCTAATAATTTTGAGATCAAGCCTGCCATTATCCAGATGCTACAAACATCAGTTCAATTTGGAGGTAACCTTATTGAAGATCCCCACTCCCATATTGCTAACTTTGTAGAAATCTGTGACACTTTTAAGCTAAATGGTGCTTCTAATGATGCAATTAGGCTTAGATTGTTCCCTTTTTCGTTACGTGATAAGGCTAAGAGTTGGTTACACTCATTAGCCCTAGGGTCTATTACTACTTGGGACGATTTGATGAAGTCTTTCCTTTCTAGATATTTTCCACCATAAAAAACTGCAAAATTACGGAATGACATCACTACCTATATGCAAAATGACCTTGAATCGCTTTATGATGCATGGGAAAGGTTTAAGGATTTGCTTAGGAAGTGTCCACATCATGGCCTTCCTATGTGGCTTCAGATGCAAACTTTTTATAATGGTATCTCTGCTACTAACCGTTCTATAATAGATGCAGCTGCAGGAGGTACCATTATGAACAAGACTCCAGAGCAGGTTTATGAGTTCATTGAGGAGCTAGCTTCGAATTCCCATCAATGGCACTCCGAACGTGCCCTGATACAAAGGACTCCAGGAATTCACTCTTTAGATTCCATCACGGCATTAGAGGCTAAGATTGATTTTCTTGCAAAAAAATTTGACAAAATTGATAGTACTTCTTGTATGCAGGTACAAGCTAATGCACCTATGTGTGAGTTATGTGCTGGATCACACTTAAGCACAGAATGTCAAGTTGGGAATCCCTTCCAACAATCTTATGATCAAGTGAACTACATGGGAAATAGTTATGGGAGACAGAACAATCCCTACTCCAATGTGTACAATCCTGGATGGAAAAATCATCCAAACTTTAGTTGGAGAAATGAAGTTCCTACAAAGCCTCCGGGATTTACACAACAACAACCAACACCTCCAGCTCCTTTACCGCCCCAACAACCTCAATCTTCTTCCCTTGAAGAGATGATGTCCAAGTTCATCACTCGCACCGAGAGCACCTTTCAAAACACATGATGCTCAAATTCAAGCTCATCTTCAGAAACAAGAAGCCCGCCTCCAAAATCAGGATGCATCCATCAAGAACCTAGAGGCACAGATTGGACAACTTGCTAATGCCATTTCAGGGAGAGCACCTAACACTTTGCCTAGTAATACAATCATCAACCCCAAAGAGCAAATTAATGCAATAGCCTTGAGGAGTGGGAAACCACTACTTGAACCATACCCTCAAGAACCCAAGGAAGATAAAGAAAAAGCTCCTGAAGAGAAAGTGCCTGAATCACAACCTGAGACAATCCACACTTCACCTCAAGAGGTAAATGCATATGTTCCTCCTCTCTTATGATCACTACTCATTTCCACGAGTAGTGGCTCCTCCTGAGTTTGTGCAGGTAGATGATGAGACCTTAGAGGAATTTGCTACATATGATGATTTGGTCAAGGCAGAGTGATGCCATGTTATTTTGGGTTGGGGCTGGAGAGAAAGCATCTCGGACTTATATCCTACTAGTATTTTATGTTTTTCCTAGTATTGGAACCATATTATGTATTTTCAGTACTCTTCTCTATTGACACTTGACTTTTTTATCTTCTAGCATTTTTCATATATCAACGTTTAACTCTTTCACATTTTAATTTATTTCTATTATGGTATTACAATTGAGTTATTCTTTTAGCCTTGTAGTGAGTATAAGGATGGCCAAAGGCTAGACTTACACTGATCACAGTAGTAACACCCCCTTGTGGTGTGTGATTTTAGAGATGAACAAAAAATTTCAACTATGATTTTCGGAGGTGTTACAATAGACATGACAGCTCCTGCATGTGGATCGTGTCCTCGCCAACGATGATTGGTGTATTGATTTTCCTCATGTCGTTGTCCATCATTTTGTTCATACTCACTCGAAAAATCACTCGCTTCTCTTGTATCTCATGGACCAACCACGATCTAGTACTCATTCTAAGAGATCTTTTCATTTTGAAGTTGCATGGTTGAATCACTCAGGTATCAATAATGTTGTTCAAGACAATGGGAATTGTTCTGGGATTTTCCTTAATTCACATAGTCAGTGCACTGAGGCTTTGAGTGTAATATTCATAAAATAATAATAATAATAATAATAATAATAATAAAGGTGGTTTAAAATTTTAGTTATTACTACTATGTAAGTATATATAGTAAAAAAATAGCTGATTTATCTATAGAATGTTAATATATAATAATAATAATAATAATATTATTATTATTATTATTATTATTATTAATATTAATATTAATAATAATAATAATAATAATAATAATTATTATTATTATTATTATAAATTGAGATAGTATACTAATTGAGTAATAACAACCCAAATCTTACATTTAGGTGTTTTAGTAGTTATCTACCAAGTCAACAATAATGACTTGAATTTCTCCTTTGGTAATTTTAGTGGTCATCTTTAGATGAACCAAATCTTCTGCAACCCTATTACCACCATATCATTATAAATAGTTTACCCCTCATAGCCCTCATATAGTTACAACAAAGACAACAAAAATAAAATATTTCTCTTGAGAACAATGTTAGTTTATGCCATAAATATATTTGATTGTGTCATATGCTTTTGTTTCAAGTTAGGCTTGAAAATATGATTTGGGTATTTTTGTGGTGGTCCGGCCTTTTGGTTATAAGTGGTGATTCATGGAATTTTACCTAAATCTAAATATATAATGATAAAATTTGATATTTTTAGGATTATTTTGGTACATAACATGTTATGATTTAGTTTATTTAGTATGTGTTATCAACAATTAAAGATTATCATGCTTTAGGCATTTTTCCCATGTCCTTGTGTGCTTTAATGAGGGATTCAGTTTTGGGAATGATTTTCATGAGTGAGTTTATTTTTGTTGATGTTAAACAAGCCATGAAATACCCCAAAACCTATTTTTAAGAGTTTTAGTTAAATAAGGATTTATTATAGAAATTAATTAAATTAATTATTTTATTAAAATAAAAAGGAAATTAATTAGGAAAAATCAAGAAGAAATTTATAAGTATTTTAATTTGGGGAAATTTAGGTATTTTAGCTAATTAAAGATTTTATTTTGGAAAATAATTAAATATTTTTATTTTGGAAATTAATTGAATAAATTATTTTATTTAAAATAAGAAGGAGAAAATTGTTCCAAATTAATAGGAATTTTATAAATAATTTAATTGGAAAAAATTAGAGTGATTTGATAATTAAAATGGAATTTATGAAAAATCTTTCAAAAAACCCTAAATTAGCCTAAAAAGGGATTTAAATATTATTTTATTTAAATATTATTATTTTTAAATATGCCAAATATCCCAATTAATTTAATTAACCCAACCCACTATTTTTCCTTTTCTCTTTTTCCTGTTTCCCTTTTCTTTCTTCCTTTTTCTTTTCTTTTTCTTCTTTGCTTTTTCTTTCCTCTTCTTTTCTTTTTCTTTCACCCAACCCACCGCCTTCTCTTTCTCCTTTCTCATTCGGCAGCCCAGCGGCCCATCTCTCTCCTTCCTTTCTCTTCTCCTTTCTGAGGCCCATTCTTCCTTTTCTTTCTTTTCTTTTTCCTTCGGTAGCCAGAGCACCACATTTTTGCTCTTTTCCCCCATAAACGCTGTGTTTCAATTAAAATTTTCCCCTTCACCGCCTGATTGGCCGACTCCCCTATTTTTCTTTTCTTTCTTTCTTCCCCAGACCGTCGGTCCACCCTACACCTTCTTCTTCTTTCTTCTTCCCTGACGTCAACCTGCACCGCCACCCAACACCCCTAGTTTTTTGCCACTGGCCACGCTCCTTTGATTGGCCATTACTCCTCTTTCTCTTCCCCTGACTCGCATCCTACCTTCACCTGCCTCATCTCTCTTCCTTTTCGCACACGATCGTTTTTTCAACCAATCAACCTTGCCACGTTATTCTTGGATTTCGCCGGCAACTGTCATCGGCCGATGCCCTATATTCTCAGCACTTCTCTGACTTCATCCACTTCATTTTCTCTATAAATACCCCCCATAATTAGCAAGGGTCGAGCTTTTGATTTCTACCCAGAATTTTCCGACCTTGCCACCGCCGCCATTTCAGATACCAGCCCCGTTGCTGTCGGCCAACCACGCCACCCACTCCTCCCACCTAAGCCTTCCCTGCATCGTCCTCTACCCAACTAAACCTCCCTCATCCCTCGATTTTCCCTACACAAGCCGCCCTAGTTGTGCAAAGTTCCCTCCTTGATTAACCTTCTCTTCCACCTCCGCCGCCCTTCGAACCACTATTAACCACCTCTCCTGCCATAACCACCGCCCCTACACCTCCCAATATGTTCTTCAAACCCTCCTCTATCTCCCTCTACCTTTCTTTTCCTCTCCCTCCCTCTCCTCCTCTCTTTCTCTTCTTCTTCCCCATTCGGCCACCACCGCCACCGTTGTGCGCTGCCACCTTTGGCTGCGCCACCACCCTTATTATGTTCCTCTCCTTCTGGGCAACTATAATCACCCTTATTTCCACCTTCATTCTCTCTATTTTGTTCCCAACCTTCAACTTTTCCCGTTTTATTCTCTTTTTCCGCCTGTCGCCACCAGCCTAAGGTTGAACCCAAAACCCTCTCAACCCTTCTTCCTTATTTATTTAAGCTTATTTTATTTTATTTCAATTTTTTAACCTATTATTCGATTATTATTATTATTATTATTATTATTATTGCTTATTATGGCTAACCCTATTTGGCTGAGTAGATTATTAGTATTTGTATTATTAATATTAATAGTATTATTATGAGTTTTTATTTTATTTATTATTGTTATTGTTGTTATTATTATTATTATTATTATTACTATATCAAAATTATTATTATTATTATTTCATTATTATTATTACAACTATTTTACAATTAGTGTTTCTATTATTATTATTATTATTATTTATTATTATTATTATTATTATTATTAATGTTAGTATTATTATTCTATATATGGCTAAAACCCTATTGTGCCTATTTTAAATTTTTGTAGTAGTCTTATAAATATCAAGTCTTATTATTATTAATATTAATAATATTTGAATCATTAGAATTTATTATTATTATTATTATTATTATTATTATTATTATTATTATTTATTAAGTTTATTATTATTCAATGTATGGTCGAAACCCTACTTCATTTTATCTTCGATTATTATCATTTCTATTATTACCATTATGATTATTATTATTTTTACAATATTATTATGGTTTTTATAATTATTATTATTACTATTTCATTATTATTATTATTACTAAATTTATTATTAATTTTACTAATTTTATTATTAGTATTATTTTGGTGAAGGGTTGAAGCCCTTATTCCACCATTTATTTTGAATCATATTATTATTATTATTATTATTATTATTATTTGTATGATTATTGTTACTATTAATATTATTCTTATTAATATTATCATTCTTATTATTTTTAGTATCTTTGTTATTATTATTTTTAGTGTCATTATTATTATTAGGGTAATGTCTTCAACCTTATATTATCAATTTTTATAATATTACTATTATTTCCTATATCTTTAACAAAGTTAGTAATTATTTAATGTCATTTTTATTAATATGTTCTTATTTTATCAAAAACCTAGCCTTAGAATAATTTAGTAATTAATAGTATTTTTAGTAAGAGGGAGTCTAATTTTTAGCTTTTCCCTCATATAGGTGAGACCAGTCAAAAGCACTAAGGAGGCGTAGGAGCGTGCTCCAAGACCAGTGTCGTTTTAGGTAAGGGTGTTACCAAGGCCTTATGTGTGTTTATGTGCATTATATGCTTCATATGCTATGTATTCTATGTTTATCATTATAATTATTTTGTATGTGGTATGACGTGGAGTTGAAGTATGTTTTTGTGTATTTACATGGCATGTGTACTATGTGTATGTGATGAAATATTGTGGTATGTGATGTTATGTGTTGTGACCCTATAAGACATGCATGTGAGGATGTATGAAGTGGTATTGTGTGAGAAAGAGGTTGAAAATGGAAAATGGGAAATAAGTTGACTAACGTGAGTAAGTTGACCAAAAGGGAATAAGTTGACCAAGGGATGTGAGTTGACTTGAATATTTTAATGATACATGAATGGAAGAATAAAAAGGGGTTTTTTAAATAAAATAAAAGAGTGGGAGAATCTATGGTTTTGCATGGGAGAATCTAAACTAGGGTTTAGTACGAATGGACTTAGGGTTTTACATGGCAGATTCTATGGTGTTGTATGGATTGAATCTAGGGTTTGGTGTGAATGAATCTAGGGTTTTGCATGGAGGAATCTAGAGTCTTGTATGGTGGAATCTAGGGTTTTGCATGGATGGATCTGGGGTTTGCATGGATGGATCTAGGGTTTCACGTGGGAGCTTAGGGTTTACATGAAAAGTTTAAAAGGTTGCATGGGATGTGTAAAGTCTGCATGGGAGTGAAATTTACGTATGGAACATTGATTTGGGGTGTAAGGAAGGTAATGTAAGTGTTGTTTTGGTGCTTGAACACTTTAGATAAAAAATAGTACGTGGAGTAATATAAGGGTACATAGGAGACCGAGATAGGGTTTGGTGTGGACAATTAGGGTTTGGTGTGGCTACTTAGGGTTTTTTTGTGGTAGCACGTGTACTTGGTGATTAAACCGTAATGATGAGGGTGGAACCTATGAGTTGTGATGTATGGAGTGTTAAAAATGATTTAGATTGTGTGAGGTGAAGTAGGATGGGCCACATAGGCTTAAATTAGGGTTTATGGAGAAAAACCCTAGAGTAAGAAAATAAGGGGACTTGAAGGTGTGTAGTAGTGGGCCTTGACCCACATATTTCGGTGTTGGAGTTCTAGTATGAGTTTGAGTATAGAGGAAAGGTTGTTGGGCAAGATAAGAGGTGTAGGGTTCTCATGATATGATATGGGTCGGTTAGAAGATAAGTGTAAAGGAAGTGATTCATACATGTCCAAGGTAAAGTTTCTAAATAAGACACCGGAATACATTAATCATTTAAAGTGGATAATTGTTGAGATAGGCCCAGACCGATCCACCGGCGAAAAATAGTAGTTAGGGCATGATGTCCTATATATGATTGGTCCACCAGTGAATAATAGTGGTCAGGCATTGTACCTATACGTCTCCGGTCCACCGGTTATAATAGTGGGGGATTCCGTGCTCAACAAAACCGAACATATTTTTGCTAAGACGTGGGAAAGATACTAAGTACTTACAGTGGAACACCATGAGAGTTAGGGCCAGACCAGTCCACCGGCGAATAATAGTGGTCAGGAGCTTTAAGCCCTGTGTGTTTTCGGTCCACCGGCTATAATAGTGGTCAGGAGCTTTATGCCCTGTATGTTTTTGGTCCACCGGCTATAATAGTGGGGCTCCCGTACTCGCATGGATTTGATAAAAAGTATAGTGTAAATCGATTTCTGATCAGAGATTAATTAAGCAATTAATCCAGATTATAATGGGCCTTTATGTATCTACCCGAATGATTGCACGATATTATGTTATCATGATGAATTATGCTCTTTGATTCCTTCTGCATTATTTGTGTGATTTTGTGTGTTAGCCTTAGTGCACGGTTACCTTACTCAGTACGTAGCATACTGATCACTCTTTTCATGGGTTCTACTCATTCCCACGAGTAGAAGGCTCTTCTGACTTTGTGCAGGTGGGCAAGACATCAAGCGGAGCTGTGTGTTGAGCATTTTTGGCTCCAAGTTCGAGAGTATTGTGACCGGATTCACTCTTCTTGTTATTTTATCTCCTTTTGCTATTTCTTTTGTATCGGATTTACCCTTTTATGATATATTACTTGTATTGAGTATGGTTTTAAATTTTAAATTCTTCCGCTTTTAAAAAAAATTAGTGAATTTTGGGGTGTTACATGACATGCTATTAATTGTAATTTTTAGATGAATTTTGGTATATGGTATGTCATGTTTCAAGAACATTTACCATGTTTAATTTTGTGTTAAATTTTTGAAAGATTTAGGTGAATTGATCATGTTCTTGATTTTTATGAAGAACATGAAAGCATTATTGGTTAATTACACCCTAATTACCATAATTTGGGTTTAATTCTTAATTTCCAATGTTTTTAACGGTTGTTGGACATTTAAGAGTAATATTATTTTAATAGGAATATTATTTTAACTTTAATAGTGTTTTAGTGTGAATAGTATATTTTTTTGAATAATAATTTGATGGGGTTTTGGTGAATAGTAATTCTTAGTAATAATTTTTTTTTTGGTTTTTGAATCTAAACTTCTCGATATGAAACAATATTTTTCATCATCTAAGAATAATCTTTTGTCTAGATAGGGTTTTGACAAGAAAAGTTTTCATTTAGCCTATTTTAACATTATGAGTTATTTTCTACCATCAGTTTGGTCTTTTATAGACTCAAATATGATTCTATAGGCTTTGAAGTATTTATAAGATTTTGGATTAAAATGGTTCTTCACGATTAAGAATTATTATCTTATTTTTGGCTTCTTACCTTGATTTGATTCCAAATCTTTGGGATTCCTTTTGAGGGATTTTGATGTCTAATGAGTTGTGGCTCATCTTATGTGGTTGTGACTTATTTCTTACCGGTAAAGGTTGGAAGTAAGTGTTGTTATATATGAACCTTTATTTTCCTTGGTGTGTTAATTGTTGTCACCATGAGTAAATTTGAGTAGAAGATCTCGAGTTGGGAATGGTTTTGTGTTCTCTAGGGATCACTACCCTAGGGATGGAGTTCAGACCTTAGTTTGTGGTTCAATATGTGTTAGATGTTATCATTGGAAACATCAATGGGTATCCTTGTGGTATTTTTATGTCCTTAGTCCACTCTTTTTAGTCAATGAACTTTTTAGAGGATACACATACTTAAGGATTAGGTTTCGTAGGTAAAGTGGGTGTTATGTTACAGTATGAGTTCCAATATAAGTCGTGGTTCATAGTGTCCC